>JAMLFY010000003.1:38419792-39067792 GCA_030441495.1 Dalbergia oliveri
CAAGTTCAACCAAAATGTATCAAAGACATCAGGTAGTTGTTTTGTGTGGCAATTAAAGACATCAGGTAGTTGTTTTGGTGGGAAGGTGATAAGGGGCAATTATGCCACTTATTTTTCTTCTAATTCTTAGCTTTTTGCATGAGTTTTATTGTGTTGTTGATGTGATTAATTAGGATTTTGACTTGTGCCTCATTGTACATATTTGATAGAATTATTTACTATTGCACTGATTTTGGAATAAATTGTAATTATACCCTATTGTATTTAACTTATCTCTTTGAGTATGGTTGTGTGCATAGGAGCTTTGAATCAAGTGCAAATGTCAAGAACAAGGCTGGAAACTCTTGGGAAGGAGCTTGAAACTAAAAGAATGAAACTGAGCGTTGAGCGCTCAGAAGCTTCAAGGAAAATTCTCGAGGCAACACTCTGGAGAGCATTGTAGCGCTAGTGCAATGACGGGATTGTAGATAACTTATATGGTTTTGGGCCTCACTTGGCCCATTTTTAGAGTATTTATAGGAATAACTATGACTTTTACCCTAGTTTTTGCTTCAATTTTGGCTACACATTCTAGGTTGTTAGGTTTCTTTCTCTACATCTTCTTCTCTACTCTTCTCTCTCTAAGGATTTCAATAGGGGAATTGATTTGTTCTTGGGGATTGTGGCAAGGATCCTTGCTATTATTTTCAGGTACTCTTTTATTTTCATTGTTGTAATTCTCCAATGATGGAGGAGTAGATTTTCTTACTAGTGTAAAGATTTCTAATTGGATTGGGATGATATTTGAGACCATTTGCTTATATTGAATGCATTAGTTTTCTTCATGTTTTGCAGTTTTTATTCTTATAATTATTGTTTTGATTGTTATTTTTATTGGAATAACTAAATTGACAATCGTCGTTTAGGGAAACCCTTTAAGCATAAATTGATGGATCCATTAGTTTATGTTTGAGGGTGAACATTAGAATTAACCTTGCGATTGACGGTTAGGCTATAGCAATTGATTCCTTAAATCACTGTAATTCTAAATAAATTACGATCTCGTTTATTAGTTATTTGCATTAGTCAAATTCTAGGGGTCAATCAATCACTAGTAGAATTGCCAATAAGTAATTATTAATAGCCACTGATGGGTTCAATATTTGGTAAATGATAATGAATTCTAATTCTAGGAATACCTTGCACTAGTACATTATCATTGCTTGATTTCAATTATTTTCAATTGCTTTGTTTTAATTCTTCAAAACCCAAATCTTCCCAACTAAGTGATAAAGCCTCCTTAAGAGATGACCTAGGTTGTGTCCTTTTACTACATTTTCTTGGTGTAACTTAGCATAAAATAATTTCTAATTTGAGGAGGTAGGCAACAACCTCCATTGAGAAGGCATGAAGAAAGATGTTGGTGACTTTGTGGCCTGGTGTTTGTGTGTTACCAGGTCAAGGCTAAGCACCAAAGGCTTGCATAGTTGCTTCAAGAAAAGAACCCAGAGTGGAAATGGGAGAGAATAACCATGGACTTTGTAGGGTTACCCGGGCCATTAAGGGTTTTGATTTTCTATGGGTGATTGTGGATAGAATGACCAAGTCAGAACACTTCTTGCCAATGAAGGCTACCTTTAGATTTAGCTCATATGTCTAGCTTTACATTGATGAGATTGTCAAACTTCATGGCGTGCTAGTGTCTATCATATTAGAGAGAAGGTTTTAGTTCATTTCACGATTCTGGAGAGCATTTCAAGAAGCTATTAGGATGCGTGTGGACTTGACCACATCTTTCATACAGATAGATGGCAGTAGAGAAGACAATTCAACCATAGAGGATATCTCCTAGCTTGCGTCTTGGATTTTGATGGGAGTTGGTGCGATTATTTGCTATTGATAGAGTTATCATATAATAATAGTTACCAGGCAAGCATTAAGATGGCATCGTTCAAAGCCTTGTACGGGAGTTATTAGATCTCCTATTAGAGGGTTTGAGCTTGGGAAACAAAGGCCTTAGGCCCAAACTTTGTTCAAGAGACCATGAAGAAAGTTCAGCTGATCAAACAACGGTTATTGGACTAGATCAGACAAAAATCCGGTGTTGATAACTAGCGTCAAGACTTGGAGTTTAGTAGGTGATCATGTGTTTCTATGGGTATCTCCCATAAAAAGAGAGGTAAGGTTCAATAAGCGGGGAAAGTTGAATCCATGGGATATTAGCCTGTTTGACATTATAGAGAGTTGGAGAAGTGGCCTAAAGGTTGGCACTGCCTCCTAGTTTATCAGCTATCCATCTAGCCTTCCATGTTAGCATACTCATGAAGTACATGCCCGATTAGTCTTATGTGCTTACGCAAGCAGTCCAGGTTGATGAGAGTTTTCATATGAGGTGGATTGCCATCGTGGATAGGCAAATCAAGAAGCTTCACTTGAAGGAAGTAGCCTCAGTGAAAGTTATCTGGAGGAACCATTTCAGTGGGAAACGACTTAGAAGCCGAATAAGTTATAAAGACTAAGTATTTGCATCTTTTCCTATCTCAAGGTATATTTTTTAAGATTTGGGGACCAAATCTCCTTTAAAGGGGGAGTATGTGATAACTTAGGTCCACATGTCCATAAACAAGTCTAGTTAACCTTGGGAAGGCCCAGAATCCTGAAAGACATTAAAAGTGTAGAAGAGGCATCTGGGATTGCTATAATAGTCTAGGACCATTATAGCAATGACGGTCATGGGTGGGCCTCTAGGTTGGTTTGGGTCATGGTCTCTAGAGACTGCTATAGCGATCATGTGTTGTGCATGGATGTGCATCAACTGCTCTATAGTACCCAATATCAGAACATGTCCAAAATGATGTAGTTTCCTTTAAGTGACCCCCAACCATATATATACTATTCCCATTACGTGTTTTTCTTTCCAAAAACACAACCCTAGCTCTTCTAACCTTTTTCCATCCCTTCACTCTCATCCTCTCTCAATCCTACCTCCTCCAAGTTTCAAGGTAAGAGATTGATGATAGTTATGCTCTTTTTCTCTCCTTCCTCCATGCTTGTGAGTTTGGGGTGTTTATGTTCTTAGTTGTTGTCAAATTTGGGTACTCACCCAATATTCATAGAGTTGTTTTAGGGTGTTTATAAATTCTCATGCTTCTCTTTTGTTTCCATGCAGACGTTGGTACCATCCCGCTCTCCAGAACTCCTTTAGTATTGATACCACTAGTTTCTCCCTTCAGGTGAGTGGATTCAATTCTATGACCTTTATTTTGGTCATTAGAGTTATTTTCTAGCCCTATGGTATAAGAACATGGTTTTGGAAACTATTTCATGACAAGTATGAACTATTATGAATTTATGTCAAGATTTGGGATTTTATGGTTACCAACTTATCATGAAATATGTCATGATTTGTTGTTTAAATGATTTATCAAGTGCTTACGATTAAACATATGATCTATTAATAATGTTATGCATGCTTAGTATTTTATTGGAACTTTATATTCATGAAATTTTGCTTGCAAGTTTACGTTAGAGCTTAGATAGGGAGTATATATGAAAACTTATAAATCTCAAGCCTTTAGTTTATACAGTAACTATAGAGAGAGTTTACAATTGTAGGATTGTTAATTTTGGTACTAAGTTATTGCAGAAGATAATCTTGCCCTATCAAAGTATTTAGAGAATGGAGCGTAGTTAGGTGTCCAATACGGGACATTGTTAGGTGCCCTCAGAGTTCAGAGCATATCTATGTATTATATTATTATGCTATATACATATTTAGAGATTCATGTTCTCTAATAGTTTACTGTTATTCATGAATTACACGAATTATTGGTTTTTGAATATTATGTATTTAAATATCAAAATTGTTTTACAGTTGATGTATTTTTATTATATTATTATGTATCATTGTTGGTTGTCCCATGTGGGGTTATATGTGAGAATTTACTCAGTTTTAGATGAAACTCACCCTTCCTTTCCTCCCCCTTATAGATACATCAATGGCTTTGGATCTTTCTTAGCCTTTTCTCTAGCGCTTTAGTATTTCAGCTTGGTGAGCTTCACTTTATAATGAAGTATTTTGAGTTTGTGATAAAGTGCTCCAGTGATTATAAGAGTAGGATCCGGACCATGCATGACATATTATTTTGTTACCATGATTCAAATTTGCTTTGTCCTTAAGATTATATGGTTTTCAAGGTTTTGTATAGAACAACTGAATTATATTTCATATTAATGTTATGGATTAAGATTTGATTTATAAAATGGATTTATACGTGTTAATTATGTTAGAAATTGCAAGTTGTTTGTATTTAAAAGATGAAAAATTATATTTAATTATGTATATAGTACAATTTAGCGGCTATGAGGCTTATATGGAGATGACATTTTCCATGTACCAGTCACGTCTCAAATCGGGTCGTGACATAACCTTAGGTCCTTATAAATATTTCAAAATTTGCATTTAGTTCTTGTAAACATCAGAATTTTTGTTTTCAGTATTTACTAACATTTTAAGAATATTCTTTCAGTCTTTATAAATATCACTACATCGTAATGATGACTAACCGTAGAGGCCAAAAATATAATATTAAAAAAATAATGATCAAAAGCAAAAGAAAAATTAAAAGCCTAAATCCAAAGCAACTTATATGTATAAAAGATTTAAAATGTATTTAGAAAAAAAGTTTAAAGTCAAATTGAATTAAACCAAAATTAACCAAAATATTAATTACAAAACTGTTTTATACCCTCATAAGTTGTTATATAGACACAAATGCCCACACATAACCATCATGTAGGGAAGTTCAAATTCAGTGCAATCTAATCTAAATTGCTCATCCAATCTAATTCAACCCCAAAACCCATGAAAACAACAAATTTTGGTATGATTTGGTTTTTCTGGTGTAGTTCATTTTTTCTTCACTGATTTACGGTTGAATTTTAAGAGCTGATCCAATCTAAGAAGGTATGACATCTATACTATTAATACTTGAGAACCATAAATAGGAAGCTTATGCCACTTGATAACTTCTAAAGCATTTTGGAATTCAAAATTTTGAAAAAATTACTAAGAAATGAAATTATTCAAGCACATAATATAAAACTACTTATTGATGGATTTTTCTTAAAAATCAACATAATTTTTTAAATTTTAAATTTGATTAGTATAAGATCAAATTTTAAAAAACAGTTACAATAAAATCAGATATAGATAGATAATATCTATTTGATAATTAAAATAGTATTTGATAATCATGAAAAATCAAATATGTAGATAGAATGAGATCAAATTTGAAATACATTGTTTGATAACTAATCAATTCTTTTAAAATTACTTTTTCTCTAAATTAATTAAAGTTTAAAATTATCTACCAAAAATGGTTTAAAATTAATTTAAAGGTAAAAGTTGGTAGGAGTGCTTACAATCGAATCAAACTAAAAACAATAAATCAAGCAAATAAAGCAATCAAAAGAATCGAAAACCAATTACAAATAAAAAATTAATTCCAAACTTAAAACTACAGTGAACCATTCAAATAATAATTGAAAATAAAATATGATGGAAATTGATTTTATTTTGCAACTTAAATACAAATAAATTTAATTTAATTTCTGTTTTTATCATCCTAAATACTATCTATTGTATTTATGATATAATTATTGATTTCTAAATCAATATCTTATTTATTTAAATATTTTTAACATTTAACTTATAAATCAAATAAATGATGAATTTATTAATTCCATCTGATCTTAGAACTCCTCTATAACTTCAAAGAAAACAATTTCTGATTACTCTTTGCTTTGTTATAACAATTAACAAGAGTCAATGTCAGTCATATCATATGTTAGATTGTTTTTACCAAAACTAGTTTTTACACATGGACAACTAGTTGTATGTTGCTAATATTGTTTACCAAGAAGTGTTTGATAAGATTTATAATCAAGTAAGTTATGTTACTCATTTACTCTCGATTTTTATTTTAAGATCGATTATCATATATAACTCATTAATGAAATTGGTTATTTTAAAATTGCAATTATTTTCTTTTACTTTAATGTAGCCTCTTAAGGAGAAATCAAGACTTTGATGTTATATGTTGTGCATGATAAATTTTTGTACCACTAATCATATAATTTTTTCTTTATTAGATGAATTACTTTTTTGTAATATTGTAATATTATTAACATCCATATTATTTTTATGCAATAAATTTATCATATATGCTCATTCTATAAATTAAAATTAAAAATTATTTAATTTTATATGTTTTTATTTATTTTGTGTGCGTCACATGAGTTACAGTACTAGTATTGCATATATAGTACAACCACTTTTTTTTTTTGGTTGAATAGTATAACCACTAACCAGCCTATTTCATGACCCAAAAAGAAAAAAAAATAGCCTATTTATATACATGTTTAATAAGAAACCCTATATTGTAAGCCCAAATTTAGTGACCTAGTTTCCAACTACTCTCATTACCCATTTACTCAAAACTAAACAATGGTTGAAAAAAAAAGGAGAAATGTTAATTATAATAATAGATTATAGAGATAATGAATTACATCTCATCCACCATTGTATGGACCATATTTAAATGGGATCCACTCCCCATCTAATGATGAATGAAGTGTAAGTTGTACGATATCACACTTTATGAATATAAATAACACATCCTGACCTCTAAACCACAACACAAAACAAACTCATCACAGACTAGAAAAATAAATAAAAAAAACTCAGAGAGAGTTTGAGTTGCAGTCCTTAGAGTGAAAGGAGAGCATAGAACCCTAGTCGCCACCCAGTGATCGTTAAGCTTCCTCCTCGGCGGCTTCCCTTT
This sequence comes from Dalbergia oliveri, assembly GCA_030441495.1. NCBI lineage: Eukaryota > Viridiplantae > Streptophyta > Magnoliopsida > Fabales > Fabaceae > Dalbergia > Dalbergia oliveri. The sequence continues at coordinate 38,426,617 of JAMLFY010000003.1, forward strand.
GCTTCCTCTTGTAAGTTAGCAACCCACACATGCCTTACTATTCATTCACACATTCCTCTATAGGGTAGCTACTCGTAGCCACTCAGTCACACACACTTGACACTCTGTCTTTGACATGGGTGAGGTTTGTGTTTGTTTTATGTTCCAAGATCACAACAATTCACATAGTTTTTTTTTGTATATTTTTCTCTCTCTTAAATTTGGATGTAGTTTTCTTTGTAAACTAAACCAAACCAAATCAGTTGAGTTTGATTCGGTTTGGTTCAATATAGCTGCACATGGGTAAAATTGATTGGTATGATAAGAAACTATTGGTTTGGTTCGATTGCACTTTCTCCCAAAACCAAACCAAACCAACTACATTCCATTCGTTTTCTTCAGCACAATTGGTTTGATTTCGGTTGGTGTTTCTTCCAAACTTGAAAACCGAATTAATCCGATTGCATTAAGGATGCATTTGCTTAGGATTCTGGACCTTCAGAATAACTTTTTTCACTCAAAAAATCAATTTTCGTACATTTGTATAATTTTTTTAAATAATTAAAATTAAAAAAAATCAGTTTTCAGCTTTTTTATATAAGCTAGAAATAGTAACTTTTGAAAAAGATTAATTTTTAATTTTTCTTCAATTATATATAAAATTTAAGTTACAGAATTTTTTTTTTTAAACGCACCCTAAGCTGCCTAGCATGGGCAAAAAATGACGATACATACTATCCGATTGATTTGGTTCGGTAGGTTCTGGAGTTTCTCTCAAAACCGAACCAAATCAATTAAGTTCAGCTCGGCTCGGTTCAAGTTGGATGGCATGGCTAAAACCGATTGATGTGGGAACCGGTTCGGTTGAAGTTTGTCCCAAAAGTGAACCTAACCTAACCACTAACACCTTTGGTAACTTTAATTTAGCACAGCCCTTCTGAAGAATCACTGCTAACTTTTCAGAAGGCAAAGGTTGTAACTTGGAACCCACCTTGTCTGCTGCAGTGAGAATTCGGTTGGGAAGATGAGCGAGCTTCATTTTGATGACATTTTCAAGGTTGAGGATATAGACCCTGATGGTAAAAAGTATGACAAGGGTAAGTTATTTGCTGCTTTCTTGTAACCTTACTTCTCACTGCTCTTTAATTTGATTTCCACCACCTCTTCCTTGCACTTTTATCGTAAACTGGGAGGTTAAGATTGCTGTGCCTTAGATATATAGTTTTTTTTTATTTATTTATGGAGGATTCAAATTATGTGTTCAGCTATCAATTTCTTCTTCTTTTTTCTTTTTTTTTTTGTTTTTTTGTGTGTGTGTGTTTTTGGTGGGGGGGTGCTGAGTGGGCGAAGCATGTTCCTAGTTACTCAATTGAGTCAAATTGTTGAAACAGGGTATACAATTTGACATAATCTGTTAGCTGAAATTTAATTATCCTTCACATCTCATAATCATGTACTATTCTTTGCACATCATTTTAGATAAATATTTGATCCTTGTGTAACTACATTCTGGACACCATGTGTTGTGATATGTGTATTATCACTTTGTAACTCTTTTTTTCTTCTTCCGTGTGTGTATTTGTTACCTTCTTCAGTTTTTTTCTTGTAGTTTCTCGGATTGTAGCACGAAGTGAGAAGCGTGACACGTACATGCTTTTAGATGTAAATACAGAGATTTACCCTATGAACAAAAATGAAAGATTCTTGATGGCTCTGTCTCCCTCACTTTTTTTAAATACTAAGGTAAACTTTGTTCTTTATCTCGCTTTTGGAGTTTTGGTTCTCTGCTTTTTTGTTATAGACAATATTCTCATGTTCACTTAATAAGTTTGTAAGTTGGCACTCAAATGATTTTTTCTGTCTGATTGAGAATTATTTGATTCATCATCAGTGGACCTTTGTTGTGTTAGCCTAGAAACTGTGCCTGCAGTTTTACATAATCGGTGGAGGTGCTTTCAGTTGGTGCTAGCTTAACATTTTATTGTCTTTGACATACTATTGGTAATGGATTTGGCAATTAAAATAAGACTTTCTTATAGGTATTTTACAATTCATAGTTTAAATAAATAAATTCAAGACATCAAACCCAAAGAAAATCAGTGTGTTCCATGTGTTGAAATATAGAATATACCATAAAATTCCAGTAAGGTCTTTCGTAAGTCGTAACTAATGTCAGTGTGGGTTGTAAATTTGTAATTAACGCATCACTAGTATAGATGAAGCCCGTGAAAATAAAAATTTCTTCTTTCTTCCATATGTCTTCTTTATCTCTATGATTTGAAGTCTAAACATGCAGAGTTGCAGATAGATGGACAATGCACTGTTCAAATTTTTTGCTAAGTCCAATATTGTACTGTGTAGTAGTAGAGCAAACGTTTCCTTTATTATTGTGCCATACCTCATGGTCATGGTGACTGGTGAGGTTGCTGCACTGTTACTTGGTGTTCACATGTTCTTCCTAGGCCACCACTCTGATGTTCAACTCATTAAAATCATGAAAAGAAAAAAATCTAGAATAAAATAGTGAACAGATCATCGTACCTGGGAGGTATTTACCCTATTTACAGAAAAGCGGGAGGACCCCTTAAGTGCTAGATGTGGAATTGGGGGCTGGTCCTGACAAGGACATGCTCTTGGTCCAGTAGCTGTACACCTTATATGGAGAGCTAAGTAAGAAGTAACATTTGCCACAGTGATTCAAATAATAATCTGCAATGACAATATTTTTATAGCATATCACAGTATGGAATTATCTCTGTTTTACAGTTTTACTGCTATCGACATTCAAGATATCTGCTAGACTAGTTAGAATGACTTATTTGCCTCAAAAGTAGCTAATATTGCCTTTCCATTAAATTAATTTCCTTCCAGGATGGCCCAGTGTCAATTCAAGACAAGTTTGAGTACATCATGCATGGAAGGCTATATAACATTACAAATGATGGAAATCCAAAACCTGGGCTCAAGTGTATGCCAACATTTCACATGTTTTTCAATTTCGTTCCATTTTGTTTCCATGAAAATATTGCATAGTATTTTAACTCAAATTGAGTTCTCCAGTCAGGCTACTGCATAGTTTTACTGCATTTGCAAGTATACTATTGTTCTGCTTGCATTTTGTTGAATTGAACTAGATGAGATTATAAGTCTGCTTTTTGCTACAATAAATCACATCTGCAATTATAACTGGATGGCAAGTAATCCAATGTACTATAACTCATGGAAAGACCCTAGCATTCAGGATAACCTATATGCAATTTCTATGAAATGGAAGTACATGTAGTCCTATCTTTTGTATATAGCCTTTCTGGGGGGTGTGCATTGATATAGGGAATGCATGTGTTAACAATGGAGATTTTATTTTGATTAATGGGGAAGGGATGACTGCGATGATAAGTGAAAATGCTGTCCACTCAATTCCGTGCTCATGTACGTGAACCTCCACTTATTGACACTTGAATTCCCACCAAATAACATCATTATCACTTACCATTGCAGTCCCTTCGATTCCCAACTAATCAAAGTAAAATCTCCACTATTAAATGATGCATTCCCCTATGTTGATGGGCATACTCAAATGATGTCCAAATACAACAACTTATTTTGTATTGACTTTAATAGGATGTTTCTTCAACTTTTTAAGTTTCTATTTGGAAACTTCTGAATCCATTAGATCAATTTTCATCTTTTGATTGGTTGAATCTAATTGGTTTCATTTGACTTAATTCAGGGAGGTATATGCATCTTTTGGTGGGCTGCAGATGATGCTGAGAGGCCATGCTTCCCATTGTGTTCAGTTTGCAGTCGATCAGAAACTGTTTTTGCTATTGAGGAAGGTTGAGATTTGACACCCATGATGAAGTTGGCCAGGGCTGAAAAGATTAACCTGTTAAGGTTTAACTGACTATTTACAATTTTGTTTGGGTAATTTGTGCAGTGTTGTTTTTTATTGGAATGCATTTTGAAACAATTTTCAAAGTATGGGTTGTGTTTGGAATGTTTATCTAAAAGTAATATGTAAGAACCAGTTTTGCTTATGGTTGGATCATCTATTCAATGTGATCTTTTGAGAGTTTATCACAATGTTGTCTCTTTTTCTTGGTCGATATGGGTGTAGGAATATCTCGAACAAAGTCCATTTGCCTATAAACTATTTTAGGCAAGTGACTAAGTGAGGACCCCAAAAAGTTGTCTCCTGGCAAGCCTCGTGTAAAACATCTGAAGTGAGAATGTTCATACAAATCTCATCTTTTTGACTCAGGCGTCTTCATCCTCTAAGATGAGTGGTTGAGTGAACCAAATAAAGGTTGATTTTCATTCTCGAAATTATATGCTTGTTTTTATTTTAATCTTTGAAATTAAGAAATGACTAAACATTCAAAATAGTCCTCCCAAATATATTAGGGGATTAGTCTCTTAAATTTTAAAAATTCTATATTTATTTTTCACATTTTGCAAAAGGGGGACAAATTAGTGTGTTTGATACAGTATTTTTGTAATGATATGAATTTGTATAGAGGGGTTAATTTATTCCATTTTTTGGAATTTGAGATATGAATATGGATCCTTCAAATTATTAGGGAATAATTTGTTACATATTTCTAAGGCATTAAAATGGATATTTAATTTTAAGAAAAAATAATAGTTTTAGTTCTTGAATTTGCAATAATGAGTGACATTACTCTCTTAGTTGACATAGTTCACTATGATGAAGCTATTAATGGGTCATGTTAACTGACATGTTAGACTTTTATTTGAGTTAATAAGAATCAATAGGATTGTAATTAGCTTCTCAAGTTTGTGTAAAAAAAGTCATATTTTCAAATTAGACCCTCAAGTCATATATTAGGTTTGGCTTCAGTTTTTTAAAATTTAAACTAAATTTTAATGACTTTAATTTTAATACATGGCTACTATAACAATTTTTCACATGATCAATCAATTTCAATAATATCTTTTTGTTTTGTGAATTTTAAAATTAGTTAAAATTAATATTTCTAATAATGTAATAGTAAATGATTGAATAACAATAAATTAGATAATAGGGGCTAACAAACCTGGTCGATTTTCTACTCATATTGTCGATTTGCAATTATTTGATTCAATTTTCAAGTTTCTTATTAATGGGTGATCTATAAATATTTTTGTAAGCGTTAATAGCTTAAAGGATTGCGTTCATCATGAATTGGAATGTGCTTTCTTCTCAATTTAAACTTTAATCGCATAAAACAAAATAATAAGTTAAAAATAAATCAATTAAAAACCAAAAAAATTTAAATCTATTTGTTATAAAATAAATGATTCTTAAATTTCCTTCTTTTAACTTTATTTTTTAGATTTTTGAATTTAACTTAAATTTTTAATTATACCAATGTTATAGTATAAATGCATTTATCCATGCCAGTAAACCTGATCCACCACCACCCAAACCTTTTGTTTTTTCAATTTTTGGTTTCAACTGTATAAATTTCGCGTTGACACGATATATGTTGTTAAAAACCCCACAATAATTTGACATGTGAGATAGTTACAGTTTTATTTAATCTTATTACGCATGATAATATTTTTTTTCTCTCATAACATCTCTTTATATTTTTTTCTTCCTCTTTCATATCAAAATTAATGCTACACCTCACTTGATGTAAGTTAATTTGAGCTGCACGTTATTATGCCCATACTAACACAACAATTCATGTATCAGTGTTTCCTTTTCACCCATTATATTATTTATTAATTAATTAGTTTTTTAATAGCAACTTTGGGTTCCCTCCTTTTTATTCCAGCTGCGCCGGGTTAAAAGAAACACGAAAAGAGCAGATACCACTACTAGAAGTCTAGAAACTACTCGTAAGGCCTGCGTGGTTATTGGTTTCAGCAGTCAGCGAGTCCTGCGAAAATCAAAACACATTAAAGAATACTACGTTTTTTATTTTCAACAAAGGGATTAAGACCACAAATCTTTTTCTAGAGACGATAGGGTGAAACGAAAATGTGAGAGTCGAAGACCCACTTAAAAATATAAAAAATAACCACAATCATTAGGCCTAGGTTTCTTATTAAAAAAAAATACTACTTCATAGTGTATAGTTTGTATCAGTAATTCAGTATCATGAAAACATAAAAAATAAAAAACAATTCCCAGTTTCCCACCAGAATGGCCATGGATCCCAACATCACCACCCCGACCCCAACAACAACCACCACAACCGCAATCACAACCACAACCACAACCACAACCACAACCACCGCCGCACCAAGACCGATGTCATCACCAGCACACGTGCGCCCAAACCCACAACTAAGCAAACCCCAATCCCATGACCCATCTCAGCCTCAGCCTTTTCTGTACCCAGTCTCTTCTTCAGGGCGCGGCTTCATCCCCAGAGGGCTGCGACCACCACCCCCTTCGCGAGTGAGCCTCACGCGCCCCCTTCCCTTGCGTACTCGCACGGTGTTTATCTCAACCACATAACAACCAGGCAGCAATACCCTCATAACCATCATCTACTGGGTCCCACTGCCTCCCCTCCCTTTAAGGCTCTCCCTTTCTCACCACACCCTCACCCCAAGGCATGTTTTCTTTTTTTTTTTTTTGGTTATAATAATTGTTATTTATTATTGTTGTTATTATGTTCTCACTTCTTGCTGCTTTCAATTTTGATTCATCAATGCATTTTAAAGTGTTCCCCCTTTTTTATTTTGGGTTTTTTAGGCTGCTCCTCGATCTGCAGTTTCTGATGCCAATGGTTATAAAGATACAAACACAAGGTTACTTATTTTTTATTTGTTTTTTAATGATGTGTCATGTTCTCATGTATTCATTTTCTCTGTTGGAATTGGATTAATTTGTATGATGTGCTTCTTAGGGAGAGAAGCAAAGATGAACAGTGTTATGTCGTCAGAGGTAGAAAAGTGAGTGTCTATATTCTTTTATTTTAAATGCAATTAATCCATTATGAATTTCTTACGTTAGAAACACTGCAATGGGGTCTTAATAAATTGTATAGATTTGACTTGTCACAATTGGATACTCTTCCTTTTTTATTGTGTGTAAGTGCGAGTGTAATTTGCTCATGTAGTTCTAAAATCTTATTGATTGCAAGTGCTTGTTTAAATTCCTCTTGAAATGCATTGAGATTTTGGAATCTTTTGCACATTACTTATATCCTTGTCACTTGTTCTTGTGTCTCCTAATCTTAATTTCACTTTCTTACTGATTCTGAAATTCTCCCTTCATACACTTGCTATGAATGGTTGAACTCTTGATTTTCCAACTACTTGTTGCATAAAAGTGCAGTGGATGTTATTGTGGTCTACTGATCTTCTGTTTATGCATATTCCAATGGTCATACCATACTCCAACCACAGTTCTGTTCTTCACGAGCGGGTTCTAGAATGCTTGATTCAGTGCTCTGAAAATACGAGTGAAGTAAGGAAGTTGAGATAGATGATTTATTAACTTGATATATAAAGACGTTTACCTTGCATTTAGAGGTGGCATCAATTAAGAATAAACAAGATGGGGATAATGGCTTAATTAGTTTTTCGTGTAGATTATAGAGATACTTGGTCATTCAAGTTTGTGGAATGAAAACATGTGGCACATAATTGTTGGAATTCATTGAAAGATATATCTATGAGAAGTGTTGTGTAGAATGGCTTTATGCAGAAGTAAATGGAAAATGATAGCATTAATGTGTTAAATGCATTTGCTCTTTGAATATTCATTTAGCTAGTGGCAGCTGAGATGGATTTATAGTTTTTACAGAACGGATTGGGACAATAGACTTGTGATAAATGCAATTTTTCTCTTAATATAATTTATTTCGCTAGATTATGGCAATTGAATTTGTATGAGTTGTATTATGCATGTTGCACTCTTGCACTTATGTTTAAGTTGGATTTTTCATAATTTAAACTTTGAAACTAGAGTAAAAGTACCTTAAGGAGCAGTTTTCTCATAGGAACAAATTCTGTTTGTGTTGGCTATGATGATTGAATTGCTACCTTGAGCTAATATCTTAGCTTTCTCCATAGTCTTTTTGTCAGTTTAATGGTTATTACATTACTATTCATAACTTTAGGTCAGAATAACAGAGGATGCTTCTCTCTATGCGCTTTGTAGATCATGGCTGAAGAATGGTGCACATGAAGAAAACCAGGTATGAGTAATATCTCTTATTTTGGTATTTGGCATTTGAGGAAATAATGTTTACTGCCCTAACATTAGATTATTAGCTTTGATAATTTGTAAAAACATAGTCAAATGAGCTTCAAAATTTTGCTGTAATTAAAGTTCCATTTAGTTCTTATGCAATCACAATCATAAATGCTGTATAAGAGTCAAGAAGCCACTGCTAAACCTTTTTAAGTTTGATTTGATGAGACTTAGTAAATATTTTAGTTGTATCTGTTAGATTACTAATATTAATATATATAATCAACTGTAATTACGTTGATTAGCTATTGGTTAAGCTACAAGTTAGCTGCTGACTATTAGGGTGTATGTTAGCTTCTAATTAACCACTAAATGCCCCCTTGGTTACTCCATTGATTAATTATAATCAAGATATAAATAAGAGATCAAGTGTGCAGCCCAAACACAAGTTCTAAGTGTCTATATTTGATTGGATTTTAATTATTGCCTTGATATCTAAAATCTATACAAAATAACTAATGTGTTGATACTGTGAAAAGGAATGATATTTGCTACCATTTGGCAACTTTGCAATAAGATATTGTAGAACTCTTGCAAGCCAGAAATTTGTAGTTTCATTTGGCTTATTTTAGTTCTGTTCCTGAGGTGCATTAGAGATTTACATAGGAGAAGAGTGGGTTTTTTTCCCCCATTTTTTCCTTTTAGCTTGTTTGGTCTCAGGAGTAGCATATCCTTCTACATGTAATCTCTGTGTGTATGTGTGTGCGTGAGTGAGAGAGAGAGCTTTGTTTGTGGAAAGAAGAGTGAGAGCACACACTAATGTGTTTGCAAGAAATGTAAATTAAAAATAAACAGTGAAATAATGGGGTATTTGAGAGAAAAATGGGATTACGACTGAGGAAATGTTACCAAAATATTTTTGGTATTTTAATTGGTAATTATACTTCATTTTTAATGTAGGTTTTGAACTAATCATACATACAAGTGTTTAGAATCTGGGGACAAAATGTGCATATGGGAAGTGGCTGGCGATTTCTCTTTTATAAAATAAATATTGTTCTTATATTAAAGTGTGTACCCACATAACATGGACAATTGTGAACATAATTTTATTGATATTTGGTAGTTATTTTGTTGCAGCATCTATTTAATGAATGAAGTTAACTGATGAACCAGAAGTAAATGATGAGCTAAATGTGTGCAATTTTTAAAATATTGAAAATATAAAAAAAGAATAATAAAATGAGAGAAAGTAGAAGAAAGAATAGGAGAAAAATAAGGGAAGTGAAGAGTATATACAGGGCTCACTATCTTTAAAAATGTATCTGATATAATTTTAATCATCCAATTACGGTTATGACCCACATGTTTATTATTCTATTGAGGAAATGTATCGTGAAAATGAGGAGGTTTCTATTTTTTAGAATTTTGAGCCAAAAGGTGAAGATCAAAACTTTCCTTAAGAGTTGCCCACTTCCCCATTAGTATAAGAGATTTCTAGAGTATTTACTAGGCATAACAACTTAGCAAACAATTATTTATCCAAATATCCAAAGGCACACATTGCGTTTACATATATATTTGACTGCCGAATGCCCATTTTATTCAGTTTGCATGTTAGTGGATGATATATTGTCTAATGTCCGGCAACGTTAATATCAGTAGTTTTGATGTTGAGAAAAAGTGCTTACTTGTGTATATTGGTGTTATTCTTATTTCTTTCTGCTTACTCTTGTTGAGTCCTTGCATTAAGTACAAAGGTCTATATCTTATTTTGAAAACTTAGTATCCATAATAAACACTTAAGCAGCCCTTGAAAGCAAATTTGATTAGGCAACTCAATCATTAATGACTAACTGGTCAACATGTAGCAAAAGATTAGTCTATTTGACCAGTTTTGATTGGATCACATGCATATTCGGTTCATTTGATATCCCATACCAGAAGGTTCAGTTCAGTAGTTTTCACTTGTCAGTTCATGAGTTCAACCAGAGGATCCAATCTGGTTTTAAAATCTATGAGTATGATATTGCTAATTGCTTTCCCATATAAACCTCAAATTATATCTCATGAAAATATAATGAAAATAATCCAAACCATCATAGAAAGCTGTTTACACTAAGCAAATAAAAAGCTTCTTATCACGATAATCGAGCTTTTCTGTGCTAGTGTAGTTATGAGCCAAACTAGGCCAATAAAGCAGGCTAGGGTGTAGTACATTTTGTTTTCTGCTTTTTGCTTAAAATGAAAAGTACTAGTTTTTATGCAGAAGCAGGTTAAGGTCTATTTTATGGATGATTTCCTAATTACATTAATACATACTAGATACTTTACAACTTCCTTTTAACTGATCTCAGAGTTGGTTACAAATATTGTATGTATTATGCCCTCTGTTGTTTCCATCTAATTTCGTCACATTACAGTGTTAACAGGGGTTGTGATCAAAGACTTGCTTTTGGACATTAGTTTATGATCTTTTCCCTCTGTATGTATCCGTTTATTTTGATATGCTATATATGTCTTATTTTTCATTGTACTCTGCAGCCACAACAAAAAGATGTAATGAAGGCACTTCCCAAACCATTGCCTGCATCTATGTTGGCTGGTTATATGTCAAACAAGAAAGAAGAGAAAGACAATGATGAACACGAAGAGGTTTGAATTTTTGGTTAATTGACTATATTCAAGCAATCAAATGATTAATGGAAGTGAAAAACTTTATTTACATGTCAAATAGCCATTTCTTTACAACAATTGCATTTTTTTGTTTGGTTTTTTTTTTTGGGGGGGGTGTGGGAAGAATATTTCAAATGGCATAGAGGACAAGAGATCCTCACTACAAAAAGAATAAACATGAGAATAAATCAAAAGATCAAAGATTTCCAATCTCTTAACCTATCAGAGATGGAGATCCCTCTAAAAAGGCCATGTGCCTTATACTAAGTAGGCACTAGACGTCTAGTCCTATCCCACAAAACTTGCTTGTCAGAAAACCTGCCATTAAAAATGTGAGAGTTATGCTCTAGCCAAATACACAAACGACTACAAATACAACACATAGCCACAAGGATTTGGCTTCTTTCCTCCTCTCAAAACCAATAAACCTAGTCAAAAGGAGCTCGTCCAGATCTCTAGGACACACCCAACATTCACTAGAAACCCCAAACAAAGCATTCCATAAAAAATCAGCATTAAAACAAGGGATAAATGCATTTCCCCCTTCCTGAACTTTAGGTCATGTGCAATTTACACCCTAACCGTTCAAAATGTATATCGCGACACTTCTGAACTTTCCAACTGTGCAAAACACCCCTCAATATAATTTTGACAATGATGAAGGTAAGATTTATGTGCACTTAAGCCCCTTGATGTTTTAATTTGTGCAACCTGGCACTGTCTTTAAATACTATGTGCAATTAACCCCATAATTTTTTTTATCATGTGCAACCCAACATCATGCTATAACTTAAAGTTTTGCACTTTGAAAAGTAGGGGGTTTCAGTTTGGAAAGTTAAGGGTGTTGTAATGCTTGTTTTGAAAAGTCAAGGTGTAAATTGCACATGACCTAAAATTAGAGAGGTAAAATGCATTTAACCTTTAAAACAATGCAAGAAAAGGTGGAATCCTACATGGGAGATGGGCCTTATGTGGTCTTTGAAGTTTGAACCTTCAACAAATCATTGGTATTAATTCTATTAAGTATTGCTGTCTATATAAAGGATTTTACCTTTGAGGAGATTTAGGCCTGTTTAGTTTAGTTTTCCATTTTCAATTTTCATTTTCAGTTTTTTAGTTTTCAGGATTTTATGAAGAAAATACTAAAACTGTAATTTGTAGTTTTCAGAATTTTTAGTATTTCCTTCACAAAATCTGGAAAAATGGAAAATTAAAAATGAAAACTAAAACTAGAACCAAACAAGCCCTTAGACTTCCAAATAGGTTTATAAGGCAAAAAGAAGTAGTGTTCAAAGAATGGGTTAGGAACTGAAAATAAGATTTACAAGGAAAAACTCCATAGGATTCAACAGACCAAGATCTTTTAGCCGGAAGAGGGACAGGATGATTGAATCAAAGAGACCAAAAGGATTACTAAATCTGATGACTCCATCATTTAAATTTTTGAAAAAGTGGAAATTCCAAGAGTAAGGGGAATTCTGCATGGGTTTCAAAGGCCAAATTTCCTAAAAACATAAGCTATTTGGTGCGCCCCCCACCCAAAAAAAAAAACAACCCACAAACAAACCCACCAAAAAAATAAAAGACCACCCACCCCACCCCCTACAATGCAAAACCAGTTTGCACTTGAACAATGGACATTACATAGGTGATTAGGCCTACCTTATCTTGTGGTAAATTCCAACAATGTATTTAGAAGAATGGAAGTGACAAGGATCAAACTTCTATAGCGGTTCTGATATTATTTTAGCAGCCGCCTTTCCTTAAAGTCAAGCCACTAGGTGACAGCTCATGAATAGTTTTATATTTACCAAGTGTACTGCTGTTCTTGTGCAGCTTTCAGTAATGCTTCTGTAAGAGCTCTTTTACTTCAATTCTATACTGAGACTTTGATCTTATTGATCCTTATCTGTTTTGTTATACACATTTTTGCTTTCAGAATGAGGAGTCTGTTGAGCACCTAGCACCATCAGATTTATTGAAGAGACATATTAAACGTGCTAAAAAGGTTAGGCACGGTAAGTTCTTTTCTTTTTTTCTAATTTTTTTTATTAAGTTCACCTTCTGATTTTATTTGTCATCTTATGATTTGTGGTCAGTCAGTATGTTGCATGATTAAGATCACATTATACTCATGTAACATAAATTTAACTACAGAAGGTCGTCCTATCATATACAGAAATTGTTGATTATTCAAGTTCTTAATTTGCTATTGAGTTTTGTGACTAACATTTACATTATTAGTTATTACTATCAACAAATTTTGAAGCGGATTAGTCTTGTGATCATTTGCCCTCAACTTACAGATTTAAAAGTTTAGGTTGAGGAGTTTTTTGACAACTAATTAAAGAGACTTGCTTTTGTTTTATTAACAAGTTATGAATACCGTTTGAAATTTGAAACAGTTCAGGATAACTTACATGTTCCATGGGATGTGTTAGAGACCGATTTTCTAGTGGGATTAAAATGTACAAATTAAAGCGGTATAGGGGCAGTTGGGAAATGGTAGAGTAGAGATTGTGGGTGAATCATGTGGGCCACTTGCATAACTAACTTGCTTTGGTGAGAGAGTGGGTGTGTGTGGGTGTGCCACGTTGGTAGTGAGGAGGGCACGGGATGATTCTGGTAGAACATAATGGTATATTTTTGGGTGTGAGGGAAGGGGGGATATTGAGGCATTTCCTGGATTTGGGTTAGGAGAGCTCTGAGCTGCTATAGTGCTCAGGATTCCCTCTGTTTATGCATATTGTATTAGTTTTCCTTCCCCATTAATACATCAGTATACTCCATTTCTATACCTCTCTTTCATGAGTCTAACAATGGCATCAGAGCTCCTTTCCAGGGAGCTGGGTGAGCCGATCACGGGCTCCGATGGAAGCTAGTTTGGAGATCTTGGGGAGGAAGATGGATGGCATAATGCGACTCCTGAGGGAAGACACTCAAGATTGACGGAGGAGACGTTCTTCGCAGCACGGAGAGGCTCTTCCTGGTGGTTGTCGAGGACTGGAGGAATGGGGATTCGAGATGGCGTGGGGGTATGCGACACTCAGCATTCTCCCTTCGCAAAGAGAGGTATGGTTCCGGTCTGGTGGAGTCGTACCACTCCCCCTTTTCAAGAGATGGTTTTCGCGTCATTGGGATGTAAGCCCGTGGGGAGTCGACCTCCTGATTTTCAGGGACGAGAAAAGCACAACGATGATCATAGAGGTGGCCAGCACTATGAGCGACACGATGAGTGGCGTCATGACGAGCGTGAGGGAGAGCGAAGGCGTGGCAGAAGGACGGAGCGGGAGGACGAGGCGAGAATCTTATACCTAGGCTCGGAATATTCACACCAACTCCTGCATGAATCTCGCATGAGCTCGACCACCTCGGAAGAGTCGTGTGACGTAGCGACCACCGGCAGTGGAGATCGAAGCCGAAACGCTAAGGGAGAAGTGCGACCTCGAGGTTTGCGTGAAAGGGGAGAAGCATAAAGGAGTGGAGCTCGTGATTGCAGAAGTGCTCCGACCGAGAAGCTGACCAGTGAGCCACCCGGGGGGGGGGACGGGACAGAGGAGTTGAGTGATACTCTCGCCCGCGTGCAAGGCACTCTAACCCCACCACAACATCCACCTAACCCAGACTAGCATATGGCGGCGGTGAGCCACCTCGACAGCTAACGGAGCTAAAGCGTGGAAGAATGAAGCGGGGGCACCATCTTCTTTCCTTGGAAGCTTCGTGAATATGCTGGTAATGGAGATGAGGGCAGTGCCTAGGGAAATCAAACTTTTGGGTCAGTTTTGTAACCCAGTAGACCAGGCCCAAGTCCAAAGGGAGAAACGGATCTCTAAGGAAGAGAATGTTGGGGGAAGCTATTAGGCCAAGCCCAAAATGTTGACAACAAAGGGGATTTAAGGGTTGCAGAAGATACAAGGCTGAGTTTATTTTTTGGTCAAATGGACCAGGCCCAACAAGCTAATGTTACTGGTGTTAAACTTAAAATAGCTGTTGCAACAAGGCCTATTTTATTTGCTGAGAGTTTTGATCTTGCAGAACTCAAAGAATCACTTAAGTGTGTTGTCCAACCTCTTCATTCTGATTTGGGCCTATCATCAAAGGAAGTATTTGGGATAAATTGTTCTTCATATCAGAAAATCCAAGTGAAGCTAACAAGCCAGGTCCGATCACTTAAAGTGAGGGAGGAGAATTTCTGGAAATTAGATGGGTCCAACAAACTGACCCCAGGTGCAACCCAACCATCAGAACTCTTTCTTGCGAGGAGGCCTAGCGTGCAAATACACTTAATTCCAAAGAAGTGTGACGGTGGGAGAATTAAAGCAGCTCAGTTGTGCTATGGTATTCAAGGTGCACATGCGGGGGTGATAGTACGGAAAAGGGGTGAGCTGGAGTTGTTTAGCCCATTTTCTAATTCATGGAGTGAGTCAAGACAGCGCAGAAAACGAAACAGCCCTCCACCGTTGAATGCTTCTAGTTGTGAAGTCGTCCTTGTCTCCTCATTGCGGATGTCTGGAAGCCTATTCATTCTTGCAAATGAAGCTAGACCGCGGGGAGCGTGTTCCATTCCCATATGCGTGGGATAATTTTGCTTTCAATGATGATAAAGGTGTTCATGCCAAGGATGGGATTGCTGCACAAAAGGGGGCCTATGCATTCAGTTTCTGTAAACAAGTCCCTAATGATGTTGTGTTCCAGGAGGATAAGAATACTTTTCTAGTATTTGGACAAGAAAGTCTGTTAGCGAGGCTAGTCTATTCGTGGGACCCAGGAGGGAAGCACTACCTTGCAAGCATATTTCACTCCTTCTGTTGCAAGGTTTGGGATCCTGGGGGAATTTATTTTGGGGACTTGGTCTTGCTCTTCAAACAACCCCACTGTGTACTAGCACACAACAATGCAGCAGAAACTCAACGAAACCCTTTCAAGATTCTGGGAGACTCTTATAGGCTGTGATCCTTAGCCAACAGCAGCAACCCAAAGTTAAGTCCTTGGCCTTTGGAGAAATGTATGGCATCTGTTGTGATGCCTCAACCCCTGCCTGCCGGACTCACAGATGCGTTGGCTATTAGGAAAACCTCTCAAGGGGAGCTGGAGGTATTGATCAAATGAAAAAAACATGCTGGAATTTCAAAGTTCTTGGGAAGCTTACTGAAGACATCAAGTTGAGTTTCCTAGACTTCCACCTTGAGGACAAGGTGGTAGTTCAAGAGGGGGGTATTGTTAGAGACCGATTTTCTAGTGGGATTAAAATGTACAAATTAAAGGAGTATAGGGGCAGTTGGGAAATGGTAGAGTAGAGATTGTGGGTGAATCATGGCGGCCACTTGCATAACTAACTTGCTTTGGTGAGAGAGTGGGTGTGTGTGGGTGTGCCACATTGGTAGTGAGGAGGGCACGGGGATGATTCTGTTAGAACAGAATGGTATATTTTTGGGTGTGAGGGAAGGGGGGATATTGAGGCATTTACTGGATTTGGGTTAGGAGAGCTCTGAGCTGCTATAGTGCTCAGGATTCCCTCTGTTTATGCATATTGTATTAGTTTTCCTTCCCCATTAATACATCAGTATACTCCATTTCTATACCTCTCTTTCGTGAGTCTACATGATGCTTCTATTGTTTTAAGACATTTGGAAGTAGAATAGACCAATAAGAGCATTAACCTGGTTTGACAAACTGCCTGTGGGACGCAAATTTCAAAATGTCAACCAGCTATCACTTTCTATTGTGATAGAAACCATCCTAAAATTACTAATGTAAGCCCACCACGACATAACCAACTTGCTGAGTTGTCCATTTGCGAGTTTGGGGCCCCATATGGAAGATAAGAGGGAAAAATGGAATATTTTTGTGGGAGTGGGGATTGTTGTTGGCTTTTGTTTGGGGGAGGGGGGGTGGGTTAGGCAACGAATTGGTGGGGACTGGTGGGAGAGACTGAGCCTCTCTAATGCTCAGGATTATTTTTCCTTTTCTGCACTTTTCTTGTTCTGTTTCATTTCTTTTTTTTCCCTCTATTTTTTCCTTTTCTTAATTGATATCCCACTGATATCAGCTCAAGAGCGTTGATGATACATGAATTTCCTTCATCTCTTAGCTATTATCACCAGTATGTTTCATATTGCCTCCATGAGTTAATTTGTACATTGTGTTTATGCAAGGATTTTCGTTGTTTTCCTCAGTAAGAACTAGTTTTCTGACACCTTGTTGTAGCTGTGTCTTTATGGAGTGCTGGGCTTGCCATAGGTCGTTAACCCAGTTTCTGTTTACTAGATGATTTTGGGAGGAGGATGGAAGCTAAGTTCTTGTGGCAATTCCAATACTCTCTGGTGTATTTAGATAGAGCATAATTCTCATATCTTTTAATGTGGTTTCTTTGGATGACCACATTATGGTTTTTACAAAGATTTTTGTTCTGTAGAGTTAGGTTCATGATGAATGTTATACATGAAAAGGTATCTTCATCCAAACGAAATTTCATAATAATTAAATATTTTAATTTTAAATTGGTTTTTAAATGATGGCTAATATCAATACAAATCTCTTGAAAAGTTTGCAAACGCCCAAATTTCTCAGAAAGATTGATTTCAGTTATTGAACTTAGGATATGGGGCCAAAGTTCTGCTTGTACATACAAAAAACCAAAGGGGGAAAAAACAAAGATGTGTATAGTTAACTTGTCAAGAGGACTTTCCTGATTGCTTCACTTTTGACCCTCCATTGGAGTAATGGCTGGCATTTTTATGTTAGAATTTTCAGTTTGCACCTTTGGCTAGAGCTTAAGTACCAAAATAATGGGTACTCGAGTCCAGGGATGTTTCTACCAGCAAATCTTTAAAACAATAAACTTACTGGCTAAGGATAAAGCATAATTCAAAATTGAATGAATGTAACATAGTAACAATGTCATACTTGCTTTCTCATGCTACTTGCAGATTAAGGGAAGAACGGTTACACCGCATCACGAGGTACAGAAGCAGACTTCGGCTTTTGCTTCCTCCACCTGTTGAACAGTTCAGGAATGACACAGCTGCTGGGAACTGAACTTGCTGACTGTAGTACAGGCAATAAGGTAATTTGGGTTACTCTATCAGTCTTGCTGTTAATTTAATTTTATAAGTTTGTGGTTCCTTCAGGAGTGAAGGCCATGAGTTGACGCTGAAGCTAATGAATCTGTTATAATTTGATGATATTATTTACTGTAGGAATTTTGCTTCTGTACATTATTATAATCTAAAGTCAAGATATAAGCGCCATAGCAGCACATGTATGTAAAAGTCTAGATTTGAAAAAGGATGTAGAGCTTTTTATTTTAAATTACTAAGGGTTGGCATTGAATGGCAATGTTGTTTATTATTGTTAACTGCAAAGATGAGTAGAACAAACGAATAACTCCGTGAGATGCAACGGAATTGGATCATAATGTATTCCATTTATCTGTGATGTTCCAAACCCTTGGATGATTTGATCAATCTTTTTTGGTCAATTAATTAGATGAATCTGGATCCTCTAAGTAAGTTGTTAACTTTAGAGGGCAAAGTAAGTTAATCCTAGCCATCTAATAGTTTGACATTGTGGATTAATATCACATGTTTCATTAAACAAAAAAATAAAAAAATTGTGGGATTTGGATCATTTAAAGTGAGCTGTTCACGTTAGAAGGTAAAGTGAGCTAATCATAGTTGTCTAAATAAATAAATTAAGATATTTAATTTAAATGAAAAACTTAAAAAAAAAAAAACTGCACTTTCGATTGCAAAATTTTCGCCATGGGCAGAAGAGGCGTTACAGTAAAAGGACAACCCAATTTCATTTGTCAGGCTTACGTGATGGTAGGGAAGTGAATGAGGACTAACTTGAAACTTGCCTCAAGCGAGTAAGAAAGAGAGGTTAACTAGCACCTTTTATTATCGCATTGCAGCAAAGTAAGAATATTGTTTAACTATTTTTAAAATATAAACTCTCCTAATTTGTATTGGATTCATTTGTTGTCAACAGCCATTACATCATCTATGCCAAGGAAACTGCATGTTTTTTGGGTTGTGAAGGGATCAACTAAGACTAAGAGCCAAGCAAGAAGGTAGGAAAAGTAAATTAACAACCCAAATGAGATAATGAAAAATGGATCCTCTTTCATATTCCAAAGAGAATAAGTTATAACTCAACATCTATAATTTTTGGCTTCGCCTTCACGAATAAATTTTCCATTGCTGTGGAAGGTGAATTGTTGGGAAAACACAATGGGGAAGACTGGAGATGATGGCCACTGTTACAGAAGGAAGGGCAGATGTAACAGTGCACATTTTTGGATCTGGATCTTCAAAGTGAGCTATTTACTTTAGAGAGTAAAGTAAGTTAATCCTAGCCATCTAAAATTTTTCACGATGTGGATCTTTCAAATATTTCATTAAACAAAAATATTAAAAAATGTGCGCCGTTACATCTGCCCTTCCTTTCCCTGACAATTGCCATCATCTTCAGTCTTCATCGCTTGTGTTTTCCCTAACAATTCACCTTCTTAGCAATGGAAAATTTACTTGTGAAGGGCAAATTCGAAGATGATAGATGTTGGGTTATATCTGTTTTTGTTTGGAGTTTGAAAGAGGATCCGCTTTTCATTATCTCATTTGGGTTGTGAATTTACTTTACCTACCTTCATGCTTGGCTCTTAGTCTTAGCATATTCCTTCATGACAAAAAAAAAAGAAGGCAATTTCCTTTGCGTGGATAAGAGATGATGTAATGGCTGTTGACAACAACAAATGAATCCAATACAAATTAGGAGAGTTTATATTTTAGAAATGGCTAAACAATATATATGTATATATTGTTGCGATGCAATTGTAAAAGGTGCTAGTTAACCTCTCTTTCTTACTCCCTTAGGCAAGTTTCAAATTGGTCCTCACTCACTTATGTGCCATCACGTCACCATGACAAATGAAATTGGATTATCCTCTTGCTATAACCACCTCTTATGCTGACGGCGAGAATTTCGCAATCAAAAGCACATATTTTTTTTTTAAAGTTTTTTCATTTAAATGAAATATCTTAATTTATTTAAATTCATATCGTTAAATATTTAGATGGCTAAGATTAACTCACTTTGCCCTCTAAATGAGTAACTCACATTAGGGGATCCAGATCCCTATTTTTGGCTTAAGAAAGAGCTATAAAACTCATACCCAGTGTTTGAATGACATTGTATTTAATGTATGACAATACTTTTTGAAATAGTGGTTTGATTTGCATTTTCATTTCCTATGTTTTTATTTTTTTGAGAAATTTATGAAGAAAATAGAAAATGAAAACAAGAAGCATGATTTTATTGTTTTAATTGTTTTCACTTTTTTTCACAATACCCTAAAAGTAAGAAACATAAAAAATAAATCAAGATATAAATATAGAAAGCAAGCATAATACTTTTTGGTAAATAGACTATTCTCTTTTTTTTTGGTCAAGAGACTATCCTCTTTTGAAATAGATATATGGTGACAAGAACTTTGTGAAACTCAAATATAAAATGGGCAATAGGTTTAATCATGCCTGAAAATAAATGCACTTGTTTATCTTCACCATATTTCCCTTCCGGGATGAATTAGTGGTACTGGATTTTCCGTATAGAGTAAAGGCAGTGAAAAAAGATTGACTCGTAGTAGTTGTAGGATTATTTGAAGAAGAATGTTATTATTATTATTATTATTATTATTATTATTATTGGGTCTGGAAGAAGAGTGTTATTTGAATGCATATTTTTGGATACCAAGGGATGCCTACACCGGTTATTGAAAAAGGTAAATAGAGGGAAATATTTTTTTAGTTTTTATACAAAAAATTAGGGTCGGGCTGCATAAAATAAGACCATGGATAAACGGAACGGGTCTAAATGGAAAGACTCTATCCATTTGACACCCCCTACTAATTTTTGTGAAAAAATATTTTGTTTTTATTTCTAATTCTTAATTTTTATTTTATTTTAAATTTATATACTGTTTCCAGTATTTGGGGCCATTGGATTCCAGTTCGTTCATGGATCAATTAGTCATAGCAAAAGATGTAGATAAATAAAAAATATATATATTGTGAAAGGTACTTAATAGTTTTAATAAATTACAACGTAGCCGCAATATTAAAAAGAAAAAAAAAATCATCTTTTCAAACTTCAGGCCAAGGCTGTAGTATATCTACGTAAGGCTGTAATATACGTGCGATACATTTAGCCACATTTACTTAGCGTGGCTAAATTCTCAGTGAGTACGTTTAGGCACTAGTGTGTAGTGTCTAGCCAAATTTATAGAAAGTGTGGGTAAATTTAATTAGAGTTTGATTTTGATACATTATTTACCGATTTGGCTTCTTCAAAGTGCAAAAATTGATAAAGTGTAAAAATAAGGGGTTACTCCCTTTTAGATCATTTGATGAAATCCACACACATGATATACATATGATGGGAGTTATTAATCTAAGGGTAATTAAACCTTTATTTTTATATTTTACCAACTTTATCACTTTAGAGGAATCAAATTATTTTACACTGTCAATCTCTTATTTTGTATAACTTTTTAAACAATCAGGTGAAAATTGATCACATATGTTAATGTGTCATTACATGATTAGATGAATATGTAAATTTTTTTTATATTATTAGTGTATTAAATTTAAATATAGTTATTTATTATACTTTTAAAAGTATTTAGCCACATTTCATAAATGGAGCTTAGTGCTCAGTGGGTCGTGCACCATACTTTGCCCAGTGCACCAAAGATGGAGCCGTAATTTTAAGTTTTAATTCTTAAATTTTAAAGTTTCAAAATCAAAATGCCTATTTTAGTTTTTTTTTTTCGGTCTAACACTAGCGAAATATCATTAATAATGATGATAGTATATCTAAAATTCATTCCCCACCATAAAATTCTTTTTTATAGGTGAATCTAGGGCATCATTGTTAGTAATTAATCCCTGATTAAATAACTCAGCTAATTATCAATTGTGATAGATCTCGTTGTTTGAAATTCTTCTCTAATGGTTAGGAAGTTTTGAAGTGAATTTCATTAAGCATCATTATTTTTACACCCACAAAGTATAAACTTTGATGATGGAGGTCGAGGTAGAAAGTGGGAATTCGGTTCTAATTATTGACAATGAACGCAGCTAGCTTTTTCCTAATCCACTCCACTCCAAGACCAAATCTCATGATGACTCAGCGATTACTCTGCCAATTCTTGCTTTGATCAAATTATATTAGCATTGGACTCTGCACTATCAAACCCAAAATTAAATGGACCAATTTGAATGATGTACTCAACACCACAAAGAACCATAAATGATAATGAAAATTGAAATCTGACCAAAGAAAAAAATTGAAAAATGAATATCTTATGAAAAGGGATGGATAGGAATGTCTAGAGGATCAAATCTGGAAAGTTTCTTAAGACAAAGGCACAACGTCAAACACACCCACCGCCAAGTTTATAAGATTAAACAACCGACTCATCACTCATGTTTTGGTCATAATAGATATGATTATTATCCTAATCATTTGCATAATAGCACCGTCACCATCCAACCACAGCCATTTGAATTTTGTTTATCTTGTCTGTCTGCTTCAATCAAAATTCCACTTGAGTCATTGTTGTTTTCTCTTTGTTGGATGTTTTCCTCTAAAGTTCAGCGGATAAGCATGAGATTTGAAAGGTTTCTGTTTGAGTCAAAAAGCATTTCATTCTTTCATTTTCCATATCTCAATGCTCAGCTAGGCCTGTGTCCATTATTTCTTCCATTGCCCTTCAAATTTCCTATCATTGCTGTTTGCGTGTTGGAGTTTGGCACCACAAAAAACACGCCTTCACCGGTCTTCATGTCATTTTCTTTTTGGTTCAATATATTGCAGGATTTATGTTGTATTGTATGTACAACTGACATAACTATATAATAATTGAAGTTGTTACTTAGATTTTTGAAAATTGAAGTCACTTATAACGGAAACCCACACTAATTCAAAAAGTCACTATATTGAAGATAATGGCTAAGTGCAAATATTGGATATTGTTGCTGTCTAGCTCATGGTAAAAGGTAGGCTAGAGCATGGGCGAAAGAATGATCCGCCTCTCCCCTATCCATGAGGGTGTATATATTTGGCAGTCTTGATGAGGAGGATCACGTGGTATTAAAGGGGAGATCATGATTGAGATGAATAATGGGATTAGGAGCGCAAATTGCTGAAAAGTCTAATAAGAGCAGATTTTATGGGATGATTGGAGGTGTTTACAGGATAGGGATGAGGGGGACATAGCTTCTCTTTTCCTTACATTTGGGTCAGCACCCGTTTGGGCCAAGGGAGAGTGAAGGTTTAGTGGGTCGAAGAGGCACGGTTATCCATGTTAGGAACTTGGGAGTAAAGGTCGGCCAGGACTAGCTCACAAGCCCCCAGTTTTGAGGCCAAGAAGGTTGAAGAAACTTGATCATGTGGGCTAGACTGGAAAGTGTGAGTCGAGCTAGTACCAACTGGTCCACAAGCCCACCAGTCTTGAGGCTTAGAGGGTTGAAGAAACTTGATAAAGGTTGGGGAATGCGGCTTTTGATTTTCCTTTCTCTTTTTGGGCCGTTACACGATTTCCGTAGTGGCCACATGTCATCAAGTTACTTGCAGGCACATCACGTTACATTTATACGGGTGAACTTAACGTTGGATTAGCGACACGTGGTACACCATCGATAAATAGTGGAGTGGTTGTGTTCCCCTAATCAATCAAGGGGGATATTTTCTCAACTCATTCTTCCTTTTTTTGGAGTAGACTTCTTCACGCTTCTCAACACATTCTTCCCTTTTGGTGTGGATTTATTTGTGCTCCCAAGTGTCTCATCCTTGCTTGTCGCCTTCTTCTTCTGCCGGAGCTTGTGGTTGCGGTGTGTCATTGTCTTGGAGTTGTTCATTAGGTATGCAACTTATCTTTGCTCAGGGTTACTTTCTTTTCCTATACACTTTGTGGTTTATGTTGTCTCTTTGTTTTTTCCTTTTCTTGGTTCTATGTTGCGTTGGCAAATGTGTTGGGTTCATTGATTAGTTTAACATGCTTAGGTACGGTTACATTGTTTCGTCATTTTCATATTGCTTGGTGTGCTTTGCCGTGTTGGGTTTCTTTTGCATTTTGATTCCTTTGTGTTTCGTCTGTTTAGGGGTGGTGTTCTGTTTTTGCTATTTTGGTTTCTATGGGGGTCCTTGATGTGGTGCCTCTGATGGCTAGCTTATATGTGGTGTCATGGTGAAGATCATGTATGAGTGGCTGCAGAGGAGGTGGCGTCCCAGCCTAGCAACACTCCGAGTTGCTAGGTGATATTACGTTTATCTTTACATTGGCCCAGGATTTGGAGGATTCAGCCTCAGGAGGGCTATCGAGGTATTGCCTCAGAGTTCCAGCTTCTTAATGTATGAAACATGTTCACCTAGGTCAAATCAGAATTGCCTTTCATACGTTTATCGGTTTATACATTGAGGTATTGGCCATGCTTCAAATGGCACCCATCCAATTGTATCCAAATGCTTGGGCCTTCCTTTGAGGCTTTTATTTGTTGTTTTAGCTTTTGGGCTTTGAGGCTAGCCCTCGATTGTTCTTTTATTTCTTTTGAGTAACTCCCAAACTCCCAGGAGTTTTCGAACTCTTGGGGAGTCATTTGTGTCATTTATGGGGCTGGGGGAAATGTTTGCTAGAGGCCTTCAAATCTTCTTATAATCGGTATACTTATATTGACCTATTTTGCAAGATTAGGCTAGGGGAGGTGGTTAAGGGGCATTTCTTTGAGTCGTCAGGAACGCCTTGGTTCTTTTTCCAATGGAATATTCTCCTGTCATTGAGCCCTTATGTGGTTTTGAAAGATTTTTTTGAGCTTAGGAAGAGGCAAGTGGAAGAGGTAGGCAGTTGTTCGATCGATATCCTGTTGAACTTGACTAGTGTGAAGTATGCGCTATTGATTCGAGATAAGGGAACCGTTTTGAAGAGAAATTTAGTGAGTCTAAGGGGTTTTCCTTGCTTTGTTTATCTCTCGTCCTTTTTTTTTTTGCATGCTTTGACATTACTCTTTATTGTTTTGGTTGTTGAGGGCTTTTCTTGGACTTTGTGGAGAGGAAAACAGAAGCAGATGGTAAGCAAGAAGGACAAGATCTATTAGTTTGATGTTGATACTATAAGGGCTGCCAAGAAGAGGAAGAAAAAGGCTAGTTCTGAGGGTAGGGGTTCAAATGGGTGAGGTTCACATGTAGGCTTGGCCCGTTTTGGCCAAACCTAAACGGGCTAGCCATTTATTCATGGTTCAAACAAACGGCTTGACCTTTTAGGGCCAGAGCTACTAGCCAAATCGCCGTGCCCGCTTTTGTTTTATTTTTTATTTTTTGCTATTTGGGTGACCAACAACATTATTTTCATCAAATTAAAATCTTTGGAAAGGAAAGGTTTCATCTTCACTAATAAATTCTTTTTTAACAAAACAAAAAGGTGAATTTTTCTTTCTTTCCTTTTAGTAGAATCACCATATGCACATCATAGAAACTCTCAACAATGGTTTGTCAACACCAATTCCTCCAAATCAAAATTAATTAAAATAGATGCTTAATTTATATCAAAATAAACACAAAAATTTTAAAATAAAAAGAGAGAAAAAGATAGTTGAATTGAGTTGCCTGCTTAGAGAAGTAGAGATGCTAACAATTCTTGTAAGTAACATGTTCTAACCTATCACCAAAATTACTAGATTGAAAATAGAATTTTAAAATAAAAGGACTAAAATCTACCAAAAAAAAAAACCAGAGAAGGGGGATCGGCAAAAGAGGGAGGGCTGTATGAAGGGCAGGTGAAACTTGAAGTCTTCATGCAGTGCGAAGGACAATTGGCGATAGAGGACAAGCATAATATTGAAACCCTTATTCTTCTCTCAATTATTCTTTCAATTTAGGAGGGCCATTATGTTAGGGTAGGGCGGGTTAGGGTAGGTATCAGTTTGGCCTCTGAAATTGTTGGGTTCGTTACACTGAGTGGTTAAGTTTGGATTGGGTTTTTTTTTTTTTAATTTTTAGTGTAGGTGTTAGGTGGGCCTAGTTTGGCATAAAAAAAAGTAAATAAATAAAAAGGTTAAATAGGCCACTTGTTTACTTGCTAAGCTGGCCCATTTAACCTGTTAAAACGATGTAGGCTAAATACAGATTGGTATTAAACGGATTAAAATTTTTAAGCTTGACTCGCATTTTTTGAGGGTAAATAGGTTGACTCGACAAATTTGACTCGTTTTGACGGCCTAGTTGGCAGGTCTCCTAGCGAGAAGATTTGGTGGACGGTGGCCGAGATGACTGACGTAACCCCACCTTGCGGCCCCAAGGAGAGGGTTCGAGAGAAGTAGATAGCCTTTTGCAAGTGGATCCCATCGGGATGATGGATGAAGCTCTCCAGCTGGCCGATCAAGTTCCTAGGCCTCACTCTCTAGGTCTGATTGTCTTTCCTCATCCCGATGCTTTATTGGAAGAGGCTGCTATCTATCTAAAGCAGTTTGCAAGGGATGTAGTGTCACTGGTCAATTTCATTTATGACCATCGATTTGGAAATAAGCACTACGTTGATAACCATCTTCTCATAGCTACCGATGTTGGAAAGTTCAAGAAGGTGCGGCTTGCTATGTTTCATGCTTAGCAAGCTATGCCTGCGAAATGCTTGCATGTCATGGTACATTGAGAAGGAAGTTTGAAAGTTGGCAGCCCAAATGAGTCAGATGAATGCTTGGCTAGCCAAGGCACAGGTAAAATGGCACAGCTAGAGTAGAAGCATACTATAGAGATGGAAAAGGTGGAGGCCCGAGTGAAAGAGTTGGAAGAGCATGTGCAAGGGCTGTTGTCCAAGCTTCCATCTGCCTAGGATTGGGGAAAGACATTGGCTGGGGAGTTGGCTAATTCGAAGGCTAAGCTCAAGGAGTTTGAGTGGTATGAGCATGGAAACATTTTAAGCACTTGTTTTGGGAGTGGATTTGAACTTTGACCAAGCTAGCCCTTAGCACAAGTTGGAGGAGAGAATACTTCACCCACGTTAGATGATGATGAAGAAGAGTCTGAAGATGAGGATCAGATAGACCAGATAGGAATGGAAGCACCTGAAGGTCGAGGTATGCCCTATTGTTATTATGTATTTTTGTTGTTTTGGGATCTTGATGTAAGACATGTTAACTTATGGTAGATCGTAGGTTATTGTAACTTATAAGTTTAAAGTTTAATGCATTTTGGTATAGTTTTATGAATATTTTGTGTCTACTTTGTTTTATGCGTGCAATCTGATTGTAAATTGTTTGGATGATGAGCCTTGGTTTTCATGAGTCCGGACTTGGTGCTGAGATCATCGATCTTGGTTGCTTGCATATGTGAGTCTTGAGTGTCCTGAATATTATCTTGGTTGCACGTGAATACGAGTCTTAGGTTCAGCGAATACCGATCTTGGTTGCCTATGAATACTAGTCTTAGGTCTGAGTGAATCCTGGTCTTAGTTGTGCTTGTGTGGGTCGGAGTTGCTTATAGTGATTATTCCGATATAGGCAAAGCAAGGAGCTAAACTCGTTTAGAACCTTTTTATTGAAGTTGTAAAGTGAAAATTCACATTTATTTTGCAAAGTAGATTTACAAATTTAATTTGGCCATAATACTTAAATAACTAAAACCTTAAGTTAATTCCTAGGTTTATAATGGGGGCAAATTAGTCCCAATTTAGAAAATCTCATATTAGTCCTTCAAATTTTACAAAAGGGGACAAGTTAGTCCCTCTGTAAAATTATCGTATAAATTGTGTCCTGTTAACTTCCTTATGCATACTATTAACTTATTTACATGTCCTGTTAACCTTCATGGTGGATCCTAACTTATCTCACTTCTCTAAATGAAGTCGTTTAGAACTTTTTTTCATCTGCTATCTCTCCTAGAAGAAAGATTTTAACTTTAAGTTGGCATTTGTTCTGTAGAACGGAGAAATGAGGCAAGTTATGACTCAGTGTGAAAATTAACGTACACATAAGCAAGTTAATAGAATATATGGACATTCTTTTAACGTTAGACAAAAATTTGAAGGAGGGATTAACTTGTCCCTTTTATAAAATTTGAGGGACTAATATGGGATTTTCTAAATTGAGGGACTAATTTGTCCCCTTATAAACTTGAGGGACTAACTTGGGGTTTTAGTCTACTTAAAATTTGTTTTAATTGTAGTACTTTTTGAGCTTTGCGGTGTTGAAGTTGGGTATCGCTTGGCTATCAAGCTTACTAAAAGCATTCCTGCCAAAGCCTAACTACTCAGAAGAGGTTGTCCCAGTTAACGCGAGCTTTCCTTCTGCCTAGCATTTGTCTCTCTACGGAGGATGAAGTCCCCTTTTAGGAATTATTGACTAACCACCCTTTTGTTGTATTGTTGGGCGACCTTCTTTTGGCGGCCATCTGAAGCACAACACACTGTTGGGGTGCTATGTTCACGTGTAGGACACGTGCGTGGATCTTGCATGACACACTAATGACACATGTTTGTATAAAATTTACATTTTTCATACTTTAACACAGGAGAACACAATATAAACAAGGTTATAAGAAGGAAATAATATTAGTTTATAAGAAAATAAAGCATAAGCATAGATTATACAAAATAATATTTTGAATATTGTATCACTTGATTTAAATTTTTAGTTATATATATGCCGTGTCCATATCCTATACTTTTTTAACTTTGGTGTGTTACTCGTGTCTCATGTTCGTGTCATTCGTGCTTTATATGCGGCTATGGATCTTATGTATGCTACCTCTCTTTCTTCTTGGAACATGGCTTGGTCGGCATGTCTTTTGAGTCCATTGTGGTCTTCTTGAATTTCTCTCTTCTCTAACTTGGTATTCCTATCTCAACTAGAATCATAGCCTCCACACTATAGGGGAGCTTGAAAAGGGTTTCCTTGCTAGAGGATTGTGGTGTGGTGTGGTAGGCCTAAAGTATGATGTGTAGCTCTTCTGTCCATTGGCCCTTTTTCATAATTGAGCCTCTTCTTGATGTCCTGAGAATTATTTTGTTTCCTGCCTCATCCTGGCCATTGCTTTGTAGGTGTTCTACTTAGGAGAAAGTCTGCTTGATCCCCAACCTCTCACAGAAGCCC
Organism: Dalbergia oliveri; assembly: GCA_030441495.1. Classification (NCBI taxonomy): domain Eukaryota; kingdom Viridiplantae; phylum Streptophyta; class Magnoliopsida; order Fabales; family Fabaceae; genus Dalbergia; species Dalbergia oliveri. The sequence goes on from JAMLFY010000003.1 coordinate 38,455,573, forward strand.
TAAAATTTTTGTTGGCGAATTGCATCCCATTGTTAGTTACGATGGCATAGGGTAGCCCGTACCTACATACCAAATTTTTCCAGGTGAAGTCTTCTACCTTCTGAGCCATTGAGTTGATAAGGGCTCTACTTTGATCCATTTGGTGAAGTAGTCGATGGCGACGATGAAGAACTTGCGCTGGCGTATAACTTGGGGAACGGGGTGAGGTCTATTCCCTATTTATAGAATGGCCATTGTGTTTCTGAGTTATGGTGTTCTTCAGGAGATACTAGGTGTACAAAGGCAAATTTTGACACTTTTCACATTTTTGGACATATCTAGAGCAATATGCTTTAACAATCAGCCAATAGTGACTTGTATTTGACAATTTTTCTTGATAAGGATCTTACGTGTACTTTGGCCATCATGTAATAGGCTTAATCGGAGTCAAAGCAATTTAGCAAGGGCATGGAGAAGTCCCTTTTGTAAAGTTGACTATCGAGGATAGTGTAGTAGGTCGTTGATCTCTACAATGTTTGGGCTCTACTTTCTTTGGTCAGGAGTTCTTCTAATGTAAGGTATTTTTTGATGGGACCCAAGAGTTCACATCAGCATCTTGTTGGGGTGAGTTCAATTTGTAGGGTTCCTGATGGAGAAAACTATGACTTGAGGCACGATCAGATTGCTCCAACGTTTCTTGAATGATTTTTTGTTTCACGATCATCTTGTGCTGCTTAGTTTTAACAGGAGATTAGCTCTTGAATTCTAGTCTCTAGGTATATTCTTAATGTTGAACTTCATGAAGTCCTTCATCATTTCTTTCACCTGACTAAGATACTATGACAAGAAACCATCCTTGGCTAGGTATTCACCTTTGACTTGCTTTGTTATTGAGGAACTAAGTTTGCATCTATGTGTGGTTAAACATGTAAAGGAAGTAAGAACGATTGCATTATTCCATATGCAGACAATGAAGACCACTTATTGTCATTCATGACATATCAAAGATGTTAAAAATAGAATGATAGTAATAAAAATGAGTGTAAATTGAAGTAGCTTGGTAGGGACAAGAGTGTTGTCGCTCTAGCTCTAACAAATTAACAAATTTATTTAAAACAGAATTGCAACAATACATTGTATAGTGATGCACAACTTAGGTCATCTTCCAATGATATCAGTAAACTAATAGACTATGCAACAAGGTTTTGAAATGACATCAGCAAAAACTAAATGAAACCTAACAAGTAAGAACTATGAAATAAAAAAAGGCACTAGCACAAGGATTTCCTAGGCCTAGAATCCATCTATCCTTGAGACACATATTTCATCAGACACATGATAGGTAACTAACTTGTGCCTAAATCATGAAATCACACAATCTCAACACCACAATTTGGTCGATGGCTAACACACACACGCACACAAAAGTTGGTAAGATCTCAACACCTATATGCTCATGCTAGCCTATGCACCAATTGCATTAACATAACCATAATCAAGAATTAATCTCATTTTCTTGGCTAATTAGACACTCATCAATCAACTAATCAATTCATGCCTAATCAACTACCTCAATCATGCACTCAACCTACAAACATGAACTAACTTGCACAACCAAGGTCGTTCCAAATGCAAACTCAAATCATGCATCCCATTCCACAATCATGTCATAGAAAACATAATGAGAGTTCACCAACAAAATAGCCTAGTTCCATAATCATCCAACCAAGTCCCAAAATCAGGATCAACCATCAATTAAGTTCATGCATGCCAATAAATAATTACTCACTCAATTAATAGCTACATATGCATTCATATATCATAATAAATCAATATAAAAATATAAGACATGAAAGGAATGTGAAAAAGAAAGGAAAATAGGAAACCAAATGATATATTGTCTCGAAAGTGCAAGGTTTCAAGACAAACCCTTGAGCCCTTTGAGAATCCTTGAGCTAAATACAAAACTACTCCCTTAATGGAGGTTTACAAACCAAAAATAGAAATTAAAAGCAAACCTAAGAGAAGATGTGAAGAAAAGAAAAGAAGAAAAAAAAGAGAGGGTGTAGGAGAAGATGTGAGGAAGAAGAAAGAGGGAAGAGAAAAAAAATCTTAAAACTAAGCCCAACCTAAGCTATCCTAAGTGTGTGGGTCGTGTCTATGTGTTCTAAGGGCTTGGATTAAAATGCACATAGCAGTGTCACAGATCTTCCAAGGCTCACTATAGCAACTTAGGCTCACTATAGTGACTGTAGTGACCTTGGCTCGCTATAATGAGTTTATTCAAGTTTTGAACCCTAAAACGACCGAATTAGCTCTCTGTGTCTTCATGAAAGTTATATATCTTTTTCTTCTCTTCAAAATGAATACCTTATTTTCCTCATTTGGACATTCGATGAAAGAGATATTCCCCAATTATTGAAGCATGCCCAATCTAGAAATTTAGCACATCATTCTAACTTTCGAGCTTATTTTGACTAGCTAGACTTTCGATCCGGCTTTTGAACTGCTCATAAAAGTTGTAGATAATCCTTTTGGATTTCCTACAAGCCAAAGAACACAAGTCTTAGAGGTTTACAACTCCAGTTATATGTAAAATACAGAACATTTATGGAAGCACAATTATATAGAAAATTCTCATTATTGCTCAAATCAATGTCTAAACTCATATATGATTCAAATACATTCAATTTATAATAAAAGAGAGCTAGGACACTAAGAATATGGTACATTATACACACACACACACACACACACATACATAATTGCATACTTATCATGGCTAATAGGGTTAGAGGACGTTATATTGAATGGTCAAATCATCAGTTGCGGTTTGGCAGGAATTGATGCTTGGGGTACCTAGTTGGTTACTATGGTTACTATCTAAGAGTTGCTTTTGATGACTAGTATGGTGGCCCCAACTTCACATGCTATCTGTAGTCCAGCCTACAAGGCTTCATATTTCGCCTGACTATTGCTGGCTTTGAATCCATATCTAGATGATTCCTGCTTCATTTCCTTGCAAGTTAAAGGCCCTGTCAACATATAAGGTCTAGGCTTCTTAGGAAATGTTGCTGTGAATGTAGCCCGGGTTACATTACTTGTTGATAAAATCTCTAACGAAATGTGACTTGATCAGACCACGGCTCTAGTATATTATTCCATTTTCGAACAATGCTACCAACCAAGCGTTCATTCGTCTGACTAGGTTGGGCTTTACTAGGAATTAGTGGATCGATTGGTCCATTTTAACAGTGGTCTGATGGCTTTGAAAGTAGGGCGCAAGTCAGACGAGATAATTGGTGCAAAGGCTATTTGCTCAATCTTTTGATATATGGTCTTCGGCCCTTGAAGTACTTTGATTACAAAATACCGGGCATTGCTCTCTCCTATCTTCCTAAACTAGAGTTGTGTGCCCTTTCGAAGATCGAGAGGTAAAAGAGTAGAGGCTCTCAGACCATTAGTTTTGTCAAGACTAGAAGGCTAGAGAGAAATAACTTACTGTTTTGAAAGGCCTCATTGCATTCACCTATCCATTCAAAATTTTTTGCTCTCTTTATGTAGTGAAAAAATGGTGGAATCTTATTTCCTGACTTAGAAATGAACTAGGCTAGGTATTGACTCTTCCTACCAATTGTTGAACCTCATGAATCATCAAAGGGCTTTTCATCTCGATTATTACCTTGCATTTATTAGGGTTGGCCGTTCCTTCTCGTGATCATGTATCCGAGGAATTTGTTGGCTTGTACCCTAAAAGTGCATTTGGCCGAGTTTAGATGCATATTGTGCCTCTTGGAGGTTGGTGCAATGATCGCCTAAGTTGGTTATCTTGGCCACCATATCACCAACATTAACCTTGACATTTCTCCTGACCTATTGCTCGAACACCTTATCCATCAGTCACTAGTAAGTGGCTCCAATGTCTTTAACCGAATGGCATTACCCAAAAGCGGTGAAGGCCATTTTCCCTCATCATCAAGGTGTATCCGAATTTCATTGTACCCTGAGTATGCATCCATGAAGCTCAGGAATTGGTATTTGGATGCGTGTCCACTAGCATATCGATGTTTAGCAAAGAGTATCAATATTTGAGATAGGCTTTATTGAGGTCAATGAAGTAAACACATATGCTCTTCTTTCAACTAAGACAATATTAGATAATCAGGTAGTGTATTTGATCTCCCATATAAAATCGGCCTTCAGGAGCTTATCGGTCTCTGCTTTCATTATTTGCTTTTTTTCCTAGGCCAGCTTTCTCTTGTGCTAGGTTATAAGCTTGTGTCTTGGGTTCTATGTCCAGTTTGTGGGATATGAACCCTAAGTCAATTGCTTGCATATTGGTCAAAACTTAGGCAAATAGATTGGCATACTACTAGAAGAGCTTGTTGAGCTTCCCTTTAATTCGAGTAATCCAAAACTGATTGTTATGCAACCATCACCTTGGTTGATGATCTTGAACTTTTCATCTCCTTCTCAAGTTGAAGTCTTGTTTCCTGGAAGTCCTCCCTTGGGTCAAGCTTGGTTATGTTCACATCTGAGCATTGAGGGACTTCTTTTCTCTTTTGTCTAGGGAGTCAAGATTGACTGCTTGTGGAATTCCAGGCAATCGATGTAGCATTGTCTCAGTTCTTGTTGACCAATGTGGATCACTCTAATCCCTGTAGGGAGAAGGAAATTCATGTTGGGGGTGGAGGTTTGATACAATGGCCCCAAGTCTATTAATGGATGGCCGCCCAAGGATGATGATATATAGGCTTTATTTATCAATGATGAGATATTCTGAAGGGTATGGTTTTGACTGGGTTGAAGGCCCTACATATCCTTTGGCTGTAACTTGTACCCTCGTGAACCCAACAAGGTTGCTATTTGAGTAGTAGATGTTTCTCTTAGGCAAGCCTAGCTTTCTAAAGGCCCTTATAAAAGTTATGTTGGTGGAGCTCCCTTGGTCAACCAAGACTCTCTTACCTTGAAGTCTATCATATCGACCCAAGTTACCATCTGGTCATCATGATTGCCTTTAGCGCCTTCGAAATTTGTGCTAAAAAGGTGATCAGGACATCTAGGATCTCTTGTGTGGGTGTATTCCACCCGATGTTAATCATCCCTGAAAGAATCAGGTACTTATAGATGGCAGACTCTATGGCTCCATTGCCAGCGAGGCCTCCACCAATGGTGTTGATCACCCCTCTCAGTAGGGTTTCTAGGCGCATTACCCGAGGATCTTGTTATAGTCGGTCTATTGCTATTGGATGTTCCACTAGGGTGCCGTTAAGCTAGTCTCTTTTCGCTTCTAATTCTTGGTCCCTTCTTTGGCTCAATATACCCAACCACCTATTTTGGAGCTCTTTTAAATTGTGGACTAGTGTGATTTTGAGAGACTCGGTAAACGGTCCGGGTTTGAGTGCCTTCACAAAAGTATACATGGCGACCTTCTAGTCTAGGTTCTTAATCTGGCAGTCTTTTTATTGAATCAGCCTATGAAGTCTTTTAAAGGCTTGTTATCCCTTTGGATGAGGCCATAAAGGCTTTCGATCATCTTTTGATAGACTTTGCTGGCCGTGAAATGGTTCAAAAAGTGATTGATTAGCTAGCTAAAACATGTGATGGACCATGGTGGTAGGGATGAGAACCATTCCTATGTTGTATCCAAAAGGGTCGATAGTAAGGCCTTACAACACAGCTTCCAAGTCCCCATTCACCAACATAGTATTCTTAAAGGCATCCACGTAGCTCTCAGGGACAGATGACCCATCATAGGGTCGAAGGTGAGTGGGTGGTCAATAGGAAGGTGGAATAGGTTTTCTCATAATAAACTCGGTGAATGGGTGATTGTGGTGATGTGTTGATGCTTTGGTGTTTGAGGTGTAACGGTTGCTTGACTGAGTGGATCCTCGAGATTGGTGGTTTGAGTGGGATAGCTGGGATTAGGTGTGAAAGCATGAGTACTAGGCTTCATCATGATGGTTACTAGGATGTTGGTTGTTCATATTGTTGATTCTGTTATATGCCGTGAATGGATTTAAGGATCTGTTCAAGGATGGTGGGATGATATCATTGTGTTTGGGTTCCGTTGTCATTGTTCTACTCATGGTGGCTAGGTTGACTGTATTTGGTTTAGTGTGGGTGTTGTTGCAGCTGAGGGGGTGTATAGGTTCGTTGTAAATGTTCCCTTTGCTTGGCATGTTGACCATCGTTGGCGGTGAAGGGCATGCGGCTTAGGGAATTTTGAAGGAGTGGGATTGGTTTTACCTAGTCCTACAAATGGCACCAAAATGTTGTTGTTTGGATCAAGGTAAAGGGTAGACTAGTGTATAGGCAAAACAATAATTTGTCTTTCCTTTGTCAAGGAGGGTGTACGTACCTGGCGGTCTTGATAAGGAGGATCATGTAGTATTAACGGGAAGATCATGATTGAGCATGAATCATGAATGTCTAATTAGATCAGATTCTCAAGAATGATTGGCAGTGTTTATGAGATAGGGATAAGGGGGCATGGCTCCTTTTTCCTTATGTCTAGGTCAGCACCTGTTTAGGCTAGGAATAAGGGTGTCTGAGGATCTAATATGTTGGAGAAGTTTAGGTATCCTTGTTAGGGGCGACAGGAGGTTGGGTGACCAATCTGACCAGTCCACATATCATATAATAATCCTTTTCATTCAATGATTCATTAGAACTACCTAAACAATGTGCTACACTATGTTTCAATATGTTTAAATTTCCATATGTGATTGATTGCAATTAAAAGACATTGTTCATTGCATTTGAACAAGAAGCTATTTGTGCTACGCATCCGAATGTTGTGCCTGATTAGAAATTGCATGACACAAGTGGCAATGGGAGAGAAAGTTTGGTGATGCTTAACGTTCTTTCTTTTTGAAGAGCCATACAAGATTGAAGAAAAACAAAATCAATAATTTTGACATATAAACCAAGTTCAATACCATATCACTTATGTCGATCAAAATTTTGGCTTCATATTTTTTTTTCTTTTTGTAAAATGATACTATGAAATAATGTTGAGATAATTCACTTGTGTTTTGCATCGTCTCACAAGGTAGCCAATTGGAAATTAGGAGAATTTTGTTTGGTAAGAATTAGTAAAATATTGGAAGAAAATTCAATTAACTAAATTACATGCACAATGAGTTCCTACAAATCTAGGATTATGTTACCATTGACTCAAAAGAATAATTCATGAAGGCTATTATTTTCACTAGTTCACAATTGCACAATCAATCTTATAATTCTGCTTGGCAGTCACATAACTTAAATGTCTAAGGGTTTGGTTAACATGAACACCACGAAATCACAGTCACAACCTCTAAATGATTACACTAACTTAAATGTCTATCACAATAACCTAATTCTTATCAAAATTAATTTCAATCCCTTTTACCAATTAAACATACTTTAAACTATCTATAAAATCATGTCCAATTGGAATCCTAACCATGCATGATATTCACAATTGCAAATACAAACATAATCAAAGCTGGCTCTCAAAAATATAATTGTATCAAACAATACAGAAATATAAGAGGGAAAAGAGGAAGAAAGATTGGAAAGTCAAACCATAAATTGCATTAAAATAATGCAGTCTCAAAATATAATCTTTCGATCCTTTGGAATCCTTGTGCTATGTAGAAAAATTACTTCTCCATGGATAGAGGATTACAGGGAAAGTATTGAAGAAAGTAATCAAAATTCCAAACGGAAGCTAAAACATACACTGCATGGCTAAAAATCCTAAAGAAAGAGTAGGCAGAGAATGGAGAAAGAAAGTAGAAGGTGAAGTGGGGGCAACCCTAGATCAACGGTGGAAGATGTCTCTTATTAACCTAGGCAAAATGGATATATATAGTACCTCTTCAAGTGTCAAAATCAGGCCTCAAAATAATAAAAAAAATTATTTTACAAACTAATGCTATCGTCAGGTCACTACAATGCTCACAAATCGATACGGTGTTCTAGTATCAATTTTTGCTTTTTGGTGACCGCTAGGTTTTTCATCACAACAATCTAGTACTTGCTAGATACCGCTCTGCATGCTTTCAAGCCTGTTTTGTGCCCTAAAATGTTCAAATTAGTACTTGGACCTAGAAATAAAAGTTGTAGCCATTTGAATAAGCATTATAATGTCACAAGATTCACCTCAATTGAACATTTGTAGCTCTAAATATTGGAAAAATATGAACAAGAGGTCAGGTTGGATAGCATCAGAATATTAGCAACCTTTAATCTTGCAACTCAATTTCCATCAAAAGGCTTTTAGAAGGTGGGTTTTGAGCTGTACATGAAAGTTATTAAGGACTTCTTGGGCGAAAATATCTTTATTTGTCTTAATTGATCTCCTTAGAGTGATATAAATTTTCCATTATAATACTTCTGCAAATGTGCTCAAAGAGCTCTAAAACTCTTTTATTTAGCTCCCAAAATTCTCCTAAATTGAACACTACTCCAAGCTTTATGCACTACAAATGTGATTTCTATAAGTCATAAACACCAAACATAAGTGTCCAAACTATTACGAATCAACCAAAACACATTTTAACATAAAAGGCATATTTTATCTAGGAATTATTAACATGGAGCACAAATTGGGACTCTAGCAAGGATCTATGCAATATGATAGGAATTTATACACAAATGAGGACTAAAATATTACGTATTAGGGAAAAAATATATTGAACACTTTACACACATTAAAATCCCACATTTAACTTTTTGCATGTCCTTATGCAAAGATCCAAGTTAGCACTTAGCATTTTCAACAACTACCTATTCAACTCAAAACTCACTCATCTAAGAATGACTCTAGACACAAATCCATTGAATCTAGAGATAAAAATATAATGGCTAAACATATACAACAAGGCAAAAGCAAAAAAAAAAAAAAAATGGAAACAAGGTGAAATTCACAACTATCATTCATGGATTAAATACAATAAGCCTTACAAGGTTAGTGTTTATCACGTAAATCTCTTTAAGTGTTTAGGGGTAAAACTTTACACTCAAATCACCTTAAATGAAAATGTATGACCATAGGATTGCTAAGGTCTCATCTTCCATTCGTCACACACAAAAGCATACTAAATGAAGAGGACTTGGCTTAGGTTATAAGAGGGCTCAGGTAAAGGTGAAAAAATATATAGGCAAATAGAGCTAAACCTCTAATCAAAGAAGAGCAAAAGCATACACCAAGAGCACAAATATCTATCGATACATTTTGTCCAACTTAGGACATTCCCAAGCTTTTGTTTTACAATGTGGCACACCCTCAACAAAACTTTTTCAGGTTTTTTTTTTCTTTTCCTTTTGCTATATATTTTTTTCAATCACTTTGCTTCCTTACTTTCTTGGTGTTCCACTTGCTAATATTTTTTTGGCCACTTCAGGATACACATTGTTCCTCACCTACACTTAAATTGGGGCATGTCCTCATGCTCTCTCCTACCCTTATGCTCAAACATATAAAGAAATGCAAAAATGCTCTCATAAGCCTAAAAGGTTAGGATATTTCTTGGTTTTTCACAAGCAACATCAAGCATACTCTGATCAAAAGCAAGCAACCCTTCACAGAAGTACTAAATAAGGAGCTACTCAAGGATCTGATGCTAGAACAGCTTTTACAAAGCCTCTTGAACCTCTCCTAATATTCATACAGGGACCTCTGTAACATCCCATGCTGCTTTATGGATTGACGACTATCCACAAACCAACACGGGTCTTTCAGACGTGCTTTGTCCTCACTCATATGTTTCTTGGGAAAACTTCCCAAGAGGTTATCCATGCCAAAATTAGCCCAAGTCAAGCACACTTAACTGTGGAGTTCTTCGTGATGGGCTACCGAAAGAAAGATACATCTTTGTGGCATAGGTAGTACCAATCAATTCATATAAGCCCTCCTTAACTGTATAATCTCATACCTATATAGACTCAGGATCCCTCTCATTCGAGTGTGTAATCGGTTCATTCATGTACCCCTCCGCTGGAGGCAGGAGGCTCCTTGTAGTGCCTTCTCGCAGGTGGTCACTCCCTGTCTCGTCCCAGGCGTTATATGCCCACCAACTTCCGCTAGTTTATCCCCAAACCACAGTCCTGGGAAAGGTGAGGCTATACCATTTTGTAACATCCCTTGCTGCTTTATGGACTGACGACTATCCTCACAACCCAACACGGGTCTTTTCAGCGTGCTTGTCCTCACTCACACGTTTCCTAGGAAAATTTCCCAGGAGGTCACCCATCCCAAAATTACCCCAAGTCAAGCACACTTAACTGTGGAGTTCTTTCATGATGGGTTACCAAAAGGAAGATGCATCTTTGTGGCATAGGTAATACCAATCAATTCATATAAGCCCTCATTAACTGTATAGTCCCATATCTATACAGACTTCAGATCCTCTCATTGGGTGTATAATCGGTTCATTCATGTACCCTTCGCTTGGAGACAGGAGCCGCTCCTTGTCAGTGCCTTCTCAGACGACACTCCCTGCCTCGTCCCTGGGTGTTATATGCCTACCAGTTTCTGCTTGGTTCGTCCCCAAACCACACGTCCTGGGAGAAGTGCAGCTCTGATACCATTTTGTAATATCCCTTCCTGCTTTATGGATTGACCGTCCCCATAAACCAACACGAGTCTTGACGCTGTCCCATGAACCAACACGTCTTTCAGCATGCTTTGTTCTCACTTACACATTTCTGGGAAAACTTCCAGGAGGTCACCCATCCCAAAATTACTCCAAGTCAAGCACACTTAACTGTGGAGTTCTTTCGTGATGGGCTACCAAAAGAAAGATGCATCTTTGTGGCATAGGTAGTGTCAATCAATTCATATAAGCCCTCATTAAATGTATAGTCCTATACCCATCCAGACTCAGGATCCTCTCATTCGGGTGTGCAATCGGTTCATTCATGTACCCCTCCACTTGAAGGCAGGAGCCGCTCCTTGTCCGTGCCTTCTTGGACCTGATCACTTCTCTCGTCCCGGGCGTTACAACCTCCATGCAACTACCAAATCCTGCATATGTCTTTTCATATGGTATTGGCTCTGGAGGTTGGAAAGAACTTATCGAGGTAAGTCTCTTCGTGCCAACCCAACTGAACTGCCCATAAGGAATGTAAAAGGAGCAATCCTTGGCAACACCCTCAAGGAGGAATGAGAAGACCCTCAACTTTATCTGATCCTTTTATAAATCCCTGAAGCTTCATGGTAGCACAAACAATATGGAATTACTTCAAATGCTTATGTGTGTCTTCTCTAGACAAGTCTTGAAATTTGGGCATATAATGCAAAAGCCCAGACTTCAATTCAAAATCCATTTCAAGGTTGGAGTAGGCAATACCTAAAGTTGGTATGTGAGATAGAGGGGCTAGCTCTTCAGGTCCTGTTTAGATTTGCCAAGTCACTTGAAAAACTAACAAAGAAATTAGAAAGTTTAACTTCCTCTCACTATCTCTTTACTTGCCTAAGACACCTTAAAGTCCTTTCCATCTCGAGGTCTAAATGAGCTTAGTTGGTGTCAAGCAAGGATCGGAGTCATAAGAGGAAACCAATAAAATAAATAACAATAAATAAATAAAGTAAACTGAAATTTTTGTATTTTTTGAAATTAAAATTAAAATTAACATTTATATTTAAAATAAAATAAAAAGAGTAACTGAAAAATTAAAAATTAGTTAAAAAAATTAACTGAAATGTCTATTCAAAACGAATTCTAAAATGATTTGCTGTGTTTACGAGATAGGGTGAGGGGGACATGGCTTCTCTTTTCCTTATGTTTGGGTCAGCACCTATTTAGGCTAGGGGAGTAAGGTGTCGAGGGTCTAGTGGGTCACAAAAGCTCAAGTATCCATGTTAGGGGCTTGCAAGTAGAGGTAAGGCTAGCACGACTAGTCCAAATATCATACAATAATCCCTTTCATTCACCAAAATGATTCATTAGAACTACCTAAACAATGTGCTGCCCTTTTTGTTCAATTTCCATATGTAATTGATTGCAATCACAAGACATTGTTCATTGCAATGAAAGCATTTGAACAAGAAATGGGGAATGGATTTAGGGTTTATTCAATGCCAAGTTGCACAAAATATGTAGTAAATGGTACAAGTCATGTCGTGTCACAAGGAGTGCTACTAGTCAATTAGAATTGGGGGATTTTGTTTGGCAAAAATTATTAAAATAATGGAAGAAAGTTTAATGAAATAAATTACCTGCACAATGAGTTCTTGCAAATCTAGGATCATGTTATCACTGACTCAAAAGAATGATTCATGACAGGTGATTATTTTTACTAATTCACGATCGCACAAATAGTAATGTAATTTTGCTTGGCAATCACACAATCGCACAACTGACCAATGGTTTGGCTAGCATGAACACTAGGAAATCACAATCACAATTCATAACTGCTTATGCTAAGTTAAATGCCAATGATAATAACCTAATTCTTATCAAAATTAATTTCAATCCCTATTACCAATCGAACATACTTTAAACTATCAATTAAATTATGCCCTATTGGAACCCTAATCATGCATGATACTCATAATCGTAAACACACAAATAATCAAAGTTGGCTCTCACAAATATAATTATTTCAAACAACACAAAAATATAAGAAAGAGAAGAGGAAGAAAGATTAGAAAGTCACATTGTAAATTGTATTAAAATAATGGAGTCTCAATACATAATCCTTGGATACTTTAGAATCCTTGCATTAGGTAGAAAAACTACTCATCCATGGATGAAAGATTACAACAAAATAATTGAAAAAAGTAATCAAAAAGCCTAAATGAGAGAATGGAGACTGAAATGACTAAAAATCCTACAGAGAATAAAGGCAGAGTAGTAGATAAAGTGGTGGAACCTTGAATCAAGTGTAGAATGTAGAAGATAGCTCTGATTAACCTGGGGCTAAGTAGGTATATATAATACATCATCAAGTGTCAAAAATGGATCCAAAACAAAAAAAAAGTTGTTTTACAAACTGATGCTATCATTGGGGATTGTTCAGCACTTTAGTACAGAGTTTACTCTTTGGTGATCGGTACAATAGCTTTTGACCATTACAGCAGTATGGTACTTCTTTAAATCCTGCTTCATAAACTTCCAAACCCATTTTGAGCTACAAAATGTTCGAATTAGCTCTTGGACGTAAAAGTGATTATAGCCTTTTGAATAAGTTTTCCAACGCTACAAGAATCACTTCAATTGAACATCTAGCTCTAGATATTTGCAAATTATGAACTAAAGGTTAGGTTGGGCAGCATTAGAAGATTAGCAACCTTCAATCTTGCAACTCGATTTCCACCAAGAGGCTCTTAAATCTTGGTTTTGAATTGAACATAAAAGTTATAGAAGATTTCTTGAGCTTTCCAAAACATCTTTATTTGTTTGAATTCAATATCTTTAGAGAGATACAAATTTTCCATTATAATACTTCTGCAAATATACTCAAATGAGCTCTAGAATTCTTCTATTTAGCACCCCAAATTCACCCAAATTGAACACTACTCCAAGATTTATGCACTTGCAAATGTGATTTCTGGAGGTAGAAAAATGCAGGAGAAGGGGGATTGAATCATGCTTCAACTTTTCTTGCCTTTTTCTTTTTTGAAAAACTTAAATAAGAACTATCAAGTATAGAACTTGAAGTGCAATAGAAATAGTGTTAACGATGTGAGAAAGTAACTTTCTGAACTATGACAAAGATGATAAAAATGCGAATAAGCTTAAATTTAGAAATCACAATATGTGGGTACTATGCAGTAAAATAAAAAAGAGATAAGGGCGAAGAAGATACAGCGGAAAAGTTTTATCCTGGTTCAGCTAAATTGCCTACATCTAGTTCTCAACAACTATTGAGTTCCACTTAAACCTTTATTAACCCGATAAAGTTGGATAGTTTTTAGTAGCCTTCCAAGGCTCTTACCAGGAACCAATAGCTCACTCTATTGTCACAACCAAGTAATATTTAACCAGCCTCTCCAAGCTAAACTTGTGACCATCAAGTACACTTTGCTTGTCACAACCTAAGTAGTCTTTAACCAGCCTCTCCAAGCTAATACCGTGAACAGCAAGTACACTCACTTGTCACGTTACAAATAGTCTTTGCTTAGCCTCTCCAAGCTAACTCACAATGATCACTCCTGGATTCGGGGTTACAAAGGTTTGTGTTTGGGTTTATCACTCAAACTAACCAACTCTCAAGTTTTCACATGATGAACAATAACAGAACTAGAAAACCTGAGTGACTTCTTTCTATGATTCCTCCTAGGAAGAACGTATGATCTATAAGAACATAGAAAGAAGATTTTTACAAACAAAAAACTGATTACAAGAAGTAATGAACTTCAAGAAAAATTAGGAGAGATTTTTACACTGTTTTAGCTCTTTGATTCAACAAAAGTCTCTTTTTTGTTGATAGCACAACATATCTATTTATAGATGATCTGCATTTATGACCGTTGCCCTTTGATCTGTTGTCCAAGTGACACGTGCTTATCTTCTTTTTGTGTCTTGGAGATGCAGTCTGAAAAGTAGCTCGCTCTGACGAGATTGTAGAAGCCGTTATAAGATAGAGGTTTCTAATGTCACATTCGCAAACTACTTTTACTTTCTGAAGGAAGTTTCTGAACTTTTTCTTCTAGAAGCTGAGGTAGTTGATCATGTTGGCAGAAGAGATGTCATGTCAGTCTGACCGGGTTTGACTTGAAATTTGAATTTCAAAATTCCTTCCATTTCCTGTCGAAGTACATTGTTTCACTGTGAAACGAGCTTTCTGAAGTATGGTATTAGTTCCTTGAATTTTCTTCAATTTTTCAGTCTTCAATCAAAGCTTGTAGATGATGATATGATTGCGATCATGATGATTGAATGTTGTAAAACACATTTGCTTCAAAGTTAACTGAAATCTTCACTTACGATCTGAAGTCCGTGCTACTTTCTAAGATCTGAACCTTAGTTTCTTGTACTTGAGAAATTTCTTAAGTACGTTGAACATATGTTCATTCATTCCATGATATAATTTTTCACTTTTATTAAGTTCTAATATCTTCAAACGAGATTAAACATGTTTACACATGTCATGTGAAAATATTTTCGCTTTTAGAACCGTGTTATGCTAACGTAACCACCTGTTTCATGCTTCAAGAAACTCAAGAAAAATATTAGTCATTCTTCAAAATATTTTCTCGTTGGTTGTGTTATCACTCAAAACATTTTACACTAATGCCTTTTGAATGGTTATGGAGCTAACAATCTCTCATTTTTTAATGATGACAAACCAATTTTCAGAAAATCTTTTGAAGATATTTTGAAAGAAATAAAACAGGATATATATCTCGATAAACCAATTTTCTTTCAAAGCAACATATGATATGATTCTTAGAGAGTCATTTTCTTAAGGCATGATGTGTATGAAATCATGAGCGCTTCAATACCTTAAGTGACTTAAATCCGAGCTGTTTCTATTTTTCATAAGATTTTTGTGTTTACTCAAAGTGCTTTCTGAGAGGTATCAGAGCAAGTGAGGAACAAGATATGAGCGTCTAAGCTTTCAAAAAAAAGCTTGATTTTTAGTCATTTTGACTTCTTTGAAAATACATCAGTTTGAATAAAGTGAGTAATACTTGTGATATATAAACTTGACTTTGAATCCATACTCAGCATGTTTTTATCCAAATAAATTTTTGAAGCATGATGCAGTTTTGTTTTTGTTCATAAAACCATGTAACATACAGACTTTGAACACAATAGAAGTTTTTGATGCTCATAGGATCCTGATCACAATTGTATCAGAGAAAGAGGTTTTTGAAGCTCAAAAGGATTGATCACATTTGTATCGGAGCATGTTTTCAGAGCTTGAGATATAATTTAGAAAGCTTCGTATTTGTGTGATAGAAAACATAAAGATTGTTTAACATGGCATACATATCAGCGAACAACAAGGATATATATATATATATATATATATATATATATATATATATATATATATATATATATAAGAGTAAACAAATAATATATGTGTGCCATGTATTAATAGAAATATCTTATCAGAGCAAATCATAGTATCAAAACAAATACTTGAATTTTAGTAAGAGTACTAAAACACGAATTGTATTAGAACAATACTTAAAACAAAAACAATTGTTCAAAAAAATGCAAATGCTGAAAAAAAAAATCTCTAAGCTTCTCCCCTTAGCATGATGCTCCCCTAAATTCCTCAGGATAGATTTTATGATCTTTGTCTTCTCCCCTTTTTTCATCACAAAAAGAGGGTGTGCAAGAATCCAAGAATCACCATCATCAGTCTTGGGCCTGACTTTACAAGGGATTTCCAGAGCAAGGCTTCATATCTTCATGACTAGCATCTATTCGGTCCAGTTCGGTCATTCATGAGGCGCGTTTGCAACAGTAATTGTACTTCAGAGTAGTTTGGTTGCACTACAAGTTGAGGTTGGCTTGAAGAAGATCAGGATCTGAGCGGGAGATAGTGCAAGGACAATAGGAGCTGAGATAGGAGGCTTCTCAACTAGAAGGGATTCGAAAGGCGCATGAGTTGAGCTTGGCTTAGAATCTTCATTGCTCTACTCATCCTCTGAGGATTTTTCTCTAGAATCTGAAGACTAATGAGGAAGAAGATTCTTTTTCCCTTGGCTTGATAACATGTACATTTTCAGCCAATTCTAAGCTTGATTCTTCCCTTGGCTTGATAACATGTACAACTTAAATTCTTCACCAATCAATATTACATTCCAAAATAAAATATTACAATACTCAAAACAATGTTTAACATAAGCACATAACAATCATTTAAAAATAATTAACAATCAAACTCTAATAGTCTCAATCTCATCATTTTCTTCCTCATCAATAGTAAAAAGAACAATCTCTAAATCAGGATCATCAAGAGAAAGACTAGCAACTTCAAGAATTCCAGCTCCATCAAATGGATCCTATTCATCTCCACCAATATCCCACATTTTTTAGCTACTCTCATGATAGTTCATATTCTTTCTTAAGAGGAGATGAAGATTAGTGTGTATGAATACTAAATCTTCAGCTCTTTTGGGATTTAGCCTATTTTTTCAAAGAGTGAATATAGGAATAAGTGCTCCAATTCCTTTCATAACAAGAGGAAGAACATGGTTGTGAAAGGGGCTTCAAGGCTATGTTTTGGAGTTTTGGGAGTGAAGATCCATACATCACCCAACATTCCTTGGGTGACAGATTCCATCTATCTTACAAGCTATCAAATTGTCTAAGCTCATCTTCACCATTTGAAAAATTCACACGGTTTATGGGCCCGAAGTCTATCCTTTGATTCTAGAAAGTAACTCCTAAGATATTTGTTCCTTCGCATACAAATCTCATTGTCCTTATGATGAGAACTCTATTTGGAGCCTCATCAAGCCATTATCTATAGTAATACCTAGTAAATAAAAGGCAATGCATTACTAATATAATCTAAGTACCAAAGTAGATTTTATAAAACCAAAAAGTAATAGAAACTTAGAATTAGAAAGTTAAAGTTACTTTGGATTAAGTGAATTAATAAGCTAAGCAATGAAGTGGTGTATAACTATTATTTCATTTATCAATTAGAATACTATCCACCACTTCATAAAAGGATGATTGTTCACTCAATTCTTGGCGTTCATGCTCATATATTTCCTTCTTCACTTTCTCAATCATGGAATCCCATTTCTCATAAACTAAATGGAAGGATGGCTTATCAGTGTCACAAGATCAGCATGTCATAAATAGGTTTTGTAAAGCTCAAAATATAGTCAAGTTTATCCTTGCTACTATCATTTAGAATCACTTCTTTCACATATGTTGTGTAACACCCTAATAAAATCGAACCATGCTTAAGTCATGTTTTGCTCTTATTAGTTATTACTTCTTACTTTGCGTTCCTTTTTTAAATTACTGCTACATGAAATTAATGGGAGTTTTTTTTTAAACCACATATTCAAAATCAAGCCTGTAGCATGATTTGGAAGTTACGTATATCGATTCAAAATGATTCTATTGGTCAAATCTCTTAGCAGAAAAAATACAAATACATAATATAACTAACACACTTTAATATTAATGATAAATACAATACACAAGTGGTTCAAAGGGATGGGTATTCCCATCCTTAATACAACTCATAATAGGACAACAAAACAACAACAAAACAAGGTACAACATTTAATACATCAAGGTTCCAAAGAAACACTATTAATATGGAGACATAACTAAACATCACTATAACTAGGTAACAAGGCAGTAAATAGTCGCGGCAACAAGATGGACGGATCCATCACTCATATAGTATGGTGGGTATGGAAAGGACTCCTAATAACTGGACGCGAGGTACGAGGGGCATGCGGCTCATCTAGATAGGTACTCTATCAACAACTGGGTGACTAGAGGCGTCACTTAAGGTCATAGTTTGATATGGATATCACGTAAGGCAGGACCCACTCGTCAGACGACATCTCCCAATTGTGCCAACCATGCATCCTCCTCAAAGTCATCGTGCCAATTGTCAAAGTCTTCTCCTATCAAATCCTCATCTACTTCCATGGGGTCTTCCTCCAATCTTTTCCTCATCAGCATCATATTGGTTAGGCTCATGAGGAATCATCTGAAAAGGTACAATGTCCAAAGGCTCCTTAAGGATCTCTACCTAAGAGTTGGAAAATAGCTTTACCATGAGTACATGACATGGAGGGGCCGAGGATCTGCACGTCAGAATCAGAAGAGTCAGAAATGATGTAAGGCCTACTAGATGAGGTCTAGCATTTCGTGTTTTGCTCCTGGGGCCACCTTGATAATACAAACTCCTCGAGAAAGGGGCCCTACCTCCTGGGTCCAGTCAGAAAAAGTAAAGCTGCTGCGGGCGGATCATCTTCGGACACGTTCAAATCTAGAGATGACACGGTCAAAGGTGTAAGAAATCATAGATTTCTTATCATAAGTATCATCGTGTACATCTCTAGGCCACTTCGGTTTTATTAATTAAAAGAAAACATGGGCAATTAGAATTTCATTATGTTTTATTTTCAAAACGTTCATATTCTGAAGTGACATGTCTTTTAAAATCTTTCATTAACAAGGATAATAAATTTAAACAGATATCATAATCATATCAATTACTTAACTGATTGCAAGAATGTAACCATGCATGCATTCTTTAACTTGATTCAGTCCTTCACTCATTGAGTACACCAACACCAATGTCTTAATCCACCTCTGTGGGTAATGAGCTCATACCGTGGCCATCGCCACAACTTGTTCCGTGAAAATCTCAACGGATGGGGTGAGGGCTTAAGCAATGAGCTTCTCCCATTACTTTTATTCATACTCATGCAATTCTTCTTGACATTCAACATTTCTCATATGAATCATCATGGTAATGTATTATCATTCAATGCAGTACATACTATATGATCATTACTCAAGTCATATAAGGCACAAAATTCACATCATAGCAGATATAGCACTTTGAAGCATTCATGCATATAATAAACCATTCATGATCATTCATAACATTTCATACACATTCAAGATCATAGATCATAGTCATGTATTATGTGTATCTCAAGGTCATTAAGCCTTGTTTAATTGAAACATAAGCTTATAGGTCAAAGGTTAAGTTCTCTTAGTCATTTATGAGTGAAAATTCTTAATTATGTGTAATTATGGATTATATATATTTATTATATTTATAATAATCTGATAAGTTTTATTTAAATAGTTTTTAACCCTCTTGAAAATGGTAATTACAGATTTACCCTTAAGAAGTGTTACTTTTGGTTTGTTAGAATTTTACAGCTTATTACCAATTCTGGCATGTCTGAATGAAAAATTAATTTCTCTCTCTACACTTACTCTCTCAAGAAAATAAAGTATCCACAGATTCTTGACTTTAAAAGCTTTCTCTGAATGTGAATTTTATAGAGAGATTCCAAGTGAAATATCTTTTATACCCTTACAAAGTTACCCTATTCCAGGCAATGTCCAGAAATTCAAACCGTGACATGCTTCTTGACTTGGAACCATGTGGACCTTTTCAGTTCATGTATTTTATATTTCTGTGTTCCTTAAGATCTTAGCTTTTCAACAAAAATTTCACACGTTTTGCATATTTGTGGAAAGAGAAAACCTCAATTTAGTGCTAAGGGTCAGACGCATATAAGTAAAAAGGCTGAATTTTGAAAAATTATATCTTTCTCTAGAAAATGAATTTTTCTATGCTTTCTTTGGAGAATGTTCCTTAAAAGGTTACTTTCAGGTATAATTTTTTAGAGGTTTAAATGGCATGGTTTTCAAATGTTACATGTTTGTATGCACCTATCTCAGGAGAAATGTTTTTCAACACTAGTGTGTGTATGTGTGTATGTGTGTGTGTGTGTGTACTTGCTTATTTTCAATTTAGATCATGGATTCTCATTATTTCCAACATGGCCAGCATATATGTACATCAATACAGAGACTTTGAATATACTATCACATATCTTAGAGCATATTTATCATAGAAGGAAATAACACAACTTTTAGAGGGGGTAAATGTGCAAGCTTTAAGCCTTTAGACCTAGAATGAGCTAAAAGACTTAAAACCTTCACATTCTCAAGATAAAACCACCTACCAAGAAATGAAGAGGTGTTATGTGAGTCCTTCAACCTTTTTTATGGTTACCAACAACAGAAAAAAGGTAGAAAAGAAATCCTTGCTCTTAGCTCCAAGCTTAAGTATCTTGTTTACAATGTAAGCTAGTGTGTGTCTTGGAGTGTGTTTACAAAGGTTAGCAGAGGTATTCTTTGTAAGGCAAAATAAGGACTTGGGGCTGAAGATATGAATGTATAAGATAGAGGTTTGAGAGAAAATTTGCAAGAGGTTAGAGGACTTAAAGCTTAGAAGTGATTAGAAGATAGCAAGGAACACAAATGAAACCATCATGCCTCCTTTTATAGACCACCTTGGCTGAAATACATTAGGGCCTGTTTGGAGGATTTTATTCTCCCAATTAGTTCATTTAGTTAGCCACTTAGTTAGGGTAATGGGAAATTAAAACTTGGTTAGGTTTGATAGTTGATCTTTATACTACAAAAACACTACCCTAAGGCTAGTTTTTATGCCTAAAGACAACTTATCACAAGTGACACCTTTCAACCCTTTCATCTAGACCTTCAAGCAACCCTCAAATCAGATTTCTCTCATCCCAAAATGGAGACTGAAGTTTGGCCATGCAGAGAAATAATGAGGAGAATCTTGTGCTTTTTGTTTTGATGTATAACTTGGTGTTATCTTATAGTTAAATTAGTTTTAGTGTAAGTTGTTTTGAAGAAACTTATGTGAGTGTTTTCTTTTACATGTTGGCTAAAAAGTGAGGATTAGAAAGGGTCCATTGGGTTTTAAGAGTTGTTCTAGAGAAACATATTATCTGGTGGGTATTTGTGTTTTTACCTCTTTTGGTAATGTTCTTTTTCCAAAAAATGGTTTAATCTATCTTTTAAACATATTTTATTCTTAATGAGGAATCTATCATGGATTAATTATATTAAACCCTCATCAATTTGGAAATCATTCTTATTAATAATTAATCATGTCTACTTTGATTATTTTAGGTATAATTCATTTTTAAGATAATTACCATTTATAGTAAACTACAGTTAAGCTTATTTTATTATTATTTGGAATCCTATGCTATTTACTTTGATTTAATCCATGATTAGTATATTAATCCTTGATTAGCTTCAATTAAATCACTTAATCATGATTTAATTGATCTTTGATCATTGTTTGATCTTTATGTTGACTATTGCATATTTTAATTGACTCTTTCATGATTTTGTTGACTTTCACAAATCTTTGACCTTTAGCGTTGACTTTGACTTCGTGGTTGATTTTTGACCTAAGATTTTGACTTTTTGACTTGACCATTGACCTTGACTTTAATTGACCCTTGGTCAACAGTTAACCTTTTATGTTGACTTGCCCTTATTTGGGTGAAAATTCAACAGTTCAAGCGAAAACATTTACTCGGGTCATCAGAGTAAACCTTCACTTAGGATAAAAATGGGGATGTTACATGTTGCCCTTGGAATATCATCCTCTTTATAATGAGACCATTCTTCACTAATGGTCATAGATTGGAGACCGTGCTTAATGGTTCTCAGCCTTTTAAGCATAATAATGATAGAAGCAAATCTAGTCTTAGCAATGGCAAGTAGTTTCAGATGCACAAATTTATTAAACATAGCAAGTCTTATAGAATGATTCATTATGAAATTCTTAATAAAGAAGGCATCATCAGTAACATTGGAAATCTAACTACACTCAAAATAAACAACTTCATTGTTACGTGTATTTTTAGGAGCACAAATATTTTTTAGAGCAAGGTTTAGAGTATGCACCACACATGGGGTCCAAAAAACATTTGGAGCATAGATTCAACAATTGATCTAACAGCTTTGCATATAGGTCCATTATCTGTAATAACTTGAACCACATTTTGTGGTCAAACTTCATCAATGGTAGCCAAAATCAAATTGGCATTGTAATGTTTATCCTTATATTCACCTAAGCCACCGATAGCCTTCAAGAACATAGGTCCCGAATCTAAAATAGCCATGAAGTTGATTAATGGTCTTCTTTGAGCATCAGTCCAACCATCAATGACTATACTTACACCCTTCTCAGGCCTAGTGTCCTTGATTGGTTTTAGCAACTTCATTATTTTAGCTTTCTCTTTTTGCAATAATGAAGTTCTAATGCCATTATAGCTAAGTGGAAGAAAGCCAGTAATATTATTGTTAGCAGCATATGTAAATGCACTAACAAAGTAAGGGTTTCTAGCAACATTGAAAGGCAAAGCAGAGTAAAACAACCTAGCTATTTCACATGTCAAATGTTCCCTTGCCTCATTGTTGAAAGCCTTGTGTAAAGGTCCATCATGTCCTTTTCTTCTCTTGTTTCCATCAAGCAAATCAGTTGTAAATGGGTTCAAACTTGTAGTTCCAATAGAAAAAGGTTCTTGCACTAGTTTTGCCTTTTCAATAAATTCCCTTTCTATTTGCTTAATCTCTTCAAGGTAATCATTATTCACTTGTGCACAAATAACAATCCCATTTCCTCTGCTCTAAGCAAATGAGATTTCACCCTAGAATAAGATCCCTTATGAGTCCCATCACAAAAATTGCAACACTAACTAATATTCCCTCCTCTAGACTTCTTATCTTGCAACACGTTACATATATCCAAAGGGGCCATTGCTCTAGATTTTCCAGTAGTATATTTATCGGTCAAAGATGCAAAGGAAGTAGCATTATTACCACTTCCAATCCCCTACTATCATTACTAGACCCAGTTGTTGAACCTTGTGAAAACATCTGATAAGTGAGAAATAATTACACAATTTTAGAAGTTGTTCTTTTCAGAACACTCAACAATTATAGCAATAAAATATTAACAGAAGATAGGTATACAAAATGGACACCAGAACAATGGTTGCAATAACAAAAAATTATCAAAATAGAGAGCAATCAACCTTAAATTCACTGAGAGACAAAGACACCCCTACCTTATCACGATTCACGAATCACAAGTAAGCTGGATTGGATTAGAACAAAGCAGCAACTCAAAGGAAAGTAGGCAAGTTGCCATCGAGAAGCGACGTCGCCTACATTGGATCGCCACTACCTCTCCATGTTCCATAACTCGTCTCCTCCTCCGTATGAGGTGGTGCTATGGGGTCCTACCATTCCATGAGGGTTGTCGCCGTTTCGTGAGTATCGTCGTTGTTGGTGTGGTGTCGTTGGTGATGGCAATCGACAATCGGTGATGGTGATCGGCGATCGCGATGAAGAATTAAAGAAGAGATTTTGGGTGAGGCCAGGTGAGGTTCTTAGCTAAAGGGTGAAAACGTTTTAGGGCTAGCTAAAGGTTTTAGTGAAAACATTTAAAAAAAAAAACCAAAACGGTACTGTTTTGGTTAAAATGGTGTACCCAAAACTAGGTACACGTACCCTGTACATATCCAGCCGTACCCAATTGTTTTTTTTTAAAAAAAAAGGGTGATGGATACATATCCACACATACCCAATACATACCAATACTCAAAAAGTATCCGGTACAGGTACTTTCCCCATTTTCACGTTCCTGTGCTTCAGAGTTGCCCGTTTTCTTAAATTGTCAATACAAGCAAAGCCAAAATTTCCAGTGGTAATTGGTGATGGCAACCATGCACACACAAGAGTTTATTCTTAACATGCCACTCAACATCCAAGCGCATGATCTTCTAGTTTCTGTTTTCCTATTACCAGTACCTTTAGCTGACGTGGTTTTCGGTGCTTCTCGGTTAAAGAGATTAGTTAACCATGCTGCTAATAACTATCTATGTTGATATGTACTTTAGTCTCTACTAGAAGAATGAGCTAGTTACCTTATATACGTCTAAAGAAAGTTGGCCTGATCATTTTGAATTACACCAATTAGGCAATTATCAAGAAGAGTGCTGCTTGGTGGCCTTATTATTTCGTGTAATAATATAATTGTCAAGCCATTTAGTGTCTTCCCCAATTAATAATATTTCAATTTATTAATAATAATGACAAATTCAATTTGTTGGGGAGAAAGAGAGAGAGAGAGAGGTGTATTTACTATCACAAAGTTACAACCACTATCATTTCCCTTTCTCATTGATTTCTATGTTCATAGTAAAATTTTCTTCCCTTCTCTTTCTCATCTTAGCATAATAGAAAACTCACATGTAAGGTATATAATTGGTAGAGAGAACAAAAGCAGAAAAAGAAAACCCAATTACCAGAATTCGTGAACAAATTAATGTGTTTCAGATCTCAGTACTCCTCTATGTACAAAATCAAATGAATTTCCAGTGCAGCAGCACTCAGTACTCATCTTGAACTTGCTTTGACATAATTGATTCTTCAATTCAAGATGATGAGGACTGGTGGGGATGTGACTGGGTGTGAGAGAATGGATAAAATCTAAGTTTGCCAAGGGGTAATCCATTGCTTTTAGAGGTTGTTTCATTGTTGATTTTGGCAGTGGCACTGACTAATATGGATCCTGTATTAGCACTATTAAATGTGGCAGAGGAAGTGGAGGAGGTGGAATTTGGGGCTACACGCTCACAGGATGGGCACATGATCAAGGTAGTGGCTGGTAACTGCATATAGAATGGGTTTGATGACTTCAAAGCCCTCAGCTCTTGAATCTCCTTGTGAAGCCTCCTATTCTCTTCAGTAAGTGTCTCACAGCATCTCTTCAAGTACTCGCAGTCCACCTCTGTCTGCTTCAACTTTGTTCTGCATGCACAACCATTGATGCCATACACTTATATAACATACACTAAAAGACATTAATTTTTATACACTGTAAGTCCAAAATAGTTTTATATTATAAATTAACCAGATCTAAGTATACGTGTACTTTGACGTAGTTATTGCAAACATCAAACACTTATCATAATGTAATAATATTAGGGTGTGATTGGTTAGAGAGTAAAATAAAAGTAAAAATTCTCCAAATGAACATTATATGTAATTTTACACATGAAATTCATATGGAAAAATTTTACTCTCACTTTTACTCCCAACCAAACATACCCTTAATTGAATAACTATATGAAAACTTTCAAAGCTTAAAGTGTATCAAAATTAAATCTTATGCAAAAATATGTTTTTACCCAGTATATTTTATACATCATTTGAACATTTGGAGAACTATTTATCAATAATTGAGAATTTCAGTCGCAATTTTTATAAATATTGTAAGGAAATTAATAATAGATGCAAAATTAACTCACTAGTAAAATTATTAAAGTTCTCATTAATATATATGCTTTTAAATATAATTTCATATTTTTTAATATAGAGATTCCTCAGTAATATAACTAAAATCGAAGATCAATAGTAAGTGATTTCTCATCATGTCTATTGTTAATGTCTAAATTTGTATTCACATAATATATATAGTTATATTATGACTTATTACCCATTTGAAAATTCGTCGAATATATTTTGAAAGATGAATGCCTGTTGCTTTAAAATCTCAATAATATCTGCATGCAATGGCATATGTAAGCAGTGGATTATTAATTACTATACCTTGCTCTTCTGTTTTGAAACCATACTTCTACTTGGCGAGGCCGAAGATGGAGTTGTTTAGCAAGAGCAAGTTTTTGTTTCTACACAGTAAAAAAATTGGGTGCTCCACTGTTAGCTAATTACCAAATCTTAAAGAGGAAATGAAGGAAAAACAAAGTAAAGCCTTAATGGTGACAAATTAAACATAACATGCCAAGCCTATATTGGGTGACAGATTAAACATCAAAGCTAAGTCTATATTTAATTTAAGAATATAAATTGTGTGTCCAAAATGCTCACTGGGTTAAGAGTGTTGTGCTCTTTGAAGCTTTCTTCAAGGAAAGCAGATTGTTCCTTAGAGAGCCTGAGCTTCTTCCTGGTACTGCCACCATTCTCATCTTCATCACTTGCTCGGGAGCAACCCCTTTGATCATAACCCTCACCGCTCATGCTCCCTCCTCCTCTGTTGTACAGGCAGAGATCCATCTGAAACGACAGTGCTGCACTGTTCGGGGACGATGACAATGCCGGCCCTTCCTCAGCCTCAGCCTCCGCCAACACCCTGTTAACTTCCATGCCTCTTGAACAACTCCCTGAAGGAACCAAAAATAAATGGTAAGGTAAACAATTTATCACGTTAAAAATTTGAAGGTGTTCTAATTGAAATAAAATGTTGTTGATTTGTTGAAACACATCAGATTTAGATGCAGCTATAATAAAAATAGGTCTCATCAATTTTATTCAATATATTCACTCATCTATAAGTCTCGGTTACCTTTTTGTGAATATATGCCTAAGAATAGATTTTTAGAATTGTCCCTAATCGAGAATTTTTTTTTGGACACATTAGCCCTGTGTATTAAATATTTCTTATGCTCCTTACTGCTCCTTTGTCAAAAAACTCTTTGAGCAAGAACCAAGGAAGTAAAAAAATGTTATATACAAAGATAATTCTAGTAAGTAACATTCAGCCACGTTAAAAAATAAAAAAAGGAATAGAGTTCAGAAACAAATAAGAGTATATTTAAAAAGGAAAATGCTGGACAACAATCAAATTTATCCATAATTCTGTACCCAGAATAATATAATATAATTATTAGTTTTTACTAAATTGATGGATCATACTATCTTATTTCATCCAACAATTAATATGACTTCTGTTAAAGATTTTGTACATAATTTTTCTGGTTGTGATAGCATTAGTCATTAAAAAAAATAAGATTTACTTTTATTATAAGAGTATATCTCAATGTGAAGGGTTAAAATTGTATTTGTCTAATCAAAAGAGAGTTGAAAATGCTTGTATTGAAGTGGTTGAAACCTTATTTCATTTAAACAAAATTTTGAGTTTGAATATTACAAATAAAGAATAATTTTTATACATTGATATTGTAAAATAATTGACTCAAAAATGTTTTTATTTTTTATAAATATAAATTATTTTGATTTTGGTTCTTCTAAAAACACATTTTTAGTTTTTGGTCCTTTTTTTAATATTATGTTTTCGATCCCTATTAATTACCGTTAACCGCACAAAGAATAAAGACATATTTTAAAATACTTATAGAGACCTAAATTCAGAATAATATAAACAGAAAGTATGTTATTAAAAAATGACTGAAAGCCAATTTTTTACGATAATTAAAATTAAAATAATCTATATTTATAAAAACTAAAAAAATATTTAAACTTAAAATAATTTTAGATTGTTAGTCAATAGTCCACCAAAAAAGATTGTTAGTCAATACGTGTAGAAGAGTTGTGAAGGTAAATATGTGCAGTTTGGGTTTTTACCGTTTTCCTGCCATGGGAAGCAGAGTTGTGAAGGTGAAAGGATAGGAGCAGCAGCAGCTGGTGTGGGAAGAAGAAGATCAAGCTGATGCAGGACTGCGTTATTGTCAACTTTGAGAGAATTAGGACTGATAAGGTATTCATTTGTAGCTTCATGGTCATCTTCAGTAGCGTTGTGCCTTTGACTCTTAATATTGTGTTTGTTATGCTTTTTTTGCTTTGGTGTTTCTTCTTGTTCTTGGTGTTGGTCTCTTTGTTCAGTGATAAGTGGACCAATTGATAAGGTCGTGTTGAAGCCTAACCCCAATTGGTTGGAAGCTTCAAGAGGCTTTTCCATGAACCTGAATGGCCTTGAAGCCTCTCCTAAGCTCAAACTAAGCTCCATCATCTCCTGCTCTTCCTCTGCTGCATAGGCAAGTCAGAGAGGAGGAATTAGAAAAAGAGAGGAAATTGAGGCTGGTGGAGTAGAAGGGGGGTGAAAGGGGCTTGGACTGATCAGAATTGGAGGAGGTCCTTAGAAGAAAAGTCTTTATAATTATGGATATGATCAGAGACCCAACTGGGTCACTTTTTGATTAACTCATTTCATTTTCATTTAATTTGAAGAGGCATTGCTTGCAATTTAATGTTTTTTCTTTTAATATTAAACATTTTCTTTTTATTGGGATTTAACCCAAAGTCTCACATCGGAAAAGAGTTGAAGTCTTGTATGTGGTTTGGGATATAAATAGTCTTTGGTTGCTTGGTTTAGATATCCTCCAATAATGGGAATGATCCATGTGGGTAGCTTTTAAGAGTTATCTATGTGATGAAAGATCTTTAAGGATGATTTCCAACTTCAGATCGTTCAAAAGTTGTAGACAGTGAAAGACTATGAAACTCCTTATAAGAGTCATGGATGTAGACAATTAAGACCAAACTATGTTAAATTTTGTCACTTTTATATATTTTTTTTTACTAAGAGAAAGTTTGTTTTGTATTTCTTTTGCTTCTGTTGTCTAATATCAAAGTCAATGAGTCACTTGGGCTTGGTTGAGTATAGGAGATAATGGTAGTTTTTGGACCAAAGGGGTCCTAGTGTTGAAAGTCTTCCTGACTACGTCGAAGTCAGATGGCGTGTCCTTTGAGCAACGACGATACGAGTGAAGAGAGTTTGTGTCAAAACTTGGCAATGTGGAGGCCAATCAGCATGTTTCGTATGCAATGATAGTACAAGTGAAGGAGGCGGGTATGTCTCTTGTTTATAACATTGTGAATACTCGGGAAATACAATATTTTTGCAAGAAGTAGCCAGTTTTTGGTAGGATTTTGGCTTAAGGGGAGGATTTGTTAATTTGTTGAGATTTAAGTCAAAGTCCAACATCAGAAAAGAGTTGAAGTCTTGTGTGAGATTTGAGCTATAAATAAAGCTTTTGGTTGCTTTGTTTAGATATAATCTAATAGTAGGAGTAATCTATATGGATAGTTTTTTTTAGCTATATATGTGATGAAATATTGGTAATGATGGTTTGTAATTTAGATAGTTCAAAAGTTGTAAATAGTAAAAAATTTTGGAACTCCTTATAGGAGTTGTGAATGTAGGCAATTACGGAACCATGTTAAATTTTTCTTTTTTATATATTTTTTCTTACGTTATTTCTTCTAGTGAGAAAGAGTTTGCTTTTGTATTTCGTTTGTTTCCACTATCTAATATCAAATAGTACTGTATCCATTTGTATTAAATTGAGTTAATTATTAATTTTATAGGGGTAAATAATTTTTTTTGGTGGGACATAAAACTCATTTTTAATTATAAATAATTAAAAAATACCTATCATCTTAAATTATATAAGGATATTAGAAAAATTTTAATACGAAGACAACGAAATGGAAAATATTGTACAAGAAAGGGTGTTTGACCGACAAAGCTTACCAAATTGACAAACATAGACACGTGATGAAGCGCTATCTAAATGGTGGATAGATACTCATACTTTGCTTAGTAAATAGCATTAGATGTTAAAGGTCGTGAAAAAACGGTATTTGTACATGTATAATTGACATCTTAGAGACACTAATGCATGGAAGGTGAAAAATAAAGGAAAATTATTTTTGAAAATTATTGAAGTAATTTTGATACATAAAGGTATCTCATAATATATCTATAACTAGAATGTTTGAATAACATTCTTGCTACTAGTAGCAATTATTAAAAATGTTATTCTAACATCCAAGTGTCCAAGTGAGACACTAATTTCATTATTATTAGATGTGATAATAGTCATCATTATTTATACTTATTCATTGCATTCAATTATTAAAAGTGTTATTTCTACTCATTCTCCCAGTTTTAACCTGGAATAACATAGCTAACAACTATAGTAATAGGAGAAAATATATTTGAACCCCATAATAAGTTGGGGACACCCAAGACACCAATATAAAAAAAAAAGAAAAGATTTTGGAGAGAGAGGATAAAAGAGAATATATATATATATATATATATATATATATATATATATATATATATATATATATAGAGGAGAGATCAATACTTCAAGATTAATTTTGCATATATATATATATATATATATATATATATATATATATCATATAATTTTTACTATTATTAAAAAAATAAATAAATACCTTTATATATAAAAAATAAATATTTTACAATTAAAATTAGAGAGAACATACACATATACATATATATATATATATATATATATATAGATATATTTTATTATAATATTTAAACATCTAATTAAATTAAATATATAAGAATCAACAAAATAAAATTTTTTAGAGGAACCAAATTTAAAAAATAAAAAATATGTAGACAAGTTAAAAATGTTTGGGGGCCATATCTTTATTTTGAGGATGTTGGGTGTCTAGAGAATAAATAGGTTGAAATAATATTGCCGCCTGTAAAAACATTGCTGATACTAATAGTAGTACACATGATCAACAACGTCCTTTCTCAAAGCAATTAAACTTGCGCGTGACCATCGATTTGGCAATCATTTGGTCTTAAGAGGGTTGGGAAGAAAACTGTTATGTACTTCTAAATTACATAAAAAAGAGAGAGTCTTCTATTATTCAATTTTCAATATTAAGTGATGAGAAATGAAAATGAGTCACAAAATTAAAATATTAAATATTAAATGATTCATTATGATAACACATTTTTTATTGTAGCAAAATTTAGGAATTTCCCTAAGGTTGGGACTGATAATGGGACTCATTTTGTCTCAAAAGTTGTGTTTGTCATGTGTGTTTTTTAGTATAAATCATCTACTATGACTTTAGAGGATTCCACTCGTTAAGGTTATGTTTGCTTTAAGTTTCATTTTAATTTTTAGTTTTTAGTTTTATAGATTTGTGAAGGAAAAATTGAAAAAAAACTGAAACTGAAAGTTGGAAGTTTTCAGATTTTTCAATTTTTCCTTCATAAATGAAAAACTGAAAATTGAAACTGAAAATTACAAAACAAAAGACCTTAGTATATCCACTAGTCCACCGTGCACCTCCTCCTTCACCGCATTAAAGAGAGTACTGCTTACACATTTGCAGGAAAATGTTTGGAACACTTAACATTAATATTGATATATACTGACCAAGATGTAAATAAATGTAAATTTTAGTAATCTAAATACTGAACTTGAAATTAATTGACAATATATTATAGTTATTATAGGTCAATATATCAATTCAAGTTTTGTATAACAAGTTTATATTTATTTAAACTGTGATTATCATATGTTTATTATTGAAGTAATTATGTCCGTTGAATATTTACATAATTAAAGTTTACATTTATTTAAATTGTGATTACTAAATATGAATTGAGGTGTCTAACCAAAGGATTGAATGGAAGAAAACAACCATATGTTTGGAAACGGAATCCATGTGGGTTCGGAGAAAATTCCAAGGAAAATAAGAAAATTACATGGTAGCAACAAAGTTTGATTGTGACATGATTAATTGGCATTTGATAGCTTTTTTAACAACGCGGGAATTTAATAGCTATCATTGAGTGATGGATTATGATCAATACAATTTGTCTTTGTATTGACTGTACGCACTGGAGAAAAGGAAAACAGTGAATGTTACGGATGACAAATGATAATTACGTTGTCGTGTCTGCATAAACAAAAGTATATTAATTATAAAAAAATTATATAATTTTGATATACTGATTAAAAATTTTTATATTTATACTAATCAAATTATTATATTTATTTGACCATTCAAACTAAATAATGAGTCGGAGAACCAATTAAATTGGCTGACATATATATATATATATATATATATATATATATATATATATATATATATATATATATATATATATATATATATATATATATATATATATCATGGGAGGAGTGATTTTATATAAAAGTGAAATGATTAAATTTGAATCATATAATTATATATAAATAGTCATGATTAAGAGTTATTAAAATGTCACATAATCACTTAAAAAAGTTATATGATTTTATATTTTAATCCTTAACCATTAATACAAAATTCAAAAGTTCATGATTTGCTACTCTCACCCTTATATAAAATCATTCTTATCACTTGATCGTCTATATATATATATATATATATATATGTTAATGGTATTTTTTTTTCATAAGGTCAGATAAAAAATGCGGAAAAAATATAAATTTTTTTTATATTATCAATATAATATATATCAATTAAATCCTTAATTATCAGATAGGAAAACCCATATGTCACAAATATAAGAAAAATAAATTAATGTGGAAATAAGTTTACAACTTGTAGATACTAGACATTTATCTGAATCATATGAAGATATTTATTTTTTACGATGATGAGTTATTAATACTGTTATCTTGGTTTCAATATATATCATTAATTTGATTTTAATTGAACTTAGGAGATGAGGGCGAATAAGCTGGTTGATATGTAAGCATTTTGCCCAAGTTAGAGAGATGGGTGTAATTTGTTAGAGAAGAAAATATAAGAAGGAAGATGAGCTCATCATAATTTTTCTTCTGTCATTTGTAAAAGTTTTGGAAGATTGAATTTTCATAATTATTTTTTTAAAATGTACTATATTACATAAAAAAATGATCAACTTAATTTAACGGATTTTAAATTATTTAATAGAGACTAAAAAGTATTTTTCCTCTTACTGTCTCGAACTTTTTTATCTTATATTTGGATGTAAGGTGGGGATTTATATATAAAACTTGTGCGATTTTTAGTTCATATGTGGGACTTCCGAGGTCAAAGAAATTAGACACATTTATCCAACTATAAATCCCAAAAAAATTAAACACTAATCATCATTTTATCTATTCAAAATCTTCTCTCTCTTGGCTTTAGAGAAAAAGGTCAGATAAAATGTAGTTTTTCTATCCCTATGTATGACTAAAGTTTAATCCCCTAAAATTTGAATATTAATTAGGGTGTGTTCGGTTGAAAGTAAAAATGAGATGAAAATTTTTATGGATAAAATTTCTGTAAATACTAGTTTTTTATCCATGCGATACACGGAATTTTACATTTATAAATTCTAAAAAATTGATAGAGTAAATATATATATATATAATTGAATTAAATTATAATATATAAATTTTATATAATTTATTGTACATATGATTTTGCAAAATAAATAACTAATATATTTAGTTAATCCAGTACTTGTAAAGTATCAAAATATTAAAAAATATATTAATAATCCTAAAGGATAATTGTAATATTATAAAATGTATCATTGTATATTTTGTTGCTCAATTTACTTAAATACAATTATGATATGTAATTGTAGCAATAAATATAAGTTGTAAAATCCTTATAAATTTGTTATTCTATTGATTTTTTGATTAATTAAATTTATTGCATTTATATTAATGAAAAGGTAAATAAGATATCTTATTAAAATAAATCAACACATTCAATACATAGGCTTGTTATATAAATTAATTTTTAATTGTCAATAATTATGGGACTCACTATTGTTGTCAATGCAGTTTATATATTTGCATCACCTATACAATATTATTTATTATCACCCACGTACTATATATTTGGTATCATCACCTATTTAGGATATTAATATTGATAAGAAAATTATTTTATTTGTCATGTGAACAATATTGTACTAAATAAAAATTTAATATGGTTCTTTTTACAAATGAATATAATTATAAAAGAAATACAAATTAGTCTGATCAATATAAACTTAGTTCGTTTTCAAAGGTTTTTTTTTTTTAAGATTGGTCCTGTATCTTCTTACTATATATATTTTTTTTGAAAAAAATGTTATGCTTTCAAAATATATATATTTTAAAAATATTTTTAGATTAGAATAAATTAAATTAAATACTTATATAATCAATATTAATAATTTCAAATAATATAATTAATAAAAAATTAAAGTATATTTAATATTAAATTGATTTAAAACAACTACTTGATTTAAAATGGGAAACTTTTAACCAATATCAAATGATTAAATTTCAAATAAAAAAAATGATTACAGTATAAGAATAATACTATATTAAATCTCTAGATATAAAATTAGAATTGATATTAGATTAATTTGATATTCGTGCATTATTTGTTGAGTTTTTTTTTTATTTTTTATTTGATTGGAAATATGTATATTGTCAATGATAATATACTCACTGTTCATTATTAATTAGAATATTTATTTTATTTCATATTTGTTCAAAATTGTTTTAGTAATTTAATTTAATATCAAGGACAATACATAAAATGATTTTTAAAAAGTATGCAAATTGCTCTACAATCATGTTTTCAAAATAAAATTTAAAACTTTATTTTTATTATTTAAATAAATTAAATAAAATATTTATGCTAATCCATATTAATCGTTTCAAATAATATAATCTTTTACCCATTAAGATACAGTTATGATTAATTAATTTATTTATCTGCATATTATATTTATCTATAAATACTTTGATATTTATATAACATTTAATTACTTATTTATTTATATAGTATTAATATTAAATATATTATATTTAAAATTATAAAATATAATAAGAATAAATAAATACTTTATCAAAAAAGAGATAATTCACAAATGAATTTATGAATTAAAGCAAATAAAATAGAAAATAATTAAGAAAACAATAGACAATGACAAAAAAAAAACTGTTTAAAAATATATAACAAAAAAAACAATTATTTATCTATAACAATGGTCATATATATATATATATATATATATAGGCTGAACAATCAACATAAATGTAAATAGATTATAAAATTAGGCAATTACTCCCTTTTGTTGGTCAATGCATTAGCCACAACATCTAATAGAGGCTTGACATGTGGATGTTGTTCAATTGTTTTTAAAATGAAAAAAAAATTACTAATGTATCCTTTGGCATTTCTCTTCCTCTCTCATGTCTTTCTCTTTTTGTCGATGGTTCTCTATCCTCTTTATAGCAACACACTTCCCTTCAATAGTGTGAGCACTTTGACTATATCATAGCGGTCAGACAAGGATAGCTCCCATGGAACTATCTTATTCCATGAATGGACTCCTTAAGCCTATAGTATGACTAGTTGTATTAAAAAAAATGTAGAAATATTAAAAAAAATACACACACACAACATGCAGAAAAAGAAGATACAAAGAAAGACAACAACATTCAAAAATAAAAAAGGACTTAGATGCTATTCTTCCACTCCATTGAGTTTAGTTCCCAAAAGGAAAAATCCTGATAGAGTTTATGCAACTGGATATGTGAAAATGATGAGTGGTAAGGACTCATCCTCCCTTAACCAAATGTAAGGGGTTCAATCATGGCTTTGGGTATGGAAAACTAATTAAAAAATCCTGGCAAGCTTTTCCACCCTTTGAGGTGCCTACCATGGGCGAGGGATTATTCCTATAGCTTAGGATTGTGGGATCCCTATTTGATCAAAAAGTGATGAGATTTTCTATTTTTGTTGCTACTTCTTACGATTTTATTAGTGTCTTTGATGATTTCAAGCTGATTAGAGGGTTGGGGGAAATGGGGCTGTGGATTGTCAAGGACTTGAAGCTTTAGCAATGTAGATAATGGTTGAAATTTTGTGTTTTTTTCTTTACACTCGAACCCAAATTTTTCATTTTGGTTGTGTGTGCTTTTTGGCCAACAGGAACAAAGAACCCAAACATTTTTTATTTTCACAGAGAAGAAGAGGAAGAGGCATGATAGAGGTGAGAGCAACTATCGTCCATGAGAGAAAGAGAGACAATATATAAGGGATGATGATGGATTGATTGGAAAGAATAAGTGTAGAAAGGGTAAATCGGTAATTTAAATATTTTTAATTTTAAAAATAGTTAAACACTACCCATGTGTCAAGTTTCTATTGCATATTGTGCCCAACTGCATAAACTACATTGACCGATAATGGTAGGGGAGCAATCGCCATAAAATTAGTTTAGTGGAGTGGAAAAGGATGAGATTGTTAGTTGAAGGAATTTATCACCATGGAATGAAAAAATATCAATGAGACCTAAAATACTAATTAATATATTATGTAAAATGAAAACGAAAACAAAATATTAATGACAGAGTTAAATGCAAAAGCTCCATCTGAAAGAAAAAACTATAAACTCTTTGAAAAAAAAATGAGAAATATTACTTAAAACTTGAGCTCGCATAAACCACGCTTTGCAAGTTTTTTAAAAAATAAAAATTTTACTGAACAAAATTAAAACATGAAAATATAAAAAAAAAATAAATATAAAAACCCTATGCAAAACCTGATAACTTCATAGAACAATAGGGTATCAAAGAAAAAAAAAGTAGATATATCGAAGAAGATAAATAAAAAGATAGAAATTAAACGTTACCAACAAATAGACAAGATCAACAGACTCCTATGCACTTGTTCAATGTTAAAGAGCATATATAGCAATTGATATAGGCACTCATACGCAATCAATCAATAAATTTTTTATTCAAATCCATTTAAATCAATACATAATCCTTGATTGAGCCTTCATTGATTTAATTTATGGATTGATTTAGATCAATTTAAACCAAATAATAATATGATTGAAAAAATTGATTACACATTTAATTTACGGATTAACACTCTCGTATGGATTTATTACACATTGAATTAATTACTCAACCAACTGATATATGGATAGGATTTGATATACAAAGAATCAACTTATGAAACAAAATATTCTTTGGTACATATTAAATATTAAATATTGAAACAAAATAGTTAAATATTGTTACATTTTTTTTCAATAAGTTATTACTGGTCAACATCCTTTGACAAGAAAGAGTGGAGTAAAAAAAAAAAAAACAGAACATAGACACCAGAATAGGTAGCACATGGGCAACATTAACACCATACCACCACACAATACCAACACACCACAAAGGAACTAAAAGAAGAGAAATAAACGATTATAGATGAACACTTGTGATGCTCTCCCACACAACTCCTTTGACATGGCCATCAAGGAATGAGAGGGGCGTGAAAAACTACTCAAAAAGTGTCACGACCCGCCTAAAGAATGTGACCGACATGTGAGCATTTGGATACAGAAGTTCTTAGAACGTGATTGGCTAATATGTATACATAAATTGAATATATTCAAAATATCTCAAGTTTAACTAAATTTCATAATTCTGAAAATGTTTTTAATCATAAATACTGAACATAAAACTACATAAAATCCATAATCTAGACCAAAGTCAAGTATAATTAAATAAATGACTGAAATTCTAAAAAGTCAAAACAATATAATGCATGTCTGAAATCCTGCCTACACAATTATCGAAGCACTACTAAACTGACATAACCAATAGTAATATCCACTCCAAAGTGAAGCTCACCAAAGAAGCTAGCACTCCTAGGAGGATCTTGTGATGCGCTGAACCTATAGCTATATTTGTCTGAGAGAAAGAGAGGGGTGGTTCATCAACATTCAGTGAGTGAACCTCCACTCACAACCCTATGGGACAACGTTAAAAATACATAACATATACATACAACTGATGTAAAACATTTTATATACAATTATATATAGTTGTCCTGAAAACAATAATTTAACTTAATCCATGACAATAACTAGTAGAGAAACGGAGATATTATGTACATAAATAATTGAGCTGATAGTTGAATCTAAGTTAAAGGCTAATATGATGGGCACCTAACTATATTCTATAAATAGACACCACATTGGGTTTCTTACTATGGGTGAGCTAGTCCTTTAGTGGACCACTTGGTACCAAGGTTAACGATCAATCCTGCACCTTTTAACTCACTGATATATTTCTTACTATTTATTGGCTAAAAACTAATAGCAACAAAATTCACTATTCTTACTATTCATACAAAACTAAGATTCATAAAATTTTCTAGCTGATAAATCTAAATCATACATTCAATGAATATGGTCCCATGAATTTTCTAAAATAATAATTTGTCATGACAATACAAAACAATAATTTTCTAAAATTTTTATAATCCATAAGACATATTTCTTAGCATAAATCATTCTAAAATTTCATAAAAAATCTATATATTATGGGAAAAATAATAATAATGACAAAAAATATGGTCATGAGCTTAAACTCACTCACCGTTGGTAGCTAGGAGTGTACTTCTACTATTAACTTGACTCTAGAAGCTGGAATGACATTAGTAACCACCAAACAATTCAATGAAAATATAAATAATTTTGACTTTATCACCCAAACTAAGTTTGAGATGGTAGGAAGCAAGAATGTTGAGAGAAAACCATCCTAAATTCACAAACTAGATAAAAAGGAATTGGCTAAATTCTATGAAAATCACTTTAAGAGATTAATCAAGGAAATTGAGAGGAATCATGTTTTTTCTCTAGGAAAAATCTTTGGGAGGCTAGAGTTCTTAGAAAAATATTTGAGAGTATTATAATATGCTAAAAATATACTAAGAGTACAAAAGAAAAACCAAAACTACAAAGCATAACGAAACTAGCGTTTTGTCTTGTTATATATATATAGTGGGGAATCAATTTACTCCAGAGTAAGTCTTACACACTTATTCCATTCTATAACTCTTTTTCTACATTGAATTTAATCAATCAGACCGTTGATTATGCTATATTATATTGATGCTCACGCATGTCAAATTTCAGAAAAATTGAACAATAATAGCTATGTAATTTATTAATCGATATTTGCTTGCATTTGCAAAACCATATTATTCGTCAAAACAAAATGAATCGATAAACTATCAAATCATTTTCAAATTGTATGAAACTTTATATCCTTGATCTACTCAGTAGGAACCTTAAATTTAACAGTTCGATTGATGAAATTTCATGCCCAAAAAAAGTTATTAGATAGAGTAAGTAGACCAAGACTTACTCATGAGTAACAATCTCCACTTGTATATATAATAATACTAAACACAATCCCGTGCACCTCGTATCCATTATTATATATATATATATATATATATATATATATATATATATATATATTTATATAATAATATAGGTGATGTTCTCATTTATAATGTATATATATAATAATAATAATAATATGCTTCACCTAAATGGAGCATAAGGCTTGTGTCTATGTTTGGTCCAAATTTTGTATTTAAGCTTGAAATAAGGCCCATTTAGCTAGTCTTAGTTTTCTTTTTTTTTAGCACATGTTAAAATAGGTTGAACATTCTTATTTATTTATTTATTTTTATTGTTTTAGTTTACTAATAGTGGTGGGCTGAATTAGTAAGCTGTTGGGTTAGGTCTAAGCAAACTGTAAGGCGTTGCCCATTATAAAAGGCAAAACCCTAACTTTTGAAAAAGGGGATTCAGATCATATTTGTTAAGTGAGACTTGCTCTCTCTGGTTCTTCATAGAATTCTCTGAACTTATCAAGGGTGCTCATCCTTGTGGCGTTCCTAGGCTTATCAATCTCTTGATTGTGGTGCCTTGTTCATTCTCTTCCGTTCTTGTCATGATTCACGTCAATTGTTTCTAACCAGAAACGTCCATTAACCCTCGTCCATATCTTAAGATATACAATTCAGATTTCAGTGATTCTTGAGCCTAAATTGTGTTTCGGAACGTCATTTTTCTCTCGTTTTTGAATCGTCAATTTGGAGACCTAGCGTAAGATAAATGCTATGTTAATTTTGTGTTAATCTGATTTCCAATCTTGGTAGATCCTTCTTGCGTGATTCATGGAGTTTGGTTCATATCATGTGTTCGTGTAACACATTCTTGTACACATGCATTATGTATATATAATATAATAATATCAACATGCTATACGTTTTTTCTTATAATATTATTAGAGCGTTCTGTGTATGCATCTCGTGTTATAATAAAATAATATTAAAATATTTACCAATTAATAATAATAGTAATAATAATTCAAATACTAATAAATTTCGTATTTGAGGTATTACAAAAAGACATTGATCACTAAACTCCTAGAGCAGACACCTTGGACACAAAGAACCATCACCCACTGTAAAGGAGAACTAGCAAAGGATAATAACAACAATGAAACCATTAAGTAGTCACCTCCACATAGCCATCTGCATAGGGTACTCTATTGCTTGACTTTTTCGAACATTAATAGCCACATGATTTAACTTGGGAGTACATACTAACAAAATAGTTAAATCATATAAATATTGAAACATAATTAGAAATTTTCAAATATTTGATTAGTTCGCTCGGTAAAATGAGTCAACAAATAAATTTTTGATTCAAATCAATTTAAACCAATAAGCCAGTGGATAATTTTTATTCAAATTAATTTAATTACACAAATCAATAATCAATCGATTGATATAGAAGATATGTATTTCTAATCAATCAATCAATTGATTTAGGGCATATGCATTTCTAAGCAATCATTGACAAATATAAAAACTGATATTAAAAAAAATTGAATTTGATGTTAAAAAAATAAAATAAAATTGAACAGCAAAAAGTTTAACTTGAAATAAGATCGAAAATCATATAATCATTTAAAATTAAAAATCAAATCAGATGTTTTAAATATTTTATACCATATTAATTTTAAACATTAATTTTAAATTATATATTAATTATTAATTTGAAATTATATGTTATTTTTTTTTGTTTCATGATTTTTTCCCTTTCCTAAGCATAATTAGTTGATATATTAATTTTAAATATTGAAATCAAAATTATGATTTGAAATTTGAAATTAATATATCGTAAAAGTGGAAATCATAAGTATAATAATTAAGAATAAAATCAATCAATATATTTCTTTATTCTTGTATATTGTAAAATGAATCAACTTATATATGTTGTAAGGATCTAACTTCCAACCATATATAAATTAAGAATAAAATCATATATTAATTGAGATTTAAATCATATATTAATTAATTTTTTTTGAAATAAAGAATAAAGAGTACAAAATAAAAAATATTAAATGAAAGTAATTGAAATTTTGGGCGAGAAACTAAGGTAAGGAGGAATTGCCACGTGGCCTTTTCTTTATTATCACATGGAAATGAGTTTTTTATGTGAGAAATGATCATAAGATTCTTAGCCATTGGGTTATATTACACGATCCAAATTAAAATACAAATTTAAAAGATCACGTGACCTAGTTTTTTGCGGTGTGTTCTCTACTACTCCCACAAATTTTTGCACCCTATGTCATCACTGCCATAACTTCTCGCTGCGTTCTTCAGAGTGTTATGGTGTTATTTAAACCAAAAAAACAAGTTCTGTGATTGATAATTCAAAACTTATTGTGAGTGCGCGATCCTTTTCAAACTGTGTTACGTGCAAGAATTAACGTATACATACTGTATCAGTGCAATGTATACATGTATGAATGAAATGAAGTAGTTGTTAATTGAGATCATATATAGTATCTCAAACCAAAGCACTTTATAAATAATTGCAAGGGAAAAATCAATTGTTTAATTCATGATGCATATTTTGAAATCATTAAAAAGAAAATGGAAACTCTCAGCATGGTACTATTGATATAGTAAACAATTGAAATGATGTTACAATTTCCCCTTTATGTAATAGTATTCACGGGTCACTTGATGTTGCCGCATTTAAAACGGAAACATGATGAGTTGCGTCCAAAACTGCTCACCAACTACCAAGTGCAGGATAAATATCACAACAAATGAATATCACTCTTAAGCATCAATGTCACGTGCCCCACATTTAAATTCTTTGCAAAAACAAGCTCATTATATTCAATTATTGTTACAGCATTTTGTTCCTCCGACATCCATTATGCTATTGTCTCCAATCAATCTTGACCAAAAAGACACTAATGGAACATGATGAGTAGTTACCGATGAATCAAGATCACAACATCATGTGTCGATACTCTGCCAATAAATGATAGCTGTGATAATAATGAGATAATGGAGAGCAAATAAACAAAAACCACTTTAAACATCAAGCTTAACAATAAGAAATAAAAATAAAAATTTGGATATTTCATATTGTCTTTCTGAAATAAATAATTTTTTTTTCCTTTTATGTTAGTATATAGTTGACATCCAATTAAATAAAAGCACCAATTAAGCAGTTAGGATTGATTTAGTAGTGAGAAATTTAAATAATATATATGAGGTGATTCAAATCTCATGCAACCAATATAATTTAAAAAATATCAAAATAAAATAAAATAAATAAAACCACCAAATCAAAGGAAATGCACATACACCTTCAAGTGGGGAAATAGTAATTTGTTGTTTTCGAATGGATATCTGTAGGTTAGCCTTTTTTTTGGTGGATTGTATAGGATAAGGCTTGATAGTCCTAGACATGATAGTATAAAGTCTAATTGTCACAGCTTATCAAATAGTTAGTTAGCACAACTTATGAGTTAGTTAGTTAGTTATTCTATTATTCAGTTTGTTAGCCTTATTACTAAGGTATATACATAGACACACTAATCTGTATTGATTACACTTTTAGACTCAATGAGAAATTACTTTTTCATATTCATCTCTCTCTAGTATGCAAGAAACTTGACATGGTTTCAGTTTTTCGCTTCCGCCATTTTCTTGCACCCTTCTGGCCCATTTTCTTCTCTGAGTCTTCTTATGGCGAACATCAACCTCAACCCTCCAGCCCTTACTTCATTCACCCAAATGAGAACCTTGAAGTCTCCATAATCTCCACCACTCTTGTCAGCCAATCCAACTACCACACGTGGTGTTGAGAAGTTACCATGGTTCTCGAATTAAAGAACAAATTCCAGTTTGTGGATGTTTCCATCCCTAAGCCAGATCCTACCGATTCAACCTATGAAGCATGGTCTCAATGCAACACACTCATTCTTTCATGGATCAATCGATCTCAGTAAAGAAATCGCGCTTAGTATGCTATGGCATAAAGTAGCTCTTGATGTTTGGAATGCCCTCCGTTCAAGATACTACCAAGGTGATGATTTTCGTATTCCTACCTGTTAGAAGATCTCTATGCTCTTAAGCAAGGTGAGCGTTCCATTTCATTATACTTCACAAATCTTCAGAGCATTTGGGAGGAATTGGAGTCATTTCATCCCATCCCTGCTTGTGCATGTTCAATTCCCTGTTCTTGCAACCTGATCCCTACAATTCAAGGGTATCGCAATAAGGAATTCATCATCAAGTTCCTAAAAGGATTGAGCGGACAATACTCCCATGTGTTCACTCCCAAATCATGATGATGAAGCCATTTCTTGATATTGATTGTAATATCCTCTCAAGTACAACCTCATCCTGATGTCATGGCGTCGTACTCAAGATTTGTTACTTCAAAATTTACGGACCTTTCTTAATTATTTATGGCAAGAATCGGTCAAATTATGTAGTAACTAACTCGGGGTTCTATCAAAATATATAGCAAGGAAACAAAATATTTATTTAGTATAAGT
This sequence comes from Dalbergia oliveri, assembly GCA_030441495.1. Taxonomy (NCBI): domain Eukaryota; kingdom Viridiplantae; phylum Streptophyta; class Magnoliopsida; order Fabales; family Fabaceae; genus Dalbergia; species Dalbergia oliveri. Next base: position 38,499,347 of record JAMLFY010000003.1, read on the forward strand.
CAAGTACAAAAGGGAGCTCTTCTATGAGCTTTAGTAAATATATGTTCTTTACTACATTTATAGACACATATACATATCTAAGTACAACAGATTAGAGTCTCCACTACTAAGCTCCAGAAATTCCAATTCAATCTTCTTTGTAGGGCTTCACTGTTCTCTGGGAGTAACCTGGAGACAACACGGAAACAAACACATAGAGGTGAGAATTCTAAAATTCTTAGTAGGGCATCCCAAAACATATAATGAAACTCATGTCATCGTTATCACCCAGCCACTTCGGTTTATTAATAAAATTATGAGCATGCAACGTACATCAAAGGTTTATTTTAAAGTTCAAAAGTCATTCTTCCGAAGTGGGTTTATTTTAATACTCAATCACTCAGCTTGCATATGCCATTCTACTCAATATCATAATAGTTCATTTTTCAACTTTGCGTGCCCTCGATACATCGAAGGGGACCTTTCGTGCCTTTTCGGACTAAAGGGACCTCTCTTGTGCCCTTTACACATTCAGGGGACCTTTCCCGTGCCCTTTATAGACTAAAGGGGACCTTCGCGTGCCCTTTTCAGACTAAAGGGGACTTATTCTTCACTTGGTACATACATCAACCTCAAGCTCACCTTACTACATACATTAGCATAGTTTCTGAATTTCATAATGTTTCAGACATATATACAGTCAATCACAAGTGATTCCTATTCACTCCTCATAAACCAATCGTTTATGTCACTTGCATGCATTCATATACATCATACTTGAACTAAAGTTCACTTGACTCCTAGATCAAGAGTTTAATTCATTTCCAGTACAAAGACGGCATTTGGCAAAATTCAGGCTTACGGACAACGATTTAGTTCACAAGTCAAACAATCAATTTAAAGGCTGTGAAAATTTCCTGAGATACCTCAATATGTCCACAAGGCTTCATAAAAACTTCAAACAAACGGAGCTCTCTAACTCTTTCAATAAATTGTACAAATTCATGGTCAGGGACCATTAATTCACAGCTAACAAGAAGTTCTCATAATTTTTAACCCTAGCAAATGATTAAATCAATGCTTTACAGATATACTTCAACATGTCATTAACTTCGTGTAAAAATTTCAAGGGCTAGTTCAATCATTTGCTATGGTAATAAAATCAGACAACTTTAGTGCTTTAGTTTCAACAATCAAGACAACATTAGTCTCATTTCAGTTTCTGATTTTTTTGAGGCAGTAAACCTTAAATTCAACACCCAAGAAAATTCATGTAGTTAGTTTAAGATGTTAACTCCAACATATAATTTTTATAGCTCATGAAACTACCCACAACTATACCAGAAAATTCACGAACAACTGCTACCTGCAGCAAAACAAAAATTCCAGCAACCTAGTCCAAACTTATTTTGATAAAAAACCATTTTCTAACACCATCCAAACACACCACCAAAATTCAAACATCAATATCAACATAATATCAACCAATACAATCAGAAATTTCGGACCTAGCTCGCCCAAAACAGATCAGAAAATTTTGACAAAGAAAGGCAATAAAAACCCTACTTTTAGTAACCTAGTGGCTCCTTGGCTCCAAGATGATCCAAGCTTAATCCCTTCCACTCCAAAGCTCCCAAAGTAACTCCAAACCCTTCTTATATCATTGAGGTGTGAGGCAACAAGACAAGGTTTGGTGAGGATAGAGATTTGTTTTGTTAGATTTGTAGAGATTAAGGTGTAGAACAAGTTTAATGAAGGAACTTTGAGGTTTCCACATCTCTAAGCTAGGATTTTTGGGCTTAGAACTCAAGATCAAGCTATTAAAGATGAAAATGGTGGCTGGTTCTTTTCTCCCCCTTGCTGGCCGAAGTTGATGCTTAAAGAAGAAGGATTTGGCTTCTTGAACAAGCTCTGGACATGTGTTGATCTTATAACAATTGCATGAAGATATTATGTGATAAAGAAAAATGGATGGCTAAGATTTAATCTTGGATTTAAGGATTAAATCTTGGCCTTCCACATGTCCTAAATAGGTGGATATCATCCATTGATGATGATGAAAATATCTTTCAATGTTAAAAATCACACACTGAAATTTCACCGAATGGGTAAACACCATACCGATAAAATCGATATTACCGAAAATTAATTTCAGGTATAAAATTCTCTTTTCTAACTATTTCTAACCTCAACCTTCTCTTTTCTAGTTTCGAGTATTTCCTGTTCCCGAATTGGGGTTTTGTGTCCCAACGAGCCCGTGGGGCCCGTTAGGTTACTATTCATCCCGGCCTGAAAAATTTCCTTTTTCTTTTGACAGGTTCGTTGGGCCACCCTCATCGTTGCTATCTGTCATATTTTTGAAATTACGAATAACAAAACTTAAATTAATTTTTAAATAATTTTCGAGGTGTTACATTGATCAAGCATTTTCTTTGGTTCTTTAGCAAGAACGTGAAATAATGGGCAAATCTCCTACCCGTTGCTCACCAATTTGGATGTTTCCTCCTCAGCTGTGGATGAGGCCATTTTTGTGGTGGCAGTTGACACCCTGCGTCTAGTCATGGATCTGGTGGTCATGGCTGACCTTTCTGCACACATTGTAATCGATTTGGTCACACTATTGACCAATGTTATACCAAACATGGATTTTCCTTGCACATGCAACGTGATAGTCCCTTAATCCATAACATCACCTCTAATGAAAATGATGATAGAAGTAACACTGTAGCTCCTTCCCATGTGAGGTATGGAAGGAGAATGCAAGGGCATTTTTCACTCTCGAGCGGCAACAAAGACTCCTGGCTTTACTCAATTCAGTTTGAAGTTCAAAATCACAACCCTACCCACCTTATCAATCACATCTCCACATCTCACCAAAAGAATCAGCATCAGTATTCCCACCCTTTCTTTTATGACCCCCACCATTCTTTCATGTACACAAGATTTATCCTCCTATTGGATTATCGATTCTAGAGCCATTGACCATGTGTGTTTTTCTTTGTCTCAATTCAATATTTACAGCACCATTAAACCTTTCCTAATTCACCTAACTGATGGTTCAAAAATCATATCTTCCATCTCTAGCACAATTTTCTTTTCTAATGAATTATTCATTAATAATGTTCTTTACATATACTCCCTAATTTTGTTTTAACCTGATATTATCTCTCAAAACTAACATAAGCTTTTCAATGTTGTGTTTTCTTATTTGACTCTGGTGGTTTGATTCAGGACAAGCTATCATTAAGGAAGATTGACACTGCTAAGATACAAGGAAATCTCTATACTTTGGATGGTTCAAGTCCTATTACATCTAGTTATCACGCACCAAATACCAAATGGATTCAGGACAAGCTATCATTGAGGAAGATTGACATTGCTAAGATACAAGGAAATCTCTATACTTTGGATGGTTCAAGTCCTGTTACATCTACTTATCAGTACCAAACACCAAATCAACTTCACAAACATTCTGCCTACTACATTTCCATCCACATCTGATTTGTGGCACATTAGATTAGGTCACCTTTCTATAGATAAACTACATGTATTAGCCAAATCATACTCATACATTTCCCATACCGATGTAATTAACACTGTGCAACTTGCCATATGGCCAAGCATAAACATTTACCCTTTTCAACTAGTAATACAATCTCTAGAGTCTTGTTTTGATCTCATTCATATTGATATATAGGGTCTTTTCACATTCCATCTATGTTTGGCCACATATATTTTCTTACTATAGTGGATGATAAATCTAGAATCACTTGGGTGTTTCTCATGAAAACAAAATTTGAAACTAGACAATTAATCAAAAACTTCATCCATTTAGTTAGCACTCAATTCAATACCTTAGTTAAAATCATCAGGATTAATAATGGCCAAGAATTTAACATGCCTTCCTTTTTGACTCACTTGGAATCATACATCAAAGAACCTGCATAGAAACACCCTAGCAAAATGGTATTGTTGAATGAAAGCATTAACACATTTTAAACATTGCTAGAGCCTCGATGTTTCATTCTCATGTCCCTATCAAATTATGGAATTTTGCAATTTCTCATGCTATATTTTTAATGACAGAAACTCCCTTTAAACCATTAGGAAATAAATCACCTTTTCAAGTGCTATATAACAAAATCCCTTCCCTGGCACACTTAAAGGTCTTTGGATCCTTCTTATGCATCAGCTTTCTCAACAAGTAGAAAGAAATTTTATCCACAATCCAAACAGTGTGTTTTCTTAGGATTTCAAAATGCCACTAAAGGTTTTTTCATGCTTGATCTATTCTCTAGAGAAATAATTGTCTCTAGACATGTTCAATTTTATGAAAATATGTTCCCTTTCACTCCAAAAGTTTCTGAACAATCAATAAACACAAACATGACCCACATCATTCTAATCTTCAATATTTCATTTTTCCAAATACATCTACTCCTGCACATGATCTCCACAATGCATCTTCCCACTCCACCACATCTAGCCATCCCACATTTTAGCAAACATCATAACACTGCACCCCTCACATAGCCTACATAACAATTTCTCAAACCCTCCCTCCTCATCACCTAATTCCATTCAGCCTATTTTCACAAGCACCTGATATCATCACAACACTTGATATCAGGATCAACTTGTCCATCTCAGCCACTAAGAATGTCTAACAGATCACAAGACCCCCAAAGTACTTGAGTGACTACCATTGTACTCTAAATTCCTCTAGCAGCACACCAATCTCTCCAAGGTTACTTATCCATTATCAGTCCATATCACATGAAAATCTCAATTCTTCTTGCAGGTCCTTCTTTCTAGCCATCTCAGCCTAAACGAACCAACTACCTATAAATAAGCTATACTTCATGACTGTTGGAATAAAGCCATGGATTCTACATTGCAAGCATTAGAGGAGAATAAAACTTAGATCCTCAAGCTCTCCTCCAGGAAAAAAAGCTATAAGCTATAAATGGGTGTACAAAATTAAATACAAGCTATATGGCTTAATTGAGAGACACAAGGCACGCTTGGTAGCTAAAGGTTTCACACAAATTGAGGGCTTAGACTACCTAGAAACCTTTAGCCTAGTTGCCAAAATGACAACCATTCGCCTTGTCTTGGCCCTAACTTGCAAATGGTTAGCACCTTAAACAATTAGATGTCAACATGGCCTTTTTTCATGGAGATTTAAATGAAGAGGTTTACATGGCGCCACCCCTGATCTTCTTCATATTCCCCTGGTCATGTTTGCAAGCTTCAAAGGTCTCTCTATGGCTTGAAACAAGCCACCAACAATGGAACCAATAACTCACTCAAGTTCTCTTACAATGTGGATTCATCCAATCAAAGGCAAACTACTGCATGTTTGTTAAAAAGGTTCAGGACAAATTCACCATAATCCTTGTCCATGTGGATGATCTTATCCTCAGGGAATGATCTCCATAAAATTGATTCATGAAAAAGACTCTGGACCTAACGTTCAAAATAAAAGGCCTGGGAAATCTAAAATATTTTTAGGAATGGAAGTTGCTAGGTCCTCTAAAGGCATTGCCCTGTTTCAATGCAAGTATGCTCTAGAATTAATTCAGATCCTGGATTACTTGCAGCAAACCAGCCTCAACACCCTTAGATATATCTTCCAAATTGTAGAAATCGAGTTCTACCCCTATCTAAGATGCTGCTACTTATAGAAATCTCACTGGCAAATTGGCAGATTGGTTTATCAATACAATGCCTAACATCTCATTCTCTATCAGCCAATTGAGTTAGTTTCTTGCTACACCAATGATTGAACATGACCAAACGGCTTATAGAGTGTTAAAATACTTGAATTGAGCTCCTGCTCAAGGCCTCTTCTTCCTATCTTAGTTTGACATGACATTACAGGGATTTAGTGAGCTGGAATTGGAGAGCTGCCCAGATACCAAGTGGTTAGTGTTTGGATGTTTCTTTCCAGTTCTACCCTCATATCCTGGAAATGCAAAAATAGCAAACCATAGCTAGGAGTTCCTCTGAGGTTGAGTATAGAGCATTAGCTCATGCCACTTGCAAAGCTCAATGGCTCAAATTCTTACTTGATGACCTCCTGATCAAGCCTTTTACATCCATTCCAATATCCTGTGATAATAAGTCAGCTATCCATATTGCCACCAACCCCATTTCCATGAATGAACTAAGCATATCAAAATGGATTGCCATTTTGTTAGGGACAGTCAGTTAGGCCTCATCCACCTGCTCTCTATCAACACCAAGGCCTAATTAGCACATGTGTTCACCAAATGTCTTCCTAAGTCCATTTCATAGCATTGTTTCCAAGCTTGCCCTCCTAGATTTACACAGGCAGCTTAAGGGGTGTCAAAACTTATCAAATATTTTGTTAGCACGACTTATGAGTTAGTTAGTTAGTTATTCTATTAATTAGTTTGCTAGCTTCATTACTAATGTATATACATAGACATACTAATCTGTATTGATTACACCTTTATACTCAATGAGAAATTACTTCTTCATCTTCATCTCTCTCTAGTATGCAAGAAACTCGACACTAATAGTATAGTATAAGGAATCTATTTGTATAACTTTTATACTATCAATTATTTGGTGCGCCACATAACTAGTGGTGGATAAGCAGGTGGACGGCATCGAGTGAGGGGGGTGACAGGTGGTGGCAAATGATGATCAGGGGATGAAGGGTGGCAATTGCTGGTGAGGTGGGGATTAGTAGGTGGCATACGATGAAGGTGGGTGGAAACAAGTAACAAGCAATAAACTGGCAGGTGGTAGGCTACAGTGGTAACAATAATTTGACCGTATAACATTATACTATCATATGTGACACAAAACATGTGATAAAAATTGATTGTATAATATTAGTTAATATTATAAGGCCTTATACTATGTTTCAGATGGGACCTTATTCTTTTACAATCATAAGTTCACCTTAAAAGCAAGTTCACCTTAAATTTTCTTGTGTAAATGTATTTGTTAAATTACTATAGTTATAGTAGTAAATTTTAAGTATTGGAGATATTTACCAAAGTCATAACTAAGCCACAATGAATAGTTAAGTAATTCTAGCTGTTACACATAAGTTAGCTTACATGTGTCATTGAGTCTATTATGTTAGTTAGTTAGTTGGATTAGTTAGAAGCTTATTTCATATACTGATGCCATTATATAAGGCACACCTCTTTATTGTATACATAAGTTTTCTCATTATATGGAATACAATCTTCTCTCAAGTATTTATTTCATTCAATTTGCTCTCATTCTTCTTCTACAAAGCATTTCTACTTCATTTTCACACATGAGTTTGACTTCTTTTATAGTATCAGAGCCCTCCAAATAGAGGGCTTTGCTTTGCCATTTCTCTTTTATTTTATCAAAAGCCTTTTCTTTTGTGAAATGCTTGGCTTCTTGTATTCTTGATCAAAGCAAGACATAATCATGGCAAACAATTGTGATGCAACTTCATTTATGGAAGATGATCAAATTCCTTCGGCTTTGACAACCATTGCAACTAAAATTCTTTTATGCTGCTTTTGCTGCTTAGCCAGAAATCAACATCAAAATCTTACTATGAATCTTATTTCTAATTCAATGGTCTCTTCCACATGTATCCTGCTAAGAGTCCAAGTGTAATACATTGGTCTCCACACTTCTCAATGAGAGCAACTATTTTTTTTTTTATCCTTGACTATGGTTATGGCTTAGATTTGAAGAATAAATGGGTTTCTTGGATGGATCCATCTAAGCTTCCCTTTGGTGAGACAATGAGGGTCCTTTGGGGAAAGAACAACACTTGTATTAGGTATTGGATCATTCGAACTCTCAACATAGAAATTGCATAAAGTGTAATGTTTGTCATCAATGCTTAAGCACTATGGGCAAAACTAAAAGAGATTCTCTCAAGTCATCACATGCAGTTGGCTAATTTGAATGAAGAACTATACTCTCTCAAACAAGGTACCTTAAGTTTGTTACTAGTTTCTTTACCTAATTAAGAAAAATCTAGGGTGAAATTGAAAACTTTCGCCCATTAAACCTTGTGCTTATGGTCTTCAATGTATGTGCAAGAGTTATAGAGAATATGATTTCATGATGAAGTTTCTAAAAGGCCTTAATGACAAATTTTGTAATGTCAGATCCTAGATTTTATTTATGGATTCCGTACCTGAGATAAATAGGGTATGTGGGTTAGTTTCCTAAAAAGAGAGATAACTGCTTAGTGAAAATGTAGAAGACCACAAAGTCTTAGATGTGGTCTTAGCAACCATCCTGCAATTGTGAACAATGGTCCAAGAAAATTTGTGAAAGGTAAGCTTTTCCATAAGAGACAACCTTTGTCTAAAAAATGTGCAGCCATTAGTAAACTAGGACATACCATCGAAACATGCTTCATAAAGCATGGATTTCCCCAAATTTCAAGATAAGGGCAGGCTTAGTAAACTTGGTATCCTCAGATATTGAGATGATTGAGGATCCACCTAGAGAAGAGGTTCAACAAGTCTCCAACATTAGTTTGAAAATTGAGCAGATTCAAGGTCTTCTATCTCTCCTTGAGCAATTTTAAGTGCAAGCTTACTACAACCTCATCTTCTACAATAAATCAAATTTCCTACACCACTGATTCAGGTATACATCTTACTCTAAACATTTAATCTAGTTCAATTATTTGGATTTTAGATTTAGGATCTACAGATCATATATGCAGCAACTTTATCCTTTTCTATACACTCCAAACCATACTAACTATCCACATAAAATTACCAAATGGATCTGTTCTTCTCACTAACATTGCAGGTTCCATAAGATTTTCCAATGTGCTTTACTTGGATAATGCACTACATCTACCTGGTTTTTGGTTTAACCATATCTCTATAACGAAACTGCTACTTCACCACATTATTTTTGCCTTTTCACTAAATTTGGTTGTTCAATTCAGAACTTAGCCACCAAGAAGATGATTAGATTTGTTGATACTATAAAAAATGATCTATATGTCTTTGGAAGTCTACACATACAATCATAGATTGTACAATGAATCTTTGGCACTTAAGACTAGGCCACTTGTCCCATGAAAAATTAGTACATTTACACAAATATTTTCCTTATCTCTCTATTGCTAGAAATAGTGATACATGTACCATATGTCCACTTGCTAAACAAAATAGGAATTCCTTTCCAATTAGTCATACTAAGTTAGCAGCTGATATATGAGGACCAAATGCTATTACTTCAATACATGGTCATAGAAATTATCTCACTATTGTAGATGATTTTACTAGACATACATGGTTATTTTTTTTACAACATAAATCTGAAGCAGCGGCTTCAATTGTCTCTTTTGTGACAATGATTGAAACTCAATTTTGCTACACAATTAAGTGTTTTAGATCAGACAATCAAATTGAATTTAACATGACCAAGTTTTTTCAATCAAAAGGAATTGTGTACCAAAATTCTTGCATTTGAAACTCCTCAAGAAAATGGAGTTGTTCAGAGAAAATACTAGCACATCATGAACGATACTAGAGCTCTTCTTTTTCAATCTAATTTACCTAAAACATTATGGACCTATGCAGTAGCTCATGTTGTTGTTTTTGATAACCTGAATGCTAAGAAAATTCCCACAAGGTACAACTCCTTTTGAGAAACTAAAAGTTCAACTCCCAAATCTGACTTCTTTTAGGACTTTTGGTTGCCAATGCTTTATTTCAACTCTAACTCATAATAGAAAGAATGTTGACCTTCAAGCTAAACAAGGTGTCTATCTTGGATATAGAGTCAGGAGTCAAGGATCATTTAGTCTACATCCTTGAAAATGAAAACATTGTTGTTTCTAGAAATGTCTTTTTCAATGAGAACATATTTCCTTTCAGTCAGTCCATTCAAAATTCTTCAAATATAGTACCAAATCAATAATCTATTGCAAACTTCAATGATAGCACACCTTTTCTACCACTACTTCTCACATTAGGCACCTTCACACACCTCTCCTTCACCACACACCTTAGAACCATTGCAAAACATAGGCATACAACCAGTCCTTCAAAATTCACCAGGCACTATACTTGTACCACCTTTATCCCTTGCACTTGTTAGAAATCCAAAGAACAGGAAACCTCTTTCTTACTTTAAAGACTTCCATTGCAACTTAGCATTATCTACAACTACAACCCAATTATCCAATAGTGTACTATATCCTGTTGACAAATTTGTTTCTTACTCCAAACTTTCTTCTCAGCATAGAAACTACATCCTAAATATCTCTCAAGCCACATAACCCTCAACCTTTAAGCACTACAATCTGAAAACTAGGGGAAAGCCATGGATGCTGATATTTTTGCTTTGAATAAACTGGTACTTAGGAGTTTGCTGACTTCCTCCAGGTAAACAACCAGTGTCATGTAAATGGGTGTATAAGGTTGAACTCAAGGCTGATGGCTGAAAAAGATACAAGGCAAGGTTAGTTGCAAAATGTTTAGCCAAACCGATGGATTGATTCTTCAGACTTTCACATCTAGCCAAGCTAACTATTGTTAGATTACTCCTGGCTTTGGCAACACAATAAGGATAGACTCTTGAGCAACTTGATATGAATAACACTTTTCTTCATGTAGACCTCAATGAAGAAGTTTATATGGAGCTTTTTAAGGTGTTACACTTCCAAAACCGAGCCAAGTATGTCAATGGAGGAAGTTTTTTTATGGTCTTCGTCAAGCAAGTAGATATTGGTGTGCAAAACTGTCTCAAGTCCTCCTTTCACTTGGTTACAAAAAATCCTAAGTAGATTATTCCTTTTTCACAAAATCAACCTCAGCAAACTTATTCACTGCCCTTTTCATATATGTGGATGATATGATCCTATGTGGTAATAACCCCAAATAGGATTCAAATTGTGAAGCATAAACTTGATGATTTGTTCAAAATCAAGGATTTAGGACCTTGAAATTCTTTTTAGACCTTGAGTGGCTGGAGCTCACAAGGCATTTCTCTATGCCAAAGAAAATATACTCTGGAATTACTTGAGTCTCCTGGAATGCTGGCTTGTAAATTAGCTACCACTCCTATGAGTAGCACCTTTCAATTGGTAAGTGATGACTTTTGAAGATATTAGTGCTTATAGAAGGTTGATAGGTCAGATTACTTTACTTGATCAATACAAGAGAATATTTATTTTGCTGTCACTACTCTCATCTAGTTTTTTTCCAAGCCAATGAAGGGTCATCATCAAACTCCATCTAAATCCTAAGATACCTCAAATCATTCCTTAGTCAAGGTTTATTCTTTCCTTCAAATTATGAGGTAAAATTGAAAGTATTTAGTGACTTCGATTAGTCCACATGTCCTGAAACAAGGAGGCCCATCACTAGGTACTGTGCATGTCCTGGCCACTATCTCATCTCCTGGAAATCAAAGAAGTAACATATAGTGTCTTATAGCTCATCTAAAGCGAAATCAGGACATTAGCTGTTGCTACATGTGAGATACAATGGATCACCTACCTTATGCAAGATTTTCAAGTTCTATTCATCACACCTGTAGCTCTCTATTATGACAATCAGTCAGCTCTACATTTAGCTACTAATCCAACATTCCATGAGCGAACCAAACACATAGAACTTATCTCATAAATTGATGCCATTATATTGGGCACACTTCTCCATTGTATACACAAGTTTTCTCATTCTGTTGAATACAATCTTCTCCAATGTATTCATTTCATTCAATTTGCTCACATTCTTCTTCTGCAACTCTACATTTCTGCTTCATTTTCACAAATGAGTTTGACTTCTTTTAGTAAGATTTTGATGAGTTCTGATGGCAATTCCTGTGGTAACCCTGTCCTACTAGTCTTGGGGGATTTTTGGGTAATGAGAATGGTATGTGATTATCTAGTTTTTCTGGTTGTTGTAGCGTAATGGATAAATTAGGTGCTAAACTTTTGGCCCTTTAGCGTGGCTTGCTATTGGTGTGGGATCTTGGTTTTCTTCTAGTTATTGGTAAGGTTGATTGCCTTGAACTTTTAAGGTTAATTAATGAGAGCACTCCTACCTCCTTCCATACCTATGGAGGTTTGATTAGAGATATTAGGACCATGCTTTAGTGGAACTGAGATTGTTATTTATAGCATGTGGGTAGAAAAGCTAACCAGGTAGCAAATTTCCTTGCTAGGCTTGGAATGGCTTCTATGGACAAAGACAAGATTTGGTAGAGCCCTCCTAATGGTCCAGAGCTCATCCTCCTTGCGAATATAGTTGGACATTTCACATGAGATTAGTTTTCCTTTTCTTTTTATTTTGCACACATACCGAAAAAAGTAAATAGTAAGATTTTCTCCATTCCTTAATCTAAACTATTGATTAATTTACCATATCATTAATTATATTTTTATAATTAGAGATTTTTATTATAATATATTTTATATTTAGTTTTCTAATTGTAAATAACTTTATCTATTAATTAAGTTATTAAAAAATTAGTTATGAATACCAAAATAAATTAGTCATCAATGGTCCAAATTTAATATAAAACAAGTGGTTAAGATATTTTTATGTACCATTATTGTATAAATAAATTCAAACAAAAGCGGTTAAGTAAAATTGCGTAAATTACGGTCACTATTAGAAACTTACAAATTATAGTTAGAATATTATCAATGGATCCATATTTGTCAGAAATAGAGACGGATTATAGATGAATTTGGGCACCGTGTGAAAATAAATGAGAAATATAGACAATTCATATGTAATTCTATCTATAACAGTTGACACTACATGGCTCAAATAATTACAATCAAAATTACATACAAATGTTCTTTGATAAAATATTTTTTAATTTTTGAGAAAATTAAAAATAGATTCACCTTTCTGTAATTTAATTTTTTCTTTTTTCTTTTGGGAAATTAGTCTATAATTTTGTTTGTAATGGTTGAATTTTTTTTATTTATTTAATTATGGATAAGGAGTGTGTCTGTAACTAGTGAGATTTTTTGTTTTTTTTAAAATTTTTGTTTGGTAACCCCTTTGTAACACCATCTATAATCTAATAAATTTTGTTTCTTTCCATTATAGGTGGATTATCTATCTATAATAAAAATTTCACATCAAACTACCAATAACCTTTTGTTTATAGATGAATTTTTTATTTGTAATTGGGCTAACTGAAATGTTGTGTTTCATTTCTCAGTGACATTGTAAATATGGATCAAAACATGTGAATACCTTTCTTCTCTCTATTTCTTTTTCTCTTCTCTTGCTTCCTCCTTTCCTCTATGAAGTCCTCTTGCCATGCCACTGTTTGTGGCTATTGCCACTTGCCGAAGCCATCATTTTGCAAACATAAATTGCCATTGTATTCCTAATATTACTCTCCATATTTTAATCAGTTTACTTTTTGATTTTGTCTTTTATGTTTGCATTTCAGTATTCTAAATTGTTAAGTTAAATTGTGTAACTTAGATTTATTAGTATGTTTAGGATTGTAGAGATCCTGCTAGAGTATGATATGGTTTGTGACTAGCTATTTAATGAATATTTGGTAACTATATTTGATAATTTTTTATAATTTTTGTTTTTCTTGTAATTTAAAAATAATCAATCAAGTGTTTTTTGGAATGTTTAGCACTATAGAAGAGTCTTTGGAATGTTGGATTTATTTTTGTTGATTTTGATTGAAGATCTGGTGAGTACAATGTGTATTTTATTTTATTTTTTATCTATTAAAATGTTAAGAGACTTAAATTTGTTAGGACATAATTGTAAGACCATTGGGCGGAAAGCTTAGCATTATTTCTCATTATTTGATGTAGGATTATATGATTTCCTGATTGCATATTGTGAAAGAAATAAGGGGGTACTCACTAGAATGAATTATAGGATTGATCAACATGTTTGATTTTAATAAATGTGTTTATTTTATTGTTACTAGAAGAGGATTGGATTAATTGTTCATGTGCTGTCTAAACATAACATATAAGGGGATAACTCCTATATATTAGGGGAAACTATATAAAAAAAATTCAATTAATTTGTTTGTTTGAAAACTATCTTTAAACATAAATTAGAATTTACAGGAATACTCCTATTTGAGGGGAGACTCTATTAAAATTTGTTCAATTAATTTGTTTGCTTGAATTCTCTAAACATAATTGGGAACTTAAGGGATACTCCTATATTAGGGGAGACTTTTCCAAAAATTATTCAATTAATATGTTAGTGAGAGACAAGGACGTTCTAAGAGATTCTTTGTAATTTTTTAGTGATTGGTAAAGGGCAGTGTTTTAATTTTTATGTTGAATAAGTATTGATCAATGGCATATGATAGGTTGCACCCACGTTGGGAGGGGGTTAAATCATAATTCTATGAGGGTGTTGAGAAATTTGTTCTTGTTGCTTGTACATTCACAACATTTTATTAATGAAAAAAAATTTAAGGGGTCCTTATGCTAAGTGTCAATATAGGAGGTTTTTAGGGATTGCAACAACCAATTATCATTTGTACAACATGGGTTTAAGCTTGAGTATTAGGTTTGGACCAATCATAGGGAAGTTGAAGTGGAAAATCAATTTGACATGAGTTATATTGGAGGTAGTTCTAGTAAGGTGCACTTAGGAAGTTAGGATATGGGTCATGTGGTTTGGGAAGAAAATTATAGTTGTTGGCAAGAAATGGTTTTCGTTGTTGTTGGCAATGAATTTAGATTGGATTCCAAACCTGAAGTTGAGGAATGCAACCTAGTGATTGTAAGGTTTTATAATCTGTTGGAGGTAGCAATGGAACCTTTATGGAAAGGTTGTGTGCTTTTAGGGTTATCGCGACTATAAGAATGTTAAATTAAAAGGCAACCAAAGTCAAAGTTTATTTGATTAGCGAGCAACATTAGTTAGTGAGCTTAGCCCACAACCTAAGGCCATCCCAAAAGACATTTACCAAGCTAAAAATATTTGTATCCAGGTTTAAAAGAGGAAAATATTGATTGTTGTTTGAAAGGATGCATACTTTTATCATAAAGATGATGTGTCACGACTCAAATTGGGAATGTGACCAGCACATGATGAATCTCATCTCCATGCAAGCCTCATGGCCTAAGTCGTACTATGTGTGTAATTCAAATATAATTTTTCATTTTCTAATATAAATCACTTGTATTTTCAAATCAACTAACAAGCATAAATTCATTTCATAAGTCAAGTTTGAATCCATAATCATAATATGTAATGTAATCGAGTTACTTTATACAAAAACCATGAAACCTAAAATTCATAATTACAATTCAAATTCAAATCATGGTGAAAAAGAATGTGTATGGTCCAATACCTTATTCGTATAACCATTGATGGACTCTATGACAATACAGAATACTTCACTGCAAAGTGAAGCTCACTAAGCTAAAAATCTACAACTGTTGAGGATGAGGCCGAGGAAGACCTGATGTAGGCTGGATTAAGGGAAAAAAAAAGAGGGTTGACTTTCATCTAAAATTCAGTAAGTAAATTCTCAACCGCAACCCTCACATGGAACAACTAACAAGAATACATAAATAAATAATGAAATATACCATCTAAATCAATTTTGATACTTAATACATATAAACTAGCTATTCTCGTAAATCATGGATAACAATAAACTATTAGAGAGGAATCTCTGAATTTGTATATAATATGATAACATAATATATAGATATACTCTGATATTGAAGGGCACCTAACAAGGTCCTGGAGTTGGACACCTAACTAGGTTTCATTCTCTGAATACTCTGAGAAAGTGAGATTGTCCTTTGGTAGACAGCTTAGTACCAAGGTTAATGATCCTACAATAGTTAACTTATTGTCTATTCTCTATAGTTACCATATAATGAGAAAACTAGAAATTTCATAATTTTTCTCTAATTCCATGACTAGGCTCTAATTATGGACTTGTAAGCAAATTTTCATGAATATAAAGTTTCAATAAATTTCTAATCATGCATAACATCATTAATAAACCATATGTTTAATAATAATTGCTTGATAAATCATTTATACAGCAAAACATGGTCCATGAGTTTTCTTGACATATTTTCACGATAATTCAATAAACATAAAATCTCCAAGCTTGGTATAAATTCATAATAATCCATATTTGCCATAAAACAATTTCTAAAATCATGTTCTTATATCATAGGGCTAAGAAAATATCTATAATGACCAAAATAAAGGTCACATGATTGAACCCACTCACTTGGAGGGAAAAAACTAGTGGTGTCAATACCAATGGAGCTCCATGGAGCGGAATAGCACTAACGTCTACCATGGGATCAAAAGAAAACCATGAGAATTTATAAACACCCATAAAACAACTCTCTAAACATTGAAAGGGCACCCAAACTTGACAAAAACTAAGAACATAAACAACAGACCCCATAAACATGGAGAAAAGGAGAGAAAGAGAGCATAAACTATCCATAATCTCTTACCTTAAAGCTTGGAGGAGGTGAGATTAAGAAGAATGGGAGTCGGGGGTGGAAGAAGGTTGGGAGCTTAAGGTTTTTGGATTTGGAGTGAGAAGCATGACTGGGGAGGGTTCAAATAGGGTTGGTGGGTCATTAAATGAAACTACATTATTTTGGACCTATTTTGATATGGGGGTACCACTATAGTGGTTGTAAGCTATAGTGATTGATAGCTATCCGTGCATACACATGATCTCTATAACGGTCTCTAAAGACTATGACTTAAACCCTACTTACACCCTGACCACTACAGGAGTTGTCAATCGCTATAAGTCTAACCCACAATTGCAACTGCTCTAATTGTCCCTGACCACTATAACAGGATCAGAATTGCCTGATCTACACCTCATGCTAACTTTCTATATTCGAGGCTTCTCGACAATACAGGTGGGCCAAGGAGACCTTAAGGCATACTAGATCTGTCTAGGGACATGTGGACCTAAGGTATCACATGATGTTGCCTTAACACAACAAAATTCTATGGAGATTCGAGCTTTAGATCAAAGAGAGGGAAGCAAGAAGGATAAGGATTTGTTGCAAAAAAGAATGAATTATTTGATCAATTGATCCCTAGACTAAGAAGATTTTATGTGTTTGTGTGCTCACATCTCACATGTGGTGGAATAGTGAGAATAAGATGTATAAGATGTCTTATGGTGTAATGACTCATCTATCTCATGGTGAGGTTTGACAACATTTTGACCAAGTGTATCCTAAGTTTGCATATGACCCTAGAAATATAAGGTTAGGCTTGTATGCTGATTTGTATACTCTGAAAAATCAATTTAATAAACCATAGTCTTGTTGGCCTATTGTTCTTATACTTTACAATCTTCCCCTTGAAATGTGCATGAAAGGTCCATATTTGTTCTTGACTTGTATAATCCCTAGGCCAAAAAATCCAAAAGCCAAAATTAATGTATACCTTCAATCCCTGATTGATGAATTGAAAGAATTGTGGTCTAAGGGTGTACTGACTCATGACATTTCCATGACGGATAATTTTAGACTTATGGTAGCTTTCATGTGGACAGTTGATAATTTTCTAGTTTACGAAATATTGTTTGGATGGATGACTAAAGCAAAATTAGCGTGCCTAATTTTTATAGAAGATTCTAAGGCATTTACATTGAAGCATAATGGAAACAAATCATGCTTTAACTATCACATATAGAAGATTCTTATAAAGTGGGCATCTATATAAGCGCATCAAAAATGGATTTAGGAAAATAAACTATGGAGAACAAAGAGTCTCCAATTAGACTAAATTGTAACCAAGTTTAGGAAATGGCTAGACATCTTCTAAAGATAATATAAGTAGGAAAAAAATTTAGATTTCCAAGCAATAGTGTAGAGCATAAATGGATTAAAAAAGTATATTTTGGAAACTACTCTATTGGAAGGATAACTTTGTTTGTCATTATTTAATGCCATGTATATTGTGAAAAATGTGTTTGACAATGTTATGGACATTGTGATTGACATTGATTAAACTACGGAAAATGATAAGGTGAGACAAGATTTGAAAGTATAATGTAAATGTCTTGATCTAAACTTGCAAGAATTAAGAGATGGTGGATTCTCCAAACAAAATGTGTGTAGATAAGTGCAAGAGTTGAAAATGTCTAGCGGTTAGCCTTCAAACTTGAGTATGTCGAGCAAGGAATGTTGTTCTGTTTCATTGAGTGTTTACTTCACATTGCGATTAGGGAACTACAAGGTCATTTATGGAAGTCATTAATAGATTTAAGTGAGTACTTTAGGGACTTATGCTCATTCAATCTTAGGGTGCAGGATCTCTTAGTGATGGAGAAAAATATCCATGGAGAAAAATATCCCCATCATTTTGTGTAAATTGGAAAGAATCTTTACTCCTAGTTTCTTTGACTCCATGGAACACTCATATAAAGCACATGTATATGGATAGGTGGATGTATCTATTTGAAAGGGATATAAGGGGTTTTAAGAGATCTATGGAAAACGAGCACAAGTCGAGTATACAAGGCATACATTACAAAGGAGATATCAAATATTTACTCTTACTATTTTGAGCCTTATGTTCATTCAATGAGAACTCAAGTTAGTTGAAATGATAATGGAGGGAAAGCTCAATTGAGCCAAATATTTCCATATGCAACCAACCTGGATATACTATAGAGGAATGCAAAAATCGTTGGCTTATAGGAGATGAATTAAATTGAGCACATCTACATATCTCAATAAATTGTGATGATGTGCAACCTTATAAAACCTAAACTGACTTATAATTGATTTCAAACTTTTATTTATTTATTATTCAACATTCACAAATTGGCCACTACATGTACATGTATTTTGAACAATTACATGGTGACCAATGCCTTGATCAATTTTCATCATGGTTCAAATATTACATATATGATTTTGTAATTCTTTTATTTGTGTTAATTATGATCATTACTCTTCAACACAAAATTTGATCTATGACACTTTGTACGTAGGTGTATAATCCTATGAATAGTATAACCAATGACCACTTTCATAACTTAGCCTGAGGTTCAACAAATAAAGCCTATAGTTGGCCTATTTATTTTATGAGTACAAATCCCAAACAGTTAAATAGGGTAAGGAAAAAATAGACAATAGTGGTGTGAGTGTTAAAGGGGATGTGGTGATAAAGAATGTGAGTGGCATGGGAAACTTAAGAAAATACGATTAGAGTATATTGGTAAGCCTATGAAAAAGGTTACCCCATTCTATTATGAATGGTTTGATCCAAGATGCTCAAATGTAACATGTAAACATTACCACTACAAGATCATGAAACTAAGGTCCAGAAAGATATGAAAGCTCTAACCCATTCATTATTGCTAAAAATGCAAGACAAGTGTATTTTCTCTCTTACCCTAGAAAATGTTTAAGGATTTGGAGAATTGTAATCAAAGCTAAACCAGGGGTCGAGTTGAATCCATAGAGGTATCTAAGAAAACTTATCAAATTGATTACCCAATTCCTTCATGTAAAGTAGTTGACATTGATCATGACATCCCTACCTTTACTTTCTTTTTGAGCGAAGCTGATATAATTGAACCCTTAACCCAAGGTCCAAGAACAATGCAAATGGATATTAAAAGCAAAGATGAGGTCAAAGTCCTAATTGAGAGTGCACCTAGTGCATCCTTTGGGTCAAATTCCCAAGCACCCACTAGATGGCTCTTGCATATCAAATTGGATGGATGCAATTGGTAAGTTCAATTTTACCTATTCATTAGATTGAATTTATTATATATGTGTTACTTAAGTTATGATTCTATTATTAAATTAACAACTGTTGTTATGTCTGGCATTGGTTGTTATGTTTCATGTGTGGATGTAGTTGGATTCCTCCAGGTAAGGGTCTACATTGGATCAATGACATGATTAAAAAATAGTATGACGCCATATGAATCATTTAGCAAGGTGCCTGAAAAAAAAAGAATAAGGTGTGGTACAAAAAGTGGAAGGTAGTAATAATAACTAAATAATTTATTTCAATTTATTTCTACATATAATTAATTAATTTTATTTTTGTAGAAATTTTTTATCATTGACTCGCAGGAGGATAGAGACATGTATAAAGCTTCGAAGCACTGCACTTTGAAGCAGTTATGGGAGATGAATAGGAGATCTAGGAAAAGGAGGACATACCCAATAACTTGATAACAAGAGTCCTGGTATTCACCGAAATTTTTAGAGTAGATGAAGGCAAAGGCAACAAGGCATCTATGAAAGGTGGCCTGCTATTTATAGATAGCTCCATGACATTGACTAGCCCAGTGGTTATGTATTTTATGTGTTTGTTTTACTTATTATGTACTTTACTCTCTTTTCAATTTCTTAGTTATGTATGAATTATGTGGATTTATAAACAAAGTCTCTAAACCTGTACAGGATGAGTGTTCAAGGAAACGCACACCCGTATGCATGACAAGTCCTAGTAGGTTAATGCTTGCTTTGAGGGCACCTATGTAAGTATAATTAGTTCTTAGTAATCCTTTGGATGTCCTATCTAGTCATGACAAATGGTAGAATCATTTAGGCTAGTAAACTTTTTATTTACAATAGCATTAGAGATGGAAATGAGGTGGATTGGGGCAAACTAGAACTCGCACCGCACTTTTTAGTCTAAACTTGCATCAACCTCGGGTTTTAGAATTAAAAGCTACCCGCTACCTGCCTTGCCTCTTTTTTAAAAAAATAAAAATTATAGTAAAACCTAATATATATTAAAAAAGACTAGATTTTCTAGATAACAAAAGAAACCAAATAAACTAAACATAATCATCTAAAAATGACAAAAAAAGAAACCAAATAAGTCCAGGTTTAGTGGGTAAGGGTTACAAGTTTAGGTTTAGTATAAATATAAATTATAAAATATATAATTTATATATAGGGTGGCTAACCGTAGGGCAGGGTACCCACAAAGCAGGTAGCAATTGCTATCCTTATATAGCATGTTGCAATTCCACTAACTTTAGTGTAATATGGACCAGATGAAAGTGAAGGCAATTTTCCTAATACAACTTTCTTACTTGAGTCACAAGTTATAATATAGAAGTAGTTATTATTTCCCTCATTCACTATCTCAATATGATATCCATTTCAGTAAATATCGTTGAAACTTAGTAAAATTTGTTCAAACTTGGTAGATAGTAACGCATCATTTATAATGAATTTTGTTCCTCCAAAAAAACAAAATAATAGTTCTACTAGAGGCTTAAAAAATCTTGGTACTACCAATAATTATAGGAATAGTGTGGAGCATCATGAAAGTGACTTTATTCATCCTTGACCATGTTTTAGATTGGTTTGCTGCTTTTGGGGTTATATTTTGTCACATTCACTTCAAGAAATTGAGCAGAGCCAACTGAGCGAGCTTCATGATTTTTCATGAGCAATTGATTGTTTTGTTCAGCCATAAGAAAGCATGATATTAATTCAGAATGTTTTGTAAAGTCCTTTTCTTAATACTATTGCTAGAGGAGTACATTCGAGGCATGAAAGGTAGAGATTGTTTCCTCTAACATATCTTTATTAGTGATATTCTCTTCCACATAATTTCAACTGTGATGTAATTCTAGACATTGTAAAATTGTATTGACTAATAGATTCAAAATCTTGTAACCATAAATGTGTCCAATCATAACAGGCTTTTGGAAGTATCATCATTTTTGTTATGAACATGTCTACCTTTTAGGCTCCTTCAAAGATCTCAGGATATTTTAGGATAAGATATGTAGATTTCAACCCTTCATGGAGGTGATGACAACAAAAATTATTGCTTTAGCATGATTTTTCAAGGATGCAGTGTATCCTTGTCTAATGGTGTCTCAGGATCCATTGAATCCATATGGATTTTACATTGAGAATCCAAGGCAGGAAATTTTTTTATCGAAATATCAAGGCCAACAAACTCAAGATTGAAAAGGTTTGACATAGTTAGAATGCCTTACCTCAATCAAGCCTTCTTCTTCCATAGCTCTCATGCAAATAACATGTTGTAAAATAATAATAGTAGAGAGAATAATGAAGAAGAAGAGATAGAATAATATTAGGAAAAATTGCATTTTATGCCCTGAAATATAGGTTAGGCACTTTAGGCCCTAAACTTGAAAAATGTGTAATTCGACCCTTTAACTTTCTTAAATGTGTAAATTGACCTTTCCATTAATTTTTTCATTAATTGTTAACAAAAGTATAACAAATAAAAAAAATTACGGCATAAGGTTGCACATTTTGGAAAGTTTATGGGATTAATTTGCACATGTTTCAAAGTTAAGTGGATATAGTATACTTAATTTGGCTAAAATGCACATTTATGAAAGTTAAGGGGAGTTGATTTACACATTTTTAAAGTTTAGTGACTAAAGTCCACATGACCCCTAGTTTGGGGGGTAAAGTAAAACTTTTTCATAATATTATTGATAGTCTCAATTTATAGCCGCTGAAAGGGTTATTTATAGTTAAATGGTGAGAGATACAAAATCAAATTAAATCGTAATAGATTCTATCTTATCAAATCAAATTTTAATTGAATAGATAAGGACATTCATATCCAAATAATATTTCATAACAATTATTTCTTTTTTGGTACATCTAAAAAGGATTAGTTATATTACTGATGCAGAAAATTATTTCCTAAACTATACTTATTTGTAAAGTAAATCAATCTATCTACTTAATTTTTTAAGTAGACAAATTAAATATTTTAGCTTCCAAATTATTTGACAACCAATTTTAAAGAATAAAAGACCTTAACATGTATTATATCCATTGACTAGTACGACTTCAATAAAAAGTCGAGAATTTTATCCATTGTTTAGAACAATTAAAAGGTTCCATATAATATAATCATACCTAATTTTAAAAATATGTATTACATATGTTTTCAAAAGTATTATTGCTGAAAAGTAATTTTTGAAAAAATATGAAAAAAATCTGTATAATGCATGGGAATTATATCTAGTATACTTTCTAGTGAATTTCTAATCATAATTGTTTAGTTTACAAAATGTCAAAAAATAAAAATTATAAAAAATGAATAATTATGATGAACAATTACCATCACAATTTCATATTTTTATCAAATTTCATTAATTGACCTAATAATGCTATTTTACATTGTTACTAATATTAGAACTAAACCTAGCATGCCCAGTATGTTTGTAAGTTTAGATTTTGAAGATGGAAGCCGTGGAAGAAAGGAATTTATGAGAATGGCTTGGGTAGGTATGGAATAAATATATGAGAAATTATTATTGGATTTTGATGTCATTCCTCTCCATTTCCTTAAGCATACACCAAATCAACAAGGTCTTTTAAGCCCTTTTTGTGCCCTTATGGCCCCGTCCATGATTTTCCCTTGTTTAAGTTGTTTCCCCATTACCTACGTGTTCTCCAGCCTAATAAATTCCACGTTCAGAGAAAATTATTGCGTTACGAGGATTGGTTTGATTTTGAGTGAAAATAGTGGTAAGCTAGGGGAAATTAGTGTTACATTTCCATATTTTAATATCTAGTTGTTTTATTAAAATATATAGAAAGAATAAAAAATAACAATAGCAGACGAAATCACAATGTTAAACTTTAAGAACACAACACCACCTTCTTATCTTATCTTTGAAAGGACTTGAGAATTTTTCTTGCACTACTTTTTTTAAAGATTTGCCTATTTTTCCACTTATAGGCGTCTTAAAATCCTTTTTGTATGACAAATATTCAACCCTCCAGACGTGAAAAATGAAAATAGGTTGTTCTTAGTTATAATCTTCCACTACCTACACCTATAGATAATGACAATGACTCAAGTGGTTCCACCGTTGTAGGGTAGAATCTCTCATTTATTTAAAATTCTGTTATCCACCTCTGCAAGTAAACATTAACTCAAGTTTGAATAATTGTTTGTTAGTCCTACGATTAAGCTACTATTCGATAACTACTTCTGATATAAATAAATTAAATTAAGCTACTCAAGTTTTTGGAGTAGCCTTTCCAGGAGAAAACATTTATATGGTGTCATATTTCCTCATGGCTAACACTACCCCTAATTCAGAATGTCCAACTCTTCCACCTCTTCAGTCACCAACACTCCCTCCCTTACCTTACTCTTCCTCTCGCAACATATCAATAATTTTGTCTATCTGGATCTCAACTCAACCAACTATGTCTTGTGGCGCTCCCAGATGCTTAATTTGATTAAGAGTTAGGATCTTGGTGGCTTCATTTCAGGAGAAACTCCAGCTTCGTTACCATTAATCCCTTCCCTCAGTGGTCGGGACCCCCTAGCATAAGGTTTGATCAGCCCAACCTGGACTTCTTTCAGCGTAAATCAGATCGTTTGGTTCATGCATGGATCACCAACCATCTATTTAAAGAGGCCTTTGCTCTGGTGGTTGACTTGGACACTTCTTGGGAAGTTTGGCTTGCTTTGCAGGAGGCTTCTGTTCTAATATCGATTGAATGTGAATTTCTATTAAAAAAAATTATCTCTTCTCACCAAAGAACCTACTCAGTCTATTCATGAATACATCAGGTATTTTAAGTCTTCATGTAATGATTTCTCTCATTGGTAAACCCCACCCTGACCAAGACAAAGTATTTCATCTTCTTTGTGGTATTGACCTGACTATAACCCCTTCACCACCACCATGCTACGTCCTCCCATTCCATCTTATCCATCTCTCATTCCTTAACTCATCAATTATGGCACCCACATCGCTGAACTCCTAAAACACTCACCCTCGCCTTCTACGTCCATCATAAAAAACACTACTCAAAATGGCAACCTGCTCACTCCAAAGGTTGCCATTCATGCCCTCAGTTCAACTCCAAAGAACGTGGCTTCACACCTCACTTTGCTTTTTCCCATGCTGCCAAACCCCCTTCATACACGACTACCATCAAATGTTAGATTTGCAAAGCCCACAATCATGAAGCACTGACTTGTTCTCAACGGTTCAATCATGCATTCTAGCCCAGAGTCTCTTTCCCTACCTTGGCTACCCTCATACTTCATAATGCTGAAGATGCCAATGCATGGCTCCTTGATCCTGGTCAGGGGCACACATGACCAACAATGCATGCATTTTATCTAATCTTCAAGTTATAAAGGGATCTACCTATGTTCTGTTGGGAATGGTGATATTCTAGACATTTCTCACATTGGTGATTCTTCAATTCCTGTTTCAAATGGGCCTTTCATGCCCACTAAGGATATTCTTCTTGTTCTTGGAATTCAAAAGAATCTTTTATCTATCAGTCAACTCACCACTCAATATCCTTGCACTTGTGAATTTTCTAGATCTGACTTTGTGATCAAGGACAAGATGACAGGGACAATTTTGACCAAGGGGACAATGATAGGGGATGTATATTCTCTACTACCAAAGATTAATGCTCTATACTCCATCTAGTTTCGCAAACCTGCCCACACTTAGCATGCTCGCCTTGGCTACCCTCATATTCGGCCGGTTCATCATCTCCATAATAAAGGAGCTATTCAGCTCACCAATAAGGAGAATTTACCTTTCATTTGTGATTCTTGTACTTTGGCAAAAGCCTCTGAACTACCATTTCTACCAATAAATAAAAAAAGTAGTGTTCCTTTTGAATTATTTCACTTGATCTCTAGGGTCCTTCGCCAATTGTCTCCAAATTGGGCTATCGATTTTATGTTTGCATTGTGGATCACTTTACTTGATTTACTTGGCTTATTATGTTGAAAGCGAAATATGAATTTTTTCAGCATTATTTATTGTTTGAGAGATACATCACTTGTCAATTCCATGCTGAAGTTAAAATTGTCCAATGTGATGGAGGTGGAGAATTTATTAACCATCATTTTCTTAATCATCTTGCCACTAATGCAATTAAACTCCAGATCTCATGTCTTGGAACTCCATAGCAAAATGATGTTGCCAAGCGCAAGCATCATCACCTACATGAATTAGGACTCATTCTCTTATATGCAAGTAAGGTTCCCCTGATTTATTGGCCAGATGTATTCTAGACTACATGCTTTCTCATAAACAGATTGCCTTCTTCTGTTTGAGGTTTTAGCAGTCCCTTCTACATGTTTATCATGATCATCCAAATTATTCATGCCTTCGTACATTTTGTGCGCATTGTTTTCTACTTCAAAAGGCTCCTTATACTAATTTGGACCAAAATCTCTTCCTTGTGTTTTATTAGGTTACTCTAATAAACCAAAAGGTTACAAGTGCTTGCATCCTCCCACTGGAAAATTCTATATATCCCTGGTAGCTAGCCAATGTCAACACCAAATTTAAAAAGGAATTTGGATTCCTAAACCAAGCTGCACAAATCACTTAGATAGTGGTGTGCAACCCGGGTCATCTCACAAGGAAGCTGAACTAATTAGTTGAAGTAAAAAAAAGGGTTTTGTTGCATGAGAAATTAAAATAGCAAGTATTTAAAATTAACAATAATAAAAGAGAGCTAGCCTAGGAAATTCTCAAGTTAGGGAGTATTAATCATTAATATAACAAAAGATCAAACACTTGGTGAGGAACTATGTGCTAATCATGCAATCACACAATTAACTAGAAATTCTCCTTCAAGTCAATCAACTAAAGGATAATGTTAAGCACATACATTTAAATAATTGCAATCATAACACTTAAATGTATGAGCCAAATAAAATGCCAATTACCATAGTCTAATCCTCAATCAAGAATCATCTCGATTCTCTTAGTTAACTAAATGCTCACCAATCAATCAATTACCATGCATTTAATCAACAAGCTAAGACATATATATATATATATATATATATATATATGCTTACAAATCATGCTCACATACATATAACGCACCTTACTTAACATGCATATAAATCATAAACATGAAAAGAGAGGAAAAATACCAAGAGAAAGAGAACAACACCAAGGAATTGTATTAAAATCAATAATGTTTCAAAACACAACCTTAGCTCTTGAATCCCTTGAGCTAGCAAGAGAACTACTCCTCCATGAAAGAGGTTACAATCAGAGAAAGAGGTAAAATAAAGAAATCAAAGATGAAAATCTGCATAAAAGTAACCAAGCTATATGTGTCAATGTGTTCTTGAAGTGGAAGAGCAAGAATGAGAAGAGGAAGAAGGAGAGCGGAAAGCTCTCTCTAAACCTAGTTCTATTTCCTAATTTGGCAAAGAATAACTTGGACTTCATGCTACAGGTCATTACAACATGCTAGAGTTTGCTAAAAAGGGGGCTAAGTGGGTAAAAATTGTAAAATAAAACTTTTAGCTTCGTCCCACAAAACTCACTATAGCGAGTGGACTTGAATATCTCCACTGACGCCACTTCTCAGGTTTCCTAGTGACTAATGCTTGCTAGTGAAGTTGTCTTCATTCCAAGCTCATCCTCTATTTTCCAAGCTCGCTACAACGACTGATGCTCGCTAGGAAAGCTCCGGGCCAAGAGCTTCTAACTTCATCCAGCTCTCTCTCTTTTACTTCAACACACTTCAAGCTCTCTCACAACGCACTCTCAAGGGTGACTTTTTAGATATCCACAAATCAGTCTACAAGAAAAAAGGAATTATTAATGATAAAACCAAAATTGCGTAAAAGCCACTGAGTTAGAGTCACAAAACAAAATTGAGTGCAGAGAGGATTAGATTCAAAAACTAACAAATTCTTGGAAAATAAGCTCAAAAAGAATGCAAAAGCACTAAGTGAAAGAGGGAAATTATTTACAAAAAAGAGCATTTATCAACTCCCCCATACCTAGGCAATTGCATGTCCACATGCAAAGAACGTCATAAATAAAACAAAGAAAACAGAGGAAGAAAGAGGAAGAAAAGGACTCTCCTAAAGACAGAAACGGGAATATAAACAAAGAGGTAGGGTTTGCTAGATAATGAGATTCAGGTTGTCATAATCACAAGCACCAAAAATCAAAAATGGCAACTCAATCATCTAACAAGAGTTTCAAACAAACATGGATTAGATCAGGAAGTAAATGATTGGATTAGATTCTCACATGGGCGTGTTTCACTCAGTTCACTCATGTGTGTATGGAAATGCAACACTCAAACACTTCGCAATGCAATGTCTTCCATAAGCTTGTCCTTCATCTCAATCACTAGAAATCAAGCATAACCATGAACATGCATCAAAAGGTCTTATTTGGGTTGTAACGGGGCAAAGGTTAAAGAAGGATAAAATTTGGGATAAGTGGACTGAACTTAAGCCTAAGGAAAACAAAAGGTATGCCTACATGAGAGATATATGAATGAGAACCAAAATTAAACCAATAGCGATTCTACAAAGACTCCTTATTGTGGTGCAACCTTAAACCAAGAGTTGCAACTTTGATTCAAAGCAAGTGGTGAATTGGTGATTTCCTTTTGGTTTCCTCTCTTTTTTGTTTTAAGAGTATTAAACTAATTACAAAACTTTCACCAATTCATCAATTATTCACATGGAGTTCTTTTTCAAAAACCACAATTGATTAAACAAGACTTCCCCACACTTGATTTCTAGCATAACAACTTCACCAATGCTCCCTAGGCTCAATTTATGCAATCCAAATAGGCTCAAAAGCTCACAAGCTAGTTCCAACCAATCAATCAAGACCAAGGCTAATCTCATTCTTATTGCTCAAAATGAAAATTGAGTGCCAAAAATTCTAAGTAGGTGCTAACTATGAATCAAAAGATATGTGTGACCAAAATGAATCATTAACTAACCAATCCCCAACTTCTACTTTTTTTTATATATATAACCTATCAAAACCTAAAGGAAAAACAACAAGTGTAAAGACTCAAATATAAGCATGGGGTAGAAATATAAACACAAAAAGTACTAAACAAGTATCCAGAAAGAGTTCCACAAGTAAATGCAACAGAACAATAAAAATAAAAATGAAAGCATAAGAAAAAGAAAGAAAGAGAAATGAGAAAGGTCCTATAAAAGTAAATCACATCCCCATAGTTATATAGAGCACTATCCTCAGTGCTATACAAAAGTGTAATAAACATAGTGTAGAGGGGGAAGAAGGAAACTAGGGCTTAGTCATCTGAGACCTCCTCCTCAAAGTCTACGTCATCTGGATCCTCTGAATCCAAGCCCTCTTCATCAGCATCTAGTCCTCTGGATCTTCTGCACCCTCCCTAATATCTGCTCCACTAACCTAGCCATCCTCGTATGATCCCTCAAAAGCGACAACAGTCTCGAGTGATGTGCTGGCGAAGGCTCTACTTGAGCCATCGAGCTCTTGCATCTGGACCTTTGGTTCCTCCATCCTAGCTAGTAGTGCTCCAAAAGGGTTGTCCATTGGAGGACCCCTCCTGGCCTTTATCTCAGGCTCCAGCATCCTTGGGCACGAGGCTAGCAACAGGAACGAAGGGAATTATGTCTGGAGGAGGTCATTTAGAAGCTGTTGGACCCCACAAGTGGTGGCCATCCTAATGATCAGGATAGGGTATGGTAACCCTACTCGAATAATAGCAGAAGAGGTCTCTTTCATATGATCTAATTTCCTGGAGGGAAGATCAAACCTCTTATCCTCCACCAGGAAGAAAAGGATGAGAGCGTTGTCAAGGCTCAGATCTAAGACACAAGAGCAAGGGATTATGTGTGAGAAGAGGATGTGCATCCAAGCTCGGGCTTCCAAAGTCAAATGAGCACCAGGGAGCAAATGAGGTCTGTCTCCTGGTTATACACCCATTCACTTCCTGGGTGAGTCAGTCGGTCCTTGATCTCACCTACGTCAACATTCTATATGTCATCTAGGAGGCTTGGTAGTCATCTGGCTCTCCCTCGAGGGTCCTCAAGTAGGGCTAGGATAGTGTGGATGCTGTCAACAATAAAGGGAATCTGCCTCCCTCAAAGATATCCTGTGGCTATTGATCTATCCCATAGGTTAGCATAAAACTCGCAAACCTAAGAGATGTTGGCTGGAGGCATGGCCGCATCTAGAATAAAGGTCTACCCTAGGCCTCGATGTCATCAAGCACCTCTCCAGCTTGTTCTCCTCCAGTCTTCATATAGAATCTGGTTCTCAAATAAGTATGGCCTCCTGTGCATGGCCCTCTGGAAGGCTCGCTCTAGCAATGTTTGCAAAACGAAATGGTCAGGGGTGGTGAGCAGCTCCCTCATCAGGATCTTTGCATGGGCATTGACGTTTATGAGCCATGGACCTGAGAAGAACATGAAAGCAGTTCAAAATGGGTCAAATTACAAATGAAATGTAGCTTGAAAGTATAAAGCAGGGGCTAAAAGAAAAGAAATATAGGAGATCAGATGGATAAAGCATACAGCATAAACAGGGAGATAGAATAAGCAAAATAGAGTTACTGTAGCAAGTGATGACAGTAGTGAACAACCAAAATCCAAGCTTGGCGTGCTACCACTAAATGCATCCTAATAACTACTCACAAATATAAATAACTACAGAAAACTCAAAAACCCTAAGTCTAACTTAACATAACTAACAGAAGAAAATCAATAGTAATACCCAGGAATAAAAATATAACTAACTAAAAGAACAAAAAAAAAGCAAATAACTAAGAAGTGAAACCAAAAACAGAGAAAGAGAAAGTAACGAGGAATACCTAGATGATGAATGCAAGTGATTGATAAATTATGAGTGTACAACAAAGAGAAAGAGGAATGGAGGGTGAACGTGAGTGATGGTGATGGTGAGTGAAAGGAAAGTGAGTGTGGTAGCTTGGGGGAAATGCAAAGGATGAAAGGGGTGAGGTTTCAGAGGAAGGGAAGATGAAAATACGGAGGAGGAGAGGGCATTCATTCTAAAATAAACGTTTTGTGGCAGCCTATACTCACTGAGCAACCTAACTCTTGAATTTCTTGAGCTAGCAAGAAAACTACTCTTCCATGAAGGATGTTACAATCAGAGAAAGAGATAAAATAAAGAAATCAAAGATGAAAATATGCATAAAAGTAACCAAGCTATATGTATTAATGTGTTCTTGAAGTGGAAGGGCAAGAAAGAAAGGAAGAAGGATAGGAGGAGAACTTTCTCTAAACCTAGTTCTATTTCCCAATTTAGTAAACAATATGCTATAGGCCATTACAACATCCTAGAATTTGCTAAAAAGGGGCCTAAGTGGACAAAAATTGTAAAATAAAACTTTTAGCTCCGTCCGCTGAACTCGCTCCAGTGAGTGGACTTGAATATCTCCACTGGCGCCACTCTCAGGTCGCTATAGTGATTGATACTTGCTAGTGAAGTTGTCTTCATTCCAACTCATGCTCTGTTTTCCAAGCTCACTGAGTGACAATGCTCACTATAGTGAAGCTATCCAGGCCAAGAGCTTCCAACTTCATCCAGCTTTCTCCTTTACTTCAATGCTCTCTGAAGCTCCCTCCACAATGCACTCTCAAGGGTAACTTCAGATATCCACAAATCAGTCTGCAAGAAAGAGGAATTAGTAATATAAAACCAAAATTGTGTAAAAGCCACTTGAGTTAGAGTCACAAAACAAAATTGAGTGCATGGAAGATTAGATTCAAAAACTAACAAATTCTTGGAAAATAAGCTCAAAAAGAATGCAAAAGCACTAAGTGAAAGAGGGAAATTATTTACAAAAAAAAGCATTTATCAATCCCAAAGTGTGGTGTTTGATGAAGATCATTTTCATTTTCATAACCTTTCCACCCTCACCCATCCTACCACTGACTTATCCATGACACTTATCACCTTCTCTTTACTTGCCAAAGACTCTCCACCCTCATCCCTTAGACACCCATCCGCTTAGACCACACTCTAGATCCCAGGTACCACCTACTCCACCTTTTTCATCCCCTCAACCACCTACACCCTCAATTGATCCTACTCCCCCCTTCCTATACCACATTCACCAAACACTTATCCTATGACCACTAGCGCAAAGGATGGCATTACATGTCCTAACCCCAAGTACCTTCTCCAATGGGATCTTATTCCCAAGGAACCAAAATCCATCAAAACAACCTTGAGACATCAGGGTGGAAGCAGGCAATGGAAGAGGAACTCAAGGCTCTTATTAACCAAGACATTTTCCAGCTTATTCCTCCTTCTTCTATACAAGTTCTTAGCACAAAATGGATCTGGCACACTAAACTCAAATCTGATGGCACACTTGATAAACTCAAGGCAAGATATGTAGCAAAAGGTTTTAATCAAATTGCTGGTATTGACTTCGAGAAACCTTTTCTCCTGTGGTGAAATATGCAATTGTGTGGTTAGTTTGTCTCTTGCAACCATGCACGCCTAGTCCTTAAGAAAACTCAACATAAAAAATGCATTCTTGCATGGACCTTTGGATGAACCAGTGTATGTGTCTCAACCTCCTAGGTTCATCAATCCATTCCCTGATCATGTGTGGAAGCTGAATAAAGCGCTCTCCAGCTCTAAATGGGCCCCACATACATGGTTCAACGATTAAGCTCTTTCTTAGTATTTTATGGTTTCTCATGTAGCATAGCCGATCCCTCCTTTTCATCTATCATGTGCATACTGTTGTCATGGTGCTCTTACTTTACGTTGATGATATCATTCTTAATGGCAATGATTCCTTCACGTTAACTAGCTTTATAACATCTCTTGCTAGCTCATTTGCCATTAAAGATATGGTTCAACTGCAAATTCTTCTTGGTGTTGAGGTGGAACACACATCTTATGGTCTTTTCCTCAATCAGTCCAAATATGCCACAGAAGTACTTTAGCATGCTAATATGTTAAAATGCAATGCAATTGCCACTCCCATGAAGGTTCCTCCTCTCACTAAGGTGACATTACCTTCTCTAACCCTCATTTGTACCGAAGTTTAGCAAGTACACTCCAATATCTTACTTTTACTCGCCCCAACCTCACGTATTCCATGAATCACCTTTGCCAATACATGTATGCTTCAACGAATGCCCATTTTCATGAGCTAAAAAAGGTCCTCCATTATGTCAAGGGTACCTTATCTCTTGGGTTATACATCCTCTCCAATTCATACTCTACACTTTATGCATTTGCAGATGCTTTGGCACGTTGCCTTGAACATGCTGATCCACTACAAGTATCTTACTTTCCTTGGTGCTAATTGCATCTCTGGTGTGCCAAGAAACAACCCACTGTGGCTCGAATCCAGTGCTAAAGCTAAGTACTGCGCTATGGCTTCTGCTACAACGGAGCTCACCTGACTTAGCTTTCTATTTCGAGATCTTGGCATACCACTTCATCAACCACCAACCTTATTCCTGACATTAGGGCTCTTGATCTCATAGTCAATCCTGTTTTCATGGACGAAACACATTCAAATTGACTATCACTTTGTCCGTGAAAAGGTTGCTCAAGGGAGCCTTGTCACACGCTATGTCCTACAGTCTGTAACACACTTCTTACCATAAAGCTATGCTTAAGCCATAACTTTATAGTGAGTAGTTGGTACTTAATAACTATTCTTGATCTTAAAGTAGTATATATATGTATATGTATACCTATGTGTGTGTGTGTGTATGTATGTATGTATATATGTATTACATATGAGCCTACTTTGAGTGACA
Source organism: Dalbergia oliveri (assembly GCA_030441495.1). Classification (NCBI taxonomy): domain Eukaryota; kingdom Viridiplantae; phylum Streptophyta; class Magnoliopsida; order Fabales; family Fabaceae; genus Dalbergia; species Dalbergia oliveri. The sequence goes on from JAMLFY010000003.1 coordinate 38,532,859, forward strand.
AACATAAAATGCGTTCTCTAAGTCGCTAAACCTGAACATAAATTATAGGTCGTAATAAAATAGCAATACAACATAATTGTATTATACAATGGCAAAACTATCATATACTAGCTATATTAACCCTTACCCTGGTTCACATAGGAACCTCTAGTCTAGGTAGGTACTACTCATGTGATAATTCTTTAAAAGAAAATAAAACAAGACCTGACAAAATTCCTTATCATCGGCTAATCAAAAGGTCTGGACCATGATGCCAATAATCCCTACAATATAATCACCATCATAGCAATCTATGTAAAAATATGATAACAGGAATGAGAATCAAAGATTCCTAGTAGGAAAAACACTAGTCTACTACATAGTGATATTGATATAGTGCTAAAATCATTAAAGTATCTTTGATTTCTTTTGAAATAACTTGCTTGCTTATTCCTTTACTCATTAAATATAGTGTTATGAGTGCACTTATGCTGGAGAATAAAAAGGTCATAGGATTCGTAAAATAATTACTCGATATTCTGGTTGTTTACATAAAGGTTTCATAGTTAGTATCATTATTTCTTGTGACTTAGTTTTGTTAGATGATTTTAAACTTAATGGTAGAACTCATAGGACTCTTATGATATACTTCTCTGTGGATCATCCTGTCAATGATGTAACGTCATTGCGTTATAACCTAATATAGTTCACTAGATGAGTACGTCTACTACATCTCATCTGAATAGCCTCGCTATTCTTAGTACATCTCTTTCTCATAACGATATAATGCCATCGTGATTACAACCCGATATAGTTCTAAGGGTGTAGCATGCCTACTTCTACCCATGAATCCATGAGCTTACCACTAGGCAATTAATATTACATAAAGCTTATTTCTTAAGTTTTCTTTCTTCGTATGAAACATTATCATTTATTTAGGAATTCTCATAATTATAAAGTAGAATCACTTCTTAATAGTTCTATATCTCATACTTTTGCTTTGAGATTTCCTTGAAATCTCCTTAACTCTTATAAGATTTTATCTGTTAAGTCCTATTCCTAACATTTTTCTCTTGAAATTCCCGAATTACTTATGAGATAATTCTAAAAAAATCTCTTGAAGTCTTATAAGATATTCTGTTCAAAATTTCTTAGAGTCTTATGAGATATTCTGTAAAAAATCTCCTAACTTCTTATGAAAGTTCTCTTAAATATTTATGAGATTTATCGTTACAATCTATTAAACTTTTTATGAAATTTTGGAAGATTTCTGAGATTTTTGCAAAGTCTAGTAAACTTTTACGAAATTTTTCTAAAAGAAAACAGTTAAACATTTACAAGATTTTCCATAAAATCTACTAAACTGTAATGAGAATTTTCTATAAAATCTTTTAGACTATTACAAGATTTTCCTATAAAATCTAAATTGTGATAGATGTTTCTAAAAATTTGTCTATTACGAGATTTTTCTAAAAATCTGCTAATCTTTTATGAGATTTTATATCATTAGAAACTTGTAAAACCACTTGTGTGATAATTCTTGTAACTTTCAAGGAAAAGAAACCAAGTTTCTTGTGTGAACTTCAAGCTTTTTCTTCTGTGAAACAAAATCTCTTCATTTACTTAATAAATCTCTTATATTAATTCAATCAATCCACAAGTGTCCTGGAACTATAAAACACATACCTATTGTATCAATTACCTCTAAAAACTCATATATATGAATCTTGAAAATAAATTTCAGATTTCATGAACATAATTCCAAGCATATCTCAAGAGTTTATATTAGCAAAAATAGTCAAACAATCACAAAGCAATAGACTATAATCTTTCCTACCTTTCTTCCAAGCTTTTTGCTAAACTTTCTCTAGCTTTTTCTTCTCTAATCCAAGCCTCAAACCCACTTTTCAGCCCTTATATATACTGTTATTTGGACATATTTGAAGATGGAAAAGTAGGTGTTGTCTTGAGTTTGATGTAAAGGAATTGTTCTTGAACTAGTTTAAGTGTTTATTTAGGCATAACCTTAAAAAATATGGAGCTTTCATGAAGTTTGAAGAAGAAAGAAATGAAAGGAATGAAGAAAGAAGAGAACGTGAAGCTGCTACCCAACAGAGAAGAAAAGCCCTTTTTCTTTTCTTTTCTTTATATAATAAAACAAACTTGGAGAGAAAGTAAAGAGTAAAATATTTTCAAATCGATTTACCTTGTATTGGTATTAGAAATGTCTATATTTATTTAATTGTCCTAAGTAAAAATTATACGAAATTTGATAATATTCATTATTTATACCAGATTAATGTTTTTGTGTGTTATTACCATTTCAGTATACCAATTATTACCATTTCACCCGATTGACATAAAAGAAACTTTACCATTTTAATATCTATTTACCCTTATCCTTATTTTATCTAAGTCATTATATCCTTTATAGGGTCTCATTCTATATCCCCAATTAACATATTATTATATTAATTTTTAATAATATTAAATTAATTTTCATTTTTTTTTTACAAAATCCTCATATTGTTGTGATCATAATTGTCTCGAAATTTTCAAAATCCCTATAGATTATTCACATTTAATTATTTTATCACAACAATACTAAAACTGGGTTGTTACACAGTTCAGTTAGCGGATATATTTACCAAGCTGCTATCTTGGGTAGCCTTTTATTCTTTAAGATCCAAACTTGACATTAGAGCTCCCACACCAAGTTTGCAGGGGGCTGACAATGACTCAAGTGGTTCCACCACTCAGATAGAATCTCTCGTTTATTTAAAATTCGATTATCCACCTCTATAAGTAGACATTAACTCAAGTTTGAATTATTGTTTTGTTAGTCCTACGATTAAGCTACTATTGTAACTACTTCTTATATAAATAAATTAAATCAAGCTACTCAAGTTTTTAAAGTAGCCTTTCCAACAGAAAACATTTATAGATAAAGGTCTCAGTCTCCCTCTTCTCCCTTAATCATTTTGTGCCCATATATGCAGACACACTCACCAAAAGTCTAAACCATTACTTACCTATTTATTTTAGCATTATATTTTTTTAGTATATCAGAATTTTAAAGTTAATGAGGTTTAATTTGAATCTAGAAAAAACTCTCAAATTGGTCTATCATAAAGTTTGTATAAAAAAAATTGGTCCATTTAGAAAAAAGATTTGGACAAATTTTTCCCTCTAAAAAAAATCCAAAGATAGTCTCTCCCAATTAAAAATGTTAATAATTTAGTCCTTTTGTATATGATCAATTGTCCCTTTTTTGGACTAATTTGCCTAGTGTTTTTAGTTGATGGGGAACCTCCAGCAGTCTACTTTGCAAAGGACAACATTATGCTCTAAATCCCAAGCCAAGGATAAGCCACGCCTCAAGCCCAAGAGCTCCGCACAGATTATGGAGAGAAACTGTAGTAGGCCATGGAAACTGAAGTGCAAGTATCAACCTTTAAAATCCACAAAAAATGCCATCTCACGACATGGTGTCTGTCATAAACCCACTCATTGCGAGACACCACACACTCCACAAAGCGAGAGAAATAAAGGACCATTCACACCAGGAGCCATTATCTTAAATCCAAGGGCAAAGGTCACATGTGAAAAAGCCTAGAGTTCTCTAAATCCCATCATCTCCTAGATCCAAAGCGAATGGGCACAAGCACATAAGCAATGCAAAATGGATTCAACATCACCCTCACACCTTAAGCATACATCTAAAAATAGAAGACCCCTCATATTCCTCAAGATATTAGTAAGAAGCAATGTTTGAAACTGGACTAGACCAGCAGTTGAACTTGGAACCATCCAGCTATCCGATCCGAGTTGAACCTGAAAATCGCCCTACAAAGAACCAGAAGAACCACTAAGAATCACCAGGAACTGGTAAACTGGACAAGCTAACCTAGTCTGCGGTCCAATGGTTATTTAAAAAAAAAATAGACGCAAAACGACGTCATTTTGGCTTAAAAAAAAGAAAAAAAACTTGAATAGTATCCTATTTTTCCCCTTTTCCTTTCTGATTTGCAAATTTCAACCAAAGTTCCAAACTCCCAAACCTAGTTTGCTTTCCAGGTAAGAGAAGCAAAGGAGTAGCCACCACCAAGATCCACGTGCCGTTGTCCGTCTCCTAGCCCTCCATCGCCATCAGCTCTACCCTACTTCCCATTCTACTTCTGCCTCGATCTCTCTACCTCGTCCAGTTTTCATTGCCCTGCTATGCCGCCTACCATGCCATCGGGAACTCTTTTGCCTATGTCCTGGTCTTTTGCCTCCTTCGTCCGCTGTGCTTGAAGGTAAGCTTGAAGTTTTGAAATCTCCTTCTACCTCCATCTTTGCTTTGCTTTGAAATCTTGAAGCTTGAAGCTTAAAGCGAGTCACCATGAACTGTAAAGCTTGAAACTCTTCTGCCATGCTTTGCTTAAATTTTTATTCCAAATTTTTTTAGGAAATTTGTTTATTGTAATTTGAATCAATTTTAGGACTTGATTATTTGAAGTTTAGTGCTAATTTGATTTGTGGCTTTGTCCTGGATTATTTATTTTAACTTGATTTGTTTGTTGGATTTTGATGTGATTATATGAATTTAAGTGTGTTTTGTTTTGTTTGTTTATTTGTTTAGATTTAGATATAGATGTTTCAACTCCTAATCAGTCTGTAGAAGTAAATAGTAATGATGTGCCTATTAATGCTAATAATGATGTCAATCGTGAAGTTACCAATCCTGACAACCAATCTTCCTCAGTCTTTACTCATGGGAAAACTTAAACATGGAAATATTTTAATTTGACAATTGAGAAAGGGAAGTCATTATATACATGCAAGCAGTACAAAGGTGAAAGGATTAATAGGATGAAGCAACATCTTGCAAGAAAAATAGGAAACATAGCTAAATGCATGAAAGTGTCTCATGATGTGAAAGAGAAAATGTTGGCAAGTTTGGATTGTGTTGATGTCTAATTTAATTTTTAGTTATTTTCTGGCACATATTTCATTTTATAGTTTTATATATTTATATAAATACTGATTTTATTATATACCAATTATATTCTGGTTGGACCCTCGATTGAACCACTAAACCTCTAAACCCTTATCCTAACCAGTTCAATGTCAAATCTAATTTTCAGAACCTTGGTAGGAAGACAACCCATGGTAAATATCCAAACCAAAAAAGAGACTTTGTAGGCGCTGTAGTTTCCAAACCCAAGCCCAGACGACCTAGTATTTGAGCTATGATCCTTTGAGATGAGCGACTTGTACCCGAGGCAGCTGGTAAGTCCAGGAGAGTGAACCAAGCCTAGACCCATCAGTCAAAAACCTATGGAGCTCTAAGGTCAGGAATCTCAAGATAAGCGTTAAATGTCAAAGCCCCATTTTCCCAGCAATCCCTTAACAACATCTAGGAATTGGTGATGTGAACAAAATCCACGGAATTACAAAGAAACCTAAGACTAGTCCACTTGTCATACCAAGAGGGAGGATGCCCCATACCCTCAGTCGAATCGAAGCCCATCCTGAGTAGCAATTAGTTTTTGAAATAGCCCTCCAAATAGGAGCTAGCAGAATGTGTGGGAGCATAAAAAATAGAGAAAGGCCCAGGATACTTCATAAAAATTTGAACCCAAAACTAACATTAGGTCAGCAAAATAATAATTTCATTGTAGTCAAAGTTTTCATACTTAAACCGGATAATAACTCAATTCAATTTGATCATTAGGTCATTGGTTTAACTGGTGGGTCATTGGTTAAATCGGTTGAACCAAATTTATACAAAAAATATATATATAAATATAAATAAAATGACAACTAATTAACAATTTGACACTCTTTAAAGGGTCCAAATACAAAAACATAAGAAAAATAACATAAATTCCTAAATATTATTCACATTTCACAATTACAAATCACAATTGACAAGTTCAAAACATAATTACACAATCAAACTCATAAAGTTTTACATCACAAACTTATAGTCATGACAGTACAAATAAATTTATTGTATTTTTCTATAAATCATATTAGAATTTTTTAAAGATTTTAAAAAATGACATTATTTAGTGAAAAAAAAAAAGCAAAAAAAAAAAAAACCCCAAACCCAGTTTAATTCTTCAAACTGACCAGTCACAGTTTTGATACAAACAGAATTCAGTTGAACTAGGGTCGCATTGATTTCAATGTAAGACCAATCCCAATAGTGGCTGGGACAAGTTCATTGGTTTTTGGTTTTAAAGGAAAAGCCGATTTTCATAACTAAGATTGTAATTATGGAAATTATCTTCAAGGTTTGTTATAAAATTTTGCCCAAGGTTCTATTTTCTTCAAAAAGTTCCTGAAAAAAGAAACAATGGCAAAACGATTAGTCTCTTCTTTTTTTCTTTTTTTAATTTGAAAATTAACTTACAGGAAATCAAAATTAAGAAAATGAAAAAACAACGGTACTTTCATATTGTTGATAAGTTGTTATCAATGACCAAATTATTCAGAAGGGAATTCCATGGGAAAGAAAAGTAGTTGTCCAACTTTTTGGATGATGGAGCAATAATTGTAGTCAAAGAAGTTATTTTTTATGTTGAGGATTGTGAAGGAGAAGGTGACCTTCAGGTCCTGCACTAAGTCATCTGAATGTGCACGACCACCATATCTAGCTCTCAGTTAGATTTTAAGCATGAGTGCAATAGAGCAATAGCTTAATTGTACTTGTATTTGTCTCATCAGCTAAACATAAGTAGCAAGTTTTGTTAGCCTTACTTTCCAATGTCTTAATTTGTGATTTGTTTAACATTGTTTTAAAATATAATTTTATATTACTTGAAAAGTTTGTATATGGAACAACTCAAATAAAAGTGTTGGCTTATTGTGCGAGTAGAATGAGAAAATTTGGTCGTTAGATTTTATTTAAATGGTCAAGATTAAAACTTAAAATCATGTGATATTTTTAAATGATCACATGATCATTAATTACTATTAATTAACTTTCAACTCTGACTATCGTGTATGGTTATACAACTTAGATTTACTCATCCTACTCTCATAATAAACTACTCTCTCACTTGAGTCACCCATATATATATATATATATACACATTATAAGCCTGCCATGGTAGTTTCATTCTTGATAAGGGTACAACAGATAATATTATTGTGGCCCAGGAGGTTTTCCATTAGGTGCATCAAACAGAGTAAGAAGACGGTTGTTGCTTTTCAATTTGATCTTGAAAAAGCCTATGATATGGTGGACTGGAATTTCTTAGAAGTAACTCTTTGTGATTTTGGGTTTTCTAGTATCATTGTGAAGCTTATTATGCATTGTGTTAAGTCCTCCTCTAGTCCTTTGGAATGGGTCCTGGCTTTTGACTTTCTTTCCTTCTAGGAAGTTGATGTAGGTTGAAAATAGTACGAGAAAGGAGGTTGAATCATGCTTTAACTTCTTTTCTTTTTAAAACAAAACTTAAACAAAGTCTATCAAGTTTACACTTGAAGGCAGTAGAAATCTTTGTTAGTAAGGTTCAAAAAGTTACTTTTTGAACTAAGTGAAATATCAAAAACTGTTCAAGAACATTTTTCAGAAATACATATAACAGCAAGTCTCAAATCAGAATATAAAAGAGATAAAGAGATAGAGAGATATTGCACAGTGATTTTTATCCTGGTTCGGCCAAACCTACTTAGATTCAATTCTCAACGCCTGTTACGTTTCATTAAATCCCTTTCTCAACCCAAGAAGAACGATAGTCTTTGTATAGTGTAACATCTTCCCAAGTACAACCCCATCCTTAAGTCATGATATCGTACTCGAAGTCGTTACTTATTAATTAGCAAACCTTTCTTAAATATCTATAGCAATCTGGATTAACGTGTGTAATAACTAGGCTTAATTCTATTAAAACATATTACAAAGAAACATAACATTTATTGAATACATAGTTAAGTACAAAAGGAAGCTCTTCTATGAGCTTTGATACATATATGTCCCCTATTACATTTACATACATTTAACTCCAACTAAGTAAGGAAGTAAAAATATTAACCACTAAACTACTGCAATCTCGCATTCTTCACGTAGCAGCCACATCGTCTCTGATCAACCTGGAGGCGACACAATTACAAAAACACATAAGGGTGAGAATTATATAATTTCAGTAGGGTAACTCCCAATTACACAATCATAATGTCATCATCATCGCCCCAACCATTTCAGTTTATTAAGAAAATGTGATCATGCAATATATATTAAAGATTCATTTTAAAGTTCTAAAATCATCCCTCTGAAGTGGGTAACTTTTAATAATCAACCACTTAGCGCACATATATCAAAATGTTTCAACAAATAGTAAATCATCCTGGGCCAATTCAAGAATAAGATGAGTATGCATATAATACATGCAGTGACTTATCTCAACGTGACATGGTTTCACTTATGGCCATAGAAATTGAATCAGTTCATTTTTCTCTTTTTATTGACATAGAAAAGACTTAGTTTATATCCAACAGGTATTTGTCATAGACAACTCCACAATAGATAGTTTATACCAAATGATATTTATAGTGAATCACACCACACAAGGGAGATAGACTACTTATCAAGACTGAGCTCATTGTTATACGTGGTCATCAACTTCATTTTTTTCCACTTCCAAATCACACAGATTTATTCCTAGTCGATACATCTCCGACTCAAATATCTTGGGAAAGTTCCACTTTTTGCCTTCCCTTATAATATATCTAGGGAAGTTCTTCTTTTTGCATTCCCCTCATTCAAGCTAAGTTTTGTTTCTATTTTGTCCATATGTCAAAACATGCACGATTAAAGTTTATACATTCTCTTTCTTTTTCCAAATGCATGCATAAAGCACAGGTTGGCATTCATTCACAATACAATTTCAATCATGCCTCATAAATTGTTCTTTACTTCCTCTAGCATGCATTTATATGTCACAAGTCACATAGTCAAATAATTAACATCAAGTATTCATGTCATACTAGAACCCAAAATGCCATTATTTCATCAATTCAAAGCATCAATTCATTTTCAGCACAATGACAGATTTCACATATTTGTAGTAGAATTTATTCTGCATTTCAAACCATTAATTCTAAGGCTATAAAAATTCTCAGTAACACTTTAGTGTCCACGAGGTTGCATAAAAATTTTAGAGAAAAAAGAGCTTTCTAACTAGGTTAACAAAATTATACAAATTTAATGGTCAGGGACCACTTATTCACAAGCTAGACCAAGGTTCTCATAATTTTTGACCATAGCAAATTATTGAATCAACTCACAATAAAATTTACAGTGCTAATTCAATATATTATCCACTTCCTATAAAAATTTCAAAGTATAGTTCAATCATTTGCTATAGTAATAAAATCAAACAATCTTATTGCTTCAGATTCAACAATTAAGATAGCATGTCCGTTCAATGTCCAATTTTTTTAAGGTAGTATACCTTACAACCAATGCCCAAGAAAATTCATCTAGTTAGCTTAGATGTTAGCTTTCATATATAATTTTTCCAGCTCATAAACATAACCACAAATATATCTAAAAATTCACAAAATTTTCTTGTTCTAACAAACTGAAAATCCAGGAGCCTAGTCAAAAATTCTTTTGACAAAAATGATTTTCTAACCTCATCCAAATACTCTACAAAAATTAACATCAATATCAACATAATAAAACCAATATTATGTTTAGCCAAAATGATGCTTCAAGGATAAAGTTTGGTAGGTTTTAAATGAAATTAAATTAGGTTGTAAGAATTATGTAGTGTAAAGTCTAATTATTTTAAAGAAAATATGATGAATGGCTAGGATTTAATCTTGTAAATGAAAGATTAAATTTTATCCTTACACTTGGCATTAAAGGATAGACATTATCCAATTGAAAGAATTAAACTATCTTTGGGTGTTAGAAACAATTCAAAATTTCAGAACAGGTGAACCACCGTGGGTATTTGAACATTACCCGAAAATTAAATTCAGGTATATAATTCTCTTTTCTTCTCTTTTCTAACCTCTCAACCTCTCTTTTTTCTTAGTCCCTGGCATTTCCCTCATTCGGGTTTGACTTCCTAACAGGCTTAAAGCCGTAAGATTACTATTCACCTTAACCGAATTTTTTTTTTTAAGGTCCATTGGGTCATCCTCATCATTGCTAAACTGTCAAATTTTTGAAATTATGACTAATAAAACTCAAATTAATTTTTTAAATAATTTTTGGGTGTTACATATAGCCTTCTGAAGTTATTCCCCATGGCAAGTAATTCCAATTTCCTGTCACTTCCAAGCAATCTTTTTACTAGCCTCTCCAAGCTAACCTCACAATTATCACCAATGAATCAGGGTACAATGATTTGGTCTAAGGTTGGTTTTCTCCTTTTCGACAAAGTGTACATGATTTCTAAATTTGCGTGTTTTGATAAGTTTTTTCAATTTCTAATCTTCTCATTGATCTTCATTTCTTCAATATGGGCATGATAGGAATATTTTCATCCAGATTGAAGATCATAATCACGACTTGCTTTAGGAAAAGATAGATTTCTTCATTCAATAGCACTTTCTAATGCGGAGTCATTTCTAAAGATCTGGATTTAGTTTCTCATCTCGAAATTTCTTTCTGTGTATCCAACATACAGAAGTTCATTTTTAGAACTATTTTTCACATCATTAAGGTTCTGAATCTCTTTGAATGAGATTATAATCATGTTAAAACATGACATTGTGCAAAATAACTCGTTGTTTGAATCAGTATGTTTGCAAGAATGTTCCCTTTAAATACTATATAAACTCAAGTAAATTGTTAGTCCATTCTTCAAAATATTTTAATAAAATTTGTTTTGTTGTCACTCAAAACTCAATTTATAGAGTTTTCTGAAGGGTTTTTAGCTAAAGTTTAGGCAAGATGATCCTCTTTCACCCTATTTGTTTGTTCTTTGCATGGAGAAACTAGCAGTTATGGCCCAAAATAATGTGTGATAAGGTTCTTCAAACCTATGAAAATTAGTAGGAATAGTTTGTGCGTCCTTTACCCCTCTTTCTAGAAGACGTATTACTTTTTTGCAATGGAAAAAGTTCGAGGCACGGATCTTGATGTAAACTATGAATGAGTTTTTGCAATATGTCTAGTCTTAAGTTTAATTTTGTTAAATCTAGAACTATGGCCTTGATGGGTTGCATTCATAGACTCTTTTCCTCTACAAGTCCAGGCATATTGCATTATTTTTTATGCTAGAATGATTAACATTTGATTGATTTGTGTTTAGTCCTCATTATGTGCCATTGAATAAAGTCATGGTTAATTGCACCATTTTAACTAATAAATATGTTTTGGAGTTTCATGTACTTTTAATCCTCTTTTGTGAGTATTATTTGCTTATAAGGACATCCTATATTGGTGCATGAAGTTTGAAGTAGTGTTCAATATGGGAGAATTTGGGGGGCTAAATAGAATAGTTCTTGAACTCATTTGAGTACATTTACAAGAAGTATTGCAATGTAAAATTCATATCTCTCTCTATAGAGATGAAATTGCGATAAACAAAAGTGTTTTGCAAGATGAAAACCCAGTTCTAAGAGCCTCTTGACGAAAATTGAGTTGCAAGATTAAAGATTGTTAATATTCTGATGATGTCTAGCCTAACATATAGTTCATATTTTGCCTATATCGAGAGCTATAAATGTTCAATTGAGGTGATTTTTTGGGTTGAAAAGCATATCCAAAGAGCTACAACTTCTATTTCTAGGTTCAAGAGTTAATTCAAACATATTAGCGCTCAAAATGGGTTTGGAAGTGTGTGGAGCGGATTCTGCATGAGTATATAGTGGTCCTAGACCACTATAGCGGTTACCAAAGAGCAAAAATTGGTCTTGGACCCACTTAGCCTTTTTGAATCAATGATTGCCATTCTTAATCCTAGAGACTCCTTATGAGGTAATTTTTTCTATTGAATTTCTACATCAATTTTAATTTTCTCAATTTCCTCAAAATTTGATACGAGCTATCAGCTCATAAATAAATTAAAATTATTAAATTACTAAGTTGTGTCAAAAATATAGTAAAGGTCACAACTAAGATCGTATCACAAGGAATCAAGAAATTGAGGGTTTTGTTGAATAATCATAGAAATTAAATAAATTGAAGAAAATTAATAAATAAAAGGTACTTACACAAGGAGTCTTGCGGATCTAGGATTATGTTATCACTAGCTCAAAGGTTAATTAACGGGAGAGGTTGTTTTCACTAATTCACTATTGCACAACTAACCAAGAGTTTGGCTAACATTAACATTAGGAAACCACAATCATAATCTCTATATGCTTATGCTAACTTGAAGGCCAATCATAATAACCTAATTCTTATAAGAATTAATTCCAATCCCCTTTACTAATTAAATATGCTTTAAACTATCAGTTAAATTATGTCCAATTGGAACCCTAACCATGCATAACATTCACAATCGCAAACACACACATAATCAAAACCAGTTCTCACAAATATAATTGTATAAAATAACACAAAAATATAAAAGAGAGAGAGAGAGAGAGAGAGGAAGAAGATTGAAAAGTCAAATCGTAAATTGCATTAAATAATGGAAGTTTCCAAACATAATCCTTGAACCCTTGGAATCCTTGCACTAGGTAGAAAAACTATCCTCCATGGATGGAGGATTACAACCAAAGTAATGAAAACTACAATGAAAATCCCAAACAAAAACTAAAAGGAGATTAGAATAGAAAAAATCATAGAGAGATACAGTAGAGAGAAGGTAGAAAGAGTGTAGAGAGAGAGGCGTGGCAGCTAGAATAAGTGTTGAAGATCCCTTTTATTAAACTAGGCTAAGTTGATACATATAATACATCATCATAGTTTTAACCCAAAAATAATAAAAAAGAACGTTGTTTTATGAACTGATGTTGTCATTGAGGGATCACTATAGGAGTCCAGGACTAATTTTTGCTCTCTAGTGATTGTTATAGGGTCCAATACTAACAGAATCCTCTCGCACACTTCCAAGCTCGTTTTAAGCCCCGAAACTTTTGAGAAATAGAAGTTGTAACCCTTTGAATAAGCTTTTCAATGCTGCAAAAATCACCTCAATTGAACATTTGTAACTCCAGATAGTGGCAAAATACAAATTGAAGGTCAGGCTAGACAACATTAGAACATCACCAACCTTTAATCTTGCAACTCAATTTCACTAAAAGGTTCTTAGAACTAGGTTTTTGAGCTCAACATGAAAGTTATAGAGGACTTATTGAGCTTTTCAAAATATCTTTATTTATCTCAATCTGATCTTTATTGAAAGAAATATGAATTTTCCATTACAATACTTCTTGCAAATGTGCTCAAATGAGCTTAAAAACTCTTCTATTTATCTCCCCAAATTCTCCAAATTAAACACTGATCCAACCTTCATGCACCAACTTGAGATGTCCATGTAAGCGAATAACACTCACAAAAAAGGATTAAAAGCATATGAAACTCCAAAACATATTTATTAATTAAAATGATACAATTAACTATGACTTTATTCAATGACGCACAATGAGGATTAAACACAAATCAACCAAATATCAATCATTCTAGCATACAAAATAATGCAATATGCCTAGAGTTATAGAGGAAAATGGGTTCATGAATGCAATCCATTAGGTCTCTCACCACCTCCCTACTAGAGAGAATTCTTTGAGTGCTATGACTTTCATTTGCTTTACTAATGATATTGGGCATTATTTAGGGATGCCAATTATAAAGGGGAGGGTCTTAGGTGCCGTGTTCAACCCTATTATTGAGAAAATTTCAACGCAATTAGCAACATCGAAGAAATACCTATTAAACAAGGCATGTAGGATTCGTTTGGCAAAGTCTGTCCTATCCTCCACCCCTATTTGTGCTATGCAGACCATATGGTTCCCTAAAAGAATGTGCAACGATCTTGATAAAATCACTCGTTGTTTTATTTGGAGCCCTTTGGCTATAGTTTTAATTTGATTCACTAGGATATCATGACCTATCCGCTAGTCAATGATGGTTTGGGTATTAGAGGAAAGAGGAGCAAGAAGAATATGATATTATAAGATTTGGTAAAGTTACTCATGGATGGAAAATATTTAGAGATAATAATTTGGCAGTTGAAATATTTAATTATTATCTAGCTTAACATAGATTTATTATATATTGTTTGGTTTATCCTTAGACCTTTTGTAATAGTTAGACACTTAATTTGTATAATAAATTAATATTAATTGTTGTATTTATTTTCAGTATGACTTAGAAGCAAGTAGTTATTACAAGTACAAAGATATTGAAATTTGGCAAGATTTGAAAACTATTTGTGGACATGATTGGGCCACAGGAAGCATATTTGAGATTAGGGTCGAAGTTCTGCAAGAGATTGAACAAGAAGCTAATGTAAACTTTACAAATCCAAATATCATTGAGGAAATGCTTTATGATGCACCTAATACACTAACTTCAGCTAAGCAATCAACTTCTTCTTCCCTACATTGAATCCAAATCTTCAAAGAAAGAGAAATTGCTCTGATGACATGCTTGCAATACTCATATGGCTGATACTATTGGTAAAAGCTTATTCACGTTTTTTTTTTTTTTGGGTGAAGATAAAGCTTATTCATCTGATTCTATTAAAACAACTACTAAGAAAATATTTGTTGAAATTTCTAATATTATATATTTTTCTAAATCTGAACTATTTCAAGCTTATGATATTTTCATCGGTGATGCAAGAAAGTATGGTCATTTGAAGCTCTCTCTGCTTTTCTTAGAAAACCATGGATCTTGATGCAATTCTAGAATAAATGAAATTGTCAATGTGCATTTTTTTAGAGTTTTTGTTCTTTATTTTTCAAAAACTATGTTTAATTTTGGATTGATTTAAAAGTTAGGTTAAAAGCGTTGTTTAGGTTTGAACGCTGTAGAGACATATATTACATTCATCTTGACTTGTGTCAATGCAATACGTATTAAAAATTTTTGAATGAATATAAATTTTTATAAATATATAATTTATATTTCAGAACTTTAATTTTGTTTGAAAAAAGGAAAATATTATTTGACAGTATAACAATTATTTTAATTTGTATCAATAAAAGTTATATATATTAAAACTTTGAATTATATATTGTCAATTTAATAAAGAGTTGGATTCAACCATCCATTATCTTGAAAGTATTACAAATAGAAACAAATGATTGAATAATAATATAAAATTATTTTACACTGATAATATATTAAAATTAAACTTATTTAAATAATAGATTTGTCATCTAATATAAAGAGATAAGTAATGGCAAGTGAGTCTACCATTTAGTGATACAATTTTGCATATCTCAATGAACTACAAGAGATTCCAAGTTTGACTTTCATTCTCACCTCTAACCTTTAATATCTTAGTTAAAAAAAACCAAAGAGATTAATAATGCACCTCGTCATAATAAATTAACAATGATACATGGCTTTGATGATAATTAAAGGGCACAGGTCTCTCCGAATCTTGAGAACTTCTGATCATATGGTCTGATATCCGATCATAATTATAGGCGTGGCAGTGATCATGCATGTTTTTTATTGAAAGTAAACAAACAATAAACAGCAGCATAATGTGGACGTCACCTCACTCTCATGATTTGTCCTGAATCATTACACTCACACAGCATTACGCATGTATTATGCAGTCGCAAAATTCTGGGTCATAATTTGATGGTGCAGTGCGAGTTATTGGGGCAAAGCGCTTCCTTGATTCTACCATGTCCGTTCACGGTATATTCTTTTAACAATCAATTTAATAATTTTTTTAATTCAAAATTTCATTCATAATAATATGTAAATTATAATTTACACACTATTTAATATATGTGAGTGAAATTTTAAATTAAGAGAATTCTTAGACATATTAATTAAGAGGATTTATCATTTATCAAACACGCAAATCCATCCATGTCACATAGAATCTGGCTTAACTGGTTGGTGGTGGGGTATGAGCTGGGTATGTGGGGGTCCACCCATTTAGCCCGGTCCACGATGGGCTTAACTAAACGGATTGGGCTGGTCCGTTTCACAAATGGACTTCACTTTTGCTTGATTCGCCATTCCGCAAAAGTCCACTAGTCCGCAGACCACCACATCACTTTTTTTTTTACTTTCACATTTTTTAACCTTTTTAAAATCTTATATTATACACTTACAAAAATAAAAAATTAAAAAAATACAATCTCAAATTGAAAAAAAATACAATCTCAGATTTTAAACGATTCAATGAGCAAAGCGATTTAAAAATTAAAAAAATGATAGAATAAAGAAAAAATGAATACGCACAAGCAGTGTGACTATGGCAACGGACTTGGATCAGAAGCGATGGTCGCGGAGGTGTCTTGGAGGCATCTTGGCAATAGCTCGGTGGCAACATGGGCACGACAGGAGGATAATCGAAGCTGACCTGACTTAAGGAGACCGAGAGATTGAGTGTGAGATTTGTGATTTGTGAAGAAGGGAGGGCTGGTGGAGGTGGAACAGCGTCGGAGGGGCTGAGTTGAAAGACGAGAGTGAGACTGAGAGATTGAGTGAGACTGTGTGGTGGTTGGATGTCAATTCAACTTTCAAGTTTTTGTAGTCACATTAGTCTCTCTCCTTTTTTACTGATCGTGACTAGTCTTTTCAAAATGAGGAAGAAAAAGACTAAAAGACAAGAGTGAGGGAGTGGGCCTTTGAATTGGTTCCCTTCAGTGCATTTACGTGTTTGCTTAGATTAGGGGGTTGAATTCTTTAGTTGGGCTTAGTTTTTCTAAACATAGTGTATATATTTAAGTTTAAAAAAATTATGCGGGTTAAGTGGATTGATCCACGAATTCGCAGGCTAGGCGTTAGCCTAGTTAAATCCAAGCGGACTAGAAAAGTTCATGAGTTGGCGGACTAAAACTTTTCTAGTTCATTTTAGTGCGGGTTGCAAGTTAAATAGATCAGTCCTACGGATTATGGAGCATATACCTAGTTCTTGGGGCTACTCTTGATTTGAAATATAAATACCTATAACATAATGATTCCAGCTCAATCCTTGTATGTAGTCGAGTCTGGTGGTGGTTTTTTTTTTTTTTCTTGGTCATGAGTCTTGTAGTGATCAAACGAATCAATCGAAAGATCAGTTTTTTTTTTTGGGTTGAAGAAAGCTCAGTTGAACATTTTTGGTCGAAAGAGAGGTCAACAAATAAGAACGGCTCTTAAAAAACATAAAAACTAGACGGATCCATAAAATAGATAAACAAACCATGAATACTGTGAGGATCCACATCAGACTAAAAAATAAAAAACTCATTTGTTGCGTTATTATTTGCTTTAATTCCTTAAATTGCATATGCGAATCACTTTGCTCCATAAAATTTAAAATCTAACTAATCCGGACTTATATAATTGCTAATAATGTTAGTCCTTGAAAATATAAATGATTCATTTAAGTCCTTTAAACATATATATTAAATCAAATTAGTTCATAAAAATCATAATTTTTACTCAAATTAGTCTAGTAATTTGTTAAGATGTATCTATTAGGGAATAATGTGATTCACAATTATAAACTTAGTGACTAATTAGTCAAATTTTAAACATTAAGGACCAAAATAACTCTCATAAACAATTTCAGTGACCATAAAGGGCATTTGATTCTATAGTTTACTCGTCCATGTGTATAATACAACAATTGAGCTTATGATGCTGGTATTGACAAAAGAAAAGAAACTATGTTGTTAGCTACATAACGCTGTATAGCATTCATTGATTACAATCTTAGACTTAGATCAAATTCTGTTTTACTAGTTTCTCTGATGTAATTTGTTTATTGCCTCTGAATTTTAATCAATGAAAATTTGTTAATGATAATAATAATAATAATAAATACACAACACATGAGCTAGGTGAAGATGCGTTTAACTTGCCGGTTCGGTAGCAATAGCTTAGTAACAGTCGTGGAAGACTATTATAAAAATTGGACTGTATACCCCTAAATAGGCATTATGCACTTTACTCCAAAATTAAAAAGAAAAAAGTGTAAACTATATATATATATATATGTATGTGTGTGTATGTGTGTGAAATTTTTGCTTATTGTTAGTAAAAATAGATATATTTTACCCCTTTTACACTTTAAGTTAAGTACAACCTAATATCCTAAACTAACAGATAATGTGTAACTTAATATCTAAAATTTTTTGAATGTGTCTATTTTTGTTAACAATAGATGAAAAAGTTAATAGAATGCCTGATATGCACAGTTAAGAAATGTTTGGAGATCGATTTGCACATTTTTAAAGATTTAAGGTAAAACGCACATGGGTTATAATCAAGGGAGGTAGACTGAAATTTTCACATCTTTATCTTATAAAAATATGCGTCAATTTTCCTGCAGCATTGGAGTGTATACTCCAGTACCACTACAGGTTTATTTGTACGTGTATTTCACCACAGGTTTTCCAATGTATTGCAAAAGGGTATGGATCACTATATTTTATTGTGGTGAACTAGTAATAGTAGTTGTATGATGGACTGGCTAGTTAACTGGCGTTTGGAAATTTGTAAATCATGTACTTGCTACAAGCAAAACTTGCGTACGCTGATGTGAATAGGGCCAGAAAAAAAGACACTGCTTACAGGTAGCATACGGACTTAAACCACAAACATTTGTACAATTTAGTGCCTTTGCCACAATAAGCAGCAGTACAGAATGATGGGGAAGCATTTGCTGAACAGTGAACTTATCCAGAAAGTTAGTAAGAAGGTGAAGACAACCACAAGGCAGGGCAGGAAACTGTAATGCAAGGTTGGATGCTGTTGATGGCTATGTATGCAATGCAACTATCAGGGTATGTTCTTGTATGGTTTCTGGTTTCATTTTCGGATTTGATTTTCTGTTTTTAAAATTTTGGGAAGGAAATAGTAAAAATAGGAAATGAAAACTAAAAAATAATTTTATTATTATAAGTATTTTTTTAACAAAATCATGAAAACAGATAATATAGAAAATGAAGCCTGTAACCAAATAGGGGTGTGGTGGTGTCCAGTTTCATTTCCTGTTGCTGTTTTCAACTTATATCATGCTTTCAAAATGATAAAATGAGCAATACGAGCAATGATCTGTGCATAAGCATGAATGTGAAAGGCCATGAAGCTGATCTAGACCTTGTCTTCTGCAAATCAAGCCATCCACCCTAGAAAGCTCTAGGTGAAGGCTTGAAAGCAGACATTCAGAAGACCATGATTGATCTAATATGAATATTTAAGTTGATCTAATATGAATACTGTTGACCTAGTATGATCATTATACTGTTGCGGACAACACAAATCAGCTATTCAAGCTCCTTGAGGGAAGAGAAACATATCCTTCTCCACCTATTACAAATAATGGACAAAAGAAGACGATAATTTGCTGCAAACATCCTCATAAATGTCATATCAAAATAGTCTATAACATACAAATTATCTAAAATGGTTGCTTAAATTGATACAGAAATTAGAAAACATATTTGCTTTAGACAAAGAAACTGATAAATTTTGTATGACAAACAAATTGTAGTATTTGATATAAACTAGGATACTTCTGTCAATGTGATCTATATCTCCTTACATAAGGATTAAGGACCATCATCTTAACCTTCGTCTTCTGGGCTCATTTGAATCTCGTCTTGAAACACCAGTTCTTCTATTGGAAGATGAAGAAGGGTCCGAAGATATGATCTGTATGCTACTATCTGTTGTTTGGATTTCTGTGTCATCACTTCTACTTAAAGGAGAAACTGAAGCTGAAGCTGCAACTGTGGAATTGGTTGCAGCTACGTTTCGAGAAAGACTCTCTGAATGGTTTGCAGCAGCAAAATTAAAGGTTGAATCTCTATTAGGAGCTTGAGGATTTAACCGCATGCTTCCTCCTATGTGGTGACCATGAACATATGATTCAAGGTCCGCAACTAGTCCTTCTGTAGAAATGATTGCAGAATTTATTGCTGATGATAGGGATGAAAACGAAGCAGCTCCTTGCACTAACAACCTTGAAATTGGCTGGGAATGAGAATGTTGATTATTGTCTGTCACCAAGTGAGATTGAGTGACAACAACATCATTTCTACCAGTTGCCACACTGGGGATTTCTGACCGAACTCGCTCTCCTCGTCCAGCAATTAGGCTATGAAACCGCTGATATTCCGGATTGTAGAAGAAGATGCCCCTTGGCTTATAAGTTGCTGCCTCATACTCTCAACTCTAGGTGCTTGGGGCCGAGGAGGAACTCTCAAACTGGCTTCTTTTGATTTCGACTGACAATTACTAGTGCCACTTCCATTGCCATAAATTGGAATAATGCCTTTCTCAGTGACCTCTCCTTTACAAACAGGACAGTTCTTCACATTCGAAAAGTATACGGCAACCAATAGAAGCACGACCAACAAAACAAGTGACCACAGCAGGTCAAAACAGGATCTTTTGCAATGTCCAGGCATTTGTTACAATCATAAAAATTCCCAGAACTTCCCTCTACTTTACTGGCTCTGGCATCTGATTCCACCCCCAATGCCTTAGCTATTAAATGGGTACCCTTGCTCTTCCCTTCTTCAACTTCCTGGTTTTCCCTTCCTTCATCTTGAACATCAGCTGTTCTTGTGGCTTCTCCGGTAAAGTTTGTAATCTGAATCGGCGAGTGAACTGGTGGCCACTGGTGACGCTGCCGAGCCCTGGAAGTTACTGCTTCAAGCTGTCTGATTCTGTCCTGTATATGTCCATGGGCAGACTCAAGTTCATCCAGTATAGAATCCAATTCATTTATTGAAGTATGAGCTGGGTCCAAAGGCTCCAGATTCAAATCAAGCTCCATCACACAAAACATTCAAAGTCCTTTTCTCAGGTTTATCCCATTAACATCATATCTCACATGTATCAAGATCCTAATAGGCTAATACAAATTATTGAAACAAAAAAAAATCAACAAAAAAAAAATAAAAGTTAGATGCCCATCCATTTAAATAAAATATAAACACTAAAATTAACAGATTACACTAAAACATCCATGAGAGCACCAGAATCAAACATAGTGGAAATTGTCCCTTCCCTGCTCAAACTAGTGAAACATCATATACTCACAATGGAGACTGAGCAATAATTCTTACACAAGAGTAACAACAACGACAACAACTATGCCTTGTTTCACTAAGTGGGGTTGGCTTCATGAATCAAGCAAAGTCATCGAGTTCTATCATATATCATATTTATATTAAAACCATTGACATCGGACCAAAATAATTTTTTTTTTGCAATAATAATAATAATATGCTGAATCGGACCACAAGATGCCTATATATATATATATATATATATATATATTTGTGAGAAGAAAGAAGAGAAATTACGATTGAAAGGATGAGGAAGTGGGTGGCTGTTCCTTCGTCGGAAATCGAAAGAGAAAACAAGGTTAGGTGAATCGGCGGTGGTAAGCATCTGTGAGCGGTGCAAGCTCTGCGATTCCAAAGGGCATCTCCTTCTTCTGTTCCGCCATTTCACAGTTTCTCAGAAATAGTTTACAGACAAAAGAATGCCCGTCTGGGGTGTGTCGTAGAAATTCATTTCTTAGAAATGAGATCGAAACTCGCGTCTCATCTCTTGTATCTTATATATACAGAGAGAACAAAATCAGGATGTGGATATGTGGGGAGGTGTGTTATATTATGATTAGATAATGAAACATGAGATGACATAAATGTAAGTGTTTATTTAAATTTTGTATTGTTATATGAGTTTTATTTATGTGCACAATTGATATAAAATATTTTAAATTATTATCCAATTACGTTGTACATTAGGAAAATTGGTAAGTCTTCTCTCTACTACTTGAAAAGTCTTCAACAAAAGTAATTGAATCTCACATACGTTACTTAAAATGTCATTTAAATGAAATGATTTAATTAATAACAATGTAAAAAGATTTACAATGAAAATACGTAGAAATTAAACTCTTATTATCAATACTCTTTATTATATGAGTTTAATTTTAAGTAGTGCCAGGTATAAAAGTACGTTTGGCTACCCATAAAAATTTAAGGAAGAAATTTTTAAAGGATAAATTTTTAGGGAATAAATATTAAGGGGAAATTTTTCTTTTTCATCTTGTTTGGTATGTTATATAAATCTGTTATAAATTTTTATCCCCAAAAAGTTAAGTATGTTTGGTATGCATATAAAATTTCAAGTTATAAAAATCATTTTGATTATCTATAAAGTAGAAAATAATTATTTTTTAAAAAGTAATCACAAAATAGTTAAAAAAATAAATCTATTTATTTCAACTTTAAATAATAACAATAATAATAATGAAAATCTTGTCAAGTTATACTATAAAATTATATACACATTTTTAAGTTATTGGTTGATCTAACCAATAAATTATTTGATATTGTTTTATGAACCTAAAGTAAAATATAAAGTCAAACATATGGACAACAAAATAATAGCTATTTAACTCTAAATCAAATATAAAGAACATATGCAAGACAAGAATCTTTGTTTTGTACTCCATCAAATTTTAAGTTCTTCACATAACAAACAAATATTGATGTTGAATGTTCTAGGTATCTTATTACAAGAAAGTAAGGGAATGGTACCTTATTACAAGAAACTAATACACTCTTAACATGTCATGTTAGAGATGTAAGAAACAAGGAGAAAATAAGTATTCTGTTAATAGTACAAACACTATTAAAACTATTAATCATGTATTTCATACTAGTTAGGTAAATTCCCTAGCACCATTTGTACAAAAATATACTTCTCATCCTCATCTGCTATTGTGTAAAATATAATAACATCTAGATCTGTCATTTTCTCACGGCATGCAATCTTTGAATGATGGATAACCCATGAATTTTATTCAGTTCCTCGTGTAACCTATTTCAATCACATTTTTCATCTGTTTTAAGTGAACTAATGATCTTTGAAACGCATTCATTGTTGCTTTGGTTCACATGTTCTACTAGATCTACAGGTTGTTCTGCATTTATTCAACATCTTTGTTTCGTAGTTTTCTTTTTCATTTGGCCTTTTTGTTGCCCCTTCTTCATCTGAAATATCATTGTCTTCAATGTCATTGAGAGTGATAGTTTCAATTAAAATGTTGCTTGGTTGTTCAATTAAAGTCTATCAAGGGCAGCATTTGTCCTAGTAGCTCTCTTTTGCATAAACTTCTTCAAAGACATTATACAAAAGCCATGGCTTCATGTATAAGCCTTTGCCAGGAGGGTGGCTCTACAAAATCAATAGACAACATTAATAAATGGAGCCCAACAATTCAGTTAACGTAAATTAACAAAACTAAAACGGCCATCAATCTGAATAAACCAACATGGCATCAGCTAATAATGCATTACAACCTACCAAATTCAAGTATGCTATCCACTTTTTCTAAGTTCTCTAACAAGTAGTAAAAGCACGCTCACTATACAAGAATCTAAACCTCTCTCAGTTAATTTGACTACACCAATGTCAACAACACCTCTACAAGAGAAACGCCCTTTCTTCCACACTCCCAAAGAATTTGCCCAAGTCAAATGTCAAATATGTTTATGCATCTTGGTTTTAGACTTCTAGTGCATATTCAGCAAGCCAGAAGTAGTACCAAGCACAAACTCAATGGAAATCAAAGTTACAACTCACATATAGTAAATAGAAGCGCTACAAACTAGAGCAACAAAATAATAAAAGATTTTATGCATGACAACTCTAAGACATAGATGAACTGCATGTCTTGGGAGCAAACATGTAAGATATTTGTTGCTAGCTCCCCTTTTCGTGATTAGTATTTTCATTTCAAATTGTCAGCAGTTTCAACTTAATGTATGTTCCATCCAATGCTCCCAAACAATTCTAAATGAATGGAAAAAAATAAAACAAACATTATTCATATACAAGAAATTTTTATTAAAAAATTTCAATAAGGAAAAAGTTAAATTTTCAATTATACCTCAAACCATTTCCACTTTTCATCTGTGTAAATTTCAAGAATAGCCTCCAATGTTTTCCATAAAACTTCATGCAAGCATAGCACAGCTCGCAAGACTTGGCTTGGCGGAAGTTTACTAATGGTTTCTTGTGGCCGCTTTAGCCTATGCTTGATAATTCTATTCTTTACATCATGTGCAAGAATGTTTAGGAAAAGTGCAACTCTTTCCTCTAGAAGCATGTTTTTTTGTGTCTTTCAAACCACCAATATCACGAAGCTTTCTACATAGTTTATGGAATGTAAGTTTGTCCATTCTAAGTTGTTCAATGCAATGGATATCATTTTCAATAAACTCAGACATTTGTTAGTCTTTTGTAGCACTAAGTTTATACTTAACCTTAGGTTTCTTCATATACTCAAGTACTAACACCATGAATAAACATATATTCATGATGATTTTTGTCCTTAGCCTAAGAATCCATATTAGAATTAGTGCTTTTTGTTTTGGTAAAAGGTCTAGAGCCATTGATACGTATAAATAAAGAAAAGAAAAGAAACAATTGAACTAGTTCATTTAGATGGTACAAAACACTACAATGGATATACAAGTTCTTTCAAGTAGTTTTTATATGACCAAATTTCCTAATCTTTAAACAAATCCATTGTCACAAATATATGAATTATCAACCAAAAAAAAAAAACATAAAACAAGGCTAAATAACAAATCAAATTATTAGGATGCAATAACTATAACCACAACATTAATTCAGAGCAGTATGAGAAATTTTATCAAAAGTGATATGCCAAATGAAGTTAACAAACTCATTGTAAGCAAATAAAAACACTCCATGACCTACACACAACAAAATCTTCAAACCAAAAAGCACAAGAGAGATCAAAGCACAAAAGATAGATCAAAATAAAAGGTAAGAAAGAGATTTATTTGAAATTTCACTTCTGAATTATAAAAAGGATAAGAAAATCAGAGAAATATTCAAATCAAACAACAAAAGAGAGTTTGAAGAACTTGAGATTCACTATATTGTTGAGTGATTGAAAGAGTTACATATCGAGACTGACGAGAGTGAAATCGAGAGTGATAAGGGTGAGAATGAGAATGACAAGAGCGAGAGCAAAGCAAAGCGATGGCGGAGCGATGGCAAAGAAAGCATAGCAATAGCGAAGAAAAAGCGAAGCAAGATGAAGAGATTGTGGAGCAACAGTGGAGCGATGGCAAAGAGCAGAGCGATGACGAGAGAGAGTGGATTGATGTAGAGAGAGGACAAAGTGATGGTAGAGGAGAACGAGCAATGCGATGGTGGAGAGAGATCGAGGCGATGGCAAAGTGAGGGCAAAATGAGATGCAAAGTGCCGAGAGCTGAATGAGAATGGAGGAAATGAGATTGGAAGAGGAAAGAAGGAGAGCGGAGAAGGATGAAGCGTGAGGGAGGATGCATGAATAGTGCGAGCGGAGTGAGGGAGGAAGAGAATCTTGGAAGGAGTGTGGTTTGAGAAGTAAAAGTTAGCCAAGTTCCAATACGGGTAAAGTTTCCTCCACTAATCTAAAAATATTTTTCCTCTAAAAGTTTACTCTATTTTGTTTATTTTAACCAAACACAATTTTTTTTATAGAAAATTTACTTCGGTAAATTTTAACCCCAACCAAATCCCTGCTTAATCTTGAAGAACCCTTTCCTTACTTTTCCGGTGAGCATTACTTCCTCTTCCCTTCTAACTGATCTTCTTGCAACCTAGCCACCTCTACAACTCACCCACAATGGCATCGCTTTTCGGGTATGTTTGGTTAGAGTGTAAAATGGAGTTAACATTTACCAGAGTAAATTTTCTGTTAAAAAAATTGTTTTAGTTAAAATAAACAAAAGAGAGTAAATTTTTAGAAGGGGAAATTATTTTCAGATTAGCAAAAGAAACTTCACCCGTATTGGAATGGGGTAACTTTTACTTCTCAGCCCACACTCCCTCCAGGATGCACTTTTCCTCCCTCACTCCGCTCTGTACTATTCATGTGTCTTCCCTCACGCTTCCTCCTTCTCTGCTTTCTACCTTCTTTAATTTCTCGATCTCGTTTTCCTCCATTCTCATTCAACTCTCGGCACTTTGCATCTCATTTTGCTCTCGCTCTCCATCGCCTTGATCTCTCTCCGCCATTGCATCATTTCGTTCTCTCTCTCATCACATCACTCGTTATCTCTCCATCACTCCACTCTCTCCCCATTATCGCTCCGTGCTCTCTCCGCCATCGCTCCATTGTAGCTCTCTCTCTACCATTGCTCCGCTAGCTCTCTCTCTCCATCGCTCCATTGTTCCTCCGTCATCTCTTCATTGTTGCTCCACTTTCTCTCCATCGCCTCGTCATTGCTCTACTCTCTTTGCCATTGGTCCACCATCGCTCTCTCTCTCTTTCTCTCCTCATTCTCATTCTCTCTCTCATCATTCTTGATCTCGCTTTCATCACTTTCAATATGCAACTCTTTCATTGCTAAGTGCAGTAACTTCTCTCTACTACCATACGCGTTTCTATGTGGAGCTCAAGAAAACTCAATAATATAATGTATATCAGGTTCTTCAAACTCTCTTTTGTTGTTTGATTTGAATATTTCTCTATTTTCTTATCCTTTTTATAATTTAAAAGTGAAATTTCATATAAATCTCTTTCTTATCTTTTATTTTGATTTCTCTTTTGTGCGTTGATCTCTCCTGTGCTTTTGGTTTGAAGATTTTGTTGTGTGTAGGTCGTGAAGTGTTTTTATTTGCTTACAATGTGTTTGTTATAATGCTTGTACTACTTCATTTGGCATATCACTTTTGATAAAATTTCTCACTGCTCAATATGATGTTATGGTTATAGTTATTGCATCTTGAAAATTTGATTTGTTTTTTAGCCTCATGTTATGTTATTTTTTCGGTTGATGATTCATGTGCTTGTGACAGTGGATTTGCTTAAAGATTAGGAAATTTGGTCATATAGAAACTACTTGAATGAACTTTTATATCCATTGTAGTGTTTTATACTATCTAAATGAACTAGTTCAATTGTTTCTTTTCTTTTCCTTTTTTATACACAGTAATGGCTCGTGGACCACTTTCATGAAAACAAAAAACACTAATTCTAATATGGATTCTTAGGCTAAGGACAACAATCATCATGAATATGTGTTTATTCATGGTGTTAGTACTTGAATATACAAAGAAACCTAAGATCAAGTATAAACTTGGTGCTGCAAAAAGCCTAACAAATGTCAATGAGTTTATTGAAAATGATGTCCATTGCATTGAACAACTTAGAATGGACAAACTTACATTCCATAAACTATCTGAAATGCTTCATGACATTGGTGGTTTGAAAGACACAAAAATATGTTTATAGAGGAAAGAGTTGCACTTTTCCTAAACATTCTTGCACATGAGGTAAAGAATAGAATGATCAAGCATAGGTTAAAATGGTTACAAGAAACCATCAGTAGAAACTTCCACCAAGTCTTGCGAGTGTGCTATGCTTGCATGAAGTTTTATGGAAAACATTGGAGCCTGTTCTTAAAAATTCCAGATGAAAAGTGAAAATGGTTTAAGGTATAATTAAAAATTTAACTTTTTCTTTATTGAAAAGTTTTCATAAAAATTTCTTGTATAAGAATAATGTTTGTTTTATTTTTTCCATTCATTTAGAATTGTTTGGGAGCATTAGATGAAACATACATTAAGTTGAAAGTGCCTGACAATTTGAAATCAAAATACCGATCACAAAAAGGAAACTAGCAACAAGTGTCTTAGGTGTTTGCTCCCAAGACATGTACTTCATCTATGTCTTACAGGATGGGAAGGGTCAACGCTCATGCTCGAGTTCTTAGAGTTGTCATGCATAAAATCTTTTATTATTTTGTTGCTCTGGTTTGTAGCGCTTCTATTTATTGTATGTGACTCGTAACTCCAATTCCCACTCAGTTTGTGCTTGGTACTACTTCTGTGGCTTGCTGAATATGCACTAGAAGTCTAAAACCAAGATGCATAAACATATTTGACATTGGACTTGGGCAAATTCTTTGGGAGTGTGGAAGAAAGGGCGTTACTCATGTAGTGGTGTTATTGACATTGGTGTAGTCAAATTAAACTGAGTATAGGTGTAGATTCTTGTATATGATGAGGGTGTTTTTACTAATTGTTAGAGAGCTTAGAAAAGTGGATAGAAAACCTGAATTTGGGAAATTGTAATGCATTATTATCTAATGCCATGTTGGTCTATTTAGATTGATGGCCTTCTTAGTTTTGTTTATTTCTTTAATGATTTGTTGGGCTCTATTTATTAGTGTTGTCTATTGATTCTATAGAGCCACCCTCCTGGCAAAGGCTTATACATGAAGCCATGGCCTTTGTATAACATCTTCAAAGAAGTTCATGCAAAATACAAGCTACTGGGACAAATGCTGCCACATTGCTAATAGACTTCAAGAGAGAGAACAATCAAACAACATTTTAACTGAAACTATGACTCTCAATGACATTGAAGACAATGATATTTCATATCAAGGAGGGACAACAAAGAAGGCCAAATGAAAAAGAAAACAACAAAACAAAAATGTTGGATAGATGCATAAGCAACTTGTAGATCTAGTAGAACATGTGAACCAAAGCAACAATGAATATGTTTCAAAGATCATCATGCATTAAAACATATGAAAAATGTGATAGAAAAAGGTTCACGAGGAACCAAATAAAATTCCTGGGTTATCCATTATCCAAAACAGGTCATGAGAAAATGATAGATCTAGATGTTACTATATTTACACAATAGCATATGAGGATGAGAAGTATATTTTTGTACAAATAGTGCTAGGTAATTTACCTGAATAGTATGAAAGACATGGTTAATAGTTTTAGTAGTGTTTATGCTATTAATGAATACTTGGTTTCTCCTTATTTCTTACATCTCCAACATGAAATTTGTTAGAGTGTATTTGTTTCTTGTAATAAGGTACCATTTCCATACTTTCTTGTAATAAGGTACCTAGAATATTCAACATTAATGTTTATTTGTTATATGAAGAACTTAAAATTTGATGGATTACAAAATAAATATTCTTGTCTTGCATGTGTTCTTTATATATTTGATTTAGTGTTAAATAACTATTATTTTGTTGTCCATATGTTTGACTTTATATCTTTTTATAAATGTTTGACTTTATATTTTACTTTAGGTTCATAATATCAAATTATTTATTGGTTAGATCAACCAACAACATAAAAAATGTGAATATAATTTTATAATATAAGATTTTTATTATTATCATTGTTTTTATTTAAAGTTGAAATAATGTATTTATTTTTAACTATTTTGTGATTACTTTTTTTAAAAAATAATTATTTTCCTACTTTATAAATAATCAAAATGATTTTTATAACTTAAAATTTTATATGCATACCAAACATACTTTACTTTTTGGGGATAAAAATTTGTAACATTTTTATATAACATACCAAACAAGATGAAAAAGAAAAGTTCCCCTTAATATTTACTCCATAAAAATTTACCCTTTAAAAATTTCTTCCTTAAATTTTTATGGGTAACCAACAACCCTAAGGATGTGTTTGGTTAAAGGATAAAAGTATGGGTAAAATTTACATGAATTGGTTATGTAAAATAACACATAAAACTCATTCATATAATTTTTATCCCAAATTTTACCCTCCAACCAAACATATCCTAAAGGTAATTTAGGATTTTTTTTTAAATAATATTACAAAAATAAAGATCATTTATTGTAAGAGAGGCATATGTAATTTTAAGAAGGGAGAGGAGCGAGGGGAAGGGAGTGTAATACCAACTATCCTCAAGGGAGGTAGCTATAATTACCCCTAATTTTATGTACTTTTGAATGGGTGACTAGCATACTCACGTGCAGCTTTTGGAGGGCCAAAATTAACATTTATTCAATAATATTCTTCGTCAAAGAATGCTACTTTTTTGGTGAAAATATTATGGGATAAGAGATAGAGATGAGAGTTGAAATTGTAACCTCTCCAACTTATTGAGACATATAAAAATCTTCCATTAGTGGGCTCATTCACAAAGAATGCCACTTACTATTATGTAGCTTATCAGTTAACACATAAAAAATTAGTTGGGGTGGTAAATAATACTCTACGAAACGAATGCAAGACCAAATATTAAGAAGACAATGCTTGTGAGGACATTGCACAACCTCACCTTGTGATCTGAAAAATAAAAAGTAGCTTATATTTTCAAGTAACTGAACCAGAAAGAGTAAAACATCATCAAACAATGATTATATGTATTGAATGGCCTAATCAAATTTATAGCATTGAAACTAACAAGATGAAAATAGAGCTTATCACTATTGCCAATTTATAAACCGTAATGGCAGAAGACAAAGTCTCAGATTGAAAGAATAATAGTTTATCCACTAAATTTACATGGCGGAAAAAGAAGGTGCAGAACAGAAAGTGCTAAAATATTGTCAAAAGAAAGTTTAGCCATTAATGTGAGCACCTGTGTTGAATGGACCGTCACTTAAATATATTTAGGTGCATGTACTAGCAATCCCAGCGCATCAAATACTAGTTAAGTTGATTTTTATCTTAAAAATTGAGACTTCTGGACTCCTTTCAATCGAATTTGTATATAAACTTAATACTTAGCATAAGAGTTATGCAACACACACATGAAGATCGCATGAGCCTAATGAGGCCAGTAAAAAGAGGAAGCCAAGTAGCCATTAAGATCCTCATTGTATGAAGAGCATATATGATTTCTGTTTGGAAAGATCTAAACAATGACTTGGACCAAAAACTTCCCCTTTCATAGTTTTTGACCACACGATAATTTTGAATTTCCAAACCGAAATCCAAACATGCATTCAATAGTGTCTGAACATATTTCCATGACTTTGAACCAAACCATTACCAAGATGAGAACAAGAGAAAAGTAAAGTACCTAATTCAAAACCTAATATTGAAAAGAATAAGAAAAATTGATAACAAGAATAGCTCCGAAGGAATCTAAAAACAAACATTTAAGTCAACACTCATTTTAGTCAACTTTCACTGTAAGTCATTAGTTCTGAACTTTTAAAATGAATCAAATTACTAACATTATAAAATGCGAGTCAAATTAGTCTCTCATTCCACTTTATTTAATATTTTATCAATTAAATGATAATAGGTAACGTTAAGTGATATATTAACATACCATATATCATAAGTAAAATAAAATTTAAAATGATTCATTTTGGTATCTAAAATTATACAAAATGAGTCATTTAATGAGTAAATATTTAAATAACTCATTTATATAATTTTAGACACCAAAATGAATCATTTTAAATTTTATTTCACTTCAGATACATATGATATGTCAATATATCACTTAATGTTACCTATCATCATTTAATTGATAGAATATTAAATAAGAATGATTTTAGGGATTAACATAACTCACATTTTGTAATGTCATTAAAATTTGATTCATTTTAAAAGTCATAGACTAAAATGACTTATGAGTATAAAATGAGGAACTAAAAGGAACATTAACTTGAAAACATTTGAGTTAAGACCATTTTAGTCCTTGACTTTCATTCGTGAGTCATTTTAGTCCTAACTTTTAAAATGAGTCAAATTAATCCCTAACATTATAAAATGTGTGTCAAGATAGTCCTCATTTCACTTTTATTTAATATTTAATCAATTAAATGATTATGTGTAATATTAAGTGATACCTTATCATATCATACGTCATTTGAAGTAAAATTAATTTTAAAATAACTCATTTTGATATCTAAAATTATACAAGATGAGTCATTTGTGTTAGAATAAATATTTAAATGACTCATTTTGTGTGATTATCAAAATGAGTCATTTTAAACTTTATTTTACTTCAAATGACATATGATAGGTCAATGTATCACTTAAGGTTACCTATCATTATTTAATTGACAGAATATTAAATAAGAATTGGTTAGAGACTAACATGACTCATATTTTATAATGTAAACTAATTTAACTCATTTTTAAAGTCAAGAAATAAAATAACTCACAAGTATAAAATGAGAGATTAAAATAAACATGTTTTTTTTTTGTAAAGTTCATAAACATTTGACTGAGCATGCTATTGAGTGATCACAATTCACAAAACCAATGAAAAAAATAAAAAACCTTCTGGGGAAAACAAAAACTTGAAAGACCTACAGATATTTTACTTATCTGATAAAGAAAGGAATGATGAAAGACAAGAAGCAGTTTTTTTGTATTGAGCTCCATCATGAGTTCAAAAGAAATTATAATGAGGATATGAACTCTCCACAAGGTAAACACATTCTCATTCCGCAATTCACTGGCAAGAGATGAAAAGTAGAGAACATAAAATAAGAGGCAGCTGCAATCAATCCTAGGGCAAGATTTTATTATCTATCAAGTCAGAAAATGTTTGGAAATCTCAAAACCCTCTCTGAAGCCAAAGTAGTCTCAGTGTTCATCTTTAGTACCGTTACCATTACAAATGGAGTTCTCATCTGTACCGTCGAGTATATCTGAAATGAACTTAATCAAAGAACAAAGCCCGCCCAAGAAGTTATGATCAATGGCACCTCTAGCTTCCACCACATGTGCAAAGTCAACAAGCTTAACAATAGCACCTGAACTCTTTCCTTTCAGCACAGATTCCCTTTCATATACCATCAGAACAGAACAAGAATAAAAATGGAAAATAGTTTGAACCTCAAACCATGCCTTAAGCTTCAATAGCTGTTCCAAAATTCCAGAAGGTCCACCAAAAACCTTAGACGCAAAAGAACGATCAGGGTGCGAGTTATCATTTGAAGGCACATTAGAAGAAACATACTTGCCCAAAACCAATTTGACATGC
The DNA here is from genome assembly GCA_030441495.1 of Dalbergia oliveri. Taxonomy (NCBI): domain Eukaryota; kingdom Viridiplantae; phylum Streptophyta; class Magnoliopsida; order Fabales; family Fabaceae; genus Dalbergia; species Dalbergia oliveri. Next base: position 38,565,718 of record JAMLFY010000003.1, read on the forward strand.
TCAGCATCTAGTTTTTGAAGAAACTTCCTGTCAGGCTGCCAGACCAAAGTGTCATTGGAGGAGCTCACTAACTTCAATCCTGATATTCTTAAACCCAATGGGAGGCTAGAGGATTCTCTATCCTTTTGAGGGACCTCTGGATGTAGTCCTCAGAAGCTTGGGATACCAAGTTCTGGAACCAATCTTAATATCTATGATGGATGGGTTCTGGTAACAGGAGACAACATCTTGCAAGACAAGGTGGGGTGTAAGCCAGAGCCATTTGATGCATTGACAAGCTTAGTACCATAAAAAATGGGAAGTAATTGCGAATGCCGTGAGGAATCCTGGGATCAGAAGAAATAGAGGTATAAAATGCAACCTCATTTGAACCACGATCATCATTTTGAAGAGGCTTGTAGAACTTTCCAGAATCATCTATCAGAGGGCCAAGGACACCGTTTTTGGCTTGATGGCCAGCAACTTGGTGCTCTGGGATCTTCAGCATTTTGCTGTTGATAATGGAAAAGAACCTCAGATAAAAGTACACAACACCAATATGCAAATTTCTACACACATAAAGTTCTCATTTCTTAATATGTGCCAGCCCATCCTACTCAACGTGGGATGGAGCCAGCCTACAAAAATCTAAATTTAACCTAACTATATAATGGGATGGCATTCCATCAATGCCCAACATACTATATTTACAATAACACAGCAACAACAGTCTTTTCCAATCAGGTGGGATAATGATCCTTCAACAGGTTTAGGAAAGTATAGCAAGTTTTGAAAAACCACGGAAACAACAAACCCACTAAATTTTAAATAAATTAATAAATTTAACAACCTATTAAATGGGCTGCCCTTTTCCAGTCCACCTCATCAGCCAGCCTATCCCAAGCATGTTAATGCAATTTTATCCATCAAAATGACAAAGAACAGAAGAATAAAACTAATGCTCATTGATGCTTTTTCTTTGGATGAAAAAAGATATTTGATGAAAACAAGGTCAATTTTGGCAGGGAGCAGGAACATCGGGTGCAAGGAAATGGAAGCAAGCAAATAATTTGAGGAACATAGATTTCTGGGACATGGTTAGGTGCTTAATGGGAATGCTTGTCCTCAGATTGATAAGAATGTTTGACCCTCAAAGTCAGCTCTATCATTTCCATTTCTTTTTCTGTTCTAGTTTCTCTAGAGACTGAGAAAGAGAGGGAATCACTTGATACATAACTTCTCCTCAAACTGATTCAGTATCAGTATAGAATAGAATTTTCAGTTCCAACAACATACTATCTGCATTTTGTAATTCTTATGATGAAACATGTGAAAACCACTACTTTCAGAAAACAGTCTTTGCCGCATTCGGAAAGGAGCTTTAAAAGAAGAGCTATTTTTGACAGGGCATTTTGAAGCATGAAAGCATGCCATTTGGTAATTAAAATGGACAGAAAAAACACAACGACCTTTTATGTTTTGAGAACCATAAAAGAAACACAATAAGATTAGAAAAGAATAACTGCAGATAGTAAGATTTTGATGCACACAGAGTAAAAACAAATAATACATAATAATGCAAAGGTGAAAATTTCCATATATACACAGAGAAGAGAATGTAAGGAGGAGCTTAAGTGTAGTATAAACCATGTTAACAAGAATACCTCCAATCGGGCCAGACAGACTTTGACTATTAGTCATGCTTTTACCTTTCTAAAAGATTTTGGCGGTAAAACTGAGGCTAAGTGCTTGATCTTGACTATGATATCTCAAGTCTGTCTCAAAAAGAAAAAGATTCTATCACAGGAAAAAATGCCTGAGATAGGTGGGAACCAAAGTCAGTAAACAAGTTCCTGATACACAATGAAACTAAGCTTGCACTCAAAATATCCCCATAACCAAAGAAGTTTAAAAGAAACAACACAATTGTAACAGATTGCAGTCAAAATTTAGCCATGGACACCAATCTTAACAATATAAGCCAATGTGTATTGGTGTTTGAATCTGATGCAAAAGTCAAGAGAATAACATTACCATCAAAATATACATCAGTGAAATAGTAGTATTATTATTCTTTTGAGCCACAACTCTATTTAAAAGTTCCAGCCCATTCAGGAAGCAAACATCAAAATAAACCCAAACATGCAGGCAGCTTGAGTTGTACCACCAAGGGTAATATGAGGGAAAAAGGATACTGCATAGATCCTTCAAAATGAATAAAAGCAATGAATTTCTAAATAAAGACTTGCATGATTGCATCAAATATCAAGCTAAATTTTTCTAATATCTCAAACTAAGTTTTTCTGTATTTTTTTTTTCCCTTTTTGTGTGTGATAATCAGACCAGTTTTGATTCATCATATGCTTGAGCCAAATTGCCATAAGTTAGCACCTTCCCATATTTCGTGCCTACATTTCCTACTAATTAGATAGACGCATGTACCTCAGCCAAAAGTAAAGAGTAGAAAGAAACAAAAATGGCTGCAATTATGAAATCCACTTTAAAGACATCATTTTGCCCTATCTATTGGCATTGTTCAAGCAGACTGTTACAAACTGATTATTGTTTGTATCAACTATCAAAAAATGTGCAAAAGAATTATTAGATACAATTTGTTTACAATAAATAAATAGATGATTAGCATCATGATGAATAAAAACTGAATTCCAAGTTCTTGCCAACCTACAACATTTTTGTTGTCAACATAACACATGATAGTGAGGAAAGAAAGATTTCAAATGAAATTATTTACTGGCATACTATGCCACATGTTTGACAGGAGATTCATTTGAAGAAACTTGAATTATTCAAAATGTAGAAGCATGTGAAAGGTGTCATATGGTCTTCAAATGCTATGCATACTCCTAGACCCTACGTGAGAATTGTACCTGTTTGGAAGTGTTTTTGTTTTCCAAAACAGTTTTAAAGAATAAGTTTAAAATTAGTTTTGAAAAATAGATAAACTAAAAAACCCGTTTGGTAATTTTATTTTCAAAACAGTTTTATAATAATAAAAAACAAAATTATGTTTGGATGATTTTTATTTTTAAAAACAAATATGGATGAAGGCCTAGACCAAACAAACAACCAGATAGATCTTAGCAAAAGTGAAGCGAATGTAGCAAAAGTGAAGAAACACCAAGACCAGGAAAGTAAAGAAACCAGACAACCTCAGGAATACCAAGACCAAACAGATCTTAGCAAAAGTACTCACTCTCGAGCTAGAAACAACCCAAAACCCAGGAAGGCCCTCGGATCTCAACAGCCCAAAATCCAGGAAAAAAAATTAAGAGCAAATGGACTCAGGAATCAGCAACAAAGCTCACTCCCAGCTAGAAACAGAAGCAAAACGAAAATGACTTCTGTTACGAGGGTGGTAGCTTTGCGATGCAGGACGGAGGCACGAGCGTGCTGGCTTCGCTACGGCGGTGGTGGTGGTGGCTTCGCAATGCGGGTGCTGGCTTAACGATGGCGGTGGTGGCTTCACGTCAGCAGTAGTGGCGTGAGGTAGGGGCGGCGACGACAGGGCGACAAGGCAGGGGCAGCGGTGGCGCTGTACTGGTGATGTTTATTGCAGGTTGCATTGTGAGAGAGAGAGGAAGAGGGTTTTATTTTAACAAATTCCAATTTCTTTAGAAGATGAGATTTGAGCTGGGTTTTGCAAATATTTATAAGTGAGCCACCGCTTCTTCTCTTGTTTTCCAAAACAAAAAAACAGAAAACACTTTAAAAATGTTTTCCATTTCCTATTCTTAAAACTCACTTTTAGTTTTTCTATTTTAAAATACCAACTTGACAAAACATCCCGTCAAACACATTTCTCTGCTTTACTTTTCTCATGAAAAATCATTTGGTAAAGAAAGTTGACAATGATTTGGCCATGTAAAGAGGGGGGGGGAACTTATACATGGAGCAGTGGATGCTCTTCTTCTCTTTTTTTTTTTTTTTTTGTTATTTCTAAGTATTAATAGCAATTTTTTAAGGGTAACAGATATGATTTTTGTTCATTGGTTTCTACCATTCTAACATTTTGATTGGCTGGGGGAGAACCTGTATGAGGGTAACATGAACTTAAGATCACAAAGCAAATAGAGAGCAGGCTTTGATTGACAAGGTAAATATGTATAAGACCTAGAAGTCATCTCTCTTGATGAGGGTTCCTTATCAAAATCTATTTGTCAGGTTTGCTTCTGAATTCTTCAGAAATTACTCTGCTAATTTGAGTGCACTTCATTATAAGTGAAGTCATAGGATGGAATTTCACATTGCCTTGTCAGCTTTATCCATACAAAAGGGCCAGTTGAAGAGGGTACTAATCATGCTCTACATGACATTACATATGCATCTCTCTTGATAAACTTAAAAGGTTAAAATATGGATGACCTACACTTAGGGCTGATAATAAAAAAAACCGTACCTATGCTACATGTTTTTGCACACACACACATATATTTTGGGTGAATTTCATTTTCTTCCCAAATTATCTTCCTTTGCACTTGCAGAGTCTTGACTACAATTGAGTAATGCTAATTGCAGTCCTCTAAACTTGCTTCTTTGCAGGGAGGACTGTCATCACACCATATTGGTTCTATTTGTTTCTTATTCATGTGGTGTTTAAATTCTTTCGCTTTTATCTTTGTATAAAGTGAGATGAGATGTTACCCTAGAATTAAACCAGAAAAACAGCAAACCAAACCATATCTCACAATAGACAATATTATAAGCAAAGCTCACCTGAAAATTGAGTCAGACAAAAGGGTTCCCGCGACTATCTTTTCAAATTAACAAAATCTGAGCTCCAATCTGCAAATAAATAAAAACTGAAACCGACTAACCCACACAAGACCCAAATAATGAGCTAATAATAAATCCAAGCACCTGATTCAGAGCGCGAATCACAAGTCTCTTTCAGCACAATGCCGCACAAGGTTCGGTGACGGAGGCTCCAACCGTGGTGGAATGCTTCTGATGTGAATCGCAATTAGTGTTTGCATTGTTACCATTTGCATTTATTTATTTATTTATCAGGATAGCTGACAACTGAATGTAGGATCGGAGTCTAAAAAGGAAGGCTTATTATCACGAAAGCGATTTAAATTAAGGCCTCATATTTTGTTTTCATTGTAAGACCAAAAAACTGGGCATTTCCAACATGTTCAAAATGGAATTGCATTGTGGAAATAATAATAAGTGCATGAATGTGAATATGTGATGTGTTGGATCCAAAGCACAAAACTGGGGTAATGAAATGAAAGATAAAGTTAAAATGATTACGGGAAATGAAGAGCAAGTCCTCCGCCACCGTTTCGAAGAGATGAGAACGACAGTAGGCGACTGTGACAGGAGCGTGGGTATAAAGCCAAGTCTCGTACGCCAGGGAAAAAAAGCAACACCTCTTCCTATCTGTCAAGAAGCCCCAAAAATCCTTGGAAAAGATGAGGATATTTGTTTTTGTCCTCATTTTATATAGGATATTATATATTTATTTATTATTTGATAGACAAAGTATAGATAATTAAATAAAATTTATACTCTATTTAATAATAAATAGATTGTAAGTTAATACATATTTCACGTATTATAAATATAAATAATATTTTTTAAAAGATATTTTCCTTCACCAATATTAAATGGGAAATGATGGTTGGACTCGCGATTTCGACGCACACTCGGATGCCGTCAAAATAAAGAAACAAAAAAGTTTTAAATAAAAATAATATGACTTGAACGGTGGATGTAAAAAGTGGTCTATTTAGTTAGTCGATTTCCTATACAAATAACAGCTCTAATGTTAAATGTGCCAATATTAAATGTATCAAATGATCCTCATCGAATTTTCTAGCTACCAAAATTAAATGTACCAAATTTATTTTTTAATATATATATATATATATATATATATATATATAAAATTCTAAAATTAAATTTTATTAAAAAGGAAATGATTAACATATCATTCAGCTAGAATATTTGGTTTTTCGTCCATAAAGATATATTAATTGTGTAACTTTTTATAGGGATGTGATTCAATTTTTTAATAAAAAATCACATACTAAATATTTAATTTAATAGAAATTTTATTTTTAAATGAATTAGATTTTTTTATAGGAATATGATTCAAATATTATTTTATAAAAAGACATTAATTGTATCAGTTTTTATAGCAATAGGATTAAGATTTTTTAATTTAATATGAATCTGATTGTTAAATGAATTTGATTTTTTTAATAGGAATAGGATTTAGAATTTTTTTTTTTAAGAATAGGATTCAAATATTTTTTTTTAATAAAATCTGATTTTGATTAAATGTTAATAAAAATACAAAATATTTTTAAAAATCTAATTTTTAAATAAATATTATTTTTTTTACAGAAATAAGATTCAAATATTTGTAAAAATATAAAATATTGTCAATAAAATCATTTGATGAACAAAATATTATTTTTGATTTATAGGAATAGGATGCAAATGATTTGCATTACAATATTTCTAATAAAACCATATTTTAAAATGTAAATGATTACTATTAATATTGGTATTAGAGCATCTCCAACAGAGCTTATTCGGCATCCCACTTCCAGAGTTGCTCCCACCAAATGGGATTGGGGCCAAAGTGTTCCCATTGAAGCATCTATACAAGTTAGGACGCGTCCTCCTCCTTGAGATCATCCCAAATTCAAAGTTTAATATTTTTAAAATTTTTATAATCCTATAAATAAGTATGTGGGATCAAAATTGGGACTCTCCATTAGCGAGTGATCCCAAGTCCAGTCCACTTTTCTTTTTATGATGCATTACACATGTGGCAAATGATGGAGTCAAAGTTGGGATCCAATTTAGGACCCAACATTAGAGTTGCTTTTAGTAGTTGATTTTCAACATAAAAGTATATTATAAACAACAAGGTTAATATTTGATTTTGTTATCAACATTCATTTAGCAAGTACAAGACCACTATTTGGTTATAGTAATTGATAAATTTAATTTAATAAGAATCTAATTTTTAAATAAATTAGATTTTTCATATAGGAATAGAATTCATATTTTTTAATAAAATCATCACTACTAAATATTTTAATAAAAATAAATTAGATTTTTTTATTTACAAATCCTCACGTACTAATCATCATTCCTACTTATCCTAGATATTCTCATTTGTAGAATAATGAGTAATTTACCCTACTATATTGTCTAAGGCCTCACCGATCCTCTTCTAAATCGCTTTATATATTGTCATCCAAGTATGATTTAGTAAAATATGAGTTTTTTATATGCCAAAGGTAAATGTATGCGTTCTTTGAATTCTTTATTGGATAGTATGTTAAATATTATGTCACTGGTGGTAATAAAAATCGACTTCCTGAAGAATAGATTCATTCAAAGAGAAAAGATTCCTTTTTAAGGTTTCCATCAAACTTGAGAATTTGAATTCTTTCCAGCCATACGTTATTAAAGTGATGAAGCTTTGTTTGGGTCAATAAATTATATCAACTTTTGTTGCCAAGTACAAGATTGATGATATATGTAGTATGCTCCTTTAATAGTTTTTTTATTCTTGAACATATGCAGTTATAAAAATCTATTTTAACTAATATATCATTTTTTTCTCCTGAGTTTCATTTATACTTGAAAATTCAAGATTCTTATGATCACTCTTCATGTTAATGACTTGCATAAGGTAACAATAATTTTAGTATTTAGTTATATTGGAATTCTTTAAATTTGTATTATGGTTTAGAATAAAGTATGTTAGTCAGATCTATCCCTCAATTAAAATTGATTCCAATTGGATTCTCATTTGTGTGTATGACCTACAGGATCGTGCTCGCTATTAGTTGAAACTCCCTGATCTTGAAGAAGTTACTGCATTGTCAATTGAAGATTGGATGTAGAGTCATATAATTGGTTAATTTAAAATATTATTCTTCCTCTAGTTTGAACAAAATCAAATATGCAATGTGTGAGAAGACTAGCTAATTAGATAATTGTTGTTAATGAATGATGAAAAAAATTTTGAAAATAAATTATAATTAATCAACCAAAATCCAAAAATATATAAATTACGACTAAAAAGATAGGTAAATTTGATGCAATGTTGGTAAAAAAAAATCTGCTCTATTTTTAACAAATCCTATTTCAAGTATAATCAATTTGATTTCATAAATAGTATATTCCAAAAAAAAATTAGAACCTAAAAATTATATTATCAAAAATTATAAATAGTAAAAACAAGTATTGATAGTAAATCATATTAAACAATAACTCTATCTTTATACCAACTTATTGCCCACATAAAACCTAATAACTACCACATACTCATCATCACAATTGTAAATATAATTCAGCCAAATATAGACCTTCCTTTGGGTCAATCAACATACGCATGAATTATCTATATAGTAATCAAATATTGATAATAAATATTATCAAACAATAAGCTCATTTTTGGACTGATTTGTCATTCACATGGAACCTAACAATCATCACATATTTGTTACCAGGTGAGTGCATAAAATTGACCAAACACAAACTTTCCATTGGGCCAATGAATACTTGCAAGAATTTCATGCTCACAATCATCAAATGTTCCAAAGAGTTGTTCCTGAATTCCCTATGTATGATAAAAGCAAGCTCTTTGGCAATATATTGTTTCAGTCAATTCATTTCAAAATCCATAGAGTTGTTATGAATTCCCTATGTATGTCTTCAAATATCAATAAGTTAAATCCCTATTTGTAAATAAACAAATGATCAAATCTTTTATCGAATCCATCAACATGCCAAAAGACCAAATAAGAGGGACAACTCACATGTCAAACAAAAATTATTCTACGTTTACTTTAAGCCTAATTGAAATCCAAATATCAACAAAAACAAAAAAACTATTGCTCAGTGATTCAATCATTGATCACTCTGACACAATTTATTAGATATTTATATCTTGATAATCCCAAGATAATCCATGTTAAATAATTAATAAAATTTGAAGAGTATATTGTGTGTTAGTACAAAGTTTGGTCCAAATTAGAGTGATTTGATAAGGACAAGTCAATTGGCCTAAATAATCATCTCATTAAGTATAGACTTATTATGTATAGATATCATGTTACCTAATTACTAATTTTATGATAGGTTGAATTTGAAACTATGGTTTGGAGTTATAAAAGGTTATAGTTCCTAAGTTATATATATGCATCTTTTCCTCATATACAAGTCCATAGATTCTTATATGGGGTGAGGTTGTGAATAGGGATGGAAATAGGCAAGCCAAACTAAGCTTTAGCCTGAAAAGACTAGACCTGTATTTTCAAAATGGAGCCTGGGCCTATACCTATTACCTTACATAGGCCTTTTTTATGGCCTTGTCCTAGCTTTTTTAAAAGTCTGACCTAACCTGAAAGCCTATCTAGAGATCTATTTAGTTATAAAATATTTTTAAAAATCAAAATGCCTATTCTTAAATAAGTTAAAATACTATTAAATATATTAAAAATATATATTTTAAAATAGACTAAAACACTTTAGTTAAAAATATATTTTCAAATAAATTAAAATATTTATATTATTATTAGATATTTAAAGGATGATGGTGATAATGGTAATAATAATAGTAATAATATAAAGTAGGTATTGCCCAATAGGCTATTTTTGTAGCCTGAAGTTCTAACTTAATTAACTAAAATGATTTTTTGAATAGCCTTAACCTAGTTTATTTACTAAATAGACCAGGTCTAACTAGGTCAAACATAGGCTAGGCCAAAGGCCCCTGACGAGGATCTGGCCTACTTTCACCCCTAGCTGTGAAGCAGGAAAAGGAAATGCATTTGAAAGGTGAGAACTTGAGCCATTAGCGTCTAGTGGATGTGCAAGAAGAAAGGCGGAAGAGCAAAGTGGTTTTTGAACCAATTTAAACTAGTTTTAAACCAATTTCAGGGATTGCAGAGTGGTTTGAAATTTGAAAAGTAATTTAATCTCAACCCACAATTTGAAAAGTCAACCAAATGAATGACATGATTAGATATTGTCATCGTATCAAAATTAAATTCCTTATCTATTTTGTGTATAGTTTACTAGAATTTAATTTCTATGCACCAATAAAGTTACAATTTTTACATTGTTATTTAATCGTGTATTGTTACATTAATTATGATAGTTGATTATTTTCATACACTACTTAAAAAATAATGTAAATAAAAGATTTTGACTGGATGACAATGAAAATACATTTACACTCTCAATCCATTAAAATTAAACTTAATTTATTATTATAATTTTTATATGACTTAATTTGCATGCACTCAAGTGTAAGACTTGTTTACGTTATTATCCAACCAAATAATGTTATTTGAATGACTTTTGAAATATTAGAAGAGTGGATTAACCATATTTGCTGATATGACAAAACGTGATTGAATGACAGTATCAAAATGTATTACGCTAATGATACATCAATATTAAACTCTTTTTTTATCCTTAAACATTTCTTGAAATTTTTAAATTAAAAAAAAAATCCATGACTCGCTAGCTTCCAATTTATGGGCATTATAAGAAGAGTTCAATTGACATATCCTGATATTGTAAAACATCTTTATATTATTAACCAATAGAAAGTTGCCACATAAATCATTTTATAACCAACTCCAATTCAAAAGTTAAAAAACTACACATGATAGATGATTTATTATTTGTTCATTGGATGATAGTATAAATATATTTTACATTATCTAAATGACAATTAAAATATTAACTGAAAATATAAAAATTGGACAAAAAATAAGGTTAAAGGGAGTAACCTCCTTATTATATGTAATAGATACATTAAACTAGTCACCACAATGATAAATTATATAGATTAATTATCTATTATTCAATTTCTCGTCACAATCACTCACTATAAAACTCTCTTAGTTGAGCTTATAAAACCATTTTAAGGTTTGTTTTAACTTTTGGAAGAGTCAAAAAGTAATTTTAACAACTTTTTTACTTTAGAAAAAGTGTGGGAGGCCTTTTTTTTCACTTATACTTTTCTTTAAAAGAGAAATTTCTAAATAAGTGAGAGTAAAAGAAAAGATTTGCTTTATTTCATTTATAAATTGACACATTAACTATTATATTAAAAATACAAAAAAGTTATAGACAAAATAAATATTTTATCTTACTCTCAGGGTAAATAAAAATTTTCTTACACAAAATGTAAACCCAACAACCACTTATATTACCAATATACTAGAATTAAACTACCCTCTATTTCATTCCATTTGTCAACAAACAAAAAAAAAACACATATATTAAGAAAATAAAAATAAATCTTGGTAATAATATAAAATTATATAAATGGACAAAATTACTCATATTAAAAGATAAAAGTAGATAAGTACAATTAAGTAAAGTAAGTGAATATAATTAATTACACTATAGGTAGTATTGATAAAAAGTAATTAATGTTTTGTTGATGTGACAAATTGACATATACTTTTTTAAAAAAATGATTCAAGTGGGATTCACATCAAATCCAATGATAAATGAAATGTAAGTTGACACGATATTCTATGAATGGTGAGTGCAAATAATATTTTTCAAAAAAAAAATTCAAAAAAAATTGAGAGATGGAATCAAGTAGGAAGGAGTAGTATTTTATAACTATATTTTATAACTGTCTTTTATCTGAATGGAAGAGAATAATAGGAGTTTCAACTTGGTGAATTGGAAACCCTCATTGCCCCAAAACGGTATGGTGGATTAGGTAAGAGAAGCTAGATGTGTGAATATCTCACTTCTTGGTAAGCTGGCTTGGAAAATCTTGACTCAAAAACTCCTCTGGGTTTGTTTTCTCATAAGTATCTTAAAGGGTTGGTGCTAATTTGCTCTCAGTAGAACCCTCACCTAAGTCTTCTTCCATTTGGTGTGCTATTGCGTTAGCTGTCCATAAGCTCAGAGGGGATTGAGGAGGGCTTGTGCTTTGTCCCTATGGTATGATATTTGCCTCCCTTTTGGTAGATTATGTGAGCTTGTTGATTATGTTCATATTTCAGATACTCACCTTACTATGGGTGATTTATGGCATGGAGACATTTGGACTACCTCGTCTCTTTGGACTACTTTATCGCCTCAACTAGAACCTTAATTCAAGATTTTTTAAATATTAGTCAGTTCTTCTTGAGTGGGTTGGTTTTAGCAATCGCTAGAGTGGCATTTACTCTCGCTGCAAGTGCCTATAGGTGGTTGTTGTTTCAGTCTTTTCCATGGGATCCTAATCTTAATTGAAGCTGGATTTGGAAGGTGAGGGCTGAGAAGGTCAAGATTTTGCTTTGGTTGTGTACTCATGGTAGCTTACCTATCAATCTTTTCGTTTTCATTGGTAGCATGACAGCAAATAGTGCATGCTCACGCTGGTCAAGAGGAGACTCTCCTTCATTGTCTAAAGATTTTCAAAAGTCGTAGTATTTGGAATAATATTGCCGCACATCTCTTTTTCAGTTGATTGATGATCCAGTTGCTTGGGTGAAAGATGGTGCTCTTGGTGCTAATGATGTTCTTTTTTTGACTACTTTTTTGGTGGACTTGGCGAGTTGTAATCAGGATACTTTTCATACTAATCCTTGGTTGCTCCTGGTGGTCCTGTTGCTTGATGATGAGATCACTTCCTCTCTAGTTAATTGTGTAGATATGTCATTTGGCATTCTCCTCCCCATGGTGTTGTTAAGTTGAATGTTGATGGTAGTGTGTTATGGGAACGGGGGTTAGCAAGCTTTGGTTGTATTATTCGAGACTCACATGGTGGGTGGTTGGCTTCTTGCTTGATTTGTAGATGAGATGCGAGTTCTGAGTGGAGCTAAGTGTAACACCCTAATAATTAACCCAATACACCTACAGTACTGATTAATTACTAGACTTTACTCTTTGCTTCAGTTCCTTAATCATGCTTTGAAAATACTTAGTGAAATTACGAGTCATTTTTTTTAAACATAATTGAAAACGTGAGCCGCGCTTAATGTGAAAGATTTAGCAAAATTTAAAAGACACATAGGAATTTACAAACATCACATCATAATATATTGGCTCCATCATACAGCATCCATAATTACATATCATATAGATATTTTGCCTACCAACAGAATAAGACTAAGTGTAGGCAATCTAATAAAACATAAATAATATATGGATGGAAGGACATCCATTAATGGCACCTAGTAATAACACTCAGGGATAGGGATAGATATCTGAAATATACGAGTGAAACTAAGGATTCAAGTTCAACTCCGATAGCCTCAATGTGATTCACAAACGCTTCCTTCTTGAAGACGAGATGGAAAGAAAAATAGAGGAGTGAGAAACTTATAAAAAGAATCTCAGTAGGGTACTCACCTCATGATGCATTGTGTCATCATCATCGTCCCCAGGAACCTTGGGTTATTATGAAATAGTGAGCATGCTAAGATTGATTTATTAAGTTCGAAAATATACTTTCCGAGGTTCGTCGTTTTAATCATGCGTCTTATAATGCATCATAAACTTAGCATGTCATGTTTATAATGAACTTTTCCTTTCATATATAATAACATAGTTATGCATAAAATCACATCATATTCCTCATCATCATTTCATAATACTATGCATAGCAGAATATCATATTTCTCATCATCATCTCATAAATACTATGCATAGCAGAACATCATATTCACATAATGCATTTACTTAGTTTCTTAGGTGACTTAAAGTTACTTTCATCATCATTTTCCTAGGCCACCCTATACTTCACCCTTTTGGGAGTAATCTAGGTTATGAGCTCATACCTTGCTAGTCACCGCACATACTTATCCCTTTTGATAAGTAAAAATTCCTGTCTTACCCTTTTGAGAGAACAGACTAGGGGCAAGAATCACCTTTTCACCGCCTATAGTTTGGTCCAAAGGATCATTTTCTCATATATTTTGAGTCACCTTTAAGTCTTTGCATGTTATATCATAATACAATTCTTCATTCATAATCATCATAACATTTTCTCATTTATAGTCTTATGCCGAAATATATACCAACTGTAATCATGCATCTGGAGATTCCAGGGAGAGGTGGGTCACAATGGACACGCTTAAATACCAAATCTTTCCTTAGCAGAATCTTTCCAATTGCACTCTTACAGGAATACACTTTCTTCCAGGAATAGAATATTTATGCATAAGTTTTCATTGTTTGCAACAACAACTATAACATATAAACCAGGGAATCAATCAATGACACCAAATTCTTAATAAGCATCAAATCATATTTTAAGTACACATAAATTACTAGCTTCCCATAAAATTCTTACAAAGTTTTAAAACTCTTTTAGAACTAATTCCTTTTGTTAAACTTGAAAGAAGTCATAGGACTTTAGGCCTAAATTAACCATGGGACCGATTTATAACTTGAAAGAATGTTCATAATTAAATCTTTCACTTAAGATAAAAGGAGCAAGTCTTGAGCTTTAGAGATTTAGGTGACATCTTTGAATTATTACCATGCTATGCAACCTTATTTTAATCTTATCTTTATAAGGTGATAGCTTGGAATTATAAACATGATATGCAATTCCATTTCTTTATCTTTAAGATTTAAGGTGATAACTTGAAAATTAAACATGATGCAAGAACTTGTAATATAAACATGATGCAAGAAACTGAAGCGGCGTAACGCAGGACCGTAAGGGAGAAGAAATCAAAAAAGCCGGTAGTCGCATAGGAAAGGGAATGGAATTATTTTTTTAAGCTCCAATTCTCAAGACTTCTTAAAGAATAAATTCTTTAACTCCAATTATCTCATTTCTTCGCTTATGATTCATAAGCAAGTCTTTGAGCTCTAGGATTTTTAGGTGATGACATAAAATAAACATGCCATGCATTGACTCTTTTAGCCATTATAAAATAAAGTGAGAGCATAAAATAAACATGAGATGCAACTTCTTTATTATCTTTAGAGATTAAGTGACAACTTGAAATTTAAACATGAAATGCAAGCTTGAAATTTAAACATGAGATATGCAAGTTCATTTATTTATTCTTGAGAATTTAGTTATGACATAAAATAAATATGGCTATGCAAGGCATAAACTTAAACGTGGATGCAAGTTCACTTGATTCTTTACTAGAGCTCCTTCAAGACTTTAAGAGAATTATGTTTTCAACCCAATATATGTATCTTAGCAAGACAAAGTAAAAATACATATTTCATATTCAAACCTCAAGATAAAAACATTATTCTTTAAAGTTTTGCATTAAATGGAATGTTCAAGCTTTAGAGGCCTAACTTGTGATGGATTTACAACCCATATTCAAGGTCCTCATCATCAAGCCATCATTTCATTCCTTCCTAGGCCATTTGGCCGAAACCATGAAAGGAAAATAAGGAAAGAAAAACTGAAATTTTAGAAGCTTTGGAAACTAGTGAAACCTTCAAGTTTTAGAGATCTAACTTGTGAAAGCTTTGCAACCAACACTCAAGAATCTCATCATCAAACCATGGTCTCATCATAAGCTAGGCCATATGGCCAAAATACTTTAAAAAGAAAGGAAGAAGAAACTGAAAATGAAAACTTAAAAGAAAGCTCATGAAAACATCATTTTTGAGCTAGAAACATAACTTGTCTTAGCATAAAATGAACTTAGAAACTCCCTACCTAATTTGATTTGAAAGAAAGGAAGAGAACTTGGTTTCCTTGAGTGAAATGAAGCAAAATATCCTTGAAAAGCTGAAGGAAGAATTCAACCAAGAGAAAGAAAGAAAGAAAGCTTTTGGTGCTCCTAAGACTAGAATTTGTGTAAGTTATGAACTAAGCATCTAAACTATCTTCAAGCATGCCTATTTATAGAGATTTTGCAGCTCATAAATGGACAAAGGAAGGAAAGAAATCTGACCAAAAATTAGAGAAAAAATAAGGAAGAAAAATCATTTTGTTTGGTGGCTTAAAACATGGAATCATGTTTCCATGTTTTCATGATTCTTTGTTTTCATTCTTTGGATTTTTGTGTAATAATTTTCTGACTTATTACTCAATAATTTCGTGCATTACAGCCTTGTGGAAGAGGATTTTGTGTGTTCCATGTATTTTTTAGGTGTAGGCAAGGTATTCATGCAATTTAGAGAATTTACGGTTAAGGGTTTAAGTGAATTACTAAGCAATTTGGGTGTTTTAAGCAATTTTAGGTTCTAATCAATCTAAATAAATAATTTTGACTCTAGATTAGTAATTAGAATTTAATAAGCTTTAATTTGAGCCTAATATTGCTTAGGTTTCGTTAGACAAATCAAAAATCTCAAAATTTGTAAAACTCAAAGACAGGGGCAAAACGGTCATTTTACTTAAAAATTGCCCGGACCACCCGCTTAACCAATGGTTAATCATGGCTTAAAAACACCTTTTAACACATTTTAGTGAGGTTCGGCTAAGTGGCACAAATTGAATTAAAAGGGTAAGGGCGTTTTGGTCATTTCGCGTCGAGAACTCAAAATTAGGATTTTTCTCCTCTATTAACACACATAACACAAACAATCCCTTATTAACATCAAAACATCCCCTTGAGGATGGGTGGGGCCCACGATCCTCATTTTTCTAAAATAACCTCAGGGCATTTTGGTCATTTTACACGTACAGAAAATTGGTTTGCAATACTTGCACGAATTGCTCCTAACTTCTCTTCTAACGTTATATTCCTTTATTAAGGATTGTTTGGTCTCAAATTTTATATAATATTTACCTACGTAATTGGTAATTCCTAATGATAGTAAAAATTACAGTAAAAATTGGGCGTTACACGAAGCTATTTGGCATGGTCTCTCCTTAGCTGGATGCTTGGTTACCGTCCTATGTATGTTGATATGGATTGTCTGGAGGCCTTTTGGATGTGTTAACGATTAGATTTCTCCTCATCACTTGGACTTCTTTGCTCCTTCATATCCGTGATTGACTTTGCACAATTGGAGCGTTCATTGTGGTTTGATTCCAGGACTTGATTAAGGGATCATGTAGCTAAAATTAGTGCTACATCGGGCTTGGATTATCTTAGGTGGCCTAACCCTGAACGAAGCACAAGAGCATTATGCTTGTTGATTTAACCAGCTAGTCCTGGTTGTGTTTTTGTATTTTCATTACCAAAAAAAAAAAAAAAAAGTTAACTATGTCTAGATTCTAAAACATTGTTGTAGGAGCGATGTCTCCGTCCCGTCACATGACATAGAATTTACACATCAAATCTACATTTATAATGGTTTTCATTGGTAATTAAATGCCATCGTAGAATATGTTTGGATTGGTGAAAGGAGATGGAAAGGAATGAAACTCAAATTTCCATTGAAGGTCGTATTTCTTTTGCATTTTCTTTTTAATATATGCTTTATGTTGTGGAATGGAATTTGTACACTCTGATCCTTTGGATCTGAACTTAGCAGTGAGGTCTGATATTCTAAATTCGCAACTAGAATTGAGTGGGACTTGGAGAAGGGTGGATGGAAGGATGTCCATTAAGTGTGTTTAATGCACATAAGCTATCAATTTGACTCGCATATATATACACATGATATCAAGTTTAGTTCTCGAAAGATTTTTATCGTCAATTTGATACCTATAAGATATACACAGATTAATTTAATCCCAACTAAATTGATATATTTTGTTTTTAGGGTTGAAAATGTTTCAATGAAAACGGCTCGAGTTTTCAAAGAATTTAGGAAATATTTTCAGAAACTATTTTACATAAATTTCAGTTTATTTTCTGTTTTCCTTGAAAATAAAAACATTAAATCCTTAAACCAAACACGTACAGTCTATTTATAGTTTTGGTCAAAATTGATTTTGACTAAGCATGTCACTCCTCCCCAAGAAAAAAACCATATCAAATAAATACATTTCTCTTCAAATCAATTTGTTTGATCTCAACGAAAGAAAATTATGCAAACCAAACATGCGGTGAGATGAAGCAGACATACAATTTAAGGACAAAAATGAACACATAATATGGAAGAGTCCTATTTCACCAAAATAAAACAGTAAAAAATGTTTCAATATTGAATACATCACCAGCATGGTAACAGTAAAACCATTTATAAGTACAACTACTGCATGGTGAATGTCATAAACAATACCCAAAATGTATAGTTCGTTTCAAGAGGAATTAACAGAAAAACAAGGAAATAGTGTTTAGTACCTACATACAACTAATAGCCTCAGCACTCAGGGTATCAGCACAATAGATCCTGAGGTCTTCCTATTCTCCAGGTCTGCATGTGCTTTTGCCGCCTCAGACAAAGGGTAAGTATGATTAACCCTAACCTTCAAGGCACCAGAAGCAACCTTGGCAAACAACTCTCCTGCAGCCTCCAATAGCTCATCCCGTGTGAATCCAT
This sequence comes from Dalbergia oliveri, assembly GCA_030441495.1. Classification (NCBI taxonomy): domain Eukaryota; kingdom Viridiplantae; phylum Streptophyta; class Magnoliopsida; order Fabales; family Fabaceae; genus Dalbergia; species Dalbergia oliveri. The sequence continues at coordinate 38,584,072 of JAMLFY010000003.1, forward strand.
AACCATAATGCATTAGTGTTGGCCTTGTCAGGAACAGGGATTTTTTAGCCAGGGAAGATAATGGAACTGGATCAGGTCCACCTGATGACTGTCCGAAACTTATCATGTAACCTCTAAGCCTCAAGCATGCCAAAGATCCCTGGACAAATCATAGCATACCTCATTAGGGACTTTCCCCAGAACTACAAAAATTTGAAAGGATAGTATACACATTATATAAATAAGGATTTAATTTATATGCTCCGTGAGTGTAAAAAAGTTTTACACAAATATCCAAAAATGTATTGCCACGTCAAAAAGTGTTTGACTTAACTACCCACTGCCTTAAAAGTCTTACAAATATAAACACTTGATTGATGACGCTGCAAAACTCTATTATATTGTTGTGGCATCAAAATTAATCTCTATAAATAGATATAGCAACCCAAAGTTTGATAACTAAAATTGAAACCATACACCTCAGGTTTGGTCATCATCTATGAAGTAAGCTGTTAAGTTTGTTTCAACATCGTATTAATCTGACAGAATACTTGAACTTCTGGGCCACAATCTATTGATTAAAATCTGCAGCCTATCAATTCTTGTTCTGTGCCCACCCATTATATTATAAGTATTGTATCTAGTCTTGGCAAATACAAATATTTCCTTTTACATTATCACATTTTGCAAACGCATTGACAAATCAAATGCTGTCGGGATACAGCATTATGAATTCATATCTAAAGTAGACAATAATCGATTTGATTTCATGAAAATGGTTCAGCAATTCATTTAAGAATTTGGCATAACAATCCCTATAGAGTTCTTTATCTACGATCTAATTGTAATTTGTTGATAGTTTAATTTTAAGTAATGATCCATACGGGATCAACTTAACCATAAATCTATTGTTATTTCTGAATACTCCATTATCATAAGAGAAAGAGCTCATAAAGAATCAGTAAACAAACTACTTATCATTATTATAGTATCATCCAAGACACTATGAATAATCCTATTTTTCCACTCATGTACCCAACTATCTGATTTTGAAATTTCATTCCGATGAAATATAGCAAAGAATAGGACCAATAGGTACTACCTCAAAGGTATCCTTTCCCACAGAATCATAGACTACTTCAACACCATTGCCTGATGTTATTTCATTCACACGGCAACAAAATCCTCTTCGGTATAGATTATGACATGATGGCAGCCATCCTCCTTGGCTTGAGCTGCCTTCACTTTATTGGATACAGTTCCAATAACTGTTGCGCCAAGAGCATTTGCCCACTGGCACAACAGGGATCCAACTCCACCAGCTGCTGCATGGACAAGAATCGTGTGACCAGGTTCTACCTGTAAAGTGATACTGATATTTGTATTAGTCTATGTTAATCATCAAGCTGGGGCAAACTTAAGAGACAATGCATTGGTTTTAGGATCAAGCTTGAACTCATTGGTGCATAGATATCATGGTCAGCTATAACAGCTGTTGTCTTGCCTCTGCTGCAACACTGTTATCTTGTGCTTTACTTGGGGCATCAATGCACGAAGGAGACAAATCACAGCAGAAAAGAAATGTCTCATTTTGCATATTTCATGGCTATGATGTCATTAAATAGAACTCCTTTTAGTATAATATTCATTAATCAAGATGGTACTTTGGTTTCTACTACAGCAACAATTTAAGCCTTGTTCCTCATGTCTCATGAGTGCTTCTTGCAGCATCAGCCCAACTTAGCTCATCCAAACAACAGACAAGGCATACAAGAACTAACCAAGGACTAATTTTGGAGCTAATCAATAGATCTATAACCTAACTATTAACTGATATCCTAACATGTGCCAAATATACTAATGAATCTGTGCTAGTATTCACACAAAAATAGAAGGTGAACACGAAAAAAAAGACTTGCTTCAGCTGTAATGACAACACAGTGTAGTATAACCTTACCCACCTTGAAACAACGTTTAAGCAGAAAATGACTTGTCATGCCCTTTACCATGATGGATGCCCCAATAACTGGTTCAATTGAGGGAGGGACAGGGACAACTTTTTCTGCAGGTAGAATCTGCTCTTCAGCATATGAGCCCAATGGTCGACCTGCATAAGCTACAAGATCTCCAACCTTCGTGCTGGTGACTCCAGCACCCACAGCTATCACAACCCCAACAGCCTCCATACCTGCCACATTAAGGAGGGAACATGATATACCTTTGGCCTCTACCTGGCTTCCAATCAGTTAAGGAAGTCATCATCAATGCATATTTTGATAGAGAATTCTTGAGCTCCAAACATAGAAAGCAACAATGAACAATTGAGTTCTCTAGACGGATAGATGGGTGAATAAAGGTCACTAGTTAATAACATCAAAGTTAAACTAGATGGTTTGTAGTACAAGTATTTTGTGTGTCACACAAAAGCAGCCCAAAGTGGTAGAGGGTCCAGTTTTTGCTTTTCTGGAATACTCACAATAACATGAGAAAAACTAAGGCCTATTTGGTTTGAATTTTCATTTCCTATATTCTGTTTTCGGGATTTTGTGAAAGAAATAATAAAAACAATAAAATCCTGATTCCTATTTTCATTTCTTGTTTTTACTATTTCCATCACAAAATACTAAAAATTGAAAACACAAAATAAAAACAGGAAATAAAAGTGCAAACCAAACGGGCCCTAAATAGAAAGAATTATTTGGACTGAAATGTAGCTATTGATTATTGTTTCTAGGACAAGGACCTTGACCATTTGAACAAGGAGGCTGAATCAATCCCATAAGATGAAAGGGATAATTGAAGGTGTCATTGTTATGGCAATCTATTGATCCGAAGCCATTGTTTCACTTCCTCAAGACAAGTTATATATGAGTTCTGGGCAAAGAGCTAGAAGTGTTTATGTCTTTATGCTAGTGACATACAACATCTCGTTGACGCCCAGTCATAACATGACAACTCTCCAGATGACAAATCATGGCTTGTCATATTGTTTGAACAAAGTCCAGTCCACCATTCAAGACATCACACTACTCGATGATGGTGAACATCAAAAAGTTCTAAAAAAAACTTGATACTCTCTTCATTCCGTCTAATAAGTGTCATCTTTATTTATGCACACATATTAAGGAAATAATTAGATGAACTTGAAGTTAGATAAATTTAGTGTATTTTACAATATTATATGTGTATTTTACAATACTACTCTTATCACTTACTCTAACTCTTTCATATTTAATCTAACCAATTCTCTCATAAGAGTACCAAAGGAAAAAAATAATTAATGTTGTCGAGAATTGTTAAAAGGACAGATAATAATAGAAAAATAAAATTTTTTAGATGGACACGAATTATAGAATGGAAGGAGTAATTTGTATATGGTGTTTGTCCTCCATGGTCTATATAAAGACTTTGAATCTGTTTGAAATAAAGTCATGACAAACACTGTTATCCCTATTAGGTGAAATTGATTAAACCACCTGCTTCAAGCCCCTTATCCGGAAGCAACATCTGGCATTGTTTCCTACACTGTCAAAATTGTTAGCCTTCTAACAATGAGAAGAAAACTGAGTTTGGAGGAGAATGTAAAGAGTATCTCAACTGAAAGCAGCCCAACAAGCTTCCTCTTTCACTCTTTATTTTTTATATTTTATTTAAAGAAGAATAATTATTAAATAAATAAAAACAAATAGAAAATTATATAAATCAATAAAAATATTTACTTATAATATTTTATTTTAAATTTAAATAATTACTAATAAATATTATTTTTAATATTATATTACTTTTTTATATACTATGATGAAGAGTACAAGCGAAAAATTAAAACATACAAGAGAAGAGAGTATTATATATTTTGCTAAATTTTTTATATTTTATTAAGAAACAATAATTATTAAAAATATTGAAATCAATAGTAAATAACATTTATTATAAATTGTGATTTTAATAATAAATTAATAAATATTTATTTATTTTTTATGCAAAAGGTTATGCAAAACCTAAGTTCAGGGATAGAGTGGTAAATGGTATGATCCCTCTCTATGAGAGGTTTTCATGATTTGAACCCCAATTAATAAATATTTACAGTTACTATGATTAAGAATAACAAATATTTTAAAAATAATATTTATTATTTAAATTTATAATTAAATAATTAATACAAACCAAACTCTTATTTTCTTATAATGAGATTTAGTTCATATGTTTGACAATAAATACATTTTAACCAATTAAAATTTGACACATCATTAACCATTAAGAAAAATTGGCAAAGGTGTTGCACGTACTAAAATTATAGTGACGTGTCAAATTTTAATTGGTTGACAATTTAAAAATCAGTTAATATCAATTAATCTCTATTATAATTGTATTTTTGTTGAATATATATTCATGATTACAAATATTTATGATATAAAAAAGATGAAATAAAATTAGAACTAGTAGGTGACTTGAGGAGCTAGTGCTGGACAACCAGCAAATACTACACGAACCAACAAGGTGGAACCACACTCTAATTGAGGCCGCTTTCTCGGGTCAGACGCCCAACCTATTAAAAATCATTTCCCTCACCCAACCTTTAAGAATATAATTTTAACTACAAGTTCTCTTCATATCCCATTTATTTTCCTTAAAATCCAAACTCACATATCACATATATACCCAAGAGGCGCATTTATTTTTCTGGAAACATGAAGATCGTGGGGCTTTCACGGTTAAGAGTGCTTGCTTAATAAGGCAGCTTGGGGAAAGCAGTTCGAAGAAAAGGCCTATTGTTTGGCTAACCATGCGAAATTAGGTGGGAAGGGTATGGTTAGAAGACCCCCCCTAATTCATTGTTAATCTCTTCCTGGAGGACTCTTGCGTTCAATAAAATGTTAAAATTCTTTTCCAGTTCAAAAGAAAAAAAAAAATTTATTGGACTATATAAGAGTTAGAGTTAACCGTGGATAACGTGACACTTTTCCTATTTTTAGGAATGAGGAATGTTGGATAATGGATAGCTATCCCTAGATCCACGTCTTACTTCCTGTATGACAAAGAGACGACTTTGTACCATGTTTTCATGTGCATTCAGAATATAAAAACATTTTCCTTCTCCTTTCAAGTGATTCGCATGCTCTGCGAACATGATTAAAACTATTAGACTACTTGGGAAACAACCAATTGCAGGTGAACTCATCATCCATCAATAACCAAATTTTCTTCAAAGTCGAAATCACCAACAACTGGGTTCCAGATCAAGCATAATGCACAGTACGTTGCTGTTATTAAGGAGTAAGTGGACAGAAGAATTTGGTAGCGAGCGAACCTGGAGTGAAGGGGAAGGAAGGGGCATCATAAACTCCTTTCCGAATGTACACATCAATAAAATTAACCCCAATTGCTTTGTTCTTCACACGGACCTCGCCTTCTTTTGGCTCCCCAATTTCCACATCCTCCCACTTTAGAACCTATCTTCAATTGGGAAACATAATAAAATAACAGTGCTAGAAAGCAAACCAGGGAAGCACGTGGCTTACCTGCCATAATTTAATAATATTATGCACTCAAAATATTAAAAAAAAAAAGGGACACTGCAACTCCGAGAATGGAATAAATAATCGCTTTTTATGAAATCAAATGGAACCTGAGGGCCACCGAGTTCATGTACTCTGATAGCTTTGACCATGTTGCGTGGTGCTGATGATAAGGAAGCTCTCGTGGTGAATGTTGTTGTGGTTGCTGGCTGCTTTGCTCAAAGGCAATGAAAGTGATGATGAAAGAGATGAAAAGGGTAGACTCGGTGGAACTAGTAGCAGTGAGAGACGTAGAATTAGAATTTTTCCTTACTTTCAATAATAGTTTTAATTTGTCATCTATTTTATCCTAACTAAATTTTTATATCAGTTTTGTTCTAAAATTTTTAATTTCAACATCAACTTTAATCATTTTATTAGCTCCATTTTAATAGAATGACTAAATTGATGTAAAAATAAAAAAATTGAATTGAATTGTTGTCAAAATTAACAATATTATAATTAAATTGATTCAACAATTTTATTAATGTTAAATTAAAAATATTAGAAGTAAAATATTTTTTTTTCTATATTTGCAAAAAAGAAAATTGTAGTGGTTTGACATGGATTATATTTGTTCATTTATTTATATTTTGGTATAGTAAAATTTGGATGGGGTTAGCATTGGTATCTTATCGGATTTAGGGAAGAGGCATGACTTTTTTGAAGATTTTTGGAAAAAATTATATATCATTTCACTAATAAGAATCCTATATTAATTAGAAGATTTGAACCAATACCCTTATAAGACTTGAGTCAAACTTTAACCAACTGCATCCATCTCATTGGCTCATATTTTTATAGTTTATAAACAGATTTATTTGTTTGTTTGGACACTTATTTTGGATACAAATTCGTGTGAATACTAAACATTAGTGCACATTAGCTAATTGTGAATGACTGAATGGTTTATCCAAAAGAAAAAGTTAATAGTGAATTGAGTTAGCTTGCATCAAATTAACTGGAACTCAATTAACTATGACTATTAATAGTTTGGACAAAAAATATTTGTTTGGTTTTGAAAAATATTTTTTATTTTTAATATTAATTATAAATATATCATATTTTTATTTTATTTCTTATTTTTGAATTTGTAGAGGAAGTAAAAGGTTTTTTAATGTTTTCTCCTTGATAATTAATATTGAATAATAAAAAAATAAAGAAATATTTTCTTAACTAAATGGATGATATATTTTAAAAAAAATCAATTTTAATATTAGGTTAGAATACAACGATGGTACTAATGAAGGTGGGATCATTTCATCGACCTTTGGCCGGTACATCACCATAATTTAGGATTAATTATTGAATTTCTCTGTTTGTAGATAATTTAAAAGTAGCTCTACGAGTACTCATTGAGCCAATCACCAAAAATAATTTAAAAAAAAAAGACAAACACAATTATGGCTCTAATGTGTTATGAAATTTTTGCTTGATTCACATACTCAAAAAATTCAATCTATACCATTTTTAATTGCGAGCCCATTATAAAAAAAAAAAGATTATTGTCATGTGACATTCATATAACACCTTGTTTCTCTCTAAAAACCAAAAGTTACTATATATATATATAAATTAATCATTATTTAGATAAATTTAAATCGATAAAATGGATAAATTTTTATTTCATTAAAAAGTTTTCAATTGTAATTCCTGGAAACAACTATAACCCACTCACTACTTGAAACCTTAGAATGTTAATGATTTAAACTTACTTTATTATTATACTTTTTATATGATTTAATTTGTATGCACTCTAGTGTAAAACTTGTTTACGTTATTATCCAACCAAATAATATTATTTGAATGACTTTTGAAATAATAGAAGAGTGGATTAACCATATTTGTTGATGTGACAAGACGTGATTGAATGACAGTATTAAAATGTTTTATGCTAATAGTACATCAAAATTAAACTCTATTTTTATCCTTAAACATTTCTTTAAATTTTTAAACTAAAGAAAAATCCATGACTTACTCAGCTTCTAATTTGTGGGCATTATAAGAAGAGCTCAATTGACATACCCTAACACCATAAAACATCTTTATCTTATTAACCAATAGAAAGTTACCACAAATAATTTTATAACCAACTCCAACTCAAAATTTAAAAAACTACGCATGATAGATAATTTATCATTTATTCATTGGATGATAGTATAAATATATTTTACATTGTTAGTGCATAACAATTAAAGCATTAAACTGAAAAATATAAAAATTGGACATAAAATAAGGTTAAAGGGAGGAACCTCCTTATTATATGTAATAGATACATTAAACTAATCACCAAAATGATAAATTATATAAATTAATTATCTATTATCACAATTTCTTGTAACAATCACTCACTATAATTCATTATTTTGATAAAATTTTAATTATTTTGATAACTCTTAGTTGAGCTTATAAAACCATTTTAAGGTTAGATTATTTTAACTTTTGGAAGAGTCAAAAGTACTTTTAACAACTTTTTTACTTTAGGAAAAGTGTATTGGGAAGCCATTTTTTTTCATTTTTGTTTTTTGTAAAAGAGAAATTTCTAAATACATGGAGAGTAAAAGACAACATTTGCTCTATTTTACTTATAAATTGTGTAATGCCCAAGTTTTTTTTTCAAAATAAATAAAATGGTTAGAAATTTTTTTTTCAACCAATAAAGGTGTCATTCCTGTTAACTATCGTTCTAGATCCTAAATTTCGCTAAGTCGGACCTACACGCCCTTGGAGGGTTATATGATAGAATCATATTCTTGGACCAAAAATCGGTAATTGTCCCTAGAGAAAAATGTGTTGAAGAGTGATTTTTAATGAATTTTATGAAACCCTTAATCTCCATTTTTAGCTTACAAATTTATGAAATCATAAGATTTTTCAAATTTGAACTAAAACCCAAAAATTAGATTTTGATTTGTTGGAATTTTGATTTTTCTAATATTTTATTTGAATCCAAATGGGGGTATTTTCTTATTTACATTTCTTAAAACATTTGTTAATCATTTGTTTTCTTTCCATTAATTTTAAAATATAAATGTAAATAAGTGATAGATCATTCTGGAACATCAAGGCAAGCATGGTCAACAGGAACAGTAAGGTGCAAGGAAGATCTTTTGTGTTCTGATAAGTGCTACGCTCGACAGACTATAAATACCCCATCTCAGGTCCAACATTCCAACACACTTCTCCCCTCCTTCACGCGAAAATTTCAGTTTCCAACTCATTTTCACCCTCAGACTCCATTTTCTTCCATTTCTTCAAGTTTAACCGAATCTGTCATTCCTAAGGCTTAAAGGTACGTTGTTCTCTTAGTTTTGCTTCCTTTCCTTCAAGTTTTCTTGGATTATGGGTGGTTCTCTAAGCTTCTTAAGGGAGAGAAGCTTTTACCTTGTTAGAGTTGGATTTTTGAGGCTTAGAGGTTAATCTAGCATTCCGTTCTATATCAATAATGGAGTCATTTCTACTCCCAAAGGTCAGTCATATGATTTCTACATATCTACCCCTCCAGGTGAGTGGGTTCACATCTGTGACTCTTTTGTTATGCATTAGAGTTATTTTCACGAAAATATGATTTAATGTTTGGTTTTAGAGAAATACTATAAGGATTTGAGATTTCTCTAGTTTATATGTTTTGAATTGCCTTTAGAGCATGAAATGTATTTTTGAAAAAAACTCATGGGGACCATATTTGTTATAATGGTTTTATATGGAATCGATGATATATGTAACTATTAAAGGGTTTTATAATTGTTTACTGGATTCTGGAATTGATTTATGCTTATGTTATGGTTTTATACCTAGATATGAAGTTTGGCGAAAAGGAATGGAATGATGGTTTAGACTCTATAATTTCAAAATATAATATTGAGTTTTTCCTGGTTTATGATTTGAACTATATTTGACAAGTTAATAGTCTAATTTAAAGGGCTTGATGATTGGATGATATTTTTGATAATCAATAAAAGGTTTTTATGGGTTTTGATTTATTTACAATAGCTATGAAAGACAGGTTGTGTGTTAAGGTAAATCCGTTAACCTTAGTACCAAGTAAGCCTAGAGCTAAAGTATTTAGAGAGGACCCAGTTAGGATTCCATTATTGTCACACTGGGATGATACGTAACGCAGATGTGACAGAGATTTCAGAGAATTGATTGACGCATTGAGGACGATGATACGTAATGCCCAGATGTGTCAGAGATTCCTGTTTCTCTAAAAGCTATCACACTATAAGCTTATATGATTTCAGATATGAAATTGAATAGAGGAAATGACTTTTGAGTTTGTAAAATGATGATTTGAAAATAAATATATAAAATGTACGTATACTTGATTATGCATGATTTTTGGAAATTATTGATGTTATTATGACTCTATGCATTGTTTCTTGGATGTTCCATGAAAGGGGGTTTAGGTGAGGGCTCACTAATTAGTTTTTGAATAAAAAAGTCACCCTCTCCTTCTCTTATGTTTTTAAGATAGAACCACTCCTGCAAATTCTACTCAACCATAGTAAAGAGTCAAATGGTAAGCTTCACCGGAGTGAGGCATGTATTCGGAGTTGTTTAGAGTGCTCCAATACATTAGGCGGGATCGGCCACCTGCATGATTTAGGCTTTTACATATATATGTTGTGCTAAGTTGTATTATAAAATTTTGCTATTATATAGGTTTGTTTATGAATTAGACTTTAGAAAACATATTATGAAACTAGACTTGATTATTTGGATTATTTTGATTATTTTGAACATAAAGAACAGGTGATTGATATGTAGAAAAAGGAAAATTTGTTTTGAATAATCTATAAGCTGCATATAGAGCAAGGGTCACGAGACTTACGTGAAGGATTTCTCACGTCAGGTCATGTGCCTAGTTCGGATGTGACAAATTGACACATTAATTATTATATTAAAAATACAAAAAAAATTGGAGAAAAAACAAATATTTTGTTTTACTTTCATAGTAAATAATAATTTTTCTACATAAAATGTAAACCCAAGAGCCACTTATATTACCAATATACTAGAATTAAACTACTCTCTATTTCATTCCATTTGTCAACAAACCCAAAAAAAACACATATTAAGAAAATAATAGATAAATCTTGGTAATAATAAAAAGTTATATAAATGGACAAAACTACTCATATTAAAAGATAAAAGTAGGCAAGTACAATTAATTAAAGTAAGTGAATATAATTAATCTATTCGTATTATACATAGGGAATTGTGGTGTTTTGGTGTCCAATTTTTTTACGAATTTTATCCTCTCTATTTAATGAAATATAAATTTTAAAAATAGGGACAAGATGGTAATGATACTCCTCAAAAACAAAATTGCCACAAACTGATCATCTATTTATTTTAACCCACATTGCTTCTCATTCCTTCTTTCCTCTACCATCATTTGCATCCCATGAACATTTCTTCTTCTACGTGTCATTTAGAATCTTGGTGGTTCTGTGTTATTTTAATCTTCTTCTTTTTTAGTTCTATTTTTATTTTCTTTTTCCATTGTTCTTCTTTACTATTTTTATTTCTTCATAAATTTTTCAGTAATAATTTTCTTTCATTAAAGCAAAGTTTTAATTTATTTTATTTGTCTACAATTGTATTTTCCTTTATCATGTTACATAAAATAAAAGTGGTACTGATTCCTCTCGTTTATTAACTACCTACAGCCTTTGATGAAGGAATAATATCATCCATGGTTAAATTGAATTATTGATGGTACATTTTTTTTTGGGTTAAGTTTCAATAAAAAAAAATTCAATGCTTTTTGGTTGTTGGTATGAACACATGAAGTTCTTGACATATCACTTCCAATAATCCAATCGCATAGCATGATCAAGCATATCTTTTCCATTGGTTTTTTCTCTAGGTATTTCATTTTCCTTTTGGATGAAGATTCCATTTTTATATTGATTCTGTGTGCTTTTCAAATGGGTTATAACACAATGGTAGAAATGTTGAGTTTCAATTTTCTAACATTTTTTCCTTTTTTTTTATATTTTCTGATCTCTTAGCAAAGAAGTTGCAAGGATGACAAGAGAGATGATAAAGGAAAGAATATGAAGATTATTAAGAGATTGATAATACATGCAAATTACATTAGAAAAAAGCGGCTTGATGGGCACGGCAGTCAGGTAACGCTAGTTGTACTAAAAGTATTATTGATAAAAAGCAATTGATGTTTTGTTGATGAGACAAATTGACATATATTTGAAAAAAAAAAAAGATATGTTATTTGTCCTCATCATATATGGGATAACGTGACTCGCATCCTATCCACCATTGGATGAGGTGTGAATCATTCAAGTGGATCCATATCCAATTCAATAATAAATAGGATTTGAATTTTAACGTCCCATGATTGGTGAGTCCTAATAATATTTTTCAAAAAAAATTGAGAGATGGAATCAAATAGGAGGGAGTATTATTTTATAACTGTGCTAGATTCTAAAACATTGTTGTAGGAGCGATGTCTCTTGTCCCTTCTCCTCTCTCTCTCTCTCTCACTTTGTCTTGAGAATAAAATCTTGTCACATGACATAGAATTTACATAAGATCTACATTTATAATGGTTTTCATTGGTAATTAATGCCATCATAGAATGTTTGGATTGGTGAAAGGGGATGGAAAGGAATAAAACTCACATTTCCATTTAAGGTCATATTTCTTTTGCATTTTCTTTTTAATTTAGGCTTTATGTTGTGGAACGGAATTTGTACACTCTGATCCTTTGGATATGAAATTAGTAGTGAGGTCTGATATTCTAAATTTGCAACTAGAATTGAGTGGGACTTGGAGAAGGGTGGATGGAAGGGATGTCAATTAAATGTGTTTAATGCATACTACGCTATCAATTTGACTCTGCATACATGCACATGATATCAAGTTTAGTTCCGGAAGATTTTTATCGTCAATTTGATATCCAAAAGATACACACCAGATTAATTTATTCCGACTAAATTGATATGATTTTTTTCAGGGTTGAAAAAGTTTCAATGAAACGGCTCCAGTTTTCAAAGAATGTAGGAAATATTTTCAGAAGCTATTTTATATAAATCTCAACTAAACATGTCTTTTTCAGTTTATTTTCTGGTTTCCTTGAAAATAAAAACATAAAATCCTTAAACCAAAAACGTACAGTCTATTTATAGTTTTGGTCAAAGTTGATTTTGACTCAAGCATGTCACTTCTCCCCAAGAAAAAAACCCTACCAAATAAATACATTTCTCTTCAAATCAATTTGTTTGATCTCAAAGAAAGAAAATTATGCAAACCAAACATGCGGTGAGATGAAGCAGACATACAATTTAAGGACAAAAATGAACACATAATATGGAAGAGTACTATTTCACCAAAATAACAGAGTCAAATATGTTTGAATATTGAATACATCACCAGCATAGTAACAGAAAACCATTTATAAGTACAACTACAACATGGTGAATGTCAAAAACAATACCCACAATGTATAGTTCGTTCAAGAGGAATCAACAATAAAACAAGGAAATAGTGTTTAGTACCTACATACAACTAATAGCCTCAGCACTCAGGGTATCAGCACAACAGATCCTGAGGTCTTCCTATTCTCCAGGTCTGCATGTGCTTTTGCAGCCTCAGACAAAGGGTAAGTATGATTAACCCTAACCTTCAAGGCACCAGAAGCAACCTTAGCAAACACCTCTCCTGCAGCCTCCAATAGCTCATCCCGTGTGACAACATCATGCATTAGTGTTGGCCTTGTCAGGAACAGGGATTTTTTAGCCAGGGAAGATAATGGAACTGGATCAGGTCTACCTGATGACTGTCCGAAACTTATCATGTAACCTCTAAGCCTCAAGCATGCCAAAGATCCCTGGACAAATCATAGCATACCTCATTAGGGACTTTCCCAACAGAACTACAAAAATTTGAAAGGATAGTATACACATTATATAAATAAGGATTTAATTTATATGCTCAATGAGTGTAAAAAAGTTTTACACAAATATCCGAAAATGTATTGCTATGTCAACAAAAGTGTTTGACTTAACTACCCACTGTCTTGAAAGTCTAACAAATAGAAACACTTGATTGGATGACATTGCAAAACTCTATTATATTGTCAAGGCATCAAAATTAATCTCTATAAATAGTTATAGCAACCCAAAGTTTGATAACTAAAATTGAAACCATACACCTCAGGTTTGGGCTGTTAAGTTTGATTCAACATCGTATTAATCTGAAAGAATACTTGAACTTCTGGGCCACAATCTATTGATTAAAATCTGCAGCTTATCAATTCTTGTTCTGTGCCCACCCATTATATTATAAGTATTGTATCTAGTCTTGGCAAATACAAATATTTCCTTTTACATTATCACATTTTGCAAACGCATTGACAAATCAAATGCTATCGGGATACAGCATTATGAATTCATATCTAAAGTAGACAATAATCGATGTTTGATTTCATGAAAATGGTTCAGCAATTCATTTAAGAATTTGGCATAACAATCCCTATAGAGTTCTTTATCAACGATCTAATTGTAATTTGTTGATAGTTTAATTTTAAGTAATGATCCATGGGATCAACTTAACCATAAATCTACTGTTATTTCTGAATACTCAATTATCATAAGGGAAAGAGCTTATAAAGAATCAGTAAACAAACTACTTCTCATTATTATAGTATCATCCAAGACACTATGAATAATCTTATTTTTTCACTTATGTACCCAACTATCTGATTTTGAAATTTCATTCCGGTGGAATATAGCAAAGAATAGGACCAATAGGTACTACCTCAAAGGTATCCTTTCCCACAGAATCATAGACTACTTCAACACCATTGCCTGATGTTATTTCATTCACACGAGCAACAAAATCCTCTTCGGTATAGAATATGACATGATGGCAGCCATCCTCCTTGGCTTGAGCTGCCTTCACTTTATTGGATACAGTTCCAATAACTGTTGCGCCAAGAGCATTTGCCCACTGGCACAACAGGGATCCAACTCCACCAGCTGCTGCATGGACAAGAATCGTGTGACCAGGTTCTACCTGTAAAGTGATACTGATATTTGTATTAGTCTATGTTAATCATCAAGCTGGGGCAAACTTAAGAGACAATGCATTGGTTTTAGGATCAAGCTTGAACTCATTGGTGCATAGATATCATGGTCAGCTATAACAGCTGTTGTCTTGCCTCTGCTGCAACACTGTTATCTTGTGCTTTACTTGGGGCATCAATGCACGAAGGAGACAAATCACAGCAGAAAAGAAATGTCTCATTTTGCATATTTCATGGCTATGATGTCATTAAATAGAACTCCTTTTAGTATAATATTCATTAATCAAGATGGTACTTTGGTTTCTGCTACAGCAACAATTTAAGCCTTGTTCCTCATGTCTCATGAGTGCTTCTTGCAGCATCAGCCCAACTTAGCTCATCCAAACAACAGACAAGGCATACAAGAACTAACCAAGGACTAATTTTGGAGCTAATCAATAGATCTATAACCTAACTATTGACTGATATCCTAACATGTGCCAAATATACTAATGAATCTGTGCTAGTATTCACACAAAAATAGAAGGTGAACACGAAAAAAAAGACTTGCTTCAGCTGTAATGACTACACAATGTAGTATAACCTTACCCACCTTGAAACAACGTTTAAGCAGAAAATGACTTGTCATGCCCTTTACCATGATGGATGCCCCAATAACTGGGTCAATTGAGGGAGGGACAGGGACAACTTTTTCTGCAGGTAGAATCTGCTCTTCAGCATATGAGCCCAATGGTCGACCTGCATAAGCTACAAGATCTCCAACCTTCGTGCTGGTGACTCCAGCACCCACAGCTATCACAACCCCAACAGCCTCCACACCTGCCACATTAAGGGGGGAACATGATATACCTTTGGCCTCTACCTGGCTTCCAATCAATTAAGGAAGTCATCATCAATGCATATTTTGATAGAGAATTCTTGAGCTCCAAACATAGTAAGCGACAATGAACAATTGAGTTCTCTAGACGGATAGATGGGTGAATAAAGGTCACTAGTTAATAACATCAAAGTCAAACTAGATGGTTTGTAGTACAAGTATTTTGTGTGTCACACAAAAGCAGCCCAAAAGTGGTAGAGGGTCCAGTTTTTGCTTTTCTGGAATACTCACAATAATATGAGAAAAACTAAGGCCTGTTTGATTTGAATTTTCATTTCCTATATTCTGTTTTTGGGATTTTGTGAAGGAAATAATAGAAACAATAAAATCTTGATTCCTATCTTTATTTCTTGTTTTTACTATTTCCATCACAAAATACTAAAAATTGAAAACACAATAAAAACAGGAAATAAAAGTGCAAACCAAACGGGCTCTAAATAGAAAGAATTATTTGGACTGAAATGTAGCTATTGATTATTTTTTCTAGAACAAGTACCTTGACCATTTGAACAAGGAGGCTGAATCAATCCCATATGATGAAAGGGATGATTGAAGGTGTCATTGTTATGGCAATCTATTGATCCGAAGCCGTTGGTTCACTTCCTCAAGACAAATTATATATGAGTTCTGAGCAAAGAGCTAGAAGTGTTTATGGCTTTATGCTAGTGACATACAACATCTCTTTGATGCCCAGTCATATCATGACAACTCTCCAGATGACAAATCATGGCTTGTCATATTGTTTGAACAAAGTCCAGTCCACCATTCAAGACATCACACTACTCGATGATGGTGAACATCAAAAAGTTCTAAAAAAAAACTTGATACTCTCTCCATTCTCCCTAATAAGTATCCATCTTTACTTATGCACACATATTAAGAAAATGATTAGATGAACTTTAAGTTGGATAAATTTACGTGTATTTTACAATACTATACATGTATTTTACAATACTACCCTTATCACCTGCTCTAAGACTCTTTCTCATATTTAATCTATCCACTAACTCTCTCTCATAAGAGTATCATGGGAAAAAAAATAATTAATGTTGTCCAGAGTTCTTAAAAGGATAGATAATAGTAGAAAAATAAAATTGTTTAGATGGACACAAATTACAAAATGGAAGGAGTAATTTGTATATGGTGTTTGTTGTCCATGGTCTATATAAAGACTTTGAATTTGTTTGAAATAAAGTCATGACAAACACCGTTATCCCTATTAGGGTGAAATGATTAAACCACCTGCTTCAAGTCCCTTATCCGGAAGCAACATCTGGCATTGTTTCCTAAACTGTGTCAAAATTGTTAGCCTTCTAACAATGAGAAGAAAACTGAGTTTGGAGGAGAATGTAAGAGTATCTCAACTCAAAGCAGCCCAACAAGCTTCCTCTTTCACTCTTTATTTTTTATATTTTATTTAAAGAAGAATAATTATTAAATAAATAATAATAAATAGAAAATTATAAAAATCAATAAAAATATTTACTTATAATATTGTTATTTTAAATTTAAATAATTAATAATAAATATTATCTTTTAATATTATATTACTTTTTTTATATACTATGATGAAGAGTACAAGCGAAAAATTAAAACATACAAGAGAAAGAGAGTATTATATATTTTGCTAATTTTTTATATTTTATTAAGAAATAAATAATTATTAAAAATATTGAAATCAATAGTAAATAACATTTATTATAAATTATTATTTTAATAATAAATTAATAAATATTTCTTTATTTTTTATGCAAAAGGTTAGGCAAAAAAAAAGCTCTCAGACCTAAAGTGGTAAATGATACAATCCCTCTCTAAGAGAGGTTTCATGATTTGAACCCCAATTAATAAATATTTATAGTTACTATGATTAAGAATAACAAATATTTTAAAAATAATATTTATTCTTTAAATTTATTATTAAATAATTAATACACACTAAACTCTTATTTTATTGTAATGAGATTAGTTCGTATGCATTGACAATGTAAATACACTTTACACTATTAAAAATATAATTTTACATTACAATCCTCCCTCCCATCCCTTTCCCTCCAAAATCCAAACTCACAACATACCTCAAGAGGATGCATTTATTTTTCTGGAAACATGAAGATCGTGGGGCTTTCACGGATAAGAGTCCTTGCTTAATAAGGCAGCTTGGGGAAAGCAGTTCGAAGAAAAGGCCTATTGTTTGACTAACCAGGTGGGGAGGGTATCTGATGGGTCACTAGCAGATTTGGGCCCAAAGAACGACGGGGTGCAGATGGATTCGCGGCCCAAGGGTGCAAGGAGACCTGTTGGCTGGGAGGATTTTATTCATTAGAAGTTCTAGAAGCTTTGATTTAAACGTTGGGAGTGAGTTGGATAATGGTACACTACAGCTGTAATAGGGACAGATGTTGTTTTCTCATTTGTGGACAATCATTGGATTGTCATTAGCTTTCTTTCGAAGAATACTAGGAACTTTTGCTGTATTTAAATTCCGTTTGATGAATGAGAAAAGGGGAGTAGAATTATCCACTATTGTAGTCCTTTCTTTTCTTTGGAGTATAGCAGTACACTATCATTTTGGTGCTCTCGTCTAGAACTCTATGGCTTCCCCTTCACCACCACCACCACCACCACCACCTTCACCCATTGAAGCCGCCATCCATGCCCTATCCCACTGCATGGATGAGTTCATGAATCGCCTCGCCTCCGTCGAATCTCGTACTTCTCTGCCTTTCACCCCTCCACCTCCACCCCCTCCTTATCCTACGACACCCCACCCGCCTTCGTTACGACTAGACGTTCCCCGTTTTGATGGCACCGACTCCACTGGCTGGTTGCTTAAGATAAACCAATTTTTTGACTTCCACCATAATCCCTTAGACCACCGTATCTCCATCGCTTCCTTCTACTTTGAAGGTGAAGCTCTCGCATGGTATCATTGGATGTACTCCAACCAACAGTTGACCTCGTGGCCGTCATTTATTTTGGCACTCCATGCACGATTCTCACCTTCCGCAAATGAGGACCCGGGTGGTGCTCTCTTTAAACTCCGGCAAAACGGTTCCATACGTGATTATCAAGCTCAATTTGAAGCCCTGGCCACTCGTGTCATTGGCCTCCCCCTCATTTCTTTGTGAGTTGCTTCATATCGGGCCTCAAACCCGAAATCCGCCATGAGGTCCAAGCTCTTCTACCCACCTCCTTAACGCAAGCTATTGGCCTTGCACGACTCCAAGAGGATAAACTCAAAGATACTTCCTCGTCTATCCCACGCAGCCCCCTTATACCACACCCTACCCCCTCACCCCACCAAAAGGAAGCTCCTCCGCGCAACCCTCCAAGTCTCCCAGTTACACGCCTAACAGCGGCGCAAATGCAAGCTCGCCGAGAAAAAGGCCTCTGCTATAATTGCGATGAACAGTTTGTGCCCGGTCACGGTTGCAAATCCAAGTTTCTTCTCCTTTTTGCTGATGATGCCCCAGATACTGAATGCCCGCCATCGCCCCTTGTTGAACTCCTTACCCCTCCTACCGAGGAACCCCTCGAATCAGCCTCCATGCTTTGGAAGGTCACTCTATTCCTCGTACTTTTTGGGTACAAGGTCACATTAAGGGCTCTCCGGTGACAGTATTGGTGGACAGCGGCAGCACTCACAATTTTATTCAGGACCGGCTTGCTCGTTTTTTGTCGCTTACCATAACGCCAGCTTCAGACTTTCGTGTTTTAGTGGACAACGGCGATGAAATCTCTTGCTCCTCCATCTGTCGTGATATACCGATCTCCCTACCCAACCACACCTTATCAGCCGACCTTTTCGTCTTACCCTTGGCAGGGGCCGATGTCGTTTTGGGAGTTCAGTGGCTTAAAACCCTTGGACCCGTGCTCACCGATTATGCAGATTTGACGATGAAGTTTATCTCAGAAGGGAAAATGGTCACCCTAACTGCCAATGGGTCTCCGTTGGCATCAACCATATCCCTCCACCAACTTCACCGTTTACAAGCCACCAATGGAGTCGCTGAGTATTTCGACCTAAGCATTGTCCCATCAACAGCTGCTATACCACAAAGCGAACCCATGACCCCCGACCTCCAACCACTCCTCACACAATTCCAACACCTGTTTGACACTCCTTCATGCCTTCCGCTGGTCCGTACAATCACCCACCATATTTTCCTGGAACCGGGAGCAGCCCCGGTCAATGTTAAGCCGTACCGCTACCCACACTTTCAGAAAAATGAGATTGAACGCCAAGTTGCAGAGATGCTGCAACAAGGCGTAATACAACAAAGTAGTAGCGCTTTTTCCTCACCCGTGCTTTTGGTGCGTAAAAAGGATGGGTCATGGCGATTCTGCATTGATTATCGCGCCTTGAATGCCATCACCGTTAAAGATCGCTTTCCAATCCCTACAATCGATGAACTCATTGATGAATTGGCTGATGCTCGGTGGTTTTCCAAGCTTGACCTCCGATCGGGGTATCACCAAATTCGGGTCGCCCATGAAGAAGTGCACAAAACGGCGTTCCGAACTCACAAAGGCCACTACGAGTTCCGAGTTATGCCGTTTGGGCTATGCAATGCTCCGGCCACGTTCCAAGCCACCATGAATTAACTATTTCGACCTTATTTACGCCATTTTGTCATCATATTTTTTGACGACATACAGATTTATAGCTCTTCACTGCCCGAGCACTTATCTCATTTAGAGTTAGTATTCAAATTGCTTACTGATGCCAATTTTTTTCTCAAACAGAGTAAATGCTTATTTTGTAAGCAGTCGATTGATTACTTGGGGCATATCATCACTCACAAAGGTGTGGCCCCTGACTCGGCGAAAATTCAAGCAATGCTCATGTGGCCACTGCCCTCTTCCGCCAAAGAATTACGTGGGTTTCTCGGCCTCACAGGGTTCTATCACAAGTTCATTAGAGGGTATGCTTCCATTGCAGGACCCTTGACAGACCTTTTGAAAAAGGACGGTTTCCATTGGGACATGCAGGCTCAAGCAGCATTTGATCAGCTAAAATAGGCCATGATGAGTGCGCCTGTACTCGCATTGCCCAGCTTTGATCAATCCTTTCAACTTTTCTTTGACGCTTCAGGAGTTGGCATGGGGGCCGTTCTGATGCAGCTGGGGCACCCCATTGCTTTCTTCAGCAAGAAGTTCTGTCCATGCATGCAGTCTGCCTCCACATATGTTCGCGAGTTGCACGCAATTACCACTGCAGTAAAAAAATGGAGGCATTACTTGCTGGGAAGACCATTTGAAATCATCACAGACCAGAAAAGTATCAAAGAGTTGATGACCCAAACCATCCAAACCCCTGAGCAGCAATTCTATTTAGCCAAGTTGCTTGGCTATAACTATACAATTTCTTACAAACCCGAGGGTCAAAACTTGGTCGCAGATGCACTCTCTCGCATTCCAGAAACTGATATGGCTCAATGTCTCATACTGACTGTCCCCCAATTTATTGTCTTGGACTCTTAAAGGGGAGAATATTTTTGGGAGCCAAATCGGTGTACAAAGAAGAGTTGCTGCAAGAATTCCATTGTTCTTTACAAGCCGGGCATGTTGGCGTGGCTAAGACATATAGTCGCATCAACTCTGCATTCACTTAGGTTGGAATGAAGAAAGATGTGAAGCGCTTCGTGGAAGAATTTACCATTTGCCAGCAAACCAAATATGAGACCAAAGCCCCAGGTGGTCTACTTTAGCCAATTCCTCCACCGCACCGCATTTGGGAAGACCTATCCTTAGATTTCATAGTTGGGTTACCACCTTCGCGTGGGTTTGCTGCTATCTTAGTGGTAGTGGACCGTTTCTCAAAAGCAAGGCATTTCTGCCCCTTACCAGCACACTTTACTGCCGCCAAAGTTGCTGATGTGTTTGCACAAAACATTTGCAAGCTTCTTGGTATCCCTCACAGCCTAATATCTGATCGTGACCTAATTTTTTTGAGCAAATTTTGGCAAGAATTGTTCAGGTTGAGCGGCACGAAACTCCGCATGAGCACGTCCTACCACCCGGAAACTGATGGTCAAACCGAGGTCCTAAATAGTACCTTGCAACAATACTTAAGAGCCTTTGTTCATGAGCGACCCACTGAATGGGCCAAGATCCTCCATTGGGCCGAGTGGTGTTACAATACCACTTCACATTCTTCCACCAGGATCACTCCCTTTGACGTGGTTTATGGTCGAGCCCCACCCTCCATTCCACACTACATTGCGGGGCAGACTATGGTAGAAGCCATGCAACATGAGCTAAGTAATGAGAAGAAATCTTGCAGAAGTTCGGGAGCAAGCTGCTCAAAATCCAGGAACAAATTAAGCGTGATGCAGATAAAAGTAGGCGGGATATCAAATTCTCAGTGGGTGATTGGGTCTATGTCAAACTCCGACCTTACAGACAGAAGTCCGCCTCCCTCGTCAAAAATCAAAAGTTGGCAAAAAGGTACTTTGGCCCCTTTCAAGTCAAGGCTCGCATTGGCCCAGTAGCTTATGAACTGATTCTACCTGAGCATTCCAAAATTCACCCGGTATTCCACTGCTCAATTTTGAAGAAGCACATTGGTCACACTCCAACTAACTCCGGGGAACTGCCGCAAGCATGCACTGACATGAATCAACCACTCATCAAACCCCTAGCAATCCTAGATGTCAAGACCACTGATTCTAATCCCACCATCGTCACCCAGGTACTTGTGCAATGGACTGGTTTATCACCCAAGGACTCAACTTGGGAAAATTGGGCTGACTTACTAAATGAATTTCCTGATCTGCACCTTGAGGACAAGGTGCTTGTCCATGGGGAAGGTAATGATGGGTCACCAGCAGATTTGGGCCCAAAGAACGACGGGGTGCAGATGGATTCGCGGCCCAAGAGGGATGCAAGGAGACCTGTTGGCTGGGAGGATTTTATTCATTAGAAGTTCTAGAAGCTTTGATTTAAACGTTGGGAATGAGTTGGATAATGGTACACTACAGCTGTAATAGGGACAGATGTTGTTTTCTCATTTGTGGACAATCATTGGTTTGTCATTAGCTTTCTTTCCAAGAATACTAGTAACTTTTGTTGTATTTAAATTCCGTTTGATGAATGAGAAAAGGGGAGCAGAATTATCCACTATTGTAGTCCTTTCTTTTCTTTGTAGTATAGCAGTACACTATCAGTATCTGGTTAGAAGACCCCCCTAATTCATTGTTAATCTCTTCCTGGAGGACTCTTGGGTTCAATAAAATGTTAAAATTCTTTTCCAGTTCAAAAGGAAAAAAAAATTATTGGACTATATAAGAGTTAGCTTTCTGATGTATAAAAACAAAAGACTATATCAGAGTTAACCGTGGATAGCGTGACACTTTTCCTAGTTTTAGGAATGAGGAATGTTGGATAATGGATAGCTATCCCCTAGATCCACGTCTTACTTCCTGTATGACAAAGAGACGACTTTGTACCATGTTTTCATGTGCATTCAGAATATAAAAACATTTTCCTTCTCCTTTCAAGTGATTCGCATGCTCTGCGAACATGATTGAAACTATTAGACTACTTGGGAAACAACCAATTGTAGGTGAAGTCATCATCTATCAATAACCAAATTTTCTTCAAAGTCGAAATCACCAACAACTGGGTTCCAGATCAAGCATAATGCACAGTACGTTGCTGTTATTAAGAAGTAAGTGGACAGAAGAATTTGGTAGCGAGCGAACCTGGAGTGAAGGGGAAGGAAGGGGCATCATAAACTCCTTTCCGAAAGTACACATCAATAAAATTAACCCCAATTGCTTTGTTCTTCACACGGACCTCGCCTTCTTTGGCTCCCCAATTTCCACATCCTCCCACTTTAGAACCTGTCTTCAATTGGGAAACATAATAAAATGACAGTAACAAAAAGCAAACCAGGGAAGCACGTGGCTTACATGCCATAATTTAATAATATTATGCACTCAAAATATTAAAAAAAGGGACACTGCAACTCCGAGAATGGAATAAATAATCGCTTTTTATGAAATCAAATGGAACCTGAGGGCCACCGAGTTCATGTACTCTGATAGCTTTGACCATGTTGCGTGGTGCTGATGATAAGGAAGCTCTCGTGGTGAATGTTGTTGTGGTTGCTGGCTGCTTTGCTCAAAGGCAATGAAAGTGATGATGAAAGAGATGAAAAGGGTAGACTCGGTGGAACTAGTAGCAGTGAGAGACCTGCGTTCAGAAATCTGATTACCCTTGACAATGACATGTTTCTCTTTTCTTTATTCTTTTCCTCTTTTAAGTGCCAAACAGTCGTAGAATTAGAATTTTTCCTTACTTTCAATGAGGATGGGATCATATTAGTAAAGATGTTGAGCAATGCGATTTCCTAAATGTTTGTTTTGTTCAACTTTTTCTTTCAAGAGTAAATAATTTTTCTCCTAACTAAATTTTTATATTAGTTTTGTTATAAAATTTTTAATTTCAACATCAACTTTAGTCATTTTATTGGCTCCATTTTAATAGAATGATTAAATTGATATCAAAATAAAAAAATTGAATTGAATTGATATCGAAATTAAAAATGTTATAATTAATTGATTCAACAATTTTTTTAATGTTAAATTAAAATAATTAGAAGCAAAAATATTGTTTTTTTTCTATATGTGCAAAAATTGTGGTGGTTTGACATGGATTATATTTGTTTATTTATTTATATTTTGGTATAGTAAAATTTTGGTGGGGTTAGCATTGGTATCTTATCAAATTTAGGGAAGACACATGACTTTCTTGAAAATTTTTGGAAAGAATTACATATCATTTCACTAATAAAGATCCTATATCAATTAGAAGATTTGAACCAATACCCTTATAAGACTTGAGTAAAACCTTAACCAACTGCATCCAGCTCATTTGGCTCATATATGTATAGTTTATAAACAAATCTATATTTGTTTGTTTGGTACTTATTTTCGATACAAATTGTGTGAATAGTAAAACGTTAGTGCACTTTAGCTAATTGTGAATGATTGAATGGTTTATCCAAAAAAAAAAGTTAATAGTGAATTGAGTTAGCTTGCATCAAATTAACTGAAACTCAATTAAAATTGACTATTAATAGTTCGGACAAAAAATATTTGTTTGGTTTTGAAAAATATTTTTTATTTTTAATATTAATTATAAATATATCATATTTTTATTTTATTTCTTATTTTTGAATTTATAGAGGAAGTAAAAGGTTTTTTAATGTTTTCTCCTTGATAATTAATATTGAATAATAAAAAAATAAAGAAATATTTTCTTAACTAAATGGATGTTATATTTTAAAAAAATCAATTTTAATATTAGGTTAGAATGCAACGATGGTACTAATGAAGGTGGGATCATTTCATCGACCTTTGGCTGGTACATCACCATAATTTAGGATTAATTATTGAATTTCTCTGTTTGTAGATAATTTAAAAGTAGCTCTACGAGTACTCACTGAGCCAATCACCAAAAATAATTTTAAAAAAGACAAATACAATTATGGCTCTAATGTGTTATGAAATTTTTGCTTGATTCACATACTCAAAATTCAATCTATACCATTTTTAATTTTGAGCCCATTACCAAAAAAAAAAATTACTTTCATGTGACATTCATATAGCACCTTTTTTCTCTCTAAAAACCAAAAGTTACTATATATATATAATCATTATTTAGATAAATTTAAATTGATAGAATCGAATAAATTTTTATTTCATTAAAAAGTTTTCAATTGTAATTCAGGAAACAACTATAACCCACTCACTACTTGAAACCTTAGAATGTTAATGATTTAAACTTAATTTATTATTATACTTTTTATATGATTTAATTTATATGCACTCATAGTGTAAAACTTGTTTGCGTTATTATCCAACCAAATAATGTTATTTGAATGACTTTTGAAATATTAGAAGAGTGGATTAACCATATTTGTTGATATGGCAAGACGTGATTGAATGACAGTATTAAAATGTTTTGCGCTAATAGTACATTAAAATTAAACTCTATTTTTATCCTTAAACATTTCTTTAAATTTTTAAACTAAAGAAAAATCCATGACTCACTCAGCTTCTAATTTGTGGGCATTATAAGAAGAGTTAGACTGACATACCCTAACACCATAAAACATCTTTATCTTACTAATAGAAAGTTATCACATAAATAATTTTATAACCAACTCCAACTCAAAATTTAAAAAACTACGCATGATAGATAATTTATCATTTATTCATTGGATGATAGTATAAATATATTTTACATTGTTAGTGCATGACAATTAAAGCATTAAATTGAAAAATATAAAAATTTGACATAAAATAAGGTTAAAGGGAGGAACCTCCTTATTATATGTAATAGATACATTAAACTAATCACCAAAATGATAAATTATATAAATTAATTATCTATTATTGTAACATCTTCCTTAGTACAACCTCATCCTTAAGTCATGGCATGGTACTTTGGAGTCTTTACTTGTTAACTAGCAGACCTTTGTTAAGCATCTATAGTAAGCTTGATTAACGTCTATAATAACTAAGCACAATTCTAATAAAACATATCACATGGAAAACACAACATTTATTTAATATATATTTAAGTACAAAAGGAAGCTTAGAGGAGTTTTAGTACATATTTTCTCTAATACATTTACATAGGCATCTATTCCACCAAGTAAAACATAATAAAAGCATTAACTCCTACACTATCCATTCCAAGTTCTTTTGCGTAGCAGCATCGTAGTCCTCTGGCTTAACCTGGAGGTGACACGGAAACACAAATACATAGGGGTGAAAATTACACAATTCTCAGTAGGGCAACTACAGGTTACACACTTATAGCGTCATTGTCATCACCCAAGCCACTTGGTTTATAGAAAAATGTAATCATGTAATATATATTAACGGTTCATTTTTAAAGTTTTAAATCATACTTTAGAAGTAGGTTTTTAAGAATCAATCACTTGTACATATTTACCATAAGCTCAAATTCATAGTAAACAATGTCACTTAAAATGATTCGATATGATACAATATGTATATACCAAATATAGGGAAATTATCTTTCATTGCCTTCGATAAACTGAATAGGACCTCATCTATCTCTATTTTCCCCTCTACTTGCTCTCGACAAGTGAAAGGATCTCATATCTCTATTTGCCTTCGACAAGTGAAAGGATCTCACGGCCCCTATTTGCCTTCGACAAGCAAAAGATCTCATCTCTATTTGCCCTTGACAAGTCGAAGAGATCTCATGTTTCTTTATTTGCCCTTGACAAGTCAAAAGGATCTCATGTTTCCCATGGCTATAGAACTCAATTCAACATATCATTCACTTTCTTTTCCCACTGCATGCATAAAGCATGTACAAGCACTCATTCAGTGCAATCCTCATTTGTGCCCAATAAATCAATTTTTCCACTGTCAAGTATGCAATCATATGTCACAAGTCACATGGTCAACAGTCAACATTATGTATCCATGTCATACCAAAATCCAAAATACCATTATCTCATCAATTCAAAGCATTGTTGCATTTCCAGCATAATGGCAGATTTCACAACTTTGTAGCACAATTTATTTGCACATCAAACAATCAATTCAGAGGCTATAAAAATTCTCAAGGACACTTCAATGTGTCCCCAAGGCCCATAAAAATTTCAACACCAACAGAGGTCTCTAACTCCCTCAATAAATTGTACAATTAATGGTCGGGACCACCAATTCACAGCTTAGACAAGAGTTTTCATAATTTTTAATCCTAAAAAATGATTTAATCAATGCACAATAAAATTTACAGTTATACTTCAACATGTTATTGACTTCGTGTAAAAATTTCAAGAGCTAATTCAATCATTTGCTATGGTAATAAAATCGGGCAACTTTATTGCTTCAATTTCAACAATCAAGGACAGCATAAGTCTCATCGGTTTCTAATTTTTTAGGCAACCTTAAATTCAACATCCAAGAAAATTCATGTAGTTATTTTATGTTAACTCCAACATATAATTTTTATAACTCATGAAAGCACCCATAAATATTCCAAAGAATTAATGAACAATTAATCAAAGAGAAATTCAAGCAACCTAGTCCAAACTTATTTTGATAAAAACCATTTTCTAACACCATCCAAACCCACCATCAAAATTTACACATCAATATCAACATAATATCATCCAGCATAACAGAAACTTCAGACCTAACTCATCCAAAATAGATAGAACAAATTTGAAAAGGCAAGAAAACCCTACTTGAAAGCTCTTTGAGCTCTATGCTCCAACTTGATTGCTCTTCATCTAAGGACTTATAATCACACAAACCTCCTATAGAGTAAGGAAGTCAGGGATCAAAGTGAGAATTGATGGAGGTTTGAGATTTTAATCGGTTAGATATGTAGGTATTGATGAGTGGAATGACTTTGGTGAAGGAACTTTGTAATTTTTGTAACTTTGGGCAAGTGTTTTGATGATTTGAAGTTAAAATTGAGCTTCCAAAGAAGACAACAATGGTGGCTATTTTGCTCTTGTCTTGGCAGAAATTTTCAAGAAAGGAAATGATAAGATATTGATTTTATGAGTTTATAACAAAATACATAATAATTTCAAGTATAAAATATTTTTTCTTAAAGATAAATGTAGTAAATTTTTGTAAGCATCATATTGGTCCTAATAAAGTGGCAATGGTATGGCTTCTTCTAAGCCACACACTTGTCTAATTGGTTGGTAAACTTGCATTGCAGTTTCATTAATGTAAGAAATTGCACATGAATATTTAAGGGGTAAAATACTATAGAGTAATCAATATACCCCGAAATTTAACTCTAGGTATAAATTCTCATTCCTAACTACTTCTAACCTTAACCATCTCTTTCATTAGTCTAAGGCGCTTCCTAAGTCCTAAAATTCAATTTTGGTTTAGACGACGGATAGGGGCAAATTATATTCACCCCGGCACAAATTTTTTTTTTTATACATCCATTGGGCCACCCTCATTGTTGCTAAGTTATATTTTAAAATTACGACTAACAAAGATCAAATTAATTTTAAATAATTTTTTAGAGTGTTACAATTATCACAATTTCTTGTCACAATCACTCACTATAATTCATCATTTTGATAAAATTTTAATTATTTTGATAACTCTTAGTTGAGCTTATAAAAACATTTTAAGGTCAATTTATTTTAACTTTTGGAAGAGACAAAAGTACTTTTAACTACTTTTTTACTTTAGAAAAATGTATGGGAAGCCTTTTTTTATTTTTTTTGTAAAAGAGAAATTTCTAAATACAAAGTAAAAGACAATATTTGCTCTATTTACTTATAAATTGACACATTAATTATTATATTAAAAATACAAAAAAAAATTAGAGAAAAAACAAATATTTTGTTTTACTCTCATAGTAAATAAGAATTTTTCTACATAAAATGTAACCCAACAACCACTTATATTACCAATATACTAGAATTAAACTACTCCCTCTATTTCATTCCATATGTCAACAAACCCAAAAAACACATATATTAAGGAAATAATAGATAAATCTTGGTAATAATAAAAATTATATAAATGGACAAAATTACTCATATTAAAAGATAAAAGTAGGTAAGTACAATTAATTAAAGTAAGTGAATATAATTAATCTATACATATTGTAAAGGGGATTGTAGTGTTTTGGTGTCCAATTTTTTTACCACTTTTATCTCTATTTAATAAAATATAAATTTAAAAAATAGGGACAAAATGGTAATGATACTCCTCATAAAACAAAATTGCCACAACTGATCTATTTATTTAACCCACATTGCTTCCCATTCCTTCTTACTACCATCATTTGCATCCAATGAATATTTCTTCTTCTACGTGCCATTTAAAATCTTGGTGGTTCTTTGTTATTTTAATCTTCTTCTTTTTTAGTTCTATTTTTTTCTTTTTCCATGTTCTTCTTTACTATTTTTATTTCTTCATAAATTTTTCAGTAATAATTTTCTTTCACTGAAGCAAAGTTTTAATTTATTTTATTTTGTCTACAATTGTAGTTTCCTCTATCATGTTACATAAAATAAAGAAGTGGCACTGATTCCTCTCCGTTTATTAACTACCCTAAGCCTTTGATGAAGGAATAATATCATTCATGGTTAAATTGAATTATTGATGGTATATTTTTTTTGGGTTAAGTTTCAATAAAAAAAAATTCAATGTTTTTTGGTTGTTTCAGCATGAACACATGAAGTTCTTGACATATCGCTTCCAATAATCCAGTCGCATAGCATGATCAAGCATATCTTTTCCATTGGTTTTTTCTTCAGGTATTTCATTTTCCTTTTTGGATGATGATTCCATTTTTATATTGATTCTGTGCTTTTCAAATGGGTTATAACACAATGGTCGAAATGTTGAGTTTCAATTTTCTAACATTTTGCCTTTTTTTTTTTACATTTTCTGATCTCTTAGCAAAGAAGTTGCAAGGATGACAAGAGAGGATGATAAAGAATATGAAAATTATTAAGAGATTGATAATACATGCAAATTACATTAGAAAAAAGCTTGGCTGAGCACGGTAGTGGGCAAGACGCTAGTTATACTAAAGGTAGTATTGATAAAATGTAATTGATGTTTTGTTGATGAGACAAATTGACATATATTTGAAAAAAAAAATAAGATATGTTATTTGTCTCATATATGGGATAACGTGCCAACTTGTATCCTATCCACCATTAGATGAAGTGTGAACCTCGTTAAAATGGAATTATATCCAATCCAATAATAAATAAGATTTGAATAATTAAACATTATATGATTAGTGAGTATAAATAATATTTTTTAAAAAAAATTGAGGGATGGAATCAAATAGGAGGGAGCATTATTTTATAACTTTAGATTCTAAAACATTGTTGTAGGAAGCGATGTCTCTTGTCCCATCTCCCTCTCTCTCTCTCACTTTGTCTTAAGAATAAAATCTTGTCACATGACATAGAATTTATACATTAGATCTACATTTATAATGGTTTTCATGGGTAATTAATGCCATCATAGAATTTGTTTGGATTGGTGAAAGGGGATGAAAGGAATAAAACTCACACTTCCATTTAAGGTCGTATTTCTTTTGCATTTTCTTTTTAATTTAGGCTTTATGTTGTGGAATGGAATTTGCACACTCTGATCCTTTGGATCTATGAAATTAAGTGAGGTCTGATATTCTAAATTCGCAACTAGAATTGAGTGGAACTTGGAGAAGGGTGGATGGAAGGGATGTCAATTAAATGTGTTTAATGCATACTAAGCTATCAATTTGACTCCGCATATATGCACATGATATCAAGTTTAGTTCCCGGAAGATTTTTGTCGTCAATTTGATATCTAAAAGACACACACCAGATTAATTTATTCTTGACTAAATTGATATAATTTTTTTTTAGGGTTGAAAAAGTTTCAATGATACGGCTCTAGTTTTCAAAGAATTTAGGAAATATTTTCAGAAGCTATTTTATATAAATCTCAACTAAACATGTCTTTTTCAGTTTATTTTCTGTTTTCCTTGAAAATAAAAACATAAAATCCCTAAACCAAACACGTACAGTCTATTTATAGTTTTGGTCAAAGTTGATTTTGACTCAAGCCGTCACTTCTCCAAAGAAAAAAACCATACCAAATAAATACATTTCTCTTCAAATCAATTTGTTTGATCTCAAAGAAAGAAAATTATGCAAACTAAACATGCGGTGAGATGAAGCAGGCATACAATTTAAGGACAAAAATGAACACATAATATGGAAGAGTACTATTTCACCAAAATAACAGAGTCAAATATGTTTGAATATTGAATACATCACCAGCATAGTGACAGAAAACCATTTATCAGTACAACTACTACATGGTGAATGTCATAAACAATACCCACAATGTATAATTCGTTTCAAGAGGAATCAACAGAAAAACAAGGAAATAGTGTTTAGTGCCTACATACAACTAATAGCCTCAGCACTCAGGGTATCAGCACAATACATCCTGAGGTCTTCCTATTCTCCAGGTCTGCATGTGCTTTTGCAGCCTCAGACAAAGGGTAAGTATGATTAACCCTAACCTTCAAGGTACCAGAAGCAACCTTAGCAAACACCTCTCCTGCAGCCTCCAATAGCTCATCCCGTGTGACAACATAATGCATTAGTGTTGGCCTTGTCAGGAACAGGGATTTAGCCAGGGAAGATAATGGAACTGGATCAGGTCTACCTGATGACTGTCCGAAACTTATCATGTAGCCTCTAAGCTTCAAGCATGCCAAAGATCCCTGGACAAATCATAGCATACCTCCTTAGGGACTTTCCCCAGAACTACGAAAATTTGAAAGGATTGTATACACATTATATAAATAAGGATTTAATTTATATGCTCTATAAGTGTAAAAAAGTTTTACACAAATATCCAAAAATGTATTGCCATGTCAACAAAAGTGTTTGACTTAACTACCCACTG
Organism: Dalbergia oliveri; assembly: GCA_030441495.1. Lineage (NCBI taxonomy): Eukaryota > Viridiplantae > Streptophyta > Magnoliopsida > Fabales > Fabaceae > Dalbergia > Dalbergia oliveri. The sequence goes on from JAMLFY010000003.1 coordinate 38,616,001, forward strand.
CCTTGAAAGTCTTACAAATAGAAGCACTTGATTGGATGAACTGCAAAACTCTATTATATTGTCAAGCATCAAAATTAATCTCTATAAATAGATATAACAACCCAAAGTTTGATAACTAAAATTGAAACCATACACCTCAAGGTCATATTATGAAGTAACTGTTAAGTTTGATTCAACATCGTATTAATCTGACAGAATACTTGAACTTCTGGGCCACAATCTAATGATTAAGATCTGCAGCCTATCAATTCCTGTTCTGTGCCCACCCATTATATTATAAGTATCGTATCTAGTCTTGGCAAATACAAATATTTCCTTTTACATTATCACATTTTGCAAACTCATTGACAAACCCAATGCTATCAGGATACAGCATTATGAATTCATATCTAAAGTAGACAATAATCGGTGTTTGATTTCATGAAAATGGTTCAGCAATTCATTTAAGAATTTGGCATATCGATCCCTATAGACTTTTTTATCTACGATCTAATTGTAATTTGTTGATAGTTTAATTTTAAGTAATGATCCATACTGGATAACTTAACCAACCATAAATGTACTGTTATTTCTGGATACTCAATTATCATAAGAAAGAGCTCATAAAGAATCAGTAAACAAACCGCTTCTCACTATGGTATAATGCAAGAGACTATAAATAATCTTATTTTTCCACTCATGTACCCAAGTATCTGATTTTGAAATTTCATTCAGGTGGAATATAGCAAAGAATAGGACCAATAGGTACTACCTCAAAGGTATCCTTTCCACAGAATCATAGACTACTTCAACACCATTGCCTGATGTTATTTCGTTCACCCGAGCAACAAAATCCTCTTCGGTATAGATTATGACATGATGGCAGCCATCCTCCTTGGCTTGAGCTGCCTTCACTTTATTGGATACAGTTCCAATAACTGTTGTGCCAAGAGCATTTGCCCACTGGCACAACAGGGATCCAACTCCACCAGCTGCTGCATGGACAAGAATCGTGTGACCAGGTTCTACCTGTAAAGTGATACTGATATTTGTATTAGTCTATGTCAATCATCAAGCTGGGGAAAAATTAAGAGACAATGCATTGGTTTTAGGATCAAGGTTGAACTCATTGGTGCATAGATATCATGGTCAGCTATAACAGTCTTGTGCTTTACTTGGGGCATCAATGCATGAAGACGACAAATCACAGCAGAAAAGTAATGTCTCATTTTGCATATTTTCATGGCTATGATGTCATTAAATAGAACTCCTTTTAGTATAATATTCATTAATCAAGATGGTACTTTGGTTTCTACTACAGCAACAATTTAAGCCTTGTTCCTCATGTCTCATGAGTGCTTCTTGCAGCATCAGCCCAACTTAGCTCATCCAAACAACTGACAAGGCATACAAGAACTAACCAAGGACTAATTTGGGCGCTAATCAATAGATCTATAACCTAACTATTGACTGATATCCTAACATGTACCAAATATACTAATGAATCTGTGCTAGTATTCACACAAAAATAGAAGGTGAAAACAAAAAAAAAGACTTGCTTCAGCTGTAATGACTACACAATATAGTATAACCTTACCCACCTTGAAACAACGTTTAAGCAGAAAAAGACTTGTCATGCCCTTTACATGATGGATGCCCCAATAACTGGGTCAATTGAGGGAGGGACAGGGACAACTTTTTCTGCAGGTAAATCTGCTCTTCAGCATACGAGCCCAATGGTCGACCTGCATAAGCTACAAGATCTCCAACCTTCATGCTGGTGACTCCAGCACCCACAGCTATCACAACCCCAACAGCCTCCACACCTGCCACATTAAGGAGGGACCATGATATACCTTTGGCCTCTACCTGGCTTCCAATCGGTTAAGGAAGTCATCATCAATGCATATTTTGATAGAGAAATTCTTGAGCTCCAAACATAGTAAGCAACAATGAACAATTGAGTTCTCTAGACGGATATATGGGTGAATAAGAGTCACTAGTCAATAACATCAAAGTCAAACTGGATGGTTTGTACTACAAGTATTTTGTGTCAGACAAAAGCAGCCCAAAAGTGGTAGAGGGTCCAGTTTTTTGCTTTTCTGGAATACTCACAATAACATGAGAAAACTAAGCCTGTTTGTTTGAATTTTCATTTCCTATTTCTTTTTGGAGATTTTGTGAAGGAAATAATAGAAACAATAAAATCCTGATTCCTATTTTCATTTCTTGTTTTTACTATTTCCATCATAAAATACTAAAAAATTGAAAACACAAAATAAAAACAGGAAATAAAAGTGCAAACCAAACGGGCCCTAAATAGAAAGAATTATTTGGACTGAAATGTAGCCATTGATTATTGTTTCTAGGACAAGGACCTTGACCATTTGAACAAGGAGGCTGAATCAATCCCATATGATGAAAGGGATGAATGAAGGTGTCATTGTTATGGCAATCTATTGATCCGAAGCCATTGTTTCACTTCCTCAAGACAAGTTATATATGAGTTCTGGGCAAAGAGCAGAAGTGTTTATGGCCTTATGCTAGTGACATACAACATCTTCTTGACGCCCAGTCATAACGTGACAACTCTCCAGATGACAAATCATGGCTTGTCATATTGTTTGAACATAGTCCAGTCCACCATTCAAGACATCACACTACTCGATGATGGTGAACACAAAAAAGTTCTAAAAAAAAAACTTGATACTCTCTCCATTCTCTAATAAGTGTCATTTTTACTAATGCACACATATTAAGGAAATGATTAGATGGACTTAAAGTTAGATAAATTTACGTGTATATTTACAATCTACTCTTATCACCTATTCTACTCTCTTTCATATTTAATCTATCCACTAACTCTCTCATAAGAGTATGAGGGAAAAAAATAATTAATGTTGTCCTGAATTCTTAAAAGGACAGATAATAGTAGAAAAATAAATTTTTTAGATGAACACAAATTATAGAATGGAAGGAGTAATTTGTATATGGTGTTTGTCCTCCATGGTCTATATAAAGACTTTGAATCTGTTTGACATAAAGTCATGACAAATACTGTTATCCCTATTACGGTGAAATTGATTAAACCACCTGCTTCAAGTCCCTTATCCGCAAGCAACATCTGGCATTGTGTCCTAAACTGTGTCAAAATTGTTAGCCTTCTAACAATGAGAAGAAAACTGAGTTTGGAGGAGATTGTAAAGAGTATCTCAACTCAAAGCAGCCCAACAAGCTTCCTCTTTCACTCTTTATTTTTTATATTTTATTTAAAGAAGAATAATTATTAAATAAATAATAACAAATAGAAAATTATATAAATCAATAAAAATATTTACTTATAATATTGTTATTTTAAATTTAAATAATTAATAATATATATTATTTTTAATATTTATATTTTTATTTATGATGAAGAGTACAGAAAAATTAAAACATACAACAGAAAGAGAGTATTATATATTTTGCTAATTTTTATATTTTGTTAAGAAATAAATAATTATTAAAAATATTGAAATCAATAGTAAATAACATTTATTATAAATTATGATTTTAATAATAAATTAATAGATATTTCTTATTTTTTATGCAAAAGGTTAGGCATAAAACCTAAGCCCGAACCTAAATGGTAAATGGTAAAGTCTCTCTCTAAAGAGGTTTTCATGATTAAACCCAATTAATAAATATTTATAGTTACTATGATTAAGAATAACAAATATTTTAAAAATAATATTTACTCTTTAAATTTATAATTAAATAATTAATACAAACTAAACTCTTATTTTATTATAATGAGATTAGTTCGTATGCATTGACAATGTAAATACACTTTACACTGTCAACCAATTGAAATTTGACACAGGTTAACCACTGTCCAGCAAAGGTGTTGCAAGTACTAAAATTATAGTGACGTGTAAATTTTAATCGGTTTTGACAGTTTAAAATCAGTTAATTGTATTTGTTGAATATATATTCATGATTACAAATATTTATGATATAAAAAAGATGAAATAAAATTAGAACTAGTAGGTGGTGGCTGAATTACAGAGAGCTAGTGCTGGACAACCAGCTAATACTACACGAACCAACAAGGTGGAACCACACTCTAATTAAGGCTGCTTTCTGGGTCAAGACGCATATTCTTCCCTCACCCAACCTATTAAGTAATTTCACTACAAGTTGGTAAGCTCCTTTCCTCCAAAATCCAATTTACAGACGTGCAAAGACGCATTTATTTTTCTAGAAACATGAAGATCGTGGGGCTTTCACGGTTAAGAGTGCTTGCTTAATAAGGCAGCTTGGGGAAAGCAGTTGGAAGAAAAGGCCTATGGTTTGGCTAACCATGCGAAATTAGGTGGGGAGGGTATCTGGTTAGAAGCTAATTCATTGTTAATCTCTTGCTGGAGGACTCTTGCGTTCAATAAAATATTAAAATTCTTTTCCAGTTCAAAAAAAAAAAAAAAATTATGGACTCTATAAGACTTAGCTTTCTGATGTATGAAAAAAAAAGTATATGAGTTAATCACTTAACCGTGGATAACGTGAAACTTTTCCTAGTTTAAGGAATGAGAAATGTTGGATAATGGATAGATGTCCCCTAGATCCACTTCTTGCTTCCTGTTTTTATGTGCATTCAGAATATAAAAACATTTTCCTTCTCCTTTCAAGTGATTCGCATGCTCTGCGAACATGATTGAAACTATTAGACTACTTGGGAAACAACCAATTGCAGGTGAACTCATCATCGATCAATAACCAAATTTTCTTCAAAGTCGAAATCACCAACAACTGGGTTCCAGATCAAGCATAATGCACAGTACGTTGCTGTTATTAAGGAGTAAGTGGACAGAAGAATTTGGTACAAGTGAATCAAATTAGCGAGCGAACCTGGAGTGAAGGGGAAGGAAGGGGCATCATAAACTCCTTTCCGAAAGTACACATCAATAAAATTAACCCCAATTGCTTTGTTCTTCACACGGACCTCGCCTTCTTTTGGCTCCCCAATTTCCACATCCTCCCACTTTAGAACCTGTCTTCAATTGGGAAACATAATAAAATAACAGTGCTATAAAGCAAACCAGGGAAGCACGTGGCTTACATGCCATAATTTAATAATATTATGCACTCAAAATATTAAAAAAAAAAAGGGACACTGCAACTCCGAGAATGGAATAAATAATCGCTTTTTATGAAATCAAATGAAACCTGCGGGCCCCCGAGTTCATGTACTCTGATAGCTTTGACCATGTTGCGTGGTGCTGATGATAAGGAAGCTCTCGTGGTGAATGTTGTTGTGGTTGCTGGCTACTTTGCTCAAAGGCAATGAAAGTGATGATGAAAGAGATGAAAAGGGTAGACTCGGTGGAACTAGCAGCAGTGAGAGACCTGGGTTCAGAAATCTGATTACCTTGGAAAATGACATGTTTCTTTTTTCTTTATTCTTTTCCTCTTTTAAGTGCCAAACAGTTGTAGAATTAGAATTTTTTCTTACTTTCAATAAGGATGGGTTCATATTAGTAAAGATGTTGAGCAATGCGATTTCCTAAATGGTTGTTTTGTTCAACTTTTTCTTTTAAAGGAAATATCAAATTGGGTACAATTTCTTTGGTTTACAAATGATTTCCAACAATTGTAAATCTCAAATTGATCCATCAAATTAAAATATAATATATAATTAAAGAAGGTCAATATGCTAAAGAAAGGCAAAGATGACAAAAAGCTCCTGAAGGTGAGTTATCTAGAGGAAATATGGCTAAATAGGACAAGAAAGATCGCAAGCTTAGGCTGAAATTGACGGTGGATGAAGCTGATGGCATTAGATGGCAGGTGTCATCAGAATTATCCTCCTCAACCAAGCTAGCCTCTTTCAGGAGCTATTTCCTAAGAACTAGTTCCATCTTCACGTAACTTTTTCATTCTCCTGCGAGGCTTAACAAGGATTTAAAACCTGAAGTGTCCTATTTTTACAATTTGAGGACTAATTGGTGTTTACAATTGTTAAGGATTAATTTGTTATCAAAGAAATTGTTAGGGATTTGGGTATTACTCTTTCTTTTAAGTGTAAATAACTTTTTCCCTAATAGTTTTAATTTGGCACTATTTTATCCTAACTAAATTTTTATATCAGTTTTGTTCTAAAATTTTTAATTTTGACAGCAACTTTAGTCATTTTATTGGCTCCATTTTAATAGAATGATTAAATTGATGTCAAAATAAAAAAAATGAATTGAATTGATGTCAAAATTAAAAATATTATAATTAAATTGATTCAACAATTTTATTAATGTTAAATTAAAAATATTAGAAGTAAAAATATTTTTTTTCTATATATGCAAAAAAAATTGTAGTGGTTTGACATGGATTATATTTGTTTATTTATTCATATTTTGGTATAGTAAAATTTTGGTGGGGTTAGCATTGGTATCTCATCGGATTTAGGTAAGACACGTGACTTTTCTGAAGATTTTTGGAAAAAAATTACATATCATTTTACTAATAAGGATCCTATATTAATTAGAAGATTTGAACCAATACTCTTATAAGACTTGAGTCAAACCTTAACCAACTGTATTTATCTCATTGGCTTATATTTGTATAGTTTATAAACAGATCTATTTGTTTGTTTGGACACTTATTTTGGATACAAATCGTGTGAATAGTAAAACATTAGTGCACATTAGCTAATTGTGAATGACTGAATGGTTTATCCAAAAAAAAAAAAGTTAATAGTGAATTGAGTTAGCTTACATCAAATTAACTGAACTCAATTAACTCTGACCATTAATAGTTTGGACAAAAAATATTTGTTTGGTTTTGAAAAATATTTTTTATTTTTAATATTAATTATAAATATATAATATTTTTATTTTATTTCTTATTTTTTAATTTGTAGAGGAAGTGAAAGGTTTTTTTAATGTTTTCTCCTTGATAATTAATATTGAAAAATAAAAAATAAAGAAATATTTTCTTAACTAAATGGATGTTATTTTTTAAAAAAATCAATTTTAATATTAGGTTAGAATGCAACTATGGTACTAATGAAAGTGGGATAATTTCATCGACCTTTGGCTTGTACATCACCATAATTTAGGATTAATTATTGAACTAGAAATAATTCCCATGTGTTGCACGGGTTTCATAATAATTTTTAAAAAAATTACTTTTGATAAGAATATTTTTGAAAGAAAAATGTAATATTAATTAAAAATTAAATATGATAATAATATATGGAATTTTTTAATTATTATAGACAATATTATAAGTGTTATAATTGTTAACTTAATTATTTAATAACCTTATAAGAGATTAATTGATATGGACTAACTGTGTAAACTCATATTACACTATCAACCAATTAAAATTTAACACATCATCACAATTTTGGTATGAGCTAATGATGACACATCATCATAAGTATATTAATTATCAAAATTTAAATCACAAAATGTATAATGGCATGAGCTAATGGATCAAAGTATTTATTTAAATACTAACCTTATAAAATTTAAAGATAAAATATTAATATTATTTTGTGAATCTAAATAAAATATTACATGAAACTAATTTTCCTTGATTATAATTTAGAAGAAATTTTTTTAACTTTCTACTCTGAAAATAAATTTAATTTTGTATTTCTTGAAGTTAAATAGATTAATTTTCTAAATCAAAATTATATAAGTAATATTATTATGAGTTGATTGATTAATATAATTATTTTCAATTTAAAAATAAAATATTAATATTGTTATGTACAAAATATTATATTAATATTGTTGTAAAATCAATTCAAAAAAATTAATTTTGATATCTCATTAGTGTAAAGTCTTTTACACCATCAATCAATTATATAGCAGGTAAGATTTTTTATGTGTTTATGGTAAGGGTTGAGTATTTTGAATTATATGACAATACATTATTGTTGCATGTATATAAAACTTTTACATGATAAGACATAAAAATTAAGTAAATTGATAAGTTACGTTCTATCAAATTAGAGTGAATTCGCAAATCCCATTAAAATTCTATTATTATAAATTAGAGTAAATTATTAAAAAAACTCAACCATAATGCATTATATTTTTTCTGATAAACATGGATGTAATTGTTCTGAAAGAAAATTAATAATAGAATTAATAAACTAAAAGAATATGCATTAATAAATAGTAAGAAAATATACGCAACGTAAAAATTTAGACCTTTTCACTAACAATGACCATATATGTATTGATTAATTCCTACTTTTCAGTATATATTTGAGTATTATGTATGCATTTTTATCTTTCATTAATTGGAACTTGATGACAAACTACTGACTTATGTATATTCATCATTATTGTTTGATATTTTTCTTCTAAACAATTAAGAAAAGTGTAAGTTTGATTAAAAAAATGTTATATTGATTGGAAAAAGAAAATTTATACATACTTGTTCAAGTAGCTCTTCAAAGTGACCATGATTAAATTTTGTTGGACCTGTGATACCTAATCACAAATATAATTCTCCATCTTCTAAAAAAATGCCACATGACAACATTAACATTACTAAGGAGTAAATCATGGTTGTCGATATCCACTTGTAATGTTTCATTATTTTTAAAAAATTGCCTTTTTTTAAATGGTGAGATTTTTTTTTTTTATTACAAATGGAGAGAGAATCCAGCATCCATTCTTGATGTTGAGGTCATTTCCTGCTCCTTTTGCCATGCTTCCAACTATTTTGTTGCTGGCTTGACTTTGTTTCAATAATCCTAATCGGTATTACCAACATTTTTGGAATGGTTTTCAATTCAAGTGTAAAAGGTGTTTATGGATACAATTTTTCAATGTGACCATGATTAAATTTTGTTGGACCTGTAATACCTAATCACAAATATAGTTCTCCATCTTCTAAAAAAGTGCCACATGACAGCATTAACATTACTAAGGAGTAAATCATGGTTGTCGATATCCACTTGTAATGTTTCATTATTTTTAAAAAATTGGCTTTTTTAAAATGGTTAGATTTTTTTTTTGGATTGCACATGGAGAGAGAATCCAGCATCCATTCTTGATGTTGAGATCATTTCCTGCTCCTTTTGCCATGCTTCCAACTATTCTGTTGTTGGCTTGACTTTGTTTCAATAATCCTAATCGGTATCACTAGCATTTTTGGAATGATTCTCAATTCAAGTGTAAAAGATGTTTATGGATACAATTTTTCAATGGTTATCTAATTGGCCACTGCGTTCTTATTTTTTGCTGAATGATAAATTATATAATTATTCGGTTATTGATATTGATCGGACATAATTGCAGTTATGAAATTTTAAAAGACAATATAGATTACAATTAAGTGTAAGAATTAATAAATTGGCAATATCATGCCATTAGCCGTGGCAATAATAATACAAATAATTAACACAAATTTAATATATACATAAAAAGCAAAGTTTGCAAAATTTTAGAAGACAATTTAGAATCTATCACAATTGAGTAGAAGAATTAATTAATGGGCTGGCAATACCATGTCATTATCCATGGCAATAACAGTGCAAATCATTAACACAATTTCAATGCATACATAACAATACATAAAAGGAGAGAATAGAATGTTAGATTTAACTTAAAAAATGAACATAATTTTTTATTTTTTAGTACAATCATTTTCAAATACGTAACTTGTTTCGTAGATTTAACTTTAAAACTGAATTTGATTTTTAAAAATTTTAGTGCAATCATTCTAAAAAATAAATTTCAAGAAATTATATTTTAATTTTCGTTAAAAGATAAAAGATTCCAACACCCTTTCATTCTTTTAAATCGTTGCGTCTTCTATATTTTAGCAATTACAACATCAACAGGCACACTATTTTTAAACTGAATAAATGTAGAAGATACTCCCTTGTTCACTAAAATTCCAAATTCACACCCATTAAGTTACAGCGGAAAATTAGTTCAGGGGAAAATTAGTTCATTTAATTTGGACATAAATGTTTTTCTTTAAGAAAATTATTTTTGAAAGAAATATGTGATAATAATTAAAAATTAAATATAGTAAACATGTAATTTTTTTAATTGTTTTATACAATTTTTTTAGCATGGTATTATGTGTGTATCTTTAAGTCATGATTGTCATTTAATTTATTAGCTGTAAGCAATAATTTCAGAATCTAAAAATTCAAAGTATTCAAAGATATAATTAGATGCACTTGCTTCTTGTTAGACTGGACGTCAATAAACTTGAATAAATGTTGTTTTCGTATTCTAATCATGTTAGAATGTTTTTTTGGTTAGGTTGCACATGCCTTATGTTTTTATCTATTGGAACCAAATTTAATTACTTAATATTAAATTAAAAATGACAGTAATAAGAAATTTCAAGAAATCTGTCAGTTGAGTTAGTGTTTAGAATTAGTATACTATATTCTTTAATGTTATAATGGTAAAAAATTTTAAATATAAACTTAATATTATCAAATAAAAAAAAATCACTGGTTTTATAATATCAATATTGTTAATTATATGTGCGTAATCAAAAGAGTCATAATTACACTTTAATATATATATATATATATATATATTATAAAATAATTAATTGAATTCAAAATTTTACAATAATATTATAATATGTAACAGAAGGAAGTGCAAATTTGAGTGATTATATAAATATTGATTGATCTCAATGAGCAAATATACAATTTACCTGCAATTTGAAGTACATTTTTGTCAAAATTGAAAATGTGACTGAAATAAGAAAAATATAACTTAAAAAGAAAACATATGTATGATTCGTATATATGTGAATAATTTCTTGAATATCTATGTTCAGGTAACTTTTCTAAGCTGATATAACGTTATGTCACTTAAAAGAGGAGAGTAGATTTAATAATTCTGATCATCAGATAAATTTTCAAAAAAGAAAATAATAAAATTTATTATAGGTTTTGTTTAAACAGAAAGAAAAATATTAGTAAAATATAAAAAATAACAAACGTAAAAGATGTGAGAAGTAAATAAAAAATATATGTTAATGAAGATCCATAGTCCTTTTTTGTCACATTTCTTTAAATATTTAATACATTGTTAATTATAGCCAGTGTAATGTTAGACACTATTGTTAGGTAAAATACATCATAATCTTAATCTATTAAATAATTTATAAGTAAAAATGTGTATTTCCAATTTATAAGTGAAAAATTTTAAGTAAAATAATTATAAAAATTTAACTATAAAATTTATGTTACAATAATCTAAGATATTAATTGGACTATTTATATTTTAAATTGAGATTCAAAGACAAAGGGTAATATTTTTATGTTAAATAAAGTCTACATTAAACCAATTTTTCTTCTTGAGGATATTAAGATCCCCTATTCCAATAAGATTGATTATTATATCATTCAAAATATTTTTAAAAAATTGCTTGCTTTAAAAATAAATTTAATTTGGAATTTAATTTTTTATATTTTCTGCAAATTAATTCTCAAGTTTAAAATCACAAAACATTAGTTATCATGACTTAATATATGAACATATTTATTTAATTTTTTATGCAATTAAATCCAAATATAAAAGATTAATATTTTCATATGCAACACTATTAAATAGTATTGTTACGTAATTATTACAAATCAGAGTGATTTTTAACAAATCAATTTCAAAACAATTCTCATTTAATTTGGATCATCTAAAAGATAAAATTATTAATATAATTTACGAAACTTGTTTCAGAAACTTAAAATATATTAAGTTTTTATAATGATTATTATATATTCTCAATAAAAAGAAATTTTAAATTATATAACATGTCATACATGTTTTAATTTGCAATGATTTTAAAAATTGTTATAAGTTATATTGAATACAAATATGGTATAGTAAAAGTTATATTCAAAGTAATTCTACTATATTAAAAGTAATTCTTATATGTATTACTTTTATGATTTTTTAATGCTTATAAAGAAATATATTGTTAATTTATTATATAATTTTAAGACAGTTTTTCTAAGATACAAAAATCAATTGAAAATAAGAATAGAAACTTAAATTTTTTTTTAATAATTTTGTTATAATTAAGGAAGTTAAGTTTGTATAAAAGTATCTTAAGTAGCATTATCATTATTAAGTTGAACATTTAGATTTCCTGAAAAATCTGAAAATAATAGCAAAATTAAGTTAATTTAATTTAAGTGGAAAATTAAATTGTTGGAAATAACTTTCAAACATTTATGATTATATCGAAAAGCAAACAGTAAAAATAACTTCCAAACATTTGTGATGAGAGAGATAAGAATGATCTAACTTCCAAATATTAAAATTTTATTCCATGAAAAAGTAAAAATATATAATATTAAAAAGAAAAATCAATAAAGTATGAAAGCAAGTAACAAAAGAGATGAAACTACCTTGTGTGATGAGAGATAAGAATGAGCAAACTTCCTGTCATCAAAATTTTATTCCATGAAAAATTGAATTGCATAGTGATAACTCCAGTTTATGGAGTTATTTAGCTTCTAATTGGGATTGAAATTGCATGACTTGTCCTACATTTTCTAAGTGAAACACTTAAAAATAGGAAGAATTGACTCATATTTGTTTTAGAACTTTTGTTGAAAAATTTGATGTTATAAATCAAGACTATTGGGATGAATTGCATAATTCAAATTAAATTTTCATTGAATGATTTTTGACAGAAAATTGTAGAAGTTTGGAGCTTGAAGAGAATTCAAGTTGAAGCCAAGAGGAGGGAAGCAAAGCATAAAGAAAAAGCCATTAAATTGAAGTTTTTTTTTTTTGGGTTGGTTGGACTTGAATTTTGCTGGGTTGCAACCTATTGGGCGCCTAAACATTAGATCAGTTTTGTGAGTCAAGTCGACCTGACAATTTTTGCAAACCACGCAACCTAGACCCATTTTTAGTAAATATTTACCCAATAGACAGCATTAAAAAGGGAGTTCTTTTTTTGCCTTTTTCAAGTTTGAGAAGGAACCCTATGTTTTGGAAGGAGCCAACACTAGAGAAGGATTCATCTTGAAAATTGAAGGCCAAGGGCTAGGAGAAGGATTGAAGCCCCATTTGTTCATCTCTTCCTCTCTTTCTATGTCTTTAATATTCATTATGTCTCTTGAACTAGTTTGTGTTTTGTTCATTGTTATGGATAGCTAAATTTGTAGCTAGGGATCCTTTGAATCCCTCTATGGATCTTGGATGTTTGTAATATTACTTATTTGAATATTGATGATATTGGTTTTGGTTACTCATTTCTATTCTTAATGCTCTTATATGTTTGGCCACCATCTAAGTTGATTTGGGGATTATCTTGAACTAGACATAGGAATAGAGATATTGGACCTTGGTGTGAGTAATGCTTGTTCTTTTACACTTTATTAGCTTAGGTGTGAGGATTAGTCAATGGGATGGAAACATACCCATTGACCTTGCATAGTAGATGTTTGATGTTAGTTCTAATGGGTTGATTTCACACTAACTCACAAGGACACTTAGTGTTTTAGGTGAAAGAGACACGGTTAATCGACCTAGACATAGGCGTTTAACTATAATTGACATGCTAACAAAACCAATTCCTTAATGTTCAATTAAGTAATTTGTATATCCAAGTGAAGTAGAGGGAGAAAAAGGTCCCCTAGGCCTTTTAACCTTGGTTGTTTCACAACTTTAATTTGTGTTAGTGTTTTCTAGTTATTTGCTCTTTAGAATTTCTTCATAACTCCATTAACTCATTTTGCTAGGCCTTAACACGGTATTTTAGTAACTCGATAGCATATCTATACCCAATCCCTGGAGACGATACTCTTAACTCACATTATACTACTTGAATGACCCGTGCATTGCAGGATTGTACCTGCTCTTGTAGGCGGCCATCAAGTTTGGCGCCGTTGCCGGGATTGGCTATAGTTGTGTGCTACTTTTGATTTAAATTACTTGTTCTTGACTTGAGCCTTCATTTTCTTTTATTTTCAGGTTCCTCTATATTTGCATGCGACACTCTAGAAGCTTTGAAAATAGTCCTGTTCGTGTGGATTTAGAAAGAGTTTTTCAATTTCCACGCCAACCTCGTTCTCATCGCACTAGACGTGACATGGCAGATCATGAGGACCCAAACCGCTCCGTGCGGGATTATGTTTCTCCACAACTTCAGGATGTCCACTCTAGCATTCGTAGGCCTGCCATCCAAGCTCATAACTTTGAGCTTAAGCCTACACTGATTCAGATGGTGCAGAACACAGTTCAGTTAGTGGGTTGCCTAGTGAAGATCCAGTACTCATCTCTCTAGCTTCCTGGAGGTGTGTGATACCTTCCGACACAATGGCATTTGGAGGAAGGTATTCATTTGTGCCTATCCCTCTCTAAAGGATAAGGCTAAGGCATGGCTCCTCACTTCCTGCCAACTCTATTACTACATAGGAGGACCTTGCCCAAAAGTTTCTTGCCAAGTTCTTCCCACCAATCAAGACAATTAGGCTACACTTGACATCACCTCTTTTAGCAAGCAGATGGTGAAACTTTGTATGAGGCATGGGAAAGATTTAAAGAGATGCTTAGGAAGTTTCCGCATCATGGCATTCCTAAGTGGCTGAGTTTAGACTGTGTACATGGGGTTACTTCCTCAAGAGAGAGCTACTATAGATGCTCTCAGGTGGTGCCTTGATGGCTAGGCCAATAGATGCTGCTCTTGACCTCTTGGAAGAAATGGTAGCCAACAATTATCAATGGCCAACTGAATGCATGAATACAAAAAGGTAGCTGGTATGTATGAGGTGGATGCCCTCACTTCTCTCAGCTCAAGTAGCGGCTATTGCTAAGAGGTTGGATAATATGAATGTGAATTCGATTGAAAGTTCTTCCACTGCTTGTGACTTGTGTGGAAACCCACACTCTAGTGATCAATGTCCCCACACTACGGAGAGTGTACAATTTTTGGCTCAACATCGCCAATCAGGACCTAGTCGACCATTCAACAACAACTACAACCAAGGAGGGCGTAGCCAAGGCAACTATGCTTGGGGAATAATAAACAAGTATCTTCTTCTTTCACTCAACCCAAGTCAGCTCCAAACTTTCCACCTGGCTTCTAACCACAACCCACTCCACCTAAGGAGCATTTTCATGATCGAACTTCTACACTTGAGAGCATGTTCATGACCTTCATTAACAAGACCGATGCTTATATGGCCAAGGCGGATGCTCACTTAGCTGGCCAAGATGCTCTTTTGCAAAGTCAAGCCTTCATTGAGAAACTTGGAGGCTCAAATTGGTCAAATTGCTCAAACAGTGAGTAATCGCCCTTTGGGAACCTTCCCTAGTGACACAATCAATAATCCCAAGGGTGGCAACAATGAGCAATGTAAGGCCATAACTCTTAAGAATGGGAAGGAAATTGAAGGAAATCCAAAGACTAAACTTTTGCATCAAGAGGTGGAGCATGAAAAAGATGATGTTGAAGAAGTGATGGTTGACAAGAAAAAGGAAGTGGCAAATGAAGAGGATAGTAAGAAGAACAATGAGAAGCCTCCTACTCCTGCTCTCCCATTCCCCAATCGCTTTGCCAAACAAAAGCTTGATACCTAATTTCAAAAGTTCTTGGAAGTCTTCAAGAAGCTTCACATAAACATTCCCTTTGCCGAAGCTTTGGAGCAAATGCCAAGTTATGTGAAGTTCATGAAGGATATTCTCTCAAAGAAGCGAAAGTTGGGTGACTTTGAAACTATTACTTTGACTGAAGAGTGTAGTGCCATTTTGCAAAATAAGCTACCTCCCAAATTGAAGGATCCTGAAGCTTCACAATCCCTTGCCACATTGGAACTCAATTCTTTAGGAGAGCTTTGTGTGACTTAGGGCAAGCATCAATCTCATGCCCCTATCAATATTCCAAAGGTCAGGTTTGGGGAATGCAAGCCGACCAATGTCACTCTCTAATTGGCGGATCGTTCTTTGACTTATCCTAAGGGCATTATTGAAGATGTCTTAGTCAAGGTGGACAAGTTCATATTCCCTGTTGATTTCATCATCTTGGACATGGAGGAAGATCGTAATGTGCCATTGATTCTTGGCCGTCCTTTTCTAGCCATGGGTAGGACTCTAATTGATGTTCAAAAGGGTGAGTTGACTATTCGTGTGCAAGACCAGGAGGTAACATTTAATATTTTTAAGGCCATTATATTTCCATATGAGCATGAGGAGTGTTCCTATATAGGTATGCTTGACCATGTTGTTTTTGATATATTTCATGATACTTATCCCCATGATCCCCTTACATTGTCATTATCCACTGCATGTGAGTATGTTGATAGCATTGTTGGTGATGATGTTTTTAATTGTGTTAAACCTTGATGCATCTCCTAAGCTTTTCAGGTCACCTTAGTTTAAACCTTTAGAGCTCCCTTCATCTAAAGCTTCTCTCAAGCCATCAATTTTAGAGCCTCCACAATTGGATCTCAAGCCATTGCCAACTCATTTGCGTTATGCCTATCTTGGGGATGCTTCCACTTTGCCTGTGATTGTTTCCTCTTCATTAACTGAGGAACAAGAAGAGAAGTTGCTCCGGGTGCTTAGAGATCACAAGCTTGCATTGGGATGGACTATTGTTGATATTCGTGGCATTAGCCCAACCATTTGCATGCACAAAATCTTGCTTGAAAATGAGGATAAGGGATCTATTGAGCATCAAAGGCGTCTTAATCCTATCATGAAGGAGGTTGTCAAGAAAGAGATACTCAAGTGGCTTGATGCGTATTATCTATCCTATCTCAGATAGCTCTGGGTTAGTCTAGTGCAATGTGTTCCTAAAAGGGGGAATAACAGTTGTGCCAAATGAGAAGAATGAATTAATTCCTACTCGGACAATCACGGGTGGAGAATTTGCATGGACTATCGGAAACTCAACAAAGCCACTCGGAAGGATCATTTTTCGCTTCTTTTCATTGACCAGATACTTGATAGACTGCCCAAGAGCCTTTTCCGCTTCCTTGATGGCTATTCAGGATATAATCAGATTGCCATAGCTCCAGAAGACCAAGAGAAAACAACATTCACATGCCCTTATGGTACTTTCGCCTTCAGGCGAATGCCGTTTGGTTTGTGTAATGGGTAACTTTCAACGGTGTATGATGGCTATTTTCACTAATATGGTGGAGCAATCACTGGAGATATTCATGGATGACTTTTCTATGTTTGGGAATTCTTTTGATGAATGCTTGCAGCACCTAGCTTTGGTCTTGCAAAGTTGTGAAGAAACTAATTTGGTGCTAAATTGGGAGAAAATGTCATTTCATGGTCAAAGAAGGAATAGTTTTGGGCATCGGGTTTCAAGTAAGAGCATTGAAGTGGATAAAGCTAAAGTTGAGGTCATTGAAAAGCTCCTCCTCCAAATTCAGTGAAAGGAATTCGAAGCTTCCTGGGCATGCCGGTTTTTGAGGTTTATCAAGGACTTTCAAAAATTGCCAAACCTCTTTGTAACCTGTTGAGAAAGATGTGCCATTCAAATTTGAAGATGATTGCTTGGAGGCCTTCGGAGAATTGAAGAAAGACTTGTTTCAGCCCCTTATGACCACTCCAAATTGGCACTTTCCATTTGAGTTAATGTGTGATGCAAGTGATTATGCGGTGGGAGCAGTGCTAGGCCAAAGACCAGAGAAAATTCTTCATCCCATTTATTATGCAAGCAAAACTCTCAATGATGCTTAGTTGAACTACACCACCATTGAAAAGGAGCTGTTGGCCATTGTATTTGCTTTTGACAAATTCCAGGCATACTTGGTGGGCACTAAGGTAGTAGTATACACAGATCACTCAGCCATCAAGTACCTGATAAGCAAGAAGGATGCAAAACCAAGGCTAATTCGGTGGGTTTTATTGCTTCAAGAGTTTGACCTTGAGATTCGGATAGAAAAGGGACTGAAAATCAGGTAGCAGATCACTTGTCAAGGCTTGAGAATGTTGAGTGTCAAAATGAGCCTATAACAATTAAGGAGTCATTTCCTGATAGGTTGTTTCAGTTTACCTTCTTATCCTTGGTATGCAGATTTTGTGAACTACATAGTTGCTGGAGTGTTGCCACCAGATCTTGAAGTCTCAACAATGGAAAAGTTTCTTCATAATGTGAGGTACTACCTTTGGGATGAGCCATACTTGTTCAAACAGTGTGCGGATCATGTTATTAGAAGGTGCATTCCCATGGAAGAAGTGCAAGATATTTTGGAACATTGTCATGCATCCCCATATGGAGGTCAGTATAGTGGGGAAGAGCTGCAAAAGTGTTGCAATCTAGCTTCTTTTGGCCTACTTTATTCAAAGATGCAAACTCCTTTGTGGCAAGGTGTGACCAGTGTCAAAGTACCTAATATCTCTAAAAGGCATGAAATGCCCTTGCAATCCATTTTGGAAGTGGAGATCTTTGATGTTTGGGGCATAGACTTTATGGATCTATTTGTTCCTTCCTTTGGCAATCTCTATATTCTTGTAGCGGTGGACTATGTGTCAAAATGGGTGGAAGCATGTGCACTACCAACCAATGACTCCAAGGTGGTGGTCAATTTCCTCAAAAAGCATATTTTTACTCATTTTGGAACTCCAAGGGCAATTATCAGTGATGGAGGAACTCATTTCTGCAACAAGTATTTTGCGGCATTATTGGCTAAATATGGAGTGACTCATAAGGTGGCCACCGCTTATCACCCTCAAACAAGTGGTTAAGTAGAGGTCTCCAATAGGGAATTGAAGAGAATATTGGAGAAAATAGTATCCCCCACTAGAAAAGATTGGTCAAGGAAGCTTGAGGATGCTTTGTGGGCATATCGAACTGTATACAAGACCTTCATAGGAATGTCACCCTATAATCTTGTGTTTGGAAAGGCTTGCCATCTTCCTGAGAACTTGAACATCATGCCTATTGGGCAATCAAGTAGTTGAACTTTGACTCACAAGCTGCAAAAAAAGGCTCTTCCAACTCAATGAGCTTGATGAATTTCGTCTTCATGCTTATGAGAATGCTAAACTTTACAAGGAGAAGACAAAAAGGTGGCATGACAAACATATAATGGTGAAGAGCTTTGAACCAAGCCAACAAGTCCTCCTCTTCAATGCCAAGCTCAAACTTCTGGGAAGCTCAAATCTTGATGGTCAGGTCCATTTTTGGTAGTAAATGTGTTTCCCCATGGTGTAGTAGAGCTTGAAGATCCCAATTCAAAGTCAACCTTCAAGGTCAACTCTCAGCATCTTAAGCTCTACTTGGGTGGAGAGGTAGATCATCAAAAGACATCTCTCACCTTGGCAAATTCCACATGAAGGCAGACAAAGTCTAGCCAAGACTATAACTAAGGCGCTTTTTGGGAGGCAACCCAGTTTCTAACTTTTGCCTTTTTAGTTTGTTATGATTCTAGTTCTTTTTGCTTAATCTCATTGTGTTTAGTTTGTTAGTGTGATATGTAGTAAAACTTTGTGTGGTTTAGTCAACTTTCATGTTTTCTGTGTTCTTAGTGATTGGTGTTTGTGTTCTAGTAAATGGTTCCTTTTATTTGTGTTGTTCTTGCATGAATTGGTTGTTTAGCTAGTGTTTTTCTAGTTTAAGGATGCATATCTCACTTTATGTGCTTGCTTTCACACCCATTTGCACTTTATCATGCTTTGTCTGTCTTTTGCTCAGTCCCTATAGCATTTAGAGTTTTAGTGTGCTAGGTACTTAAGTTGGCATCATAGTGTTCTAATTGTTCAATTCTAGTGCATTATGATCTTTTTTCATGTTCATTCTTGTGGTTTGATTGTGTGCATTAGAAACTTGTTGGAAATTGGAGTGTATTGTTAATTCTGATGTGTTAGAGGGTGGTCGTTGACAAGAAAAGAGCTTGAAAGTAATATCTCTTGTTGAAAATTCTTGCTGCATAATTTGCATCAGTGGGTCGCAACCCAGAAATTTGATTGGGTCGCGACCTAGGACTTGCTTATGTGGTGCAACATACTAAAACTTGAGAGTAGTGGGTCGCAACCCAGAAATTATGACTTGGGTCGCGACTCAACGCTAGCCTATGTAGTGCAGGATATAAAACCCGAGAGGCAGTGAGTCGCGACCTGACTTGGTCGTGACCCACACCAAAAAAAAAAAAAATCCAAATTTCAAAATTCATATATATATATATATAAGATTTCAACATTAAAAAAAAAAAACTCTCGCCAAAAAAAAAAGACAACTTAAAAAAAAAAAGGAAACAAAACAAAGGGGATTCAAGTTCTGTAACTCAAATGCAAACCCCTTCCCCTTTAACAACACAAAACCCCACCCCACCTCCCTCCCCCTTTCTCTCTTCCACCATCTCTCTCTCCTTCTCCATTTTGCGACTCCGTTACCACACCGCCTTCCCTCCACCATGGCCCACTTCCCTTTACGCTGGCGCGCTTCACTCGTGCATTCCTTCCCGCGTCCCACCCAAGACCGCCATCTCTCTCCTTTCCTCTTCACGACGCGGCCTAACCACAACGCGACTCGCGTTGCTTCGCCTGGCCTCGCTTCGCATTTCTATCGCGTGTGCTTCCCATCTTCTCGAGCTCTGTTTCAGAGCCACCCGCCGCTCTCGCTATCGCGCAACTGCATTTTGTAAACCCCCAGCCTCCGCCACGGTTTACCCACCACCGCGAGCTTAGCGTCGTGATTCCCACCAGCTAGCAAGAAGCTCCGACCACTTTGCGTCCCCACTGGAGCCGCGACCAAGACTGAGCTTAACCACCCTGGTTCACTCAATTTTTTTATCATTTTTATTTTTGTTTCATTTTTATTCTACGTGTTCTGTTGTTAAATTTTTTTTTTCTTATTTTTGATGAGTTATTGTCTTGGTTGATGAGCATTGTGATGATACATTGGACATGAGAATATTTTTCTGGTTTGCTTTCTTATTGATACTTGCTCAATTTCTTTGGTTGGAATCCGTTCTTTTGCTAAGTTCATACCATGGGTTTAGAGCTTACATTGTTGGATTCCCATGATCCTTTAATTTTTGTACTGTGCTCTTTTAGAATACTGAGTTGTTGTTGAAATTGTGTTCAACTTTATGCGTTCTATTCCGTTTTTTCTGGTGCAACTGAATATGGCAGATTGTATGGACTTGTTGGATGCCATTATTACTGTGACAATGTCGTGAGCGTGCTTAGGATGCTGCTTTTGGTTTGAAGTTTTGTGCCTATCTAATGGTAACTACTTCTTCGGCATGTGATTTCAGGTTCTCCAGTCCTTAAATCATGGTAAACAAGAAGCAGAAGATTGACACTAGCTTTAACTTGGACTTAAAAGAAAAAAGGACCATAAATAGAAACAGAAAGCCTCATGCTCCACTTCACATCACTCGCTTTCCAAAAGTGAGGCCGCAGCTCATTCACAGCTTCCGTCGTCCATAGGACTGCTGTCTCTGAGAGAGGATTTCCTTTGGTCGGCACAACCCATGGACATGGTTCAAACTATTGAGCACTATCATGGTCTACCTTTTGCAACCAACCAGACGCAGTTCTTAGCTTGGTGAAGGAATTTTATGCCAATGCTGCCTTTCCTCAGGAGGATGGCAAAGTCTTTGTCAGAGAAGTGGATCTCCTTTGAGCTCTATCAACTCCATTCTATCTTAGGGCTTAGTGCACCTCCACCACATTGTGAATACAACCAATTGTTGCAAGGGGAAGTTAACATGGAGGTTGTCATAGCTCGTATTTGTGGTCGAGAACCCATTCCATGGCGGAATCCAAAGAGGATGCTTTGCACTATCAAGTTTGGCTCCCTTTCTTTCCATCAATGATCCAAGACTTTTGCGCGAGCTAATGTCAAGTGGGAAAACACCAAAGAGCTTATCCATCAATTGGTTGTATTCACAATGTGGTGGAGGTGCACTAAGCCCTAAGATAGAACGGAGTTGATGGGGCTCAAAGGAGATCCACTTCCGCCTAACAAAGACTTTGCCATGCTCCTGAGGAAAGGCAGCATTGGCATAAATTCCCTCACCAAGATAGAAGCTGATCCCAGCTGGTTGCAAAAGGTAGACCATCATAGTGCTCAATGGTTTGAACCATGTCCATGAGTTGGCGCAACCAAAGGAAATCCCTCTCTCAGGAACAGCAGTCCTATGACGACGGAAGCTGTGAATCGAGCTCGGCTTCACTATTTGGAAAGCGAGTGGTGTCAAGTGGGAGAGCATGAGGCTTTCCGTTTGGTCCTGTTTTTTCTTTTTAAGTCCAGATGTAGAAGTTGCAGTGTCAGTCTCCTGCCTTTGTTTACCATGATTTAAGGACTAGAGAACTTGAAATCACATGCCGAAGAAGTAGTTACCATTAGATAGCCACAAAAAGTTAATCAAAACCTATATCAAGCATCATCCAAGGTCTCAAGCAGCCTAACAAAGTTCCTAACACTCAGAAACAATGGCATCCAACAATTCCATACAATCTGCCATATTCAGTTGCACACAATTATAACAAGGCACCAAGAAAGGAAATAGAACGCATTAAGTTGAACACAATTTCAACAACAACTCAGCATTCTCAATAAAAGAGCACAATACAAAAATTAAAGGAACATGAGAATCCAACAATGTAAGCTCTAAACCCAGGGTATGAACTTATCAAAAGAAGGGACTGCAACCAAAAATAGAACACTACCTAGAAAATAATCTAGCATATATGACCCAGAAATAGACTCCAACAATGTAAGCTCCGAACCAATAATTTAGAAAGCAAACCAGCAAAATAATCCAATGAACATTGAATCATCACAACGTCCATCAACCAGGACAACAACTCATCAGAGGTAACAAGAACAAGGAGGGTGGGTTGAGGATGAACATGCGGCTCAGCTTGCGTCATGGTGTCAGAAGGGGACGCGCGCCGTAGTGGAAGTTGGGACAAGCGGAGCTCACGCGGAGGAAAGGGAGGCGGAAACATGGGGGGTTGGGGTGATGCGTGAGAGGCGTTGAGAGGAGAGAGATGGTGGTGCCTGTGTTGTGTGTGTTGAGTGAATGGGGAATGGTTTTAGAACCTAAAGCCCCTTTTCTTTTGTTTTTGAAGTTTGGTTTTTTTTTTTAAGTTCTTTTTTTTTTTTGGTCAGGAGTTTTGAAATTTGAATTTTTTTTTTATATTTTGAAATTTGAAATTTGAAATATATATATATATATATTTGAATTTTAAATTATATATATTTATATATATCGCGACCCAAGTCAGGTCGCGACTCACGCCTCCGGGTTTAGTATGTTGCACCACATAGGCTAGCGTTGAGTTGCGATCCAGTCATAATATCTTGGTTGCGACCCACTGCTCTGGGTTTTAGTATGCTGAACCACATATGTGAGTGCTAGGTCACGACCCAATCAAATTTTGTTTGTGACCCACTAATGCAAATTATGCAGAAGAATTTTCAGCAAGAGATATTACTTTCAAGCTCTTTTCTTGTCAACAAACCACCCTCTAACACATCAGAATTAACAATACACTCCAATTTCCAACAAGTTTCTAATGCACACAATCAAACCACAAGAATGAACATGAAAAAAGATCATAATGCACTAGAATTGAACAATTAAAACAATATGATGCCAACTTAAGTACCTAGCACACTAAAACTCTAAATGCTGGAGGGACTGAGCAAAAGACCAGACAAAGCATGATAAAGTGCAAATGGGTGTGAAAGCAAGCACATAAAGTGAGATATGCATCCTTAAACCAGAAAACAGCTAAACAACCAATTCATGCAAGAACAACACAAATAAAAGGAACCATTTACTAGAATGCAAACACCAATCACTAAGAACACCAGAAAACATGAAAGTTGACTAAAGCACACAAAGTTTTACTACATATCACACTAACAAACTAAACACAATGAGATTAAGCAAAAAGAACTAGAACCATAACAAACTAAAAAGGCAAAAGTTAGAAACTTGGGTTGCCTCCCAAAAAGCGCCTTAGTTATAGTCTTGGCTAGACTTTGTCTGCCTTCATGTGGAATTTGCCAAGGTGAGAGATGTCTTTTGATCTACCTCTCCACCCAAGTAGAGCTTAAGACGCTAGAGTTGACCTTGAAGGTTGACTTTGAATTGGGATCTTCAAGCTCTGCCGCACCATGGGGAAACACATTTACTACCAAAAATGGACTTGGCCATCAAGATTGATTCCTGGAAGAGTTTGAGCTTGGCATTGAAGAAGAGGACTTGTTGGCCTGGTTCAAAGCTCTTCACCATTATATGCTTGTCATGCCACCTTTTTGTCTTCTCCTTGTAGAGTTTAGCATTCTCATAAGCATGAAGACGAAATTCATCAAGCTCATTGAGTTGGAGGAGCCTTTTCTCTCCAGCTTGGCTTGTGAGTCAAAGTTCAACTGCTTGATTGCCCAATAGGCATGATGTTCAAGTTCTACAGAAAGATGGCAAGCCTTTCCAAACACAAGATTATAGGGTGACATTCCTATGGGGATCTTGTATGGTTTGATATGCCCACAAAGCATCCTCAAGCTTCCTTGACCAATCTTTTCTAGTGGGATACCTTTTCTCCAAGATTCTCTTCAATTCCCTGTGGAGACCTCTACTTGACCACTTGTTTGAGGATGATAAGTAGTGGCCACCTTATGAGTCACTCCATATTTAGCCAACAATTAAAGTACTTGTTGTAGAAATGAGTTCCTCCATCACTAATAATTGCCCTTGGAGTTCTAAAACGAGTGAAAATTTGTTTTTTGAGGAAATTGACCACCACCTTGGAGTCATTGGTTGGCAGTGCACATGCTTCCACCCATTTTGACACATAGTCCACCACTACAAGAATATAGAGATTGCCAAAGGAAGGAACAAATGGACCCATAAAGTCTATGCCCCAAACATCAAAGATTTCCACTTCTAATATGGATTGTAGAGGCATTTCATGTCTCTTTAAGATATTACCAGTTCTTTGACACCGATCACATCTAGCCACAAATGAGTTTGCATCTTTAAACAAGGTAGACCAAAAGAAACCAAATTGCAACACTTTGGCTGTGCTTTCTCCACTAATGACCTCCATATGGGGATGCATGACAATGTTCCAGAATATCTTGCACTTCATCCGTAGGAATACACCTTCTAATGACATGATCTGCACATTGTTTGAACAAGTATGGCTCATCCCAAAGGTAGTACCTCACATCATGAAGAAACTTTTTCGCTTGAGGGTTAAAGTCGTGGAGCACCCCAACTATATAATTGACAAAATCTACATACCAAGGATAAGAAGAAGTAGAAACCACAAATAGCGCTGATCAGGAAATGACTCCTTAATTGTTACAGGCTCATTTTGATATTCCATATTCTCAAGCCTTGACAAGTGATCTACCACTTGGTTTTCAGTCCCTTTTCTATTGAATTTCAAGATCAAATTCTTGAAGCAATAGAACCCATCGAATTAGCCTTGGTTTTGCATATTTCTTGCTTATCAAATATTTGATAGCCAAGTGATCGGTGTATACTACCACCTTAGTGCCCACCAAGTATGCCCAAATTTGTCAAATGCAAACACAATGGCCAAAAGCTCCTTTTCAGTGGTGGTGTAATTCAATTGTGCATCATTGAGAGTTTTGCTTGCATAGTAAATGGGATGAAGAATCTTTTCAGCTCTTTGGCCTAGCATCCACCGCATAATCACTTGCATCACACATTAACTCAAATGGAAGTTGCCAATCTGGAGTGGTCATAAGGGGCTCCTTAGGTGGGGAAGGTTGTGGTAGGAGCCCGGTGGAAAGTTTGGAGCCGCCTTGGGTTGAGTGAAGGAAGATGACGCTTGTTTGTTTCCCCAAGCATAGTTGCCTTGATTCCGTCCCCCTTAGTTGTAGTTGTTGTTGAATGGTCGGTTAGGTCCTGGTTAGCGATTTTGAGCCAAGAATTGTACACTCTCCATGGTGTGAGGGCATTGATTACTTGAGTGTGGGTCTCTATACAAGTCACAAGCACTAAAAGAGCTTTCAACCGAATTCACATTCACATTGTCCAACCTCTTCGCAAGGGCTGCCACTTGAGCTGTGAGTGAAGTGAGGGCATCCACCTCATACATACCAGCTACCTTCTTTGTATTCATCCTCTCAGTTGGCCATTGATAATTGTTGACAGCCATTTCTTCCAAGAGATCAAGAGCATCATCCTGTCTAGCCATCAAAGCACCTCTTGCAGTGGCATCAATAGTAGCTCTCTCTTGAGGAAGTAACCCCATGTACACAGTCTGAACTTCAGCCACTTAGGAATGCCATGATGCGAGCACTTCCTAAGCATCTCCTTGAACTTTTCCCATGCCTCATACAAGGTTTCATCATCTGCTTGCTTGAAAGAGGTGATGTTAGAGCATAGTCTAGCCGTCTTGATTGGTGGGAAGAACTTGGCAAGAAACTTTTGGGCAAGGTCCTCCCATGTAGTGATAGAGTTTGCAGGAAGAAAGGAGAGCCATGCCTTAACCTTATCCCTTAGAGAAAATAGGAATAGGCCCAAATGAATACCTTCCTTCGAAATGCCATTGTGTCGGAAGGTATCACACACCTCTAGGAAGCTAGAGAGATGAGCACCAGGATCTTCACTAGGCAACCCACTAAACTGAACTGTGTCTGCACCATCTGAATCAATGCAGGCTAAAGCTCAAAGTTATGAGCTTGGATGGCAGGCCTCGAATGCTAGAGTGGACATCCTGAGTTGTGGAGAAGCATAATCCCACGGAGCGGTTTGGGTCCTCATGATCTGCCATGTCACGTCTAGTGCGATGAGAACGAGGTTGGCGTGGGAATTGAAAAACTCTTTCTAAATCCACACGAACAGGACTATCTTCAAAGCTTCTAGAGCGTCGCATGCAAATATAGAGGTACCTGAAAATAAAAGAAAATGAAGGCTCAAGTCAAGAACTAGTAATTTAAATCAAAAGTAGCATACAATTATAGCCAATCCCCGCAATGGCGCCAAAATTGATGGCCGCCTACAGAGCAGGTATAATACCGCAACTACATGGGTCATTCAAGTAGTGTAATGTGAGTTAAGAGATCATCACATGGGATTGGGTATAGATATGCTATCGAGTTACTAAACTACCGTGTTCAGGCTTAGCAAAACGAGTTAATAAAGTTATGAAGAAATTCTAAAGAGCAAGTAACTAGAAAACACTAACACAAATTAAAGTTGAGAAACAACCACGGTTAAAAGGCCTAGGGGACCTTTTTCACCCTCTACTTCACTTGGATATGCAAATTACTTAATTGAACATTAAGGAATTGGTTTTGTTAGCATGCCAATTATAGTTAAAAGCCTATGTCTAGGTCGATTAACCGTGTCTCTTTCACCTAAAACACTAAGTGTCCTTGTGAGTTAGTGTGAAATTAACCCATTGAGAACTAACATCAAACATCTACTATGCAAGGTCAATGGGTATGTTTCCATCCCATTGATTAATCCTTACACCTAAGCCAATTAAGTGTAAAAGAGGCATTACTCATACCAAGGTCCAATATCTCTATTCCTATGTCTAGTTCAAGAGAATCCCCAAAATCAACTTAGATGGTGGCCAAACATATAAGAGCATTAAGAATAGAAATGGGTAAATGAAAACCAATCTCATCAACATTCAAATAAGCAACATTACAAACATCCAAGATCCATAGAGGGATTCAAAGGATCCCCTAGCTACAAATTTAGCTATCCATAACAATGAACAAAACACAAACTAGTTCAAGAGACATAATGAATATTAAAGACATAAAGAGAGAGAAAGAGATGAACGATAGGGCTTCAATTCTTCTCCTAGCCCTTGGTCTTCAATCTTCAAGATGAATCATTCTCTAGTGTTGGCTCCTTCCAAAACCTAGGGTTCCTTTCTTAAAACTGAAAAAGGCAGGAAACTGAACTCCCTTCCCTCATGCTATCTATCGGGTAAATATTTACTAAAAATGGGCCTTAGGCGTCGGTTGAACCCGAAGAAATTGTCAGGTTCGACCTGACTCACAAAACTAATCTAATGTTTAGGCGCCCAGTAGGTTGCAACCTAGCAAAATTCAGTCGTGACCCAAGCAAAATCTTCAATTTAATGGCTTTTTCTTCATGCTTTGCTTCCCTCCTCTTGGCTTCAACTTGAATTCTCTTCAAGCTCCAAACTTCTACAATTTTCTTTGTAAAAAATCATTCAATGAAAATTTAATTTGAATTATGCAATTCATCTCAATAGTCTTGATTTATGACATCAAATTTTTCAACAAAAGTTCTAAAACAAATATGAGTCAATTCTTCCTATTTTTAAGTGTTTCACTTGGAAAATGAAGGACAAGTCATGCAATTTCAATCCCAATTAGAAGCTAAATAACTCCATAAACTGAGTTATCAGTTAAAGCTTGATTTTCAACATCAAATTAAAGTACCTAGAGCTCACACCTTCAATGTATCATTGATGATATGGGCTATAAATCAAACCCCCATTTACTCCAAGATTCATTGCAAGCGTAGAAGGATCTACTTCATAATATCTCTTTGTCTGATACAACTTTGATGGCCATAGATGACAAAACAAATAATATATATATATATATATATATATATATATATATATATATATATATATAAATGAACGCAATGACCTCGACTCTTCATATACAACTACTATACAAAGATAAAGATATTATTTCATAACGTAAATCCATTTAATTTTTTGGATGTTACAGGATACTTTAAATTGGTTATTATGAGATTTATTTATTGCATTTCATTTTCAAAATTAATACATTGGTCTAAACTATAAATTATAACCTTCAACTACGTTATAATATGTGTGCAACTCATTTTCACTGGACAATAATAATTTTATAAAATGAAAAGTTTGGTACAACCTGCAAGCATTTTAACCATTCAATACAATTATGGCTCCAATGTGTTATGAAATTTTTGCTTGATTCGCATGCTCCAAAAATTCAATCTATACCATTTATAATTTCGAGCCCATTACAAAAAAAAAAAAACAAAAAATTATTGTCACGTGACATTCATGTAGCACCTTTTTCTCTCTAAAAACCAAAAGTCAATATATATATATATTAATCATCATTTAGATAAATTTAAATCGGTAAAATTGAATAAATTTTTATTTCATTAAAAAGTTTTCAACTAATTATTGGAAATAACTATAACCCACTCACTACCTGAAAACCTTAGAATGTTAATGATTTTCTATATCTCAATCAACCCAACCCAACTCAGTCAAAATCTTTCCGATAAAGTTGGTTAGTTGGATTAATTTGGGTAAAATTCGAACAACTCACTTCTTAATCGGGGTATGAAAATGATTCCTGATACTTGATCCACTTATGTGAACCCATATTTACTTTTTTTTTAATTCTTTATATTCTCATAAAATAGAAGCCTACTCACTCGTATCAAACCCTAATCCCATTTTAGGCTTTATTATTATTATTTTTTCATTTTACTCTTCTCAACTTAACCACCCTGTATTGCGTCAATCCATCCTTCTTCTACTACATATATTAAATAATGTTGTAACACCCTAATATTGAACCCAACATGCCTAGAACACATTTAAGTTAATTATTAGCGGTTACTCTTTTGTCCTAGTTCTCAACTTTAAAAACATTAAAAATACTTAGTAAAAATACGAATAATTTTTTTTGAATCTTAAAAGAGAAAACGCCAGCTGCGTATATGCATGAGAACGCTCTACTCACAAAGCAAATGAATAAAATAAGCATCACACTTTCATACATATAAAGCAAGGACATACATACATTATAAGCATATATATATATATATATATATATATATATATATATATATATATATAAGCATGATCATATAAAGGTGTTCCCAACGGAAACTAAAAACAACATAAACTACATAGTATTCCACTAACAAGGTTAGAAGCTACAAATATCCAGACAATATAAACAAAACACAACATGGGTCTCACAGAAACATATATAAATGAAATATAAAGACAAATACTAAGTCTACTCCTCAAGCCTAACCACAAGTCCTATGGAGAAAACTATCCCAATAGTTATCTAGTCATCGCACTGCACATTACCCTCGCCCTAGCTCTCATGAATATAGAGCATCTATTTGAAGGCTCTTCTCTACCACTCGACCTCCCACAACTCCTACCATGAACAATGCCTATGAAAAGGGAAGAATCACCATAGGAATGGTACAAGAGGGACCCTTCAGAAGGATCAATCTCGAAAAGGAAGATCAAGTGACGAGGCATGTAATCCGAACAATTGAACTCCTGCGATCTCGCTACATATGTGCTTGTATGACCCTCAGACGATGATCGAAGACGATAAAGAAGGTGCTCATCAGGATGCGGGACTAGGAGTGAACCGGGCACTGTTGGCAGGTAAGCAAAGGGACGCCTTCGGAACATAAAATAACCAACAACATGATATCCTCAAAGCTCATGGTCATAGTGCATCTCCTAGGTCGACATCTCAACCAAGATCATGAAGGACACCCACTGAAAAAGAATATGGAAAAGGAAAAGAGAGGAATGAGAATCTATATCAGAATCTCAATAGGTTTTTACCTCCACACATGTGTCATTATGAACATCCTAGGAACCTCGGCTTCATTATAAAAATAGTGGACATAATCAAGGTTCATTTATTAAGTTTCAAAAACTATTAGCCGAGACTAGTGTCTTTTAGCATGAATCTTAATATCATGGATGTATCATACCATATCATGAATGCATGTCAATACATTATGCAACATTCCAAACATGTAATAACATACTATAGAAGCATAAGGAACATGAACAACTATGGCATACAACTTTCCTCTTTTTTCTTTCTTAAGTGACTTATCTTTCTTAATCTTTCATGAGAGCCTCCCTAATACTTTCTCCCTTTTGAAAGGCTATGAGCTCATATCTATTTAGTCGTCAATAGCTTATGCTTATCATCTCGATAAGGCATTTCCTAACCCTAAGGATGTGGGATAGGGCACGGATCACTTTCCGTCGACCCCGCTTGTTACAAAAAGATCATGTCCTTGGATTACCTTCCCTTGTTAGCATCTTACCGAATGGTCATCTCCGTGTGTTCTATGTCACCTTAAACCTTAGCTTGTTCTCAGAGAAGCAAATATGAGTATATAAACATTTATCATAATCTTGCCATATCTCATAACATATCATAAATCATGCATCTCAACATATATCATCAACGTTCACATCTTGCTAAGTAGTCAACACATTATTCATAGAAGCATGCATCATTTCATGTCCATAACATATATCAATATTTCATTGAGTATAACATGCTCTTAACCAATTGTCCAGGTAAAGATTGGACTTAGCTAATGCACATGCAATGCTTATAGGTACATGAACATCCATATCATAGACCAAAGCCTGCATATCATCAAATCATAGTCTCATATAACATCACATATTCCATAAATTAACAGCCATAAAATATTATCTCAAGCAACATCAAGTGCCAAACAATGTAATAGCATAAGATAATGAAGAAATATCATTTAGCCCACTTCAGGGTAGAAATCAAATTTTCATAAATCTTACGTCAAAGTATAAATTTCATATTTTACCACTTTTTCCAAGAATAAACTTATGTTACACTTTTAAGAACCTTCTTGCTACCTTAGAACCATTTTGAGATAATCTCTACTCGTTTGGGCCTTTAGCCAAAATATCACAACTTAGGGACCGTAAGTGTAATTTTCACTTTTTGATTTTTTTGGGTTTTTCAAAGCTTATGAGGCTTTTCATAACTTCATAAAAACTTTTTATACATGTAATCACATACAATATGACATGAAACTTCATTCATACCAATCAACTAAAAGCATATATAGAACTATAATGAGCATAACTCTTCATATTTTCAAAATAACCTAATACTTAACATTTTTAAACATTCTTATGAACGCCAAAAGACTCAAGAATAATTTTTACAACCAAAACATACAAGTACAAAATTAAAATAGTGAATAAACAATGACCAAAACATATCAAGACAGTGGCAAAAACATTTTTACAGGAAGAATGCAAAATTATGGTTTGAACCTAATCTTTAATAGTTTTCTTCCTATACTTTTCCTAAGCATTCTAACCACTAACAATCATCATTATACCTCATAAAACAACATTCAAATACAAAAACACTACACATATATAAAACCTTAATATGAAGCAAAATAATTTTCCTAAATTGCATTTTAATTACTCCTAAATGATCTCTAATGACCACAAAGTTGCTTCTTCGCATTTTAACCACAACAACATATAATTTAAATCATAAAAATTCATTTCTTACTCAAGAAGCTTACAATCACTTATAAAAACACTTTTATGCATGACATCACAAGAAAACATTTTGATTTATCAAGGACCATCAAAACCATGACATCACCATTACCATACATCATCTATTTTCAAATGTGTTTCACACCAACAAAGCAAACACAAACTCCATAAGACACAAGAACTATAAATGACATTTTTATGCTCTTGAAATTGAAACCAAAAAAAGAAAACCACAATATTCATTTAAAATTTTATTTTAACCTTCATAATCCAAAAGGGACAAGAAATAAAGACAAACTCAAACTCCAAATGCTTATATGAAAGTATATTCTTACAAAATTGTTAGATAAGTAGTTTCTAGCCCTTATAGGGCAAATAACTTTAGAGCATTATGATCAAGACATGAAAATATCCTTGATTACATGAACTCATCATCAAGCCCAAGAAAAACATTTTGTTGAGAAATAGAGCTTTTCTTTTGAAGATAAAAGATAACTACTTAGGAATCTCTAGAGGTTTTAACACGGAGAACAAGGTTTCACCATTAGAAAACTCTCATAATCAAGATTCATGGTTCATCCTCAAAATTAAAAGAAAAATCAAAAAGAAGAAAACAAGAACAAAGTCTTCTCCAAAGTGAAGATCCAATTTGTTCAAAGCATAAAATGAAATAAAACTCCTTCTCCTCTTTGCTAGCCGTGGCCTTGAAGAGACAACGAGGGAAGGGTGTGTTTTCGAATGAAATAGGTGGATTATGGAGTCAGTGTGGCGTTTAGAAGGTGAATGAAGATGTAAATGTGACAAGAGTATATGTTTGGAGCTTGATTTTCTTTAAAAAATGGTGACTTAGAGAAAAGAATAAGAGAATGTTAGAAGAGAGAGATAAGGGGATTTTTTTGTGCCAAACTTGGGGACCAAGTCACTACAAGAAAACAAGTAAATTAGGACGGTTTTTTTTTGTATGATTGTGGCGGTTTTAACCGCCATTTTTCACAATAATGACCGCAATAATTACCACTGTCATTTGGTAAATTATGACAGTTACAAAAAAAAACCACCACACTTACCCTAGATAACTGCCATAATGTACATATGTCAATTATGGTGGTTCAAAACCGCCACAACTCGCGTTATTTTTTTTTTTAAAAGTCAATTACGGGTTGAAACCGCCACAATTTGCAGTGAAATATATAAAAAAAAATGTTAATTACAATGGCTTGAAACTACCATAATTTAAGCGCCAATTCAAAAAAAAATTGTTTCAACAATGATTCTACACAATAAAACCACGTTAAAACCAAATCTTTTTTATATTTAACCCAAAAACACAAAAAGAATATCTAACCATCAATTTGTGTTATGGAGTCCAAGAACACTTATAAGTCTCCAATACAAGAAGCACATCTGTATTCAAACCAAATCTTTCTATATTCAACTCAAAGTCACAAAAAATACATCCAAACATTACTTTGTATTTAGGATTCTAGAACACCTCTAAAAGGCAACTACAATTCAAAACAAGAGGAACAAAAGCACATCCAACCATAACATAGTAAAATTATGCGAATAACTAAAATAATTGGTCGAGGAAAACTATGCCTTGCCTTTCCCAATCTCAAGGGATTCGAATCCCAATTAAAGAAGTTCTTCAAAAATGCGAAGTCCTGCCATTTTATAGGGATAATCAGCTTAATTTATACAATTACAAGATAGCCATTAACCTAACAGTGAAGCTTAACCATCAAGTAGCTCTATCATGTAGGCAGAAGTAGCAAACCATTTTGGCATTGCAAGAGACGCCAATGCTTTCTTAAGAATGCTTGGTTATTGATATTGTGATTTGATAAATCAGAATCTATTTCCCTTGTCTAGTCAAAAACTGATTTTGGATGACCTATAGCTCAAAAAGGGAAAAGTTTAAATATAGATTATAGCAGAGTAATTTAAGCCCATAAGCTGAAGGGATACAAAGTAAACCATTTCCAATTGTTGTCCTCCTCAATAAATTTGGATGAGGATCATCTTCATCCTCCCAGCACTGAACCTGGTGATTAAAAGAATATATTGGATGTTGTGACTTGTGAATATATAGAAGTATATGAAAAATAACATTGAAATCCCACAACTAACTACAGTGGAGCTATTTGCTCAGCTGTACAAAAAAAAAAATGCCAACAGACATGAAATATTTCAATAACATCACCAAAGAATGGACATTGAAATGAGACAAAACAATCTAAAAGGAGTCAGACAGTGTGCAAATAATAATAACATTAAAAACAATGGCACAAAAGGCAGGTAAACTTTAAAGTTATCTTCTTCCACAAACATTAAGTAGAAAGGCAAAGCAGGAAAATACTTACTAGCTTTCTCGATCTGAGGAAGAAGCTGTCTTCCCATTGTCCATCCCCGATTTGTATTCAAAAGAAATATATTTGCTACCATTTGATGGTTGTGCTCCTTGATGCTGCATTGAAAGATCAATAGCATCAACATACAAAAGAGGAAAGCATGTCCTAATAATATCATCAACTTGCATACACAACAGGAAAGCACTTGCATACAGTTGCAAGCAGCACTTACTTTCTTTAACCAATTAACCCAAAATGCTCAACAATACTACCAACTTCGAGTAGGAAACAGGGCAGATCGAAGGTGTGACCGGCGCCGCGAGCTCGTGTGGAGTTGGCGGCTTCACGGACAGGATTCACGCGGGGAAGACAGCAGCGGTGTTAGTCCGAGAATGGGGTGTATGGTGGCGGTGGTTTGAAAAGTCTTCAGGCGGTGGTTTTAAAAGTCTTCAGGTAGAGGTGTTTTGAGGCAGTGCAGCGGTGGTTTGAAAGGTCTTCAGGAGGAGGTTTTAAAAGTCTTCAGGCGGTGGTTTTAAAGGTCTTGAGGCGGAGGGGTTTTGAGGCAATGTAGCGGTGGTTTTAAAGGTCTTCAGGCCTTCAGGCAGTGGTTTTAAAGGTCTTCAGGCGGAGGTGTTTTGAGCCAGTGCAGCGGTGGTGCAAGGTTGTGCGGTGGTGGGGCGAGGCGGTGCGCGTCGGTGAAGAGGAAGGCAGATCTGAAGATCTGAAGAAAAGCCGCGGCGCGAAAGGATTCGCGATTATTGTGCGGCGGCTGCTGTACATGTAGCTCAGTGGTGTGGTGTTG
The DNA here is from genome assembly GCA_030441495.1 of Dalbergia oliveri. Lineage (NCBI taxonomy): Eukaryota > Viridiplantae > Streptophyta > Magnoliopsida > Fabales > Fabaceae > Dalbergia > Dalbergia oliveri. The sequence goes on from JAMLFY010000003.1 coordinate 38,651,415, forward strand.
ATGGTGGCGCGGTGGATCTGCATGGTGGAGGAAGGAGAGGCGGATCCGCGGAGGAGAAGGACGCTACCGCGAGCAGAGGGGGAATAAATAGTGGCTCATGGCGGCGCGATTGGCTTAGGGGCTGTGCCGACTCGCTTTCGCGGAGGAGCCTCGAGTTGGCCTTAGCTTCGCGAGCGCTGGTTCAGGGGAAAGGGAAATGCATGCTATGGAGGGGGGGTGAGATCCACTGGTGGAAGCGACAGTGAGCGGCCTTTGGTGTTGTGGTGGTGCGGTGGCGGATCGGAGCTGGAAGAAGGGACACCGCCGCACCTTTCTCGCGCTGGTGGCAACGCAACCTGAAGGGTGGCCTTGGCTAGCAGATCAGGAAAGAGCGTTGGGGACACCGACGGCGATGGTGCAACGATAGTGGCGAAGGTGGTGGATCTCCTTCCCTTCGGTTTCCTTTTTTATTTCTCTCTATTTTTTTTTTTTTTGAAAATTGAAACAATTGTTTGATTCTAATCTGGGATTTTTGTAAATTGAACTGGACTATTGATGAACTGTGATTTGTATGAATTGAGTTGGGTATCTAGTTTAGGATCTGTACTTGGTTGAGAATGTTGATATAGAAGGATGGTTTTCTGGTATGATGGATGCGGTTTGGCTGACAATGGAAAATGGACATTTGAGAAAACAAATCAAAGATTTGCCATGATTTACCTGTTACTCTAATTCTTTCTCTACTCTGTGTTTGTTGCCAGTTGTTTCCAAAAATGAAAGATGGCAATGAAAGAATTTTCAATGTTAGAAGGAAATCTGATTTAGACCCCCTTGTGTCTTTCTTTCAATTACCCTCAAAGATTTCAGAAAATTTTTTCAGAAGTTCCTTCTGGTTCCCCCCAAAACCCAAAATGATCTCCCTCGCTAGTGCCCATTTATATACTGTCATGAATCCATTTGTCACATTTGTCAGATCTGGCAGCAGCCATTTTTATCTGATTGAGCTAAACTTTCAAATTACTGCTGATTTCATGGGATTTGCCTTAATGTCTATTATCACTTACGCGTGCTTCTCCTTTGTTTTTTTCTTTTAGTTCAACCTTTCATTCTGACTCATGCAGCAGTATTTGACTCTCCTCTGCTCACAATTCGGTGGATGCAACTCTCATTTGTCCTTTTTCATTTTTCCCAGAGGACAAACACAGTGCCTCATTTTTCATCATTCATTGTTTTTTCAAAGAAGACAAACAAAATGAAATAATAAACAATCAAAAACTAAAGCAATGCAATTTTTACTATTTATTATTAACTCAAAAATAAAACAAAAACAAGCTGAAAAAACAAGCAAAATGTTTCACATTCCCTCGATCTTTGCAAATCCCTCCCTAATGCAAACCAAAAAGATTAATTTTCGAAGTTAAGTGAAACACCGACAAGCTCTGAATCATTCATCCACACGAACTACATCAGGTTCAATGAATCTATTTCAGTCACGTTATTTGATCAAGCAGCTAGCCTTTCAAATTCACAAATTATAGTTTATCTTGATGACAGATGCATCATCGCCCCCAACAAATTTGGCTTTTATCCAAAAAGAGACGAGATTGCTAGCCTTTATATTTTCTCCAGATGACATTCTTGTATTTCTAGTTTTTGACAAATTGCTATCTGACAAGCACAATGAAGCAAGAAGTGCTAGAGAATTATGGAGAATAACCACTAGCAAAATTGGCCATGTGACTATAACTCCTAGGTTATCATTGCAAAGTTTAGTTGGTGTTATAGGTCAATGGAGACACTATGTCCATGCTTATGAAAATATCTTGCTGCTAGTTGGATATTCTAATGGCTTCATGTGGAAGAAGTCCATTTCCAAGATGTCTCAAGGCAAACCCTTTCAGTTCTGCTAGGCATCATTGGGCAGTGATATCTGACATTGAGAAAAGTTACTTGTTGAAGGCATAGCACTGGCAAGGCGGATAGCCCGTCATCGAGCAGTCTTGAAAGTTCCATCTGATTGTCATGAGGAATGCATGACCACATGTAATTTTGTTTGTCCTTTTCTTTTTGCGCTGACAGTTATGTGGAGAGTGATTTCAAGGATAATCCGTTGTCTAGTGAACATATTCTTTGGGAAAAAAATAGTGCAAGATCCAGATTTTGATGGATGCTTGGGAACTCTCACCGAAGATCCTTATCACAGGCGTTGTTTTGGGTGAACTTTGGGAAAATCGTAATAACATTGTCCCAGATCAATGAAATTTAACCATCTGTGAATGAAAAGTTACAGTCATATACTGGGATTGCATACCCAGGTTCCTTTCAATATGTTTCTGTATCAATGCTTTGTTGCTAGTATCTAAAAGATATTTTGAACATAGAGTCTTTCTATCATGTGAGCAAATGAAGGCTCTCTCTTTTGACATGTCAGCAGAAGCAAGTACAATGAATATACCTAGTTCAGCTGAAGGAAATGGACAGGAAGGTCTTCATGACATGGAATCAATTTTGTGGGTTGAACCTGCAAAAATATTTCTTCTATCAGAAACTAATGTTGCTATGGCTGAAAATTCTTGTGATTCTCATATTCACAGCTTTATGGGAAAATTATCTGAGAGTTGGAAAGGAATTTGTAGTAGTTTTAGTGAAAGTGAGATTAAGTATTCTGAAAATCCATGCCTTCTCTGTAAGTTTGAGATGTCTTCCACATATCACGACCACAAGAATCTATATTTTGACCAGATTTTCACCCAATCGAATAGGGTTTCCACCATTTGAAATAGAATCAATACTAAAATTATTTCATGCCCATGCCAGTCAACTGATAAAAAGATAGCGTAAGGAATATGGATGCCAATGAGGGTATATATTAGCACCTCCTTAACATGAACTTGTAAGATAAAAACCTTTTCATAAGCTGTCAAAGTTACAATCCAAAATTGATCATTCACGAGATGGATAAAAATCTGTTACTCAAATGGTGTTTCATTACTTATTTACTCAATCATTTGTTGACATGTAAAAAATATATATTATATATTTGACAATTTATAAATTTATTTTAATTTTTATATTTACATATGGCAATAAATGAGTGGGAGATATGGAAGCAGACACAAGATTTCCATCCACAAGGGATAACAGTGTCATTCACATTCAAAACGTGCCAACTAGCAACTAAGGTATTGATAATGTTATTAAAATAACGCCCCATGCGTCAATTAGCAATGCAGAATCATCCAACCTGGTACCTGTCCATACCATAGTGACATCAATTATAGCATTAAAATATTAATAAAATAGAAGACAATGACACTTAACATAACTAATGTGACAAATACTAAATGACACAGAATAGTAATTCTTAATCTTGTAAGAGCATCTACCCTCCTAATTGGATGTCTGGTCCTATGTCCATTATCCAATCAGAGAAAACCCCAATCCCTTCATTGGTTGTGTTCTCCACTTGATTGTTGGCTATAGTAGCGGCCTATAATTTTTGCTAAGGATTGACCCACCTAAATAAAATAATAATAATAATCTGCTGAGGAATCTTTTTTCCTCAACACTTCAGTGGACCGTATTCTGCACAAAATAAACCAAAACAGAACATTTTGCAGCATTTTCTCAGAAAAAATAGAAGCCATGAGACTTTCCTCATGAACCTTATTCATTAATTGCCAATCATAGCACTGTCATTTTGTATGGATTTACATATCCATGCACAAAAAACTTGTCAGCCTTAGCCTGTGTCAATCCATATACCAATGTAACCTACAAGCTGTATTAATCTGTATGCAAAAAATTCCCCTTTGCAGCCTATATACCAATGCCAACAACAACAAAAAAAAAAAGAAGCAAAATGTTTTCTCTTGTCCTGTCACTTAAAGCCTGGAGTTGGCATGAACTTCAAGAACCTTTTCCTTGTCCCAGAACTTGCGGCTGCAACAGTTTCTTGCGTTATTCCAGTTAAAGGAGAGCTTGCTGGGGAACTTGCTGGAGGGCTACTGCTTGATATTAGTCTTCCAGCTGCAGGCTAATTAAAAATAAACACACATTAGCACATAAGAGGTGGTGTCATAGGTGCCAATACATATGCAGGATACTTACTTCATGTGGTGTCATAGGTGTTGTTGGCCTAATAAGAGGTGTGGCAGGTTGTGGCTGTACAAGAGGTGGAAATAAAGTTGCCCTGACTGTAGGTTGCCTCATTGGTGGCCTGATTGGGGGAGGCCTAATGGCAGGCTGAATCCATGGGGGGTTATAACAACTAATGTTAACCTGAAACAATTAAAAAAATTAACTTCAGATGGTATTTCGAAGATAAAACAAAACATAAGAAAATACATTACAATAGTTTGAACCTGTGGAGGAGTTACTGCAATTGGAACAGTTGGTGAAGTTGGACTATTAGCCATTTTGGGGACTGATTTGTCCACATTTACTGCTTCTCTAGATTTTGGGGCTGCATTGCCACCATGCTCAGCCTGCAACAGAAGATAACAAATATTAGTATGATTATATCTCAGCACGTGTAAGAAATGAAAGAACAAAGGGGTGAGAGACTGATTTGTCCATATTTACAGCTTCTGTGGTTGTTATTGTTGCTTGTTGTCCACCTACTCCCTGCTCAGGCTGCTAAGAAAAGAATTAGAATATTGTTAGAGTAAATTATATTGAAATGACATAAGTGAAAGAGATATATAAGTGAATTACCTGTGAAGCATTATCTGGTTGTGGAAAAGATTGTGCGAGTGGAATTTCTTCTTCAGCCTCATTTCCTGTTTGCCTTACTCTCTTTCTTCTTGGTGGTTTTGGGTTTTCTAGTGGTGGTCCCTTGCAGGTCTTGGGGTAATGACCAGTTTTCCCACATTTATAACATGTAACTTCATATTTTCTCTTAACCTTATTGGTAGTCCCTGGAGCCTCTTCTTTGCCATCCTTTTTCCTATGTTTCTTTGGACGACCTATTGGCCTTTTTATCTTGGGTGGTACAGGCTGAACGCTGTCACACTTTTCCCAGTATTGCATTCCATTTACTGGAACAATTGAGTGTGAGTATGTAGCACGAAGAGCATCAATTGTTAGCAAGTGATGGACAAAGTCTTCAGGCCTTTGATTCTTGTAGGCTATGGCTGCAATGGCTGCAATGGCTGCAATGGCATGGTGGCATGGTAATCCTGATATTTGCCAAAAATTGCAAGTGCAAAAAGATAGAGACAAATCCACCTTGACCTTGTTACCAAATCTTGAAACTTCAAAAATATTACCAGCTTCATCCCCTGACCACTGGGGAGTCCACTTGTTGCTCTCTAACTTCTCCTTCTCAAGTCTCTGCTGCTGAACAGGAGCTACCTTTCCAGTATATGCTTCCAATGCCTTTTTGTGCCCTGCTTGCTTCCTCATTATGTAGCATCTTAATTCCTCTAACAAAGTCAAAATGGGTTTGCTCCTATATTTCAATATCTTGGCATTCCACACCTCACAGTTATTATTAGTTATTCCATCAACTTTGGGCCATGGACTGAAGTATGCTTTTACACATGCTTCAGGCCTAATCTTGCTCAGATACTCCCAGGCCTTCTCATTCACCCTTTTCAACTTCTCCATGCTTGCTGTAAGCTCAGGTACAGTTTTACTCCTAGCACATTCCCACACAACTCCTCTAGTTTCCTTATTTTTCCATTGCTTAATGAAGTTTTTCCAAACGTGCATAACACAATTCCTGTGAGGCACACCTGGGATAACCTCCTGTAAAGCCGGTACCAAGCCCTACTCAACACACAAAAAATCCACATAGAACAAAAAAAAAAAATCAGCAAACATTTTAATATGCAATTACACAAATTAGTAGGAAAAAAAGGGAAGAGAGCAAACCTTTTGTTGATCAGAAATAAAATTCCATCCATGCCTTTGGCAGTCACCTAAATCTTCATGAAGAGTCAAGAACCACTTCCAATTTTCTTTCGTTTCGCTATCAACCACAGCATAAGCTATTACATAAAAGGCATTATTGGCATCTTGGCCAACTGCAGATAATAGTTGCCCCCAAAGTATCCCTTCAGAAAACATCCATCTAACCCTATAAAGGGTCTACAACCAGCCTTAAATCCTCTCTTGCATGCATCCAAACAGACATATACTTGCTGAAATATGGGAGGGGATTGTGGTTGGGAAATCACATCCATCTTTGTTGTAGTACCTGGATTACTTCTTAGCAACTCATGCAAGTAATCTCTCAACCTTGCATATTGCTCCCTCTCTGATCCTTCGACTAACTCCCTCGCATTTTTTAAAGCTCTATACATCTTCTTACTATTTATGTGGACATTATAGTCCTCTTTCATATGATCAAAGGCTTCAGAAAGTCTTAGTTGAGGATGCACCCTTATTCTCTTGACCAACTTCTTAATAACCCAATATCGGTCCGCCTTTTGTTTTTGAATGCCCTACAACATGAGTGCTCAGATTTCATAGTCTTGATTTGAAAGCTCTTTGCCTTGGAATTCCAAGCACAATAAATCATCCAGGGACAGCCATCAACTTTACACTTGGCCCTTGCCCTAACTTTATCATTCTTCACCCACATAAATTCCCTGCCCAAGTTAATGTTATAATCTTTCACTGCATTCTTGAATTGATCTAAATTAACAAATTCCATGCCAAGCGTAAGTTGAACCGAGCCATAGGAAGCACCCTCATCAAATTGGGGATAGACAGGCCTAGACTCATCATCAGATGATTTTGGGATAAAAACTCTTCAGAAGCATACTCATATTTCTCTTCGTCACTCTCTACTACACACGTCCTTTTATCATCACTTAGATGGTCAATCCTAATATCCCTTTTTCCACTCATGTCTCTCAACCTTTTCAACTGCTCTTTCACACTCCCCCTAACATCACCCTCTTCCCCATCATCCATATCAATCTCTCTTGGGTCAGGCTTATAAGCTTGTTCCTCATCACTTTCATAATCATCGGAGAATGAACTTTCATCACTGTCAAATAAACCATCACTCCCACTATCAGATTCAGTCTCTTCCTCATTGCCATCATCAATTTCAGCTTCTCCCTCTTCTCCACTAGTTTCAGTTGCAGTAGCCTTATCGTGCTCTCCTTGGGAACTATGTTTGCTAGCATTTCCCGAGTTTTCTCCCCTTTAGGAGGTATTATAGTTTTAGGGACATTAAGAGGGTGTTCAAAATACAAATGAATTAATTTTTCACCCTTAGTGGCTAGTGCAGCCTCACACATCTCAATTATGTCTGCATCCCCTTTTATCTCTCAAACCCATGGTGAGGTCAATGCTAGTTGGCTTTAACCAGAAACACCTAGCATAGCTAGAATACCCCAAGTTTTTAAAGAGAACTTCTATGTCAAGTAGATTCACGTAGTCTATATCCAACTTAGGCATATGCTCAACTGCCCCATCAACATAACACACCACGTTATCTTTGTCTTTCTGAATAAACCACAAAAGGAAGAAGGAACTGGGGTTTTGTTTGGATTTAATGGGGTATTTATGAAATTTTAGAATGTTTTGGAGGGTTTACAAAAATCAAAGGGTGTATTTTAACAAATAAGTGATGATCAGTTGGGTGACACATAGATTCTCAAGTGAACCAGGGACTAATGGTATCCTATTTTTATAATTGAAGGACTAATTTGGAGATTTACTCTTAAAAATAATAATAAGGCCTATCCCTATTGACCCAATTAGGCCAGGCCCAATCCGAACCAACTGCTTCAGTAATGGGCCAACTCATAATGGAGAAGAGGGATACATGTACAGAAATGGGTCAGTTAGCTGGGAAGTTTCTGCTGCTGTGCAAGGACTTAACTTATTGACAACCCAATTTTGCAATGGGACCCAGGTGGAAATTATATGTACGTGATAGGTCACTTAGTAGTCCGATTTATTTTTTAAGAAATTTAGTGACTCTAATTAGGAAGTTAATTGTTGTGTTTTCTTTTTTGTTCCTTTGATGGTAAGGTATGTTGAAGCTAAGCTCTTTGAATAATTTGTGGCTTTTTCTGGGATTCACCAGAGGCACAAGGCTGAGTTTACAATGCTGCGGCCTTGAAAATGGTGGGAGATGACCAAAGGATGTCATAGAAGGTGCTTTGCGTAGTGGTTGAAGATCCAAGTTTACAATAAATCACAAATTGCTAGGATAGCCAATAGTGGTAGGATCAATTGCATTGCATTGGAATATCTCACATAACTGAGGCAGATAACTGAAGCTGTAAAGTGAAACAAAATACCAAAAGGGGAAGAACTGCCTACACTAATCAGTTCTACCTTTCCTGGTTCTTGTTTTACAGTGCAAAGAGTATGACAACTCTCGTTTCATGACACCAAATTAATCAAAATATAAAGCCTTGTGGATAAGCTACAAGCTTTTTAATGTAATAATAATTCAATAATTTTATATCAAAGAATAAGAACAGAATGTAGTTTCGATTTACTTTGTCACAACTTCCAAAATCATCACTTTATCATTGATGCCCCTTTGCGCTTCTGTTCTCATGCTTCAAAGAGGTAAACATGAAATTCCCTGAAAATAGTGCTTCTTTATCTGCCAATTCAAATTCCACGACTTAGTAAACCCAAAAATAAAAAATATAAAAAGACACATATAAATATCTCCACCATATTTTTAGAATTCTTCCATAATCATATCTCTCAGAGTTTCAAGTATTCTACTATTAAAACATCTAACAAGCAAGTAGTAACCAAGTTCAAAATTACCAACTTTCTTCAGGAAGTCAGAACTGACATGCTCCCTATGTGAATATTTAATAACTTGATGGAAATTCCATATGTTTCTAAAATAGATCATCACAGCCACCAGGAAAAGGATAGTGCATGACTACATGTTGAAAACGTTTTAGTGAAAAAAGGGATTGGTAAAAAGTTTTAAAATGTAGAGATAAAAAGCATATTGCTATCACTCATTGAAAAGCTTGTATGAAACAAAAATAGATCGACATTTTCTAATGGAATTAAAGTTGTTGCAAAAAAACTTCCTCAATGAGACCATTATGTAGCGATAGGGAACTCTGCAGCTCACAATAGTTTATAACCAAGTACATAGCATTAGGCATAAGTGCATTGTTTGTCATCCACTTCCTGATCAACAACACAAAAATACAAACAGTCCTTACAGATAAGGACTAAACAGACAGTATTTACCTGTTAAAGTCATGCAACTTGCTTCCAGACGAGCATACCTGGCCATTGCCTATATGAAAGCTTGAAATTCAGTACATTGTATATTTACTCAATATAAAAGTTTAAACATATAAAAGTCGAAACAATTGAAAGCATCGAATACAAAATTAAAAAAGAAATGCAAAGGAAACAAGTAAAACAGCCAAATTGCTGCAAAAAATTATTTTGGAAACAGTAAAGTGAAAAGTTGATCAATACAAAAAAAAGTCCTTCACTCAGTCCTGTCTATTTCATTAAAAGTAACCACTAAATGCTCCCCAATTTGGGCTGTTCCTTAAAACGAAAAATCTTAACATCACAGATAAGGCATACCTGCACCGACTGAGATGCAGCTTCGGCCGGTGTTGAAGAACCATCATCAGAGAATATATTCCTGAAGCAAAAATAAAAACACAGATAAAATACATTATGAGTCTATGACGAAGCCAAAACTGAATTTTAAAGAAAGTAGGCAGTAAGACTGTATCTTCATTGATTTAATATCCAACACAGAAAGAACCAGACATAGGAATGATAACTGGTAAAAGAGCAATGAAGCTAATTAAGTTAAGATAAAAACCTACCTCCATATAACAGTAGAGAGATCACCCGGTTTAGCTTCTGGAAGCATGGCACCATCATAAGCAACGATGTTCCCATAAAAAATCTTCTCCAGATCCTTCATCCACCTAGTCAACAGTAGGTTAACCTGCATTCCAAATCAAATGACTAGAAATTCAGAATTCACTAATATAGAGGTCAATTACTGCAAATTGCATGAAAGAACTTCATGATAAAACATTTCTAGTTTAGGAACTAATAATGGGTAATTGAACCGGTCAATAAATAAATTAGTTGAGTTGTTAATTATTTCTAAAAAAGAAGTCCCCCCCCCCCCCTCCTTTTTTTTTTTCAAAATATGCATTCTAGGTGAAAATATATCTACTCAAAAAAGGCTACTCACTCCAGCTTTGGACACCCTTAGCTCCACATCGTGATTGTAGATCTCATAAAGGTACTGCCCAAATTCAACACCCTCCTTCCCTCTTGCTTCAAGCGGCGCAAACAAAGCCACATATGAAGTACAAGTAAAGAGAATGTTGTTTTGAATGTTTTCTCCAAGTTAAAAACTGCAAGCAAAAGGAACAAAGTTTAGAATGCTACAAGATCTAACACTGTTTCATTTCTATTAGGAGAACTCACCTTCATAAATGGGAGGTTTATCGGCTTGTGAAAGGATTCTTCGGTAGACCACATTAGCCCTCGAATTGACTTGCTCTGCTTACTATAAAACAGCATCAATCTTAGTATGAAACGTTTGATGCCCTGATAATCTGGTTCCTCAACTCTCAGTGGTGAATCAGGGGCCAGGGCCAGTGAACAGGGCTTAGACCAAAACATTTTGTCTAAGTTAACCTGCAAAATACAGATTTGGTTAGCAGAATCTAATCAAGAGGATTGCATCAAATTGTCAAATCAAATGCAACCTTATATAATTCATCATCCACAGAACCAGGGGTTAAAAAAATAAAAAAGATGCTTTTTTGCTGTCCTAAAAAATATTTTCCATAGATTCTGAAGTTATACATAAAGCAGTCACCATTGACCAATATTGTATTTTGTTACGTGTGATGCTTGAAGTCAGCTACAACCTACAAGCTCATATTGTATAATTCTGTGTGTCTCACTCAGGACAGAAGCAAGCCCCCATAAAATTAAATTAAAAATGGGGAAACAGTTTAAATCACAGCAGCAACCAAGTTTAATTATTCGGTTTTGTGTAGCTCAACTCAAGTATGGTTGAATAGAATAGAGTAGCGAGACTAGAAAGAAGGGGTGGTGCTTGAAACAGATACCGGCGATGGTTGGGCAGCCGTGAGAGGTTTGTCGTGGGTAGGTGGCGCAGGCGCTGCAGCAGCAGCAACCCTGGCGTAGGTTTGGCGCGTCCCACCACAAATATCCTTCACCAATTTCATATCACTCTGAGATCCAATTTTGGAGATTGCTTTGTTCCATCTTTGCAACATTCTGAAATCCGAATAATCACTTCCCTAGTATCAGAACTGTCAGAATTCCAAATCTATAAAATATCAGAACACATGATGATGATGATGATGCCCATTAGAAAAGAATCATATGAAAAATTACAAATTGAAAAGAGAGAAAAAATAGGGAGTGCAGTCTGGGATCAATGGAATGAATAGAGGGTCAAAGCAAGCAATCAGAAGTGGGTGAGGCACCTGAGTTGAGTTGAGCAAGCTCTTCTCCTGTCTTTTTGGCTTTCCAAGTCTAATAACGAATTGAGCTCGATCACGGTTCCGAAGCTCGCTGTCAACCCAAATTGGCCACAAGAAGAAGAAGGATAAAACGAAACAAAATGAACGACACGACCTAAATAAATAAATTAGGGAGAAATAGTGTTTTTCTTTACACAAGAAAAATAAAAAGGAAAAAAGCGGTGGATGGTTTTGGGCCGCCACTCGGACATCACAAAAAAAAAATAAAATGCGTTATAGATTGGACAAACAAATGGGGCCTGCAATGTTTAGTTTAGTCTGTGATAAACTCTGATGGGCATTAGGCAAAGACGCATTAACAAACAAACGGCGTCTTCCGGTACTCTCCCACTCCAAAAACCCTAGTTTCATTTCAATGGCCACCACTCCCAAATTCACTCTAAAACCCCAAACAGAGAGAGAGAGAGAGAGAGAGAGAGAAGGCAAGAATCATGTCCCAGTCGGAGAGCAAGAAGAAGAACAAGCACCAGAAACAAAACCAAGAAGGTGTTGAAGGAGGAGAAGGAGAACAACAAGCACCAGCACCTGCTGCGGACCTGATATGCAGGGACATCCTATTTGTTTTTCCTAAAGTTTTGCGATGGAGCGGATCCTTCTTATATGCTTTTGTTTTGGAGGAATTGTTGACCTTCAATTAGTGAGTTTCCTTCTCATCCTGGTTTTACTGATTCTCATTATTGGAGTTTGCTTTATTTGTTCTGTAATTTGTATTACTGATCCTTGCTACTAGTGGTGTGATTGGTTTTGATTATAACTTGAACGCAATAAAGAAATTTATTTTTTTGTTGATTAGTAGAATACTTTCACTCAAGGTTGCATTTCATTTATATTAGTCTCTGTCAGTTAGTTAGATATAATTCATTAACACATCGTTGCTAATTTGAGGATAGCTGCATGACTTTCACTTGCACAAACTGGATCATTTGGTTTGCATATGTATTTTATTTTTGTTGTGGATAGAGCAAGCAAGTTTATATTTTGGTGCTTATTAATTGCAGTTACACTACTTCCAGCTCCATTTTTTTAATTCTGGTTCTTAGGCAGAGATGTTAACATTTTAATGCTATAGATACCTGTCGAGGTCAAAGGTTGAGATTAATCACCACATAAGATTTCTCATGCTGGCAGTGATATGATGCGCGGACCTTCCTGAGAATTCCTCTTATGTACAAGAACTAGAAGTGGGCTCTATTGAATAGTACATATAAGTACCTATTCATTTTTGTTATGAGTGTATAGTTTGTATGCTTCCTCATTGTTTCTACTATTGCAGCAATCAAGAATATCCTCCGTATCTATCTCCTCTTCATCATCCTTGGATTCTTCTAGTAGTGATGAAGAAAGAGTGTCAAGAAGATCCAAGTCCAGTTCTCAAAGATCAGAGAAGGAAAAGAAGCTCAAGTCTATAAAGGATTCTGGAATCGATGATGAAGATGACAATCAAGTTCGCCTTTCAAGATTCTTTGGGACCGTCAAGAGTTTGAATACTTGGTTTTGTATCATAAAATTGTTTTCAACAAATAGTAAAGTTTGCTTTATTTTCATGATCAACATATTCTTTCCTTACAAATTTGTAATTTTGGGTTACATAGAATGTATTCTCTTTCAGAGAGATTATTTTGTGTTGGGTTAATTTGTGAGATGAAGTGACCATTTTAAGTTGGAACAAGTACAAATTGAATAATTGATGTTTAACAAATCACTCCAAGATGAAGAGGAAATGATAATGGAAGTTTTTGAAAATATAGGAAAAGGAGGACATATTACTAAACGACTTTGCATGTTTGATAGTTCTATACATTGGACATGCATATTTGAATGCAATTCCTTTTGGTTTTGGAGCCACTGTTTGGTGGTAGCTATCTATCCTTGAAGCCAAAGATCCATTGGTGGGATAATGATAGTTATATTTGACAGAGACCAAACTTTGGTTCACCATGGATGATAGAACTCTGAATTTAAGGTCGTAATGCTACAATCAATCAACAATGTAATTGAAACATCACTCATCAATGACCAAAAACAAAAATTTAGATTCCTGCTTGAGCCCTAAAAAAAGAAATGAAGGGTTTTAAAAATTGGTTGTTCAATTGCCAACTGAATTCCAATCAGTCAAGGTTAATGTTTAAAGTCTCCCGGGAAATTCAACCAATAAAAATTATAGAACCAGCTGCTACAGAAAAAAAGGGTCTAATCACATATAACAGTACATAAATTTAAATCGAAAAAAGAGATAATAGTAAAAACTAATATGACTTCTCTTGATATATTGATATTTTTTAAGAAGACAAATAAGTATTTGAGCAACAAACCTCAATTCTTTGCGCTTCACTGATTAAAACTTATTTTGAAAACAATATCAAGAAAAAAGTGCATGTATATATATATATATATATATAAAACAAATTGCCCTTAACATGATTCTGCTTCAAAAATAAATGTAGGAGCACATATTTAAGAAGTTAATCAAAGGGAAAAGGATTAAGGATTTATGAGATGTTAGCTCAAGCCAATGAATCCGACAACATTATGAAGCAAATAAGCCAATACAAATACCACCTCATGATTGTTGCGGTCTACCAATCATGCCTCTAATGAAAAACAATTGAATTCAACTCCAAGGTCATCTGGTTTCAAATGATAAAATATATATAGGAAATCTCTTGATCTATGGACACAGACATAACACTGTTCAAACCCCAAAGACAAACATGACTACTATCACTACTGATACTCAGGGTTAAATGCTAGAGCCTGTCAGTATATCGATTCTTTCATCTGCTCCTCGGTCAAAGCATGTTGCTCAAAATCAAAGCTGAAGGGGGCCATGCACACAGGTTCATCACTAATGTCATGCTGAGATGTCAGGTAGGGGTGTGCCAGTGCATCTTCAACCGAAAAAAATAGCATAAAGAAGGAAAATTAGCACTTAGCACTAGGAACAAAGAGCGCAGTTGTAATCATACTTAATAGAACCCAAAAATAATTCCCAAATGAATTAAAGGAACAATCCCAACCGAGAAAGCGAATTAAAGGAACAATCCCAAGCCAAACATCAGGCTAACATACATCAACACGGAATTTCCAGAGTAGGAATTTACACGTACAACAATGACATTAAACAATAGTGATAACCATATGGGAATGCCAAGTAAATAATAGAGCTTGCACCCAAATCAAATTTCGAATTCATGAGTATACACCAGATTCATAGTTATTATCACAAACACCCTTAAGACATTTAAAATTAAAGTTTAAATCATGAATCTTTTGATATACAACTTACTCCAATACAAATTCAAATCAAACTTAGTGCAACATTCATCATCACTGCTTGGCCATCGGAGAAGGGGTCTGCTCAAACGTCGCCAGAGTCATCACTACGCGATAGAGTGGATCCTTAACTGGAACCTTCCTCTGCCGTTACGGCATGAAGAGCATGTTAACCACCTCAGCCCTTTTGTTCTTCATTAAGCAATGGGTCCCCTTGTCCTTCATCAATATTTGGGAGATTCAGATCTGAACCCACCACCACTAACTAAGACAACGACCCTCCCCCAGAAATAAACTCCAAAGACGCAAGGGGGCTATTTGCAATTTGACAGATTTTGTGCACTTTTTAAATAACACACGGAGGGACTATTTTGTTATTTTAAGAGTGAGACTAATGTCTTCCGGTAATCTCCCACTCCAAAAACCCTAGTTTCATTTCATTGGCCGCCACTCCCACAGTCACTCTAAAACCCCAAACAGACAGAGAGAGAGAAAGAGACAGAGAGAGAGAGAAGGCAGGAATCATGTCCCAGTCGGAGAGCAAGAAGAAGAAGAAGCACCAGAAACACAACCAAGGAGATTATGAAGGAGGAGAAGGAGAACAACAAGCACCAGCGCTAGCTGCGGAGAGGGAGTACCTGATAAAGCCACAGAGCTTCACACCGGCAATCGACACGTCGGAGTGGCCCATCCTGCTCAAGAACTACGCCCGCCTCAACGTGCGGACGGGGCACTACACTCCGCTGCCGTCCGGCTACTCCCCTCTGAAGCGGCCCCTCGCTGAGTACCTCAAGTATGGCGTCCTCAACCTCGACAAGCCCTCCAACCCTTCCTCCCACGAGGTCGTCGCCTGGATCAAGCGCATCCTCCGCGTCGACAAGACCGGCCACAGCGGCACCCTCGACCCCAAGGTCACCGGCAACCTCATCGTCTGCATCGACCGCGCCACCCGCCTCGTCAAGTCCCAGCAGGGCGCCGGCAAGGAGTACGTCTGCGTCGCCCGCCTCCACTCCGCCCTCCCCGACCCCTCCAAGGTCGCCCGGGCCCTCGAGTCCCTCACCGGCGCCGTCTTCCAGCGCCCTCCCCTCATCTCCGCCGTCAAGCGCCAGCTCCGCATCCGGACCATCTACGAGAGTAAGCTCCTTGAGTATGACCCTGATCGGCACTTGGTTGTTTTTTGGATTTCTTGTGAGGCTGGCACGTATGTTAGGACCATGTGTGTTCATCTGGGCTTGATTCTCGGTGTGGGTGGGCACATGCAGGAGCTCAGGAGGGTGAGGTCTGGGATCATGGGTGAGAGGGATAACATGGTCACTATGCATGATGTCATGGATGCTCAGTGGGTTTATGACAATTACAGGGATGAGACTTACCTCAGGAGGGTTGTTATGCCCCTTGAGGTGCTCTTGACTAGTTACAAGAGGCTTGTTGTTAAGGACTCTGCTGTCAATGCTATTTGCTATGGTGCCAAGCTCATGATCCCCGGGCTGCTTAGGTTTGAGAACGATATTGAGGTTGGTGAGGAGGTTGTGCTCATGACTACTAAGGGGGAAGCCATTGCTCTTGGCATTGCTGAGATGACTACTGCTGTTATGGCCACCTGTGATCACGGCGTGGTGGCCAAGATCAAGAGGGTTGTCATGGATCGAGATACTTATCCCAGGAAGTGGGGTTTGGGCCCCAGGGCGGCCATGAAGAAGAAGTTGATTGCCGAGGGCAAGCTAGATAAGCATGGTAAGCCCAATGAGAAGACTCCGAAAGAGTGGCTGAGGAATGTTGTTGTGCCTGCCGGTGAGGATAGCACCATTGCCGGTATGGCTGCTGCTCCTGAAGTGGCTGCTGTGGAGGATAAGGAGAAGAATGGTACGAAGGAGGAAAATGGGGAAGGGAAGAAGAGGAAGAAACACGAAGGCGGAGATAGCCCTGCTTCTCATCCTGCCAAGAAGGTGAAAGTTGATGAACTTGAGAAGGAAGAAAAGGTGAAGCTGAAGAAAGTAAAAGATGGGGATGTGGAGGTTGAGGTTGTGGTTGAGAAGAAAGAAAAGAAGAAGAAGAAGAAGAAAGACAAAGATGCCAAAGATAATGGTGGTGCCGCAATAAGTAGTGGAAAGGATGACAATAATGCTGGTAGGAGTGAAAAGAAGCATAAGAAAAAGAAGAACAAGGATGCTGAGGAAGAGTAGATGAAGACATGCGCATGTGTTTGTTTTGATTCGACTCAATCGTGTCATGCCTATTTCTTGATCATTTATATTTTGACTTTGTCTTGTCTATTGTCTTTTCTATTGTGTTTGTTTATTGCGCTGTTTTTTTCATCAACATTTTGATAATTTTTCAAACCTTTTCTTTTTCCCAAAAATTATGCTCTTGGAACATGTAGTATGCATAGTCCTTCTGCCGTGTAATGGGTCTCTTATCATTGCTCCATTGCAATGTCTACTCCGCTTATATTTGGCTGCACCTGCGCAGATACATAGCTTTTGCACATGCATATATGTGATGAGAATTATTCTTTTTTCTTGGAGAATTTTAAGGTATATTTTTTCCCAGGTGCTACTTGGCAATTTTGATGAGCATTTCGAGTTAATAGGTTAAATTTAAACCTCCTCCGAGTCTCACTTTTTGCTAGAAACATAGCGCAAGAATTGCCCCTCTCGTGGTGTGAGCCAACCTAATCTACCACCCCATAGTGAGAAGCTGCTTGATGGACTTGAATCCTTGATAAAGGCAATCTATAATCCCTTGATAATGCAACCATGGATGTGCAAGTTATATTAAGTATTAACCTCTGTGTGCACTTAGTGGAAAAGTACAAGTTATACGAGTTTTTTTCTTTAATGAAAAAAAAGGTTATACGAGAGAGAGTTAATTGAAAAGGTAATAAACAAATACTGTCTTTTGTCTATTTTAATTCGAAGTGATATGAAGACAACATTCATTCTGTAATACTAGTAAGTATGCTAAACATTCTTGAGCAATTTATTCTACACTTTGCTAGATGTCTAATAGAATGCATCTCTAAGGATCCCACCAAAACATTTAGAGGCAATCTTCGGTAAAGTAAAACCATACTCTTTGCCAATAATGGTTGATCCACAGGATTGTGATGAACATCAAGACTGCCATGACATATGATGCACCAAAAGTCCAGCAAAATGAAGTGAACTCTATGGCAGAATTGTTCTCTTCATCATTCAAGGCAGCTCCTCGTGGTGGTGGTGGCATTATAGTGCCTCTGTTACTGATGTTCCAGGAGAGATATGGATTTCCTTTGTAACTGCACCAATCAAAGGTTGCAAATTGTCCCTTATCAGGTGCTCTACCTGACAAACTGTTGTAGGACACATTGAAAACAGCTAAAGAGTTCTTGCAGAGGGATTGATCCGTTCAATCTGTTGAAAGAAAGGTCCAAGCTCATTTTAAAATTTTGTTCCTTTGATGGTAAGATATGTTGAAGCTAAGCTCTTTGAATAATTTGTGACTTTTTCTGGCATTCATCAGAGGCACAAGACTGAGTTTACCATGCTACGGCCTTGAAAATGCTGGGAGATGACCGAAGGTTGTCATAGAAGGTGCTTTGCGTAGTGGTTGAAGATCCAAGTTTACAATAAATCACAAATTGCTAGGATAGCCAATAGTGGTAGGATCAATTGCATTGCATTGGAATATTACACATAACTGAGGCAGATAACTGAAGCTGTAAAGTGAAACAAAATACAAAAAGGGAAGAACTGCCTACACTAATAAGTTCTGCCTTTCCTGGTTCTTGTTTTACAGTGCAAAGAGTATGACAACTCTCGTTTCATGACACCAAATTAATCAAAATATAAAGCCTTGTGGATAAGCTACAAGCTTTTTAACGTAATAATAATTCAATAATTTTATATCAAAGAATAAGAACAGAATGTAGTTTCAATAATTTTATATCAATGTGTATTGGATGATAAATACATTGAACTTCACCATATTCAATCCTGGAATATTCAAATCTTTGATGTTGAATATGCTTCTGCTAATTTGAATTTTGATTGTATTTACAAGTTGCAGCATTCTTCTTTGACATATTGTTTTGACTAAAATCGCAGGTCATGCTTGCTTCTACAAGTTTTCTGCTATTGTAATGCTGCAGTTGAAAGTATATGATATAATATATCGCAGGAAGAGAGGAAAAAATATGCTAAGAATTTGTGAAGTTAACAAAAGAGTGGAAAAACAAAATATACAACACAAAAAACCTTTGAGGGATAGGAGAGGATAAGGATGTTAAAGAGTTAGTTGTTGAGGAAAGTGATGTTTTTTATTGTCAATTTGCATATTTTGATGGACTGAGGAAAATAAATGAATAAATAACCCAAAAAAAACAAATCAATCTGTCTATATTTAAGGGTGAAAAAGTGAAGCCTTTAGGTAGGAAGGTTTGGTTAGTATACTGGCCAACTTATTGCGGATGGGATTGACAGAGGAATGGATTAGATTGGAGATCAAGAGCCTGGACTTCTATTGGTGAGAAGAGGACATGCTGTAAGGGTAAAGTACTATGCATGAGTTTCTATTGTTTTAATTGCGAATCCGAAGGATGCTTTTAGTGGTGCCTAGTGCTCAAGAAATATGTAGGCGTTTTTTTGTCATGGTGAGAGACCCTTGACATAGCTTTCTCCTTCTTTAGATCAAGAGGAATTCCCTTTTAACTTGTGTCTTTTTCACTATCTACCCTTCTTTAACATTGTTTACACCACAAAAACTAAAATAAGGACTTGGGGTGCACTTGATAGAGAAACCTTCTAGGTGGATATCTGTTGATGAAAACAAGTAAAGGCTTATATTTTTATAAATTCCAAGAACTTGAATACTAATTGATAGATTTTGAAATTTTGCTTCCTAGACTTTTTCATCTTTTAAGTTTTAACGTCAAAGGTTGATGTTAAGTGTTGATTTTACAACGTGAAAATTGTTTTGGCTTTACTCATTGCTTTGCCGTGATGTTGTCATATAATCTCTTGTTGTTGCAAACTCCGTGGACCCCACCAAGTCAGCAGCACAATCATCATCCACCACTGCCACAGTTTCCACCACATGGAGGCTTGATAGCTGGAAGGGCAAGAAGGCCCTTCAGCTCCCGGAATACCCAGATCAGAATTCCCTTGATCAGGTCCTCCAGACCCTTGAGAGTTTCCCTCCCATTGTCTTTGCTGGAGAGGCCAGGAATCTTGAGGAGAAGCTGGCCCAGGCTGCGATGGGGAACGCCTTCCTGCTTAAAGGTGGGCACTGTGCTGAGAGCTTCAAGGAGTTTAATGCTAATAACATCCGTGACACCTTCAGGGTCATCCTTCAGATGAGTGTTGTCCTCATGTTTGGTGGCCAAATGCCTGTTATCAAGGTTTTATTTTTTTATCTCTTTATAGTTTGTTTTGTGCAATTAGAATTAATGTTAATTTTGATGAACTTTATATTCTGTATTGTCAACCAATCATATAGTATGATAAGTATGATTAATTATTGTAAAGATAAAACACTTTTAATGACAATACATGATTGATTTCTATGTATGTATCAGTGCATCAAAATTAAATCGGTTGAAATTATATGAAATTTGAAACCTTTTATTGTTGAGAAGAGTGAAGGAACAGCCCTTGTTGTTTGTTTTTGTTTTATGAGTAACAAGCTTGGTGGAAGAGGAGGGATTTTTTTTTTTCCCTTGGGTTGGGGACTTGGGGTTGATCCATGTCTTTCAATTATGATTTGAAAGCCTTGGCTATTAGCAGTGGTTAGATGGAAAGTTGGAGACAATTTTGTTTCCAATTGGCAATTTGGTTTTACCATGTGTCCATGTGGTGCTTTAAAATTATATAATGAATGAGTATGACCTTCTTCTTCTGTTGGATGTGCTGACTTTAGGTTGGGAGAATGGCGGGGCAGTTTGCGAAGCCAAGATCAGACCCATTTGAGGAGAAAAACGGAGTGAAGCTGCCAAGCTACAGGGGTGACAATGTGAATGCTGATGCATTTGATGCAGCATCTAGAATTCCAGATCCACAGAGGATGATAAGAGCCTACTGCCAATCTGTGGCTACTCTGAACCTCTTGCGGGCATTTGCCACAGGAGGTTATGCTGCCATGCAGAGGGTCAACCTATGGAATCTAGATTTCATGGAGCATAGTGAGCAAGGAGACAGGCATCTTTTCTAACCTTTTTTTGTAAAATTTAATTCAGGCTTTTGACTCATTGGTGTTTAATAAATCTTATTCTTATATGTTTAAAATGGTTTGGACTTTAGATGGATGTATTTGAAAATTGAACCGATTCTTTCCATCTTGCTCAAAAGATAGCAGACGTCATCAAGGGGTATAATAAATGTGAATGAAATTGGGAGTAATCTGAGATTATTTCCACCTCATTTAATTCTGCCTCCTTCTGAATGGGATCATACGGAGAAACATAATGGGAGAATGTTTGGGGAAAAAAGGAGTGGAAAGGATAACAAATGAGATGAAATTGAAGACTTTATTTTGTTTGTGTAGCTATGATTGATGGACTAAGTGTAGTTATACTGTTATAGGAGATATTCGCCCCTGGCACATGCCTCCTGCTCTTTAGAAGTTGAGATGGAGGAAAGAATCTGGATTGTTTTTTATTTATAAATTTATAAATATCGGGCATTAACTATTTTCGCCTCCAAACAGTGGATTCTGTTGATCCAGTTGTTTCAATGTTCTTCTCTACAATTTAGCTTTGCTAATCTGAAGTAGTGGATTATGCCTCTTTTTTTTTCTTTTTATGCTTTCTGCAGATAATATACAGGGCATTCTAAAGAAAAATGGATTCTGCTTGTTCTTTAAATTACTCTCTTTGGTAGTGTTTTCATCTTTAACTACATCAATCCTTCTTTTGGTGTGGGTCAATAGGTATCGTGAATTGGCTCATCGAGTGGATGAGGCTATTGGCTTCATGAGTGTTGCTGGGATCACACCTGAGCATCCAATCATGACTACGACAGGCTTTTGGACTTCCCATGAGTGCTTGCTTCTTCCGTATGAACAAGCACTTACTAGACCACTACTGAATTCTGTGGCAAACCACTCTGCATGGGTGGCTATAATACACGCAATGTCTCTTCCACCCATGAAAGCCAATTTCAGTGTAGAAAATCGACGGTATACTACCAAGGCCCAAATTGCTTATTGGAAATATTTCTCTATAAAAACAAACTATCCAGGCTATAATCTGAATCTATTTATTGAATGGTTATTTGATTTCCCTTTATATATTAATCAATGCTAATCTCAATTTTTTTCAAAACATGTTAATTATCTAATCATGCCATTATTTAGAGAGGGAAAAAAATTACAAAAGAAAGAATGTGCAAGATGATTGACCAAACAATTTTTTTTTAAAAAAAAATCATCTTTCCAGGTGACAAGTTTCACTTGGATGCATGCTATAATATCAGTCATACCATTGAGTTTTTATTCATCAGTACTCATTATTCAAACATAAAAAAATATGCACATACCATCTCATCTCACAACTATAGTACAAAACTTGCAAGTATTACCTGATGCACACCCTCCATATTTAACTGTCTTATAACATTCATAGCACAATTTAGTAGTGCCAACTATTTAAGTTCTTATGACACTTGGTGGAGTTGCTCCCAGAATTTGGTCACTCTCTATGGCAAAATAAAATGTATTATCATACACCAATATTCCTGATCCAAGAACAAAGCAAGACCCCTTTGTCTAAATTCTAATTGAGGATAGAGATTGCATTGAATTTAGCCTCCTCTTGCGCAACCTCTCAGCAATGTTGAATGCAAGCTCTAGAGATTGAGAAGCATTGAGCCTAGGATCACAGTGAGTGTGGTAGCGTGAGCTCAAGTCATCATAAGTAGTAGTCCTTGAGCCTCCAACACATTCTGTCACGTTCTGCCCAGTCATTTCCAAATGAACCCCTCCTGGGTAGCTTCCTTCTTGGTCGTGTACATCGAAGAACGCCCTCAACTCAGCCTATCACCAATAACAACATGCAGGAACATGCATGGATTTATCAGCAGTAGCTAAAATTTATAGCATTATACTACAGTTAAACACAAAACTGCTAGAGAGCCAGCTCTTGAATGAATGCCAGTGAGAAAGAACAAACATAAAAAAGATGAGACACAAGGATAGAGGGATAGAAAATTCTATCATTCTCTAATTTATCCATCATTAACCAAACAAGTATTGCAAAGCCTGTAAATTTTTCCATATCAGCAAACAGTACACTTCATGGAAAATTTGATGGAACTTGATCAAAAGGAAAATCTTCTTGGAAATTCATATTGGCAAGTGGTTGCCAACTATCAAATAAAAGTAATATTCCAATGATAGTAGGTGTTCTGGAATCTGGAGTGTGTTATGTGAGACAACACAACACGGATCACTAAAAATCCCAACACAGCGGTATTCATTGTTTACTTACAGCGTCCACGATTTCTGAGCTAAATTGTATGCCCTAGAAAAGTTATAGGCTTATAGCATACCACACAAACTTTTGAACGCCTCTGTAGGATCCAAAATCAATGACCTAGTACAGACCATATAGCCCTTTCTATGCAACTAGTGCATTGCCCAAATCTTGAATATGAAACTGAAAATACATACAATGGAAGAAGGAAGTAAGTATTACCCTGATTGCATCAAAAGAGCGGATTTTAAGTCCAGATGGAGCTTTGATGGTGTTACCATGCATAGGATCACTAACCCAAGTGACTATTTGACCTGCCCTGCGTACTGCTCTGATTAGATGTGGAAGCTTCACTCGCATGTTCTCGGCTCCCATTCTAACAATTACAGTAATTCTTCCAGGCTTGTTTTTCGGGTTCAGAGTATCTATCAGCTTAACAAGTTCACTTGGATCCATCTTATCACTCACCTAAAACCCAAAGTAGACTTTTAGTAGCAGCAAATACTTTGTCAGCAATGCATTATTTTAATTATTGCCAACAAGACCACGGCATTCAATTAGGATCGTAGTTTAAGTGCTTCCGCAACACACTAGAGATAATCACAACCAATTAACTGAGTCTAGCAGATGATCAAAGCAAAATTAGTTTAATACAACATATAAACAAACAAAACAGGGCATATGCAAAGGTAACTTTATAATCAAAGCAAAATAGCAACGCCTCAAGGAACACTATCATAATATACATGTGTCTTGATGCCAAGGGGATTAGCAACTCCTCTCAGGAATTCAACATGAGCACCATCAAGTTGGCGGGTGCGTTCTCCAACCCATAGCATTTGAGCTGAGCAATCATAATGGAGCCCTGAAGTAGAATCCTCCCTAGTAACAGCAGTGACAAACGGGGGTTCTGGAATCTGACTACCCTTAAATATGACGTTTCTTTTTTGTCCTGCAAGTGCCAAACAGTCGGCAGTCGGTTAGAAATTGAGAGAAACCCTAAAATAAGCCATTAGGTTTAATGGAGGTAAATTAGCCCTTTAGAATTAAAAAAATTTATATTAATTTTTTAAATTTTATAAAATAAGATAAATTAGTTCTTCTATAACATTTTTATCTATGATGTATCATGTTTACTTACTTATATATATTGTTAACTATTTATATGTATGGTTATTTTTTGTGATGAATCCTAATTTGCCTCATTCTATTAACGAAGTCATTTAGACATTTATCTATATCTCACCATAGCTTTCTAATCAGAAGAATATTTTGACTTTAAATTGATATTTATTCATAGACAGGATGTTAGAGTTATGACTCACTATGAAATTAATAGTACATATAAGGAGTTAACAGAATATGTAGACATTTCTATTAATAATTCAAACAATAATTTTATGGAGGGACTAACTTATCCCTTTTATAAAATTTAGAAAATAATATGAAATTTTTTAAATTAAAAAAACTAATTTATCCTCTACTATATAAATATAAGAGATTTGTTGTTAGATATTTTACTTACTTTGAATAGGGACGGGATATTGATCTGAGTGAATGAGAAATTGAATTTTTGTCTTAAACATTAGAAGAGCATCTAACAAAAATCTATCCTCTAAAAAAACCTTTTAAGTATTTTATACCGGTGTGTGCATGTGCATTGCATGCGTGTGATTTATATGGATACGGTTAAATAATAATAAATTATTAAAAATTTATATATTTTATATGAGAAAGGATTTGTTTATATTGATGTAAAACTTATTGCATATTTTACACATTTGATAATTTTTTATTCAAGAATTTTTTTCAAAACTCACATTGGATTGAAAGTTCGCATGCTATAGATCATCTATATAAAATTTTATATTAATCTGAAATTGTTTGATATATTTTTTTATATGCATATAAATTAACATAATAAAACCTCTCTATTTAAATAAGAACTACTTGATCACAATTTTATAGGTGTTGTTTTTAAAATTTGGCACAGCAATCAACTTGATATGTAGTTATAATTCAATAGTTGAATGACAAAAACTATATTCTATTAAAGTTTATTGAAAATGTATGTGTGTCAAGTCTAACATCGATGTCAACGGATCCTTTTATATAAGTACAACAATATATATATAAAATAAAAAATTCTTTTATTTTGATAGGTTATAATTAAAAAATATTTGTATAGGATAACTTAAGATAATGAAAAACTAAAAAAATGAATTGATAAATTTGAATATATTTTAAAAATGAAAAGTATAATTTTCAAACTTTAATTTGAGAAAATATAGGATTTAAAAAAAGTTTTATACAAATTTATTCTACATTAACAACGTAGTATAAAATTATAAGAACTAAAAGAAAAAATAATTCATTTTCCTTCTCGAAGGAGAGCTATAAATTAATTTTAAAAAAAAACTTAACCTCACAAATTCCTTATAATAACACATTAATGAAAGTTTAATTCAATTTGTAAGTATAAATACTTTTAAATTTTAAATGATAACAGAACAATTTAATAGATAAAAAATTATTATATTTTTTCTCCTTTATCTTTAGCATTATTATGTTTTTAAATTAAATAAATTATTGAATTAGAACAATTAAGATTTTAATACCTTTGTCAAATTTAAAAGCATAACATTGTTGTTTGGCTCTAGTTGCAACCACACCACACCAAGTTCCATAGCATGAGTAGCAACAAATTTTGAAATCAAATATAAAAAAATTATTAAGCAATTATTACATAATAAACTTTTCAAAAGAAAAAAATTCTATTCAAACTCTCCTATCCAAAATTAAAATATTACAGCTACCAATTCCTAATGTAGAAGGTTTTTCTGAAGATAAAAGGTTGTTCTTAAAGTTGGAGATGGATCAACTACAATGATTTAAAAAAGCTACAAACCATAAATATAATTTAAAATAAAAACAATGATTTATTATTCAAGTTTAAGAATTGAAAATGACATTCATAATATTTTCAATGTTCTATTTGAAAATGTGAAAGATTTTGCCAATTTTGTCAATTTTTATTCTTCATTAGATATATATATATATATATATATATATATAATGAAGAATAAATGAGTTAACCAGTCTCTAAATGAAACCAATTAAACATAGGAGAGAATAAACAATGTAAATATAATTTGATATATATCGAAAAGTTATTGCTATATTAAAGGCTATTTAGCTAGTGGAGTGAGAAGATAGTGAAATGAAGATAATCCTAAATTAAGTGGAGTGAAAAGATATATGCATTCATTTTCAAAACCTTTCCTTTTTAGGTAAAAATAATATTAGAATTTGGAGGGAAGCATAATCAAGTTTTCAAGTGTCATTATTTCATCAAACTTTTTTGATAATGATTCTTAAAATATTAATAGTATAGATAGATATAGATTATGGTATTGCTAGGTGGATCAAAAAGTTGTAGTACGAAACTACGAATTGTTAGGAATTATTAGTAATTGTTGGATTTGAATGATGCGCATTAGTAATTTATATTTTTTGTTCAATCTTATCGATTCTATTTTAATTTCATATTTTATATAGAGTTTAATTTTGATGTACTAATAGTGTAAAATTATTTTACACTATCATCCAATCAAAATATTTCATTTGTATAACTTGTCAAGTAATGTGTATAAAAGTTAATTATCATGGCTTATATGGCAATATATAATTAGATGATTATGTAAAATTTTTTTTACACTTAATGCAAGACAATTAAATCATTATATATATATATATATATATATTACTTTGGAATTAATTATCATACACTGGTAGCATAAAATTTTTTTTTACACTTAATTAATAAAAGTATTTACAATTGATCCATCTTGTGTAATTTTTTAAAATTTGAATTGAATTTTGTTTGAAAATAGACCAATGTCAATTTTGTATTGCCTAACAGTGTAAAAATAGTTACACTATCAATACATGACAATTAGACTCTTTAACTTTATGGATTTTACTAAGAAACTGGTTAAAGATGTAGAAAATAGAAAATTTTAAAGGATTTCATATATTTAATGTATTGGAAAATTACAACGACTCTGTCTTTTCAAAACAAACCTTTTCTTAAAATCTTAATTAATGCATAAACCCTAGCTTTCTTACAAAACTATCAAATCATTTCCATGTTAATTAGTAATTTTTTATTTTTCTTTATTTACTTTTTATAAGTGTTATGAAAACCAAAGCCATTAGAATCAACCTGTCACAACCCAAAAATCATGATCGACACATAAGCAGTATTGTCCCTCATAGAAGCCTCTTAGAATTAAATTAATGCAATCATACATAGTAAATTACTAAATTAATGCTCATAATAAATAAATAAATAAAGTACTCAAAACTTCTTGAAAAATTTATTAATTAAATACATAAAATATTTAATTTTTCCAAATCGTTTCAAAATCTATAACTGAAATAGACAATCTTAAATAATGTTCCTGAAGAAATTATGACATATCCTTAAAATAACAATGCATGCTAAAAGATGTTGACAACCTGCCACACAACTAGAGCACTTTATTCTAACATAATCCTAATTTAAACTTCACTAAAAGTAAAGCTCACCAAAAGAAGCTATAACACTACTAAGGAAGATCCTGGAGTACAACTGAACCTTAGCTATATCCTAAAGGAGAAAGAGAGGCGTGAATTCATCAAATGGTTGACCTTCACAATTCCACATGGGACAACAATAAAAATACATAATATATATATGCAGCTGCTATAAAACACTTTATATATTTAAATACATATAACTATACTTGAAATAACAATTTATCTGAAATCATGGCAATAACTAGTAGAGAAATAGGAATTATTCTGTACATAAATATCTAAGCTAAATAGCTTGAATCTGAGCCAATGGCTAATCTAATGGGCACCTAACTAGGTCCCATAAATGAACACCTCACTAGATTCTTTCCTGGTGAGCTAGTCCTATAGCGGACCATCTGGTACCAAGGTTAACGATTGACTCCTACAGCCTTAACTCGCTTATCTATTTCTCACTAATTTAAATAATAACTTGCAATTAAACTGGATAAATATAAAAGTTCTAAATTCATATAATTCCAAAATCTGACTTTAGCATAACTAAGGTTCTAAAATCATACACAAGGGATCACCAGCTTATAGACATAGTGATTTCAAAAGCCAACAGAGCATGTATATGACAATTGTTGTATTCTAACAATCTAACTTTAGCAACTGAGGCTTAAAATCATGTTCAAGGGATCACTAGCTTGTAGACATAGTGATTTCAGAAGCCAATGGAGTATGTATCTGATAATCGTTATAAATTATACTTTGTTCAATACTTTTAATAAATCATAGGTGATATTCTAAAATCTTTGGATGAAATCCATAGTCTAAAAATATGATAATCAATATTTCTGTTGTATGCATTAAACTAAAGTATCATAATTTCATGAACTAGGATAAAGATATTCTATAACATGTAAAGTATCAAATATAGTCTCATGAGCTTTCTAAAATAAGGTTTTTCATAATAACTTGAAAAACAATAATTTTTGAAAATTTCTATAACCTATGAAGCATATTTCTTGACATAAATTATTCTAAAATCTCATAAATAATGTATGTAATTTGGAAAAAATAATAATAATGACCAAAAGTATAGCCATAAGCTTAAATTCATTCATCGTTCGTTGTCAGGAGTGCATGACCATTGCCTACATGATACTTGGAATTGGAATGACACTCTTAACCATGGAATTATAGACAAGAATTAGGAATAACTTGGAATTGAATAGGAAGAGAAAACCATACCACAATGATCTAAAGATTTGCAAAACTCATAACCCTATAGAGATAAGGATGAGAGCACCTACCAGAAGAAATTAATCGAAGATGACGAGATAAATTGCATCTTTCTCTCTTGGAAATAATCCTTGGGCAGCTAAGATTTTTAAAAGAATATTTAGGAGTATTATGTTGTGTCAAATATATACTAGGAGTATAAAATATAAACCCCGATAGCTCTCTGAACTGCATAGCAAGCTACTCGCGTCCCACATCTAAAGCCACAAACATAGATGTACTCGTTAAACCTAAACTACTTTTCTTCTTATTTTATTTATATCTTTTTTTTTGTCTTTCTTTTTGCTATGGCTCACGGTTTGGGAAATCCGTATTCAATGGTTTTCAAAATTAATTTTATATATATATATATATCTAATAATAATGATAATAATAATAATAATAATAATAATAATAATAATAATAATAATAATTCACAAATCAATAAATTTCAGAACTTAATTTAATCATTGATAGCTTCTTATATAATATCTAATAATTCTCTATAATATGTAACAAATCATATTCATAATACATGTTAAATATAAATGATATCTAATATTTTCAAATAAATATCATTATAATTCATCAATGAATAGAAAATATTTTTTAACAAAAAAATATATAATATATAATGCTAATACAAATATAAATATTAATGGTTCTTATAAACATATTAGATCTAATAATTTTGAGAAGATAATATTTTCAAAGTTTTGAAAAGAAATCAAGCATAATATCACAAATTGAATATTAAATTTCATAAAAGAATAAACATCAAATTAATATTTGAATAGCATATAAAAATGTTTGTGTAAAAAATTTATTATAAATTTATAATTTATTTTCTCCTTTTGGGATACGTTATTTGTTTAAGTTAATTTTATATAAATATAAGGCATTTGAATCTCTCTCAAACTTTATACAATACTTCTATAGTTTAAACTTGACCTTCCTAAAGATACCTATTTTCAGGATATTATATAACCTATTAATGATAAGGTTTGGGTAAATCATAGGTTCAAACCTTATTACCACTAACGTAATAGAAAAAATATAATCTAATCTAATATATCGAATATTATAACGCTTAGGGACGAGGGCATGGAGTAATCGCCCAAGAAGACACAAACAATGAGCAGCTCCTGCAACTTCTAAGCAAATGGGTACATAAATGAACCGATTACATACCAGAATGAGAGGATTCTAGGTTGTGTAGATATGGGACTATATAGTTAAGGATGACTTATATGAATTGATTTGTACTACCTATACCAACAAGATGTATCTTCTTTCGGTAGCCCATTACTAAAGAACTCCACAGTTAAGCGTGCTTGGCTTAGAAGATAGGTGACCTTTGGAAGTTTTCTCAGGAAGTATGTGAATGAGGACAACACGCTGAAAGGCCGTGTTGGTTTGTGGGGACAAGTCATCAATCCATAAAGCAGGAGAGGATGTTACATCTATGGTATAAGGTTTGAAGTGTTTTGGAACCACAAGAGCTTAAAATACCTGTCGATCAAAAGGAGTTGAACATGAGGCAATGGAGGTGGATGGAATTCTTAAAGGACTATGACTTTGGCTTGAACTACCACCCTGGGAAAGCTAATGTGGTAGCTAACACATTGAGCAGAAAGTCCTTACATGTGTCACAGATGATGGTAAAAGAAGCTGAGTTGGTGGAAAGCTTTAGAGATTTAGACCTTGGCTTTTCCTTGAGCCCTCCGCCCCTCCCCCCCAAAAAAAAAGCATTAGGGTGAATTAGGTAGTGGTGACTAGCGGCTTCAAGGTCTTAGTAGCCCAAGCCCAAAAAAGGATCCTGAGTTTCTTGAGATTATAAAGCAGGTAGAGGAGGGAGAACTAAAAGAATTTTTTGAAGGAAATGATGGATTATGGAGGTATCAAGGGAGGATTTGCGTGCTAGGTAAGGATGACCTTAGAGTCCAAATACTAAAAGAGCAACATAAGAGTGATTTCACAATTCACCCAGGTGTACTAAAAATGTATCAAGATTTGAAGAAAATGTTTCTGGTAGGGTATAAAAAGGGATATAGTTAATGTTGTGACTAAATGTTTGGTATGTCAAAAGGTAAAGATCGAGCAACAGAAGTCCTATGGAGTGTTACAACCTTTGGAGATCCCAGAATGGAAATGGGATTGAGTTTTATAGATTTTGTTGTAGGACTACCACAAACCAAGGGGGTTATGATCTGATATGGGTGATAGTGGATAAATTGACAAAGTCAACTCACTTTTTACCTATTAAGACAAAATACTCTGGAGAGGTTGGCAGTTGTACATTAGTGAGATAGTGAGGTTGCATGAAATACCCTCGACAATTGTTTTATAGAGACCCTAAGTTTACATCGAGATTTTAGGGGGCTTTGCATAAGGCTTTTGGAACTCAACTGTGTTTAGTATGGCATACCACCACAGTCTCGCTGGAGACTGAGCGTACCATCCAAACTTTGGAGGACATGTTAAGAGCGTGCGTCCTGGATAAACCGAGAAGTTAGGATAAATACTTGCCACTAGTCGAGTTTGCCTACAATAATAGCTACCACACTAGCATTGGGATGACACTTATGAGGTGTTGTACGGCCGAAAGTGTCAACCTCCCCTAAGTTGGTATGAACCCAGGAGAGCAGAACCTCCTAGGACCTGAACTCGTACAACAAACCATGGAGGATGAGGGAAAGGATAGTCACCGCTTAGAGTAGGCAAAAAAGCTATGCTAACGATGAAAGACCTCTAGAATTCCAAAAAGGGGATCACGTATTCCTAAAAATCACTCCCACTACCTGTATAGGGAGATCCATGAAAGTCAAAAAGCTAAGTCCTAGATTCCTTGGCCTCCTTCCAGATCCTTAAGAGAGTTGGACCCTCCGCCTACCAGCTAACCTTATAGCCCAACCCTGTCAAACCTCTACAATGTCTTCCATGTGTCTCAACTTAGGAAGTATGAGTCTGAACCCTAGCCATGTGTTGGAACCAGAACATATACAGTTAAGGGGAGACTTGACCTTCAACCTTCCTATCGGAAGGATTGTGAACTATGACACAAAGCAACTAAAGAGCAACGCAGGACCACTGGTTAAGGTGGCTTGGGGCAAGGAAGGGACAAAAGAATTGAGATGGGAATTAGAAGAGAATATGAGACGAGATTACCCTAAGCTCTTTAGAGGTAACAAATTTTGAGGATAATTTTTTTTTTTTAGGATAGTAATGTAACATCCTAATTTTTTTCCTTGGTCTAATTAGCTCACTGTTATGAGTAATTAGACTAATTAATTTAAATAAAATAAGGGTTGATTTACTAACTAATTGTGGAATAAAAAGCTTGAGTTAAATAATAATAATGCATAGACAAGTAAACATGCATATGCATGTATGTGTATGTGTGTGTGTGTTTGATCTATACATACAAGAATTGATATGCACACATAATATGCATATGAGAGCAAACCGTGAATATAGCTAAGCTTACACCTAGCCAAGCAATGATTGGTATTTTGATATAATAATTAAGAAGGGAAATAAATGTTGATATGAGGAAGATTAGGAATCACGGGAGAAATCACCATGTAGGGCACACACATACACACACACATATGTAAATAACACAAATCAAATAAGGAATGTTAAGACGATACAATACAAATGGTTGCCACAATACAAATCACCATTTGCTGTCTCTTGCGGCAACCATTTGTATTGTATCATCTTAACATACCTTATTTGATTTGTATTATTTACATATATATATATATATATATATATATATATATATATATATATATATATATATATATATGTAATGAAAATACATATGAATGTTGCTTTAATTCTAAAGTCAATCAGCATGAATCTTGAAGCAAATTGTGTTTAGATGTATAGGTGTATAATGCTAGGTATATGAAACCTGATATAGAGAAATTAAAATGGGTGGCAAGTTTCACTCTAAGAGATGTACCTTATATTGGGAAGGAATCAATTTTTTTTATGTGGCTCATCATTGAGTCATTAAACACTTGATTCTCACCCTAAAATATACTAATTAGCCACAACCTTAAAACATCACACACTGCACTTTTTCAAACAAAAAGAAAAGGAAGAGCACAGGCACCCAGAGACGTTTCACAACCAAAGGATTCTTGGACAAGCATTGCGTTGTTCAAAGAACTCATATCTTGTTTTTCTCATTCCTTTCGAATAGCCTTTAAGGTAAGGGTTTTGTGTGTTTTCTTTTAATGGGGTTGAGCATAAACTTGTTCTAGTCTCTTCATGGCTACGAGCAGTATGTCAAACCCAAAACCATGGCTAGTGTATTCTAGTTCTTTCCATTGTCATGAATGCTG
The DNA here is from genome assembly GCA_030441495.1 of Dalbergia oliveri. Lineage (NCBI taxonomy): Eukaryota > Viridiplantae > Streptophyta > Magnoliopsida > Fabales > Fabaceae > Dalbergia > Dalbergia oliveri. The sequence goes on from JAMLFY010000003.1 coordinate 38,684,828, forward strand.
GCACAATTACTCTTTCAGACTACATGATATGCTGCTTGTACTACAAGGGTTAGTTGGTATTTTGTGTGTGTGTGCATGTTTAAGAGTGTGAAAAGAAAATAAATAAACAAACAAAATACATAAAACACTCCATTTAAGTAAAAACCTCAAAACTCACATAAGTTGCTAATCCCAATTGGTAAGGGAATCTGGCTAGTTTTCAATAAAATTCGTTCTCAATCTCTAATGTTTTAGCTCTAAACCTCCTTTGAGTCCATTCAAAATTCTCTAGAAAGTTAAGACATAGACCTTTAAAGTCGTTTTAGTTCTACTACTATCGGACTTCCGTAAAATTTAGGAAAATTTGTTAATTTCACATTAGGCGCTGATGTTGGGATTGGGGCAGTGTATAAAGAAAAATGTGAAACTTGAGCTATACAACTCGAAATCAAGTGAAATCAATCTTAAATGAAAGCTGACACATAGGGCTATCATCCTGGAAATTTCCATAGACAAAGCCTTCTTATATTTTTCCTAGTTATTTTTGTAAGTTGCTGCAGCCTCTATTGGGCAAACAGCCAAGGAATCTTAATTTGAAATTTTTATAAAATTATCTAGTTATCGTTTAGGCTCAAATTGGATTCGTTAGAAAGCTTGATGAATTAGGATCAGCCCCATAAAATATTAGATCATAAATCCAAGGGTAGGATTCATAGTAAAATTTTCTACATTAATTGTCAAATCTGTCAGAATCTAAAAGTTAGAAAGTGCAGGATAGAGAAAGTAAAAAATGTTTCAATTATTTGCTAAGCTACAAGGAATGAAACGAGAGTTAAGATATAACCCTAATCCAGTTATAACCTTATTAATGTTACAAAATAAAAATAAATAAATATAAAGGGTATTAGGACCCAATAATATGGGTTTTTAAGACACTCCACACATTATCAAAAACTCTAAGTTATGAAGACTTGTTCTTGATAATGAGATATGCCAACCATGAGGACACATATTGAATATGTTATTCATTGTTTGATGTACCCTTGTGTATATTTCATGAGATACTATATTAAAATGCCTCTGGGTGCTAGATATATGCTTGTGTGCTGCCATACCTTTTGATGCTTGATAATGTCATTTGCAAATGTGGTGGTGCTTAGGCTACTGGATCATGTGGATTATATATTTGTTCTGCTATGTCTTGTGTAATACATGTCCCATGCTATGCATAAGATTTCATATGACACATGTTACATTAAATAAGAAAAGTTGAAAGGTTAAGTGTACCCTTTACGATTTCAGAAGGAGAAAGTTTTACCCCTCACCCCAGGGCTGACGGTTATCGGTTTGAGCTCAATACCATTCATGAAACTTCGAGGTTGATGCCAACGATTTTAGGAGGGAGGCCCACTATGGGTTTTTAGGTAATGATTAAGTAAGGATTGAGATTGATGTCGAAGAATAAGTCATATCGTTTACAAGTTAATTCAAAGAAGTGTAGCTTTCCTGCTATAATACTTGCATCCTATATCTATTTATGCTCAACATTATTTCCTTATTGTACAAATCATTCTTTTTATGAATAGAGATATACGTAAAACTAGATCTACCTTAGCTAACATATATCTTTAGGAAAACTAAAAAGAAATGATATATCTGTCACCTTTTCTCAAATAAGCCCAAGGTGGCTTGGAAATGAATACGATGACACTATGCACAATTTCTCACCCTTCTTCCCGCAACATCTCTAGATTATGTCATTGGGAGAGAGAGGATGGACGCCCATCTCCACAAGGTTGAGGACGAGAAAGCAACGCAAGTAGCATTGGTCCTGATCGATGCCACTGCTCGCAGCCCCGTTGGTCGATCAACTGAAAATTGGAAATGCATGAAGTACCAAGGGGGCTTAAGATCTAAAGTACGCACTGCATCGCTCCACTGGAAATCCGAAACTATGCAACCTTAGTTAATCGTGTCGTGTAGTGGAGGACTGCCAAAGGAGCCAAGCAGGAAAAGGCTGAAGAATTCAAGAAAAGGCAAGCAGTGCAAGTGCCTTGAGCTGCAGTCACCGCGAAAGAGGATCTTCCAAGGAGGAGCACAAAAGGAGAAACAACAGACAAGCTTGGAATCTGCTAAGGCCATTCCAACCCTCCAAGAAGCATCACCATGCACCAAGTGTGGAATGCCCCAAAAGGGAATGTCTGGCAGGAAAGGTGTCTGTTTCAAATGTCAGAAACTAGGACACAATGCCAGAGACTATAGGGGCATGAGCCATCCTTCAGCTCCTAAGCCTTGCCAAGGAGGAGTCTACACCCTTAGAGCCAAGTAGCTAATGAGTCAGAAAATCTAATCCGAGGTAAGTACGAAGTGAATAGTGTAGCCTTAACTGTGTTATATGATTCTAGTGCTACACACTCATTTATCTTTAATGCATGTGCTAGAAGGTTAGAACTCCCCATCTAGCGTCTTATGATCTTACTATCTCTACACCAACTAGCGAGTCAGCGAGGACCGATCGCGTAAAGTTGCTCCCGAGTTGGAGGAGGTGTTTTATAATGAACCTAATATGTCTTTCCCTAATAGACCTTGATGTTATCCTAGGTATGGATTGGCTGAAGGCCAACCGCATCTTATTAGACTGGAAGCCAAACTGTCATCTTTCCTTTTTTACCTTCTGAAACCACACAAACGATAAACTTTTACCTAAACTCCCTTAGAGGAAAAGGTGGTGATCGGAGTGAGAACTTAGGATACGCCCTTCTCATGGCATGTGAGGTAAATCATGAGGTAACTCTAGTGAGATCCCGGAGTAAGGGATTACCCAGATGTTTTCCCTAAAGACATACTAGAATTCCCCCAAAGAGGAAACAGAGTTCTTAATAGACTTTTTACCAGGAACGGGACTAATATCCATAGCTCCCTATCGAATGTCACTGATGGAGTTAGTTAAGTTGAAATGTCAACTAGAGGAATTGCAAGAGAAGAGGTTCGTTAGGCCAAGTGTCTCACCATAGGAAGCCCCAGGACTCTTTGTAAAGAAGAAGGCTGGAAGTATGCAGTTGTGCGTAGATTATCGTTAACAAGGTCACAATTAAGAACAAATACCCACTTCCTAGGATAGAGGACCTTATGGATCAATTGCGAGGTACAATTATTTTCTCCAAGGTGGATTTGAGGTCCAGATATCACCAGATTAAGGTAAAGAAGGAGGACATACCCAAAATAGCTTTTAGGACCAGAGATGGGCATTGAGTTCACCGTAATGTCCTTTGGATTGACTAATACTCCTGCTATTTTCATCGATTACATGAACCGGTGTTTACACCTTACCTGGATAAGTTTGTAGTAGTGTTCATTGACGACATCTTTATATACTCGAGGTCGGACCAGGAGCACAAGGAACACCTACGGTTAGTCTTGGGAGTCTTTGGGGAAAGAAATTGCATGTCAAGCTCTCCAGTGTGAATTCTGATGGAGAAGGTGAAGTTTTTAGGACAGTGTTGTATCTTAGGGAGGTATTGCGGTAGATCTTACCAAGGTAGAGGCAATGACCAATTAGGAAAAACCCAAGACAGTTATAGAAATTTGGAGTTTTTAGGCTTAGCTGGGTATTATAGGCGTTCATACAAGGATTTTCTCAAATAGCCATGCCTCTGATCAAGTTGACCAGGAAGGATGCACCATATGCATGGACGCTGGCATGCGAGGAAAGCTTCCTAACCCTAAAGAAGAAACTGACTACTACCCTCGTCCTGACCTGCCCAACCCAAAGGGTGCATTTGAGGTTTACGTGATGCCTCAGAGAGGCCTAGGTTGTGTCCTAATGCAAGAATGAAAGGTAGTAGCCTATGCATCCAGGAAATTGAAAACCCACGAGATGAACTACCCAACCCATGACCTTGAGCTTGGAGGTAGTGGTGTTTGCTTTGAAGACGTGGAGACACTACCTCTATTGTAACACCCTAGTAGCTCCAACTACGCCTAGGTCGTATTTGAAACCTAATAGTTTGTTACCTTTTACCTTCATAAAAGAAAAAAGAAAATCTTTAAAGTAGTTTACAAATTTACCATGATAAGTATATATAGTTGAAAGGCTTTTGGAAACTGGAGCCTTAAACGATAAGATTTGCAATCGTCAAGTGTGGATAAATTTGAGGCACGTGACATAAATAAGAGAGTGGCGAAGCATAAGATATATAGGTGATACTCATCTCACCCCATAAGTAAAGATAAAACCCTTCAAGAATAAGAAGAAACTACCATAATATGAATTCCCATAACATCAAATTAAGGATAGGGAAGAAGATACTCCCAAATCCATCCTTTCACACACTCAAGGTCACCTGTCGAAAGATAAAGTATTCATAAGGATATAAAGTCAGCACAAAAAAATGCCACATGCTCTAGTATATAGAATTGTAAAAAGAGTTATCATTAATAGCTAAAGGAGAACTAGACGTTCCATCTTTATATTTGACATGGCACCCATCGACCCGACCTCTTCCTCTTCCTCTCAAATGGGGTATGTTGAAACTGGATTTCAAGGGGTCTTGAATGACGCGGTGGGTGGCCGTCCTCATACTATTTGTACATGATCCATAGGGTGTTGGATGGCCTAGTACGACGGCTGGCGGTAGACTTCGTGGATGAATCAGAGCAATAGCTGGGGTCCTCATCCGGTCCTCCTCTGACTATTGATCAACCTCAGAGGCCTGAGCGGTAGTGTAGATCAAGACCAATGTTGCTTGTGTTGTTTTCTCATCCTCAGCCTTGTGGAGATGAGGGTTCATCCCCTCTACCCAGTGACATCATCTAAAGATGATAGGAAGAAGGGTGATAAATAACAATTTCCCAATAGGTCATGCATGGTGTCATCGTACTCATCTCCAACCACCTCGGATTTATTTGAGAAAAGGTGTACATATATATCGTTTCTTTTTAGTTTTCCAAAAGATATATGTTAGTCGAGGCAGATCCAATTTTACATATATCTCCATACATAAAAAGAATGATTTGTACAATAAGGAAATAATGTTGAGCATAAATAGATACATGATGCAGGTATTATAGCATGCAAGCTACACGTCTATGAATTAACTTGTAAACGATATGACTTATTCTTCGACATCAATCTCAATCCTTACTTAATCATTAACTAAAAACCCATACTGGGCCTCCTTCCTGAAATCGTTGGCATCAACCTCGAGTTTCAGTGAAAGGTATTGAGCTTAAATCGATGGCCGTCACGCCCTAGGGAGAGGCTTTCTGACTAGCAGAAGGTACACTTAACCTTTCAACTTTTCTTATTTAATGCAACACGTGTCATACAAAATCTTATGCATACCATGGGACATGTATTATGCAAGACATAAGCAAAACAAATATATAGTCTACATGATCCAGTAGCCTTAGCACCACGACATTTGCAAATGACATTATCAAGCATCAAAAGGTATGGCAGCACACAAGCATATATCTAGCATCCAGAAGCATTTTAATATATCATCTCATGAAATATACTCAAGGGTACATCACACAACGAATAACATACTCAATATATGTCCTCATGGTTGGCAGGTCTCATCATCAAGAACAAATCTTCATAACTTAGAGTTTTCGATAATGTGTGGATGTCTTAAAGACCTATATTATTGGGTCTTAACACCCTTTATATTTATTTATTTATTTTTGTTTGTAACATTAATAAGATTATAACTGGATTGGGATTATATCTTAACTCTCGTTTCATTCCTTGTAGCTTAGCAAATAATTTAAACACTTTTTACTTTCCCTATCCTGACTTTCTAACTTTTAGATTTTGAAAGATTTGACAATTAAAATAGAAATTCTACTATGACTCCTACCCTTGGATTTATGATCTAATATTTGATGGGGATGATCCTAATTCATCAAGCTTTCTAACGAATCTAATTTGAGCCTAAACCGATAATCAGATAATTTCATAAAAATTCTAAATTAAGACTCCTCTGTTTACCTAACAGAGGCTGTAGCAACTTATGAAAATAATTGGGAAAAACATAAGAACGCTTTGTCCATGGAAATTTCCAAGATGATAGCCCTATGTGTCATATTTCATTTAAAACTAATTTCACTTGATTCCGAGTTGTATAGCTCAAGTTTCACATTTTTCTTTAAGCACTACCCCAAATCCCAACATCAGCGCCTAACGTGAAATTAACAATTTTTCCTAAATTTTCTGAAGTCCTATAGGTGGAACCAAAATGACTTTAAAGCTATGTCTTAACTTTCTAGAGAATTTTGACGGAGATCTAGAGACTGAGAAATGGAATTTTATTGAAAACTGGCAGATTCCATTACCATCTGGGATTAGCAACTTATGTGAGTTTTGAGGATTTTGCTTAAATGGAGTGTTTTATGTATTTTGTTTGTTTAGTTATTTTGTTTTCACACTCTTAAACATGCATACACACACACACACACGAAATACCAACCAAATCTTGTAGTACAAGCATCATATCATGTAGTCTGAAAGAGTAACCATGCTAGCATTCATGACAACGGAAGGAACTAGAATACACTAGCCACGTTTTCGGGTTTAACATACTGCTCGTAGCCATGAAGAGACTAGAACAAGTTTATGCTCAACCCAATTAAAAGAAACACACAAAACCCCTACCTTAAAGGCTGTTTGAAAGGAATGAGGAAGGCAAGAGATGAGTTCTTCGAACGACGCAATGCTTGTCCAAGAATCCTTTGGTTGTGAGACTTCTTTGGTGCCTGTGCTCTTCCTTTTTCTTTTTGTTTGAAAAAGTGCAATGTGTGGTGTTTTAGGGTTGTGGCTGATTAGTATATTTTAAGGTGAGAATCAAGTGTTTAATGACTCAATAATAAGCCATGTAAAAAAAATTCATTCCTTCCCAATATAAGGTACATCTCTTATAGTGAAACTTGCCACCCATTTTCTCTTTATCAGGTTTCATATACCTAGCATTATACACCTATACATCTAAACACTAATTTGCTTCAAGATACACACTGATTGACTTCAGAATTAAAGCAATATTCATATGTATTTTCATTACATATATATATATGTAAATAACACAAATCAAATAAGGTATGTAATGCAAATATATATATGTGTGTGTGTGTGTGTGTGTGTGTGCGCGTCCCACACGGTGATTCTCCGTGATTCCTAATCTTCCTCATATCAACATTTATTTCCCTTTTTAATTATTATATCAAAATACCAATCATTGCTTGGCTAGGTGCAAGCTTAGCTATATTGACGGTTTGCTCTCATACACATTATGTGTGCATATGAATTCTTGTATGTACAGATCAAACACACTTACACACACACACACACATGTGTATATGCATGTTTTACTTGTCTATGCATTATTATTATTTAGCTCAAGCTTTTTATTTCACAATTAATTAGTAAATCAACTCTTATTTAATTTGTTGATTAATTAGTCTAATTACTCATAATAATGAGCTAATTAGACCAAGAAAAAAAATTGGGATGTTACAAATATAATATATAAAAGAAGAACTTTGAGTTGACTCTATCATGTGGATTCTGGCTTTGCCATTTGAAAAGTTGTTTTGACATTTGTCATATTATAGGCAAATCTTATAAATTGCTTTTGAAATAACTTTTTTAAAAGCTAAAAAGTCATTATTATAAGTGTAATGAGGTAATGAGTTAGGGAGAGGATTTACCTCATTATTACTTCGAAATATGGTTTTGACACAATCGACTTTGGTTCCTTCTTCTCCAGTGACAAGGGGTGTATACCTAAAAGAACTCTACCTCTAAGTCAACAAGAGGTGTTATAGAGTGAAAGCATAGCAAAGAACGAAAAGAATGCCTCAAGTCCTTGCAGTTTGTATCATGGTTCTAAACCGAACTACCGCACTATTCAGTTCGAGTTGGACCTGAAAATCGCCCTCGTCAAGAACCGCTTGACCCCTGGAACCACCAAACCGGCAAAGCCCTGGCCAAACTTATTAGACATTTTTTAAAAAAAAAAAGATGCAAAATGACATCATTTTGGGGTTTTTTAAAAAAAAAACCTAAAATCTCATTTTTCCTAATTCTTTTCCTTTTTCGATATGGAAAGTAGTAATTTTAGAGATTTGATCCATATGGATAATATTTATTTTGATTAAGGGATGAATTATATTATGTTCTATGGGTTTTCTTGATGCCTAATTTAATTTTTAGTTATTTTATAACATATATTTTATTTTGTATTGTTATATACTTATATAAATACAGATTTTACTATATACTAGTTATATTCTGGTTAGATCCCAATTGAACCGATTGAACCTTTGAATCTCTGAATCCTTGCCCTGACCAATTTGATATCCGATCCAGTTTTCAGAACCTTAGTTTCTATAGAGAGATGCCTGACGGTTATAAGGTGCTTTAGGCCAAGCTTAGCCACCCATCCAATCCTTATTTTTATGTCTTAAGATCGTGGGTCATGGGAAAGCTTTGTGGGTCAGAGGTTCCCTCATATGGCTTCATTCAAGTCATGGGCTCCAACTCTAACCCGAATGCCTTGCACTAATGAGTTAGCCCAAAGCATGGAAGGCAAACGATGTAGGATATAAGTATCAACACTTCATAAAATTATTTCATTTAGTTTTTATTAATCTTCTACTAGAAGCCAAAGAACTTAAAATTCATCAATAGAAAAATTAATAGGAAAATGTTTCTAACTTTTAAACTAGATAATATTTAGCTTCTCTTTTTGTGTGTTTAAATATGGTGATTTTTTTTTTCTCTCCTTTTACTAATTAATAAGTTAAAAATTACTATGCATGACATATTGTAGAATTTAAACTACTGAATCATTAATTTTTTATTTTAAGATGTTTAGATTATTTTGATAAATATATATTTATTTATTTAAACTTTGAATTATATAATATCTAATCTTTGTAACTATTGTAAGTTCATGTTAATATTTTATTTTAATACTTTTCTTTAAGTGTCTTTATACTAAAATTTAGTTTTTTTTCGTAACATACTAAAATTTATTATATTCTAATATTTAGGTTTTAATCAATTTTATAATTATTAATTAGAAAATTAATTATAAAATTGATAATTATAAAATTAATTATTTATGTTTTAAATATCCACTTATAAATATATATATTTTAATTAATAATTATAAAATTGATTAAAAACTTACCACACCTTCATTTTTTAATTATCCTTTCCCATGGTTTCAGATATGAAACCCCATTGAAGGCATCCACACCACCACCATCTACTCTTCTCTCCACCATGCAACTCTTCCGCTCCGCAATGCAACTTTCCTCGGCCATGCAATTTTTCCTCTTCGCTGCGCAACTTATCCGCTCGCCCTTCTCAGCCGCCTCCTCTTCCTCTTCGTGAACCATATCATCACCTGATCTTTCACTTCGCATCGCCACGAAGCCGTTCCGCCGCAAGATCGCGACCCACGACCTCGCGCCGCCACAAACCGCTCTGCCACACCCCATGACCTCGCACCGCCCGAACTGATTCGCCACGCTTTCCCAACACCGCCACGGCCTCGCGGCCAGGCACCACCATCTCTTCCATTCCGCCATGCAGCTTTCGCTCTGCCACGGCTCTCCCGCTCGCCGTGACTCTTCCTCCCGCCTCGCAACTTTTCCACTCCGCCACACGATCACCACCTTCCTCCTCCTCCATGGTTTCAGATGAAACCCCATTGAAGGCATCCACACCACCACCATCTACTCTTCCGTCCCACCATGCAACTCTTCCGCTCCGCAACGCAACTTTTCCACTCCACCATGCAATTTTTCTGCTCCCGCGCAACTTATCCGCTCCACCTCTCGGCCGCCCCTCTTCCTCTTCGTGAAGCATATCATCACCTAATCTTTCACTTCGCACTGCGCGAAGCCGTTCCAATCCGATCAAATGACCTCACACCACCCGAACCGATCCGCCACGCTTTCCCAACACCGCCACGGCCTGGCCGCCAGGCACCACGATTTCCCTTCACGTATCTGACCGCGACTTCCTTTCTAGTAGATCCCCTTCTTCCTTCTCGGCCTCTGCAAGCATCTCTCTCTTTCATTTTCTCTATTTCTCTCTGTTAGTCTCGCCTTTCTCTCTGTGTGTGAGTGTTTATTGGGTGTGTGTGTGTGTGTGTGTGAGTTATTGTGTGGATGTGAGAGAGTGCTAGTGTGTATGTGTGTGAGAGTTCAGAGAGTGTTAGTGAGTTTGTGTGAGTGAGAGAGTTTTTGTGTTTGAATTTGTGTATAAGTAGGGTTAGGGAAAGGTAATATTAGTTTAGTGAAATTAAGAATTTTCTTCATTGGGTTGGTATTGTTTATTTTTTGGATTTAATTTCAGGCTGAGTTGTGTGAGTTTGGTTTAATTTAGGTCTAAAATAAAAAAAAAGGAGTTTTATTTGGTTTGAGTTTGAAATAAATGCTTGAGTATTTTACTTCATAAAGAAGAATTATTATCAGTTAATTAATCAGTAAATTATGTTTTTTAAATAGGATTAACTGAGCCACGACGGCTCATTAATTTTATACTCTAGAATATTTTAGTGCAGCTTGATATTCAAAATTTCTTTTCAATAAATAAAATTAATTAACTCACCATTATTTTCTCCAGAACTACGTGACTTTGAGTTCCCCATTGCACCAGGGGATACGTAGAAGTAGGCTCTTTCCCTGTCAAGCCAAAATTAAATTTTCATAATTTGTCTTATTTGTAAATGATTTTTCTAGTAAATTTTTTGAGATATTTTATTTAATTTTCATTTATTTGGGTAATATTTTATTTCAAATAAAAATGTTAATTTAACCTACGGTTTATTAACTTGATATTTTAGACACTTGAGTTGTGAGCTTGGTGTTCCTAATCTTCTTGTAAATAAAATAAAAATAAATATTTTAAAAAGGTTATTAATTAATTTGCACAGTTAATTAAAGGTCCGAGAGAGGTGTATTAGGTGCGTAGGATTAAATCCCTACTCTTCCCTATGCATAACCAACTCCCGAGCTCAAATCTGTTTTCAAAGACCAAATTTTTTTATAAAAGGGTTTTTCCATGTTTTTTCCAAATTAAATAAACTTGGTGGCAACTCTAATTTTCAAAAGCTATCTTTTTCGCGTCCGTTGCGATCCGATTATAACAATAGAATTTTTAAAATTTTTCTCCTTTGAAGTTTTTAAATAAACCCACGAATACCTGTAAGGACATTTCCCTTCTCTCATATATACATATTGTCATCCATATAAATGACTCACGATAAGTAAATTATTTACTTATTTCCTTTCATTATTTAACAATTTTGTCTTTTGAAACGTCTAATTTTTTTTTATAAAATAGACTCTTTATTATTAGTTAAAGGTCAATTACTAAAAAAATTTCAACCTTATAAATATGATATTCAAAACAAGATATAAAATAAAATGACACATTCATATTTTGTTTATTTATTTAATTATTGATTTATTTTCAAAATAATTTTATACACTCAATTTTTTATAAGATATATTTAAATAAATTATTATTTATTTTTTATAATGGTCAATAAATTATCTTTTATTATCATCTATACATTGTATGAGTCAAAAGTTTGGTAATATGACAATCCAAGTAGGCCATGCGAATCTTGTTTTTATTATTTTGTTTCTTTTCAAATAGTGTGTTAACCAAATACCGCTCCTGGATTTGTAGTTGAAATGAAGCAAACAGTGTGAATTAAGCTTTGTTAGTTTTTGTTTTAATTCTTAAAGTGATAAGTTTTTAATTTTGAATCTAAATTTTGACATCTTTTTAACTTATTTTTCAGGTTATGGATGCTAATGATCAATCCCAAGATACTAACATTGTCAATGCTAATGACGCCAATACCAACAACAAATCTCTTCCAAATTACTTTACTTCATGAAAATGGAAAGCTAATGTACACATGCATGTTTTGTTTGACTCATATAAAGGAAGAGGGATTAATAGGATGAAGCTGCATCTTGTAGAAAAACAAGGGCAAATGGCATCATGCAAAAAGGTTACTCATGATGTATGTTATAATAATAGCTAAAGAAAGTGAATATATGAGAACAAAAGTGGTTTGGCTTATAACCTACGTGTACAAGTCAAAGTGACTCCTATAATTGATATAAAAATACAATAGAGAATATAAAACAAACCAAACCCAAATATACCTCACAAATGTATATACACTCAAAACTCTCAACCAAATAAAAAATAAAGAAAAGGAAAGAAACAAACTTCTCAATGTGAGAATGTGTTAGTGTTTGAGATGATGATGTTACAATGAGAAGCCTTATATTTATATACCAATGTAACCTTTGGTAACCATTCATGCAACCAATGGTAGAAAGTCAATGTAACCTCCTTAGCCGTCCATGCAACCAATGGAAGAGAGATAATGTGCTCTCAAAATCTCTCAACTAATTACAAATCTCTACCTTGGCTTGAACCACTTTCATAGTTGAAACTACATGTGTTGCCTTCAAATGCTAAAGAGCAATTATGTCCAAGAGAGCATAAACTTAGAAACTTGGAACTAGCTTTGTAAGCATATCCCCCAAGTTATCAAAGGTATCGATTTTTTCACAATAATATCACCTTGTCAAATTCTCTTAGAATGTGATATTGAACATCAATGTGCTTTGTTCTTTTGTGATACATTTGATTTTTAGTCAATTGTATTGCACTCTAATGGTCACAGTATACAACTCTGGTGTCTTATTTCAAACCCAAACCACCTATCGGGCATCGAAGCCATATGGCTTTCTTCAAAGCTTCCACTATAGCCATCTACTCGGCTTTTGTTGTAGATAATGCAATAGTGGATTACAATGTTGCTTTCCAATTAATCGCACTCCATAAGAGGTAAAGGTGTACACTACCAAAGACCTTCTTTTATCCAAATCTCTAGCATAGTTAGAATCAACATAACCAACAGTAATATTACTAGCATTATGATTCCTATCAAAAATTAGCCCAACATTAGTATCTTGTAGATATCAAAGTATCCATTTCACAACTTGCTAGTGCATCTTATCAGGATTTCCCATATATCTACTCACAATGCTAATTTCTTGTGAAATATCTGCCGAGTGCAAACCATAACATACATCATGCTTTTCAACTACACTTGCATAAGGAACATACATCATCTATTCATTTTCTTTATCATTCTGAGTGACAATTTAGCTAAAAATCTGAAATGAGTTGCTAGTGGAGTGTTCATAGGTTTCGCATTCTGGATTCCAAAGCACTCCAACACTTTTTCAATATACTTTCTTTATGATAAGTATAATTTTCCAGTACTTTGATCTTAGTGAATTTCCATGCCCAAAATTTGTTAGCTTATCCTAGATCTTTCATTTCAAATTCACCACTAAGCTGAAGCTATAACTTGTTGATTTCATATAAACTCTTAGAAGCAATGAGCATATCATCAACATAGAGCAACAGATAGACGAACGAACCATCTAAGAACTTCTTATGGTATACACAACTGTCATAATCAATTCTAGAGTATCCATAACCTAGCATCAAAGAATCAAATCTTTTATACCACTGTCGTGGAAACTGCTTCAAGCCATATAATAACTTCTTCAAAAGATAAACATAATCTTCCTTGCCTTGAACAACAAAACCTTCTAGCTGTTTCACATATATTTGTTCCTCAAGCTCTTCATGAAAAAAAAAACCTATCTTAACATTAAATTGCTCAAGCTTCAAATCAAACAATGCAACCATGGCTAGCAATACCCAAATAGAGCTGTGTTTCACAACTAAAAGACTTCATTGAAGCCTATTCCTTCCCTATGGTTGAACCATTTTGCAACTAAGCATGCCTTGCAATAAGCCGCTTCAACTCTTGAAGAACCTTCCTTCTTCCTCAAGACCCATTTACAACCGATTATATTTTGTCCTTGTGGTTATTTCACTAGGTCCTAAGTGTTATTCTTTTTAAGGGATTCCAGCTCCTTATTCAAGGTAGCGATCCATTGTGCTGACTCACCACTTGTGATAGCCTCTTGGTATGTCATAGGGTCTTGGGTTCAATACCCTTTGCAACCGATAAGGCAAAAAAGACTATGTCAGGATGAGCATATCTCTTAAGAGGTTTAATTTCCTTTTTGCTCTATCTTTTGCAAGTCTACATTGTTGTTGTTGTAGTGTAATCTCCTCCTACTTTTTAACAAACTCTTGCTCGCTCTTCTTCATGAATGAGTTGTTCAGAAGTGTCTTCATGCACTTTATGCGGATGTTCGACTTCAAACTCCACCTGCTTATTGATATCATGTTTCTCTTCTGCATTTCTAACCTCCTTAGTCAAATGAAGCATGGTTGATTTATTGAACTTGATATCTTTACTAATTATGAACTTAGGTGGTCTAAGTTCAGGACATCATAACTTGTAACCTTTCACCCTTGATGCATATCCAAGAAATATAGACTTTTGTGCTTTTTATTTAAGTTTACCATTATCAATATGAGTATATGCGACAACCAAATATTTGTATTAGAATAATTAGCAAGAATATCAAACCATACCTCAAAAGGAGTTTTACATTCAATTGTAGTGGATGAGGAACGATTCACCAAATAACAAGCCATATTAATTTTCTTAGTCCAAAACTTGTGGGAAGCTGCACAAGAAAGCATGCAGGAAGCTCTCATCAGAAGAGCTTTATTCATATGTTCTACTACACCATTTTTCTGTGGTGTCCTGGGCACAATACGATGCCTTACAATGCCTTCATTCTCACAGAACTCATTGAATTGTCCTTCACAAAATTGCAAACCATTGTTTGGTTGAGGACGCTTGATCTTCTTGCCAATTTGGTTCTCAATGCGCGCCTTCCACTTCTTTAAAATAAGAAAAACATCATTCTTGTGCTTCAGAAAATAGACCCATATTTTCCTTGAGAAATCATTAATGAAAGTTAACAGGTATCTCACATCACCTATTGATAGAACAGGCACAAGGCCCCACAAATCCGAGTAACATACTCAATTGTGCCCTGACTCTTATGAATAACAGTGCTAAACTTGACTTTAGTTTGCTTCCGTAGACACAATGCTCACAAAATTCAAGTTTTCTCATCTTACTATCATCAAGCGAGCCATGCTTGCTCAAAATAAACTTTCAGCTTCGCTCATATGCTCCCAAACACATATGCCACAAATGAGTAGTATCTAATTAAGAATTATAGGAGAATGATGCAACTATAGCACCAACAATTGTGCTACCTTGAGCAAGCAAAGACCATGAACAAACTTTCCTTTGATCATAATGAGAGCACCTTTGGAGACCTTCAAAACTCCACTTCAAAAGAATACTTACACTCTTACAAGTCAAGAATGCCCAAAGAAATGAGATTATTGCATAGGTTGGGTATATGTCGAAACCTCAGTCAATGTTCTCACAACTTCATTATGCATCTTGATTATCACTGTACCAATACCAATGACCTTACAGGACATGTTGTATACCATAAGGACAACTCCACCTTCAATTGACTGTTAGGTAAACCAATCTTGATTCAGACACATGTGGTATGAGCAACCAGAATCAATAATCCATGCATCATCTACTAAAGTTGTAGATATAGAGAGATCAACATTTTCAGTACCTTTAGTAATACTTATTGCATTAGATGTATCAATGGCTTTCCTTTCTTTAAGCTTTGGACATTCAGTTTTTTAATGTCCTTCTTTCTTGGAATAATGACACCTTCCTCTTTATTTTCTAGATTTTGATCCAGCATCCATTTTCTATGACTACTTAAATCCACCTCTTTGATCTTCCTCTAGCAAACAAGCCAACTGTGGGGTCATCATGTCCACCATTATTGTGCTCCATCTTCTCATAACTCATTGATGCGACTTCATTCATCAATGTCAAGGTCTTCATGTTCATATATAAGTGTTTCTTGAAAGTGCTTGCAGGAAGGAGATTAAGAACAAAGCAATATCATTACTTGTTTCTCACAAGAGAATGTATCATCCATATTTTTCAAATCCATAATGAGTGAAGTAAACTAGAAATATGTATTCTAATATATGTACCTTCAGTCATGCGGAGCAATATAAGCATTGTAATGCTCCAAGATGATTGGCCGTCGTTTTCAAGTACAGTGACTCCAACTTGTTCCATAATGATGATGTAGTTTTTTCCATATGACCCCTAGTAATACATCAATTATGATGGGTAATTGAATTGTAGAGAGAACCTTTTGATCAGCTTCTTCCCTTAAAATCCTTTATGGTGACGAGCTTCTTATATTTCCCATCAAGTGCTACCTTCAAATTTTGGTGTGTGAGAATGACCATCATACAGACTTTTCACATGCCAAAATTGATGTGGCCATCAAACTATTGAATATGAAATTTAGTGGTCGCCATTATTTCTTTTCACCAAGTCTTCCCAGGCTATAAGCATTTTTATACTAGTTTATTATAATAATAGTAAAATAAAGTGAAAATATGAGAACAAAAGTTGTTCGGCTTATAATCTACATTCACAAGTCAAAGCAACTTCTATAATTGATATATGTAGAATACAAAAGAAGTTTATATATTTCTCATTATCCCAAACCCAAATACACCTCACAAGTGTGTATACACTCAAAGCTCTCAACCAAATATGAAAAATAAATTAAAGAAAAGGAAATAAACAAACTCCTCAATAAGAGAATGTGTTATTGTTTGAGATGATATTGTTACAATGAGAAGCCTTGTAATTTATATGCCAATGTAACCTCCCATAACCAACCACTAACCACTAGTAAATAGTCAATGTAACCTCCTTAGCCATCCATACAACTAATGGAAGAGGGATAATGTGCTCTCATAATCTCTCATAATATAGGAGTGCTAAAATTAGAGAAAAAGACTTTTTTCAAGCCACCAATTACAAATATAATTAATATAAAAATGTGATGGAGAATATAAAAAAAGTTTATGCACTTCTTTTGTATTCTCCATCATATTTTTACATCAATTATGGACTACACGTTGAACCACTTTTGTTCTTATATATTCACTTTCTTCCATTATTATTATAACAATGTAAGATGTCACGTGTTAGAAATTTTGGAGCAAGTTAAAAAAAAGGGGGGGCAAGAATGAAAAAATGGGCTTTGGTGATGATTATGATGAAATAGAGGCACAAGAGAAGGTACATGGGAATCAAGAGGTTGCTTCTTCACCTCCACCAAGGAAGGTATAATGCATTGGAGCCAAAGGTAAGAGAAAAGCAATTGCAAGTGCTTCTCAAACTGGTTGGTAATTATTTTGTACCTAGGATAACTCCAGGATCTCAACCAACTTTGAAAAGTATTTTTGCTAGTGAAGAGGTTGTACATAAGGCTAAATTGCGCATTTCAATCACCTTATTTTCAATCTATCTTGGATGGTGTAGCTGCCATTGGACCTAGTTTTGAAAGACAATCATATGATTAGTTGAGGGTTCACTGACTATTAAGAGATCTTAAAAAGGAGTGGCAGTTGCTTGTTGATAGCTACTGGAGCTCTTAGAGAGAAACTAGTTGTACACTTGTGGTAGATAGTTGGACTAAATAAAGGCAATGTACTCTAATAAAATTTTTTGTTACTGTTCTAGGTTGAAAAGTGCATAAGAAGAGGGTGGAATCGTGCTTTACCTTTTCTTATCTTTTTCTTTTCTTAAAACTTGGACAAAAACTTGGATTAGGGTTATAAAGGTTTATGTTTAGGTTAAAACACTCAAACTAACCAACACTCAAGTTTTCATAAGATGAACAATAACAGACCTGGAAAACTTGAATGACTTCTTTCTATCGATTCTTCCTAGGAAGAACGTTTAATCTATTGAGAACGTCGAAAGAAGATTTTTATAGAGAAGAAATTGATTACAAGAGTAATAGACTTTACAAAGGATAAAAAGGATTTTCTACGTTTCAGCACTCTTTTAAGCAAAAGTCATTTTGATTGTAAGTACAACATCTCTATTTATACTTAATCTTGCCTTTATGACTAATGCCATTAATTTGTTTTCCTAGTGACACATGTTGATATTCTTTTTGTGTCTTTGAAAGCGGTCTAATGGAGTAGCTTAGCATTGTCAAAGCGGTTCCAGAAGTCGTTGTGAAATAGAGGTTCTGAGCTCACTTTCATAAACTACTTTTTACTTTCTAAACGAAGTTTCTGAACTTTTCCTTCTAGAAGCTAAGGCAGTTGACCAAATTAGTAGAAGAAATGTCACATCAGTCCTTAATTGCATTTGACTTCAAATTTGAATTTTAAAATTTCCTCTTTTTCTATAAAGTGCACCGTTTCACTGTGAAACATGGTTTCTGAAGTACGGGAACAGTTTCTTGATATTTCTGTGATCTTCTAGTCTTCAATCAGAGCTTGTTAGTGATGATATGATTATGATCATGATGATTGAAGGCTATCATATACACTTGCTTCAAAGTTGGATTGAAATCTTTACTTTAAATATACTTTCTGAAGTCGCGTGCCACTTTCTGAAGATCTAGTCTTGATTTCTTGTACTTAAAAGTTTTCTTTAATCGTTGAGCATATATTCATTCATCTTACTATATATTTTTCACTTTCAATAAGTCTCAATCTCTTCAAATAAGATTAAACATGTTTACACATATCATGTGAAAAATTTTGGTTTTAAGAACCATGTTATGCTAATGTAAAGGACCTATTAGTTGCTTCATGAAACTCAAGGAAACGATTAGTCCTTCTTCAAGATATTTTCTCAAAATTGGTTATGCTATCACTCAAAACATTTGGCACTTAAACTTTTTGAAGGGTTTTGGAGCTAACAACTGTCTTCCTGGTATGTCATTTGTTATATATATTGATGTTTCAGATAGCAAAAAATGACACAACATTGTTTAACTTGTTTGTTGATGTTATTGCATGGGTTGGGCCTACAAATATTGTGCATTTAGTGACAATGCAACCAATCACATACTAGCTGGGAAACATGTTCATGAAAAACATGACCATATTTTTTGGCCTCCTTGTATACTCGCTACATTAATCTTATTTTGAAATATATTGCTACCATGCCTCTTGTAGCTAACCTTGCACTTTGTGCTTCAAAGATAACTGTGTTTGTCTATAACAATATGATTTTCTTGTCTTGGCTCAGAAGAAAGCCAATTTGGAAAGAAAATGTTTGGCCAAGCACCACTCGTTTTTCCACTATTTTCACTATTTGAAAGTATTTTTTAACATAAAAAAGATTTGCAAGCTTTAGTGGTAGACAAACATCTTACTGGACATAAGTAGAAAAAAGTGCTAATGGAAGAGTTGTCAGTGCTACTATATTGGATAGTAAGTTTTGGGAAGATTGCTTCACCATAGTGAAAATTGTAGGCCTTTTTAGTTAGATTATTAAGAATTGTAGATCAGATGAGAGACATTCTTTAGGATATGTGTATGAAGGTATGCAAAGGGTATCAAGAAGATGTTCAACAATCAGAAAAACTTTCATAAGCTTTACACATAAATCATGAAGATTCAATGGGATAAGCACTTGAAGCGCAACCTTCATGCATCATTGTACTTTTTGAAGGATATACAAATATATCAGGAATGCAAGGAAAGTTTTGGTGGGCTAATTGCTTTGAAAACGGCAAATCACTCTAATCCAGGTAAGTCATTTAATATGCTAATTTGTGTAAATTGAATGAAACTAGTAATTGATAATTAATGGTTGATGATAAATCATATTCATATCTATGCAGGTGAATGGTAAAGCATATTTGGAGGTTGTGCTCCAAAGTTACAAAAAATAGCATTTCACATCCTTAATCAAACAACCTTAGTCTCAGGATGTGAGAGAAATTGGAATATTTTTAGGACCAATCTAAAAGGAGGAATAAGCTGGAGTATCAAAGGTTAAGTGATCTTGTCTATGTGTCCTATAACTTGCACCTCAAATCTAGGTATATTAATGATTTATTATTTTCATATTGGTGCCATTGATTATGCTTAATGACTTAGAAGTTAGAACTTCATGTTATCTATTAATTTAAAATATATCATAATGTTTTTATTTTCTAATTTGTTGTAGGTTACATCAAGAGAAGAGGAATTATGATCTAGTTGATTTTGAAAGTATTGACACAGTTGACTTTTGGGTAATGGAAGGTGATGTTGACCAGAATATGCCAATGAAGATTATACAAAGTATTGATATGAGTAGAAGAAATTTAGTCATCTTAAAGAAGAAGTTTAGGTTCAATCCAACAAACATGAAAGCAATGGAAATATACAATTGTACACCTTTTGTGACTTATGCTTACATTGTATGCTTCACGAAAGCAATTGAAACAAATATGAATCCCATCTAGTATAAGAAAATAAAGACAAGGAGTTCAAGATGAAACTATAAGTTGAAAAGTAAATTACATTGACCTCTCATAAGGTGTAATGAAATTAATTATGGCTCCCTTCTATTTATAAAATTTGCTCATGGGTCCCTAACCTTATGAAATCATTACACCGACCTCCCCGAGTTTCTAAAATCATTATATTGATCTCCCATCTATTATACAATAAACGTTTATCTATGAAAGGTTAGTGTCACTCGAACAAATAAGATGAGCTAGGGTGAATTTCACTGAACCTTAGGAGAGGTGATTTTGTAATTTACCATAAAACAAATTATTGGTATGGAGAGTTGTGATATAATTTGCTGGTTCCAAGAGCTTTTTTTTTTTAACATTTTACTACACGAAATAAACAATTTTAACTAACAAGATAATGTCATTAGAATAGCTTATGCTACCCATGTACCAAAATAGAGGGAATGAATCCAAGCTCATTGATAACAATTGCTACTAGTAGAAACACAAATGCTAATATGTACATAGTTGTCTATAGTGGATGGCAGTTACAGGTAATCTACCAAGATCCATCATGGAATCCTGCCTTTTTTTGGGGGAGGGGGGACTGACCACGCCATAGCATCGCCATATACATATAAGACCACAACCTAGCTATTGAGACAGGTGCCTTGAATTCAGTTTTACATTTATTCCGATCCCATGCATTTGTGTGGATCCTCCATTGGCATGGTCCTACAAGAAAGTGAAATTATTTTCAAGGAATCAAAAGGATGGAAAAAATAAGGCCTATTTAGCAAGTTTCAATTTTTAAAATTAAGAAAATTAAAAACCTGTTGACTAACTATTTTTTTTTTGCATGCTCATTTTAAAAACCAAAAATAGATGTATTTTAAAAACAAGAAATAGAAAATAGATGAAAGTTGTTTTCCAAAATCAACTCAAAGATGTTTTTAATCACTTGCACAACTACCTACCCCAACCACCACGGACCACCGTATTCAACATTGGCGTTTAACATTGGAAGCTGGAGCACTAACCAGAGGAACTTGAGCCACAAAGCCTTTCTTCAAACCCATGACAGGGACCCACCACCGTCATAGGAACGATGATGTTTTCCTCTGTTCTCCCCAATGTGGTTGTCCTCATATGAGCGCACGCTCCTTTGCATGGGGGACTATAGGCCTTCCCTGATCTTGCGTCTAGTCCATAGCAGGATCAGGCCCCAAGGGCCTCAAGAGGGCCATGATTGGGGTTTCGGAAGAAGGGACGAGCTCAAGGTCATGACCATGAGGAAGGTGGTGGAGGTGTTAAGGCCATTGGAAGACAGTGCAGTTCGTGGTCGTGGCTATGAGGTTTCAATTGCACGCTAGGAGGTGGGGGTTTAGGGGGAATGAGTTATCTCAAGGGTTTGAATTTGAACGACTCCTGTCTCTTGTCGCCTGACAAATAAGTTTTTGTTTTTTATTTTTTAAAATTGAATTTAATTGCACTTTTTAAAAATTTTTAAAAAACTATAAATACAAAACACTTCCAAACAATATGCAAACTATGTTGAACAGCAAAACAACTTGGGATCACTTGTTATCTAAAATGTAGCTATGCCTACAAAGCATGTAAAAAAGATATCATCACAATATAGTCTTCCAACCATCACATGAAATACAGAAGGATTATAATCTATCAATGGTAGCCTAGAGTGAAATATACTTGTCTTTTCCTCTCTATTAAGATACAAACTAAAACTGCACCATTTCCATCAATGAAACCAAGATGATCACCATATAATGTCATGCAAAGGACATTAGCTGGCCATGTCTCACAATGATTGTGGCAATAACTAAATTCAACATTCTTCAACTATAGGAATTATAATTGACATTAAAAGCATTTAATCCAGATAGCTAACCCTACCTAGTATGATAAAATTTATAGTGTAGGGTTTAGAATTACTTATTTGGCATCGCTTTGGTGCTAAATAATAGCTATTTAATGGTGTTCCTCTAGCTAATATCCAAAGAGATTGGTATGTGTTGTTACATGACTTGTGCCTTTAGGTCTTAGCTATTTATTTTGTATATGTGTGACGATATCTTATCTTCTTTTGTACATTCTCTACTCTGCCAATAAAATATCTTTTTCTATGCACCAAAAAAGGGGTTTAGTTGTTGTTGTTATTGTATATGTTTTCTATTTTCCTCAGTTCTTATCATTTAATGTCAAATTACAAATATTAACAATAGCAAACACAAAATGGAATCACATACCATCTCATGCATACTTTGCAAAGCAATGTCCTGGGCATCATGGAAGGGTGTAATTAAAGCTCACTTGTCTCTGCATCAAGACTTAACCCAAAATAGGATGTTAATCTACATCCAAACCCCAAGGATATAACAACCCCAAAGCCTTGTTCCATTACATGCAATTAGTCACATGGATTAGATGATACTAAAGTAGTGTCCCATCATAAAGCATGCCCATATATTGAAGTATAGGAAATAGAAAATGGCAAATCCTAGCCAAATATAGATTACCAGTTCATGGATGTGTGCTGATTGCTGTAATAATTATGGTTGTCAATTGGGATACAAATCGTGTATCAGAAAACTTGTTTTTTGAATCATGAATCATAAGATACCTGATCAACAATTAAAAATAGCATAAATATTTTTTTTCATATAAATAAACCTAAAAAATAACTACATATTATCATTTTAAAGTCAAATAACTCCTCTTGAAACAATAAATTGGTCGAGAGTTCCATATATACTTCAAGAAACAACAATAAAACAGTATACAAACCCTTACCAAAAAAAAATAGTATACAAATTTTAAAAAATAGAATATTTGAAAGTTAAAAAAAAAAGCAGGTTACGGTGAGATACAAGCAAAAGGTGATAACTTTTGAAAACAAGTTTAACAAATAGGAGATATAAACACAAATTAAAGGATTCCAACGCAAGTTGAAAAATGGCTTTGCATTAGTATTGTTATATTTCTTGCCATTTTCACTGTCCAACTCAGACTTAAGGAATTTTAGCCTGGCTATTGCCTTTTTTTTTTTGTTTTTACATGTAATCATCAAGAATCATTGTACTTGTTTTAGTGACCCTAGTCTTCCATAACCAAATATATCCTATTGCTACAATAAATCTAAGTATAATTCACATAGTTTAGTTTAGTATCTCTAATTGGTCACATGGAAGAGCTTACACTGATACAAACCTTTATAAAGGCATGACCAATCATATTTACAAAACAAAGTTTTAATTTTTTGAAGATCCCATAATTTTATCTATTCCTAGTTCTTCAATATGTTCTTCATTAATTTCTCCATCATCAACTAGAGACATCACACCAAAAAAAAACTGTAAATAATATATAAAGTTTTGAAAAATGTATCATCATTTTTTTCATTTTAATACAATGTTGAAGAGCAAAATATGTTCATTTGTACACACTATGTTCATGAATCTAAGTACAAGAACAAGCCTAACATTATTCTAACTTGAATAACTAACTAATCATGCAACTGGCCTTTCTTGGTGGCATCTCTATGCTGTTGAACGACCAATACTGAGCCATGAATATCAAAGTCTGAAGAAGCCAAGACATCACCAACTGTTCCAAGTTCCGGGCATTCCTCCCAGTCGCTCATGCCAATTGTTAATGAACATTGTCCCCTACCACCTTTCCCTACTATAAACAAAGAGTACATGTCCCCAATCTCTTTCAAAGACTCTACTGTTTCTTCTCCATCATTCACAAACTTCTCAACATATGCAATTTGGCCTGAAGTCACATACCTATTGTAAAAATCAACCATAAAGGCATTGTCAAGCTCGTTCACAGTCTCCTCCCCAGACAATGACATCAAGATTTCTTTGTCTTCGGATTGTCCACTTTCAATTTGTTCATTCTGTGATAAAGAAGAAGCCAACAGAAATCTTATTATCGTCAAGTTAATGCGAGGATGCTTGGAGATGCGTAGGCTCCAAGCAATGGCCTCGGTCATCGCAACCTCCAAAGAAAAGTGTCGCCACATTTTGAATTGTGTCAGAGGCAACCAGCTGTGAGAAACCTGGGACACTTTGCAATCCTCTTTCTACAATGACACCAACAGAACAAGGGGCATGCCTAAGAACCTTCTGATTAGTAATCCTTATGCCTTCCTTCCCACTCTCCAATTTCCCATCAATGCGCTGGTGTTTGTGGAAGGGAAGTAGAATAATGGATACTTGAAGATCTTCTGCTTCATTGCAAACATCTTCATACAAACTTGGGAAAGAAGACACTGCCCTTCTTTGATGTACCAAAATCTTTGTGTCTGCAGTGAAGGTATCTAAAGCATTGTTGATTTCCACCACATCATTGCCACCGTAGTCATCATCATTGCTAAGCTCGGCATTTTCTTTTTCATGGTATAACAAGTTAGACTTGATCTTCTTCACAAGCTCTATTAGGTGCATTAAATAAGTGGTAGATGGTGTTGCTCTATTGCCATGTATTGCTAGCACTGTGGCAAGTATGGCAGGTACTTGACGAGGATCATATACACAGGCCAGAACTCTAAGCTCATCCTCCATTTGTTGTGGCTCAATGGCGGTATGGTTGTTTGCAAACATTTTCTCCTCCCCTCTTGATAGAAAAGCCACTATTATTCCTGATATTATTGTGTTGAGTACTATTGCTACTAACAACACATTGTAAGCGTCTGCATCAAAACTCTGCAAATTAACACAAGAAAGAACCAATTAGCATATATTTTTGAGATTCCAAATTCAATTAGCAAAGCCTCATTTTTCATCCAAGTTGTATGTATGCATGCTTCAACTTAGTTCCTCAAAGTCAAAAAATGTGATTCTAGTCAGTTCCAGAGGTGATTCAATTCAGTCCCTACACACATCATCCCAAAAACTAACTTGAATTACATTTTGTAACTTCAAGGGAGTAGATCATTAATTTCTTAATGTCAGAAAACTTCAAAACCAAAAAATGAGGCTATACCCTTAATACAATCAATTCAAGAAATATACTCACAATAACTTGCTTTGCTGGTACACCAACAAATAGGATATCAGCATAGCCTCTAGTGTTCAATATGAAGCCAAGAAAGATTCCCTCACTAGTTGGGATTTGAAGGTAACGGCAAATCAGAAGAGTTCCACTAAGCTTGCTGCCAGTGCTCAACAAAATCAATATGACTGTATTCGCGATCCGATCCCAGGCCCTGAAGATGTTAATTACATCACACTGTAAACCTAAGTACCCAAAGTACACCGGGAGCACAAAGTTGTAAATGGAATAACCCAGTTTATGCAGTATTGTTCTAGCTGATTTCCCTTCCTAGGAAACAGCAAGCCTATGAAGAAACAATTGAGGATACTGTTGTAACCCCAAATTTCTATAACCATTGAGCTAGTTAGAAGCAAGAACAGGATGACTAACAGCTCAGGAGCCTTGAGGTACTTTTGGTTTCTGTGTTTCGTATTTAACCAAACAGCCAAGTACCTATTTATAAGAACCACCGCGACAGTAATCGCAATGCTACCAAAACCAGTGTAAATTTGAGCATTTCTTTTCCAATTAACAATTATATTGAACAACACCAAGCATCCCATTTCTGTGATCACTGCAGCAGCCACCGCAATTCGGCCAACTTCGGATGCAGCAAACCTCAACTCTGCTGCCAAACGGATCACCATAGGGGAGCTGGTGTAAGAAACAACTAGCATGATAATCATGCAATAATAAAGCATGGGGGCAGCCTCAGGGGAATTCACAGGGCTTGTCACAGGGGCATAGGCTTGTAACTCTTGATACAAATAAAAGGACACAGATAGACCAAAGATGCCACCCATTAATGCACCACCACATGCCACCAAGCTCACCAGGCGAAGATTGCGCCTGGTGTAGTGAATATTCATCTCCAAGCCAAACAAGAACATGAAGAGCATGCGGCAGAAGAAGCTCACAACCTGATAGTAATTTACTGAATCAGGAGGGAAAAATGTATTTTTTATGTATTTAATATGTGACATTGGACCTAGTACCAACCCAGCCTGTTGAACACAATAATACACCAAGAATTAATAATAATGAAACTTGAATTCAATTCAAAATAATAAAGGACAGAAAATTGAAAAAAAAAGCCTTCTTGATAAAATTGAGTGTATTGATTGATTATAATTATATACCAGAAGTTGTGCAACGGGTCCAGGTTGACCCATGGTCCTGAGCAAAAGATTGAAGAAGTGCGAGACAACAAGAATGCAGGACACTTGCATGCCCATTGAGCTTAGAGGATTAACCAAATTACTTTCACAAAACACGCTGTTAGTGGCATCCATTGTGCTTCCTGTGTGCTTGTAAAAATTAAAACTCAAAAGATTAGGAGAAATTAATCAATTAATCAAATTGCGTGCATGAGAAGCAAATGATATGATGAGTTTTCTGACAATTCATTTTTTCGCATATGGGGGTGATGAAGTCTTGTGTGTTTCAGATCCTATATTGTTGGACACAAGGGCCAGTTTTACTTTTTCTTCCTTCGCTTTAGCTAATTGTAACAATGAAATATTATTGTTTTGGACATAAGTTAAAATTGATGATTAGTTATGTCACATGCTTTAAGTAATTAATTAATTAATATAATAATTAGAAGTGATGGGAGAACCACAGCAAATAACGGCTACCAGCCTATCACCACACACCTCCCAAAATAAAATGAAAAGACTCTATAAATTGAGCTTGATCCCTGATGTAAGCATCATTTCCCGACTTTAAACCATTTAATTAAGATGATAGACTAATCGCTAATAAGCCATTGATCAAATCAATTGTTATTAGTTATTCACAAGTTCAATGATAACTAGTATAGTATTTTTCTTTTGGTCATCTTGAGGATTTTTTTCCGTTGGATTAGAATTTTTTCATGAAATGAAAATGTATAGCAAGATATTAAGTAAAAAAAACACAAAATTTATTTCTTGGGTAAAATACACTTAAATTTCTTGGAGTATCAAAAATAACATTGTATGTTTATTATTTGATCCCATTTTAATAAAAGTGTTTGGGATGCTACATTACATGTAATAGAAAAAGCTAATAACCCTATATATATACTAAACTTTATTTGGTGCAAATAACAAATTGTATTAGCTTATACATTATAATCACTCTTTCACAAGCTAATTTTCTATATTTTATTGAAATAAAAATAATTATAAAATAAATAACAAGTTTAATTTCTATTACTAATAGTGTAAATAAATATTAGTCGATAACTTCCTACCATAATTTGGTACTTTATTAAATTTCTATTTGTTAATAAAATAAAACTGATTTATATATATTGGGTATAAAAATTAAACTCATAACTAATATTGAAAATTCTATGAAGAATTAACAATAATTATTTTAAATGAAAAATTATTAATAAATATCAAATAAATAATATTAATAATCTGTGATTTCTATTTCTTTCATTCATATTCTTTCAGAGACCTATATGATTAAAAAAAAAAAATTCAAGCCTAACTTGATATCACACTTTTTTTGGGGACTTAAATATATGTTTACTCTTTTATTTATTTAAAAGTATGTATCATACACATTTAAAAGATAACTATTTCAGAAGAATTTTTGTGATATCTCACACTTAACGTGATTTTATAGTTATGACTTGATAATTCAATTTCTTCAAAATAATTTTATATTTACGGAAATAATTTAAGAACGAAAAAAGTTAGAATTATGCAAATATAATCGAATATAAATATAACTTGAATTTTGTTCCTTGTGCTCATATATCACCAAAGAAATATACATATCAGGAATCATATACTAATATAAAATGATAATTACTTTGTTTAAAAATGATTTGTTTTAAATGGTCCTTTAGTTATTAAAATTTCTTACAAAGTTTAAAAAAATGTAGAAAATGAGATTACACATTACAATTAAGGGTCTTTTTTAATAAGTACAAAAATATTGTGCAAGGAAAAATATTTTGAGACACACCTCAGCATAATCTTAAATTAATATATGTGAAGGGCATGTGCCATGAAAATTTAAGCAAAACTTGTATACCAGCCAAAAAGGGCAAAAAAAACAAACTCTCTAGCATATAAAACCTATAAACACTAGTTACTATGACTCGTGATTTACTATAAACATCTTAGATTTTAATACAAAAATATAAAACTTATACGATGATAGTTTAAAATATTTTTACATTATCATCTAGTCATATATTTTCATATGAGTAATTATGATGGATTCTCACACCTACCACTTGAAAACTTGTACATATGGTAATATTTGAATTGATAAATGTGCATAAAACTCTTTTATACTACTAGTTAATACATTAAAATTAAACTCATAATTTGATGCTAATGTGCTAAGATTTTGATGTAAAATAAAATATTTCAATATACTAAAAAATTATTCGAAATATATATAATTTCTACACAATATAAAATAGTTTTAATTATTAAAGTGTGTTCATTGTTAAGAATGAAAATATAAGAAGATAATACAAATTGAGTTATGTAATTTAAAAGTGATGCTAAAATTATTTTAACTCTTTTAAAGGATGAGAGGCAATTATTGCAATTTTATTTGATTACAATAAAACTAAATAACTTGTATTCAAGTATTCATTTTGAGTGATGAAAATTTTTGAGATTAAACACTATAAGAAACTTGCTGAAAATAGAAGAAAAATATAGACGGATTTTTAGCTGTCTTTATTTTAGATGAAAATATAGGCAGAAAAAGGGAAAACGAGGAACATTTTTATTTTAGTAAAAGTTACATAATCTGTCTCAAAATTTGTTTGTAACTGTTGGTGCCACTTTGCGCCATCCACTTGGCATGTAATTGTTACAGACCACATTTATAAATAGTTTTATAAAGAAAAAAATTTACCAAAAAAATATAGGTAGGAACAAAAATGTTTTTTATTTAATTTAATGATTTAAAATAAATCAAATATATTACACATGAAAAATTTTTATAATTTGAATCACGCCTCTTTCTATTGTCCATTACACACAGAAAAATCCATCTACAATAGATGTAAAAAAACCGCTACATTTCATCTCCTATATTATAGACAGTAAATTTCATCTCTATAGTGTATCTCACGATACGTGTCGTCACGCCTCTAAATCACTTCTTTACAGAAGGATTTTTCCGTCTGCAACACTGAAATTAGGGTTCAAAATGTGTGGAGCCTGTTCTTCTTCCCCACTTTTCTTTTCTTCTCTCTTTCCACAAAGCTCCGTCACTGCCGCCTTGTTTTTGGCCGCTGTGGCTCATCAAACCCACCTTTTGACCGTCGCTCACCACCATTTTATTTGTGGTAATGTTTTGAAGCTTTTAATAATTTTTTTTTGTCCATTTCATTGCTCAAAGTTATTAGTTTTAAATGTTACTAACAGGAATTTCTTTCAATGTTTAGGATTGTTGAGCACATTTGGAGCATTGGTCCTTTGTTTTGTTGGTGTTGGCTTTTTTTTTTTCTGTTTGAAATTTAAAAGTGCTAGTGGGGTGCCTCAATTGTCAAACCATAATTTAGCCCCAGTGATTTGTTTTTGGAGCTTTGCATTTAATTGATTTTTTGGTAATATTTAGCTCTACTAGGTTCGTTCGGAGTGTTTGTAGCTGTTTGCTAGAGATTTAGTAGATATATTGTATAGTTTATGTTTTTTGGTATTTGACATGCTTAAATTTCTACTGTGAAGATTTGATACACTATCAAGGCTAGTTTTGATACGAGTACTTTGAATTTGTCTCCATGATGGTGACAGAATCTTGGCTCTCAAAAAATCTTATCAAATGAAAGGCCGAGAAGAATTGATATTAAACTATATGTTTATATTGTAATATTCTTAAAACATTAAATTAACAACTATTTTACTAATGTACCCTTCCTTATTCCCCCATCAACAACACCCACCTTTAGACCTTCTTCCACTCAACATAAAACACGTTAACAACAATTTAGAGTATCTTAACACTGTCAAACCCACAAGTGAAATTTGCTTATCTCACCGACATGTACCAATTGTAATTAATACATTCAAACATTTTAAAAAATAAAATAAAAGAAAAATTCAATAATAAAGAAAAGATTGCAAGTGGCAAAAGAAATAGAAAATCAATTGCACAAGAACATGGGAGACATTGAGGTGGCTTGTTTGTGATTTTGGAAGTGAGGGATCCTTAGGTGGCATTCGTTGCTCCATTATGGAGGCCATCCTGTTATGAGAACAATTGGCTGTTATGAGGCCACCATGGGGCAGAAGCAAATTGGCTTTTACTGTCCCTTTTGCATCTTGCTCCACTATGAAGGCCATCCTATACCTTTTGACCTCATTCTCCTTGCTTGATTAGAACCCATTCTCTTTCCGCACAGTGCCTCAACATTTAAGATTCTATTTTGGAGTACGAGATGTGGGGGTGGTGGAGCTGAGAAGAAAAGAAATAAATTTAAGATTATTTTTTGGACTAAATCCTAGTTTTTGCTCGTCGCAAACGGGAGACGTTGTGCACTATAAAGGCAATGGGGAAACGTTACTACTATGTGCTTGATAAGGTCAACAGGACGGGAGATTGAAAGAGAGAGGAGGGTTAAAAGAAAGGACAATGTTATTTCAAGGGTGAAGACATCAACGATGGTGCGAGAGAAGTGATGAAAAAAAAAAAAGGAAAAAAAAGTAATTGATGAAATTTATGTTTTGTGAGTAAGTGTTTGGGTATTTAAAAGTTGAGTATTGAAATAATATTATTGTAAAATAAATTAATTAGAAGAATATATAAGCCATTTTATTATTTATTTTTATTACTATATTACATCAAACCATCACTCCCATATCAAACCGTCATCTATCAATGTAAAATAGTCCTTTTGAATGATTATAAGATTTCAACTTATTCATCTGTACTATTCAAACACCTTTTACTTAATTTTAATAGCTTAATTTTGATGTACTAATAATGTAAAAAAAGTTTATACTATTGTTTAATCAAATTTTGCTATATATATATATATATATATGATTTTTTAAATAGCAAGTATAAAAATTAATTTTCATAATCATGAAAATTAATCATGATTATTGATATAGTGAAATAATTGGATAACTATATAATTTTTATCAATGATATATTAAAATTAAATTAGTGCATAAGTAAATAAGGATTTAATTTTAAGGATAACTCTAAATCTTAAGATATCAAAAATTGATATTCAAAATGTTTCAATAATATCTATTTTTTTTATCATTAGATGTGATAATAAAAATAGGAATGACGACCACTATCATATTCAATAATAAAAATTGAGAGTCCCAAGTAAAAGTAATTTACTCTAAGGCTATATTTGATTGGAGAGTAAAAATAGAGATAAAATTTTTATAATTAAATTTTATGTATAATTTTACACATAAAACTCAATTATAAAAAATTTACCTTTTCTTCATCCTCAAACTAAACATCCCCTATGAAATTTTACTGGAACAAAGTGGGTATTCAGGGAAAGAAAATGACAAAGAAGGGGAGTGAGTGAAAGACAAAAAGAGGTACCGTTAGAGTAGATGGATGTGAGCGAGGTATTTGGCTGTACCAACGACTTCGTCAGACCAGTCTCCATCCCATCCCATGGTCCAAAGTGGTGCCGTCGTCTGCTTTGAAAATAAATTTCACTTTCAAACTTGTTTTCTCTCTCTCTCTCTCTCTTTTTCTTCCCCTTTCCTCTTCCTTCCCTTTCTCTCTGCACCCAAACTCTACTAAGGTAATCAAACCAACCTTCCTTCGATATTTCCTCTAATCGCTTCCTAGTGAGTAACGTATAGGGTTTTCTCAATTCCCTTCTGTTTATCGCTCTCTTTCACTTTTACTCCACTCTTTTATTTTTTTCCTTTAAATTAAACTCTCCTTTTTAATTTTCCCTTCCATAAAAGAAAAAAAAAAGTAAAGGGTATTTTTTCTGACGATCTTCTCTCCCCGATGACTGATGATTTTATTTTTATTTTTCCACTGTTCAATTTTTTGCAGGATCAACCGATCAAATATCAACTGATTCTTTTTTTTTTTAATTTAAAGTTGAGTTTGATTTTGTTATTAGTTTGTGGTGGCTCAATGCCTTCTGTCATCTCACCACAGTGGCAAGATAAGGCCTCTGGTTTCTTTTCATCATCAGGTACTAATACTGTCATCACTAAAACTTAGCACTTTATTTTTTTTTCTTGTTTGTTACTTTCTGGTCTTTATTTCTCTCTCTGTTCGTTCTAATTTGGAGTTTAATTAATTAATTAATGCAGGGGTGAAGCTCAAGGAAGCTAGGGAATCGGCAGGAACATTTGTTGGCGAGGTCACGAAGGATACAAAGAGCAATGTTGCCGATGTGGCGGGGCGAGTTGGAACGATGGTGAAGAGCCGGTGGGCGCTTCTTCAGCAGCCATCAACAAGACATGCTGTGCAGGATCGGCTGATAACGGCTGCGGCGACGACTGGTTCGTTCCTGAGGAGAGGCTTGTCCGGGACAAAAGATAAGGTGGCCGTGGGAAAAACTAAAGTTGAAGAGGTAATGGGTGGAGTTGAATTTTGATAGATAGATAAAATTTTGGACAGGCAAAATGAAACTAGGTATTGTTGACAGATTAATTTATTGATTTGGGTTTGATTAATCTTTCTTTTGTGGCCGAAACTTACATGATGAAAAGTTTGATTGTGTGTTTTTGCCCTATGTTGCACGATACTGGTACGACTATGAAGATAATACGAAATACGATATAAATCAGAAACATGTAAAATACAGTTTGGAGTATCTGAAAGTATTGGTAGAGTATCTGATATGATACGTATCTAGTGCGGTACACCGATTGTTTTGAAGTACTCGTGCATCATAATTTCTGCCTTGCTTGAAATTCATGTTGATCAGCTTGCATGGGGAATGCATATGATAGGCAAATTAAAGAAAAACTTACAGGATAATATAATGAAAATTGAAAAACGATATATTTAATCCCATGATGCTGTGATTCTGAGTACTTGTTAGATGTGTGTATAGATCATGTCTGCTTCTGGCATATGGAACAAAAGAACTAGTTCAAAAGCGTTGGAACAATTTTTTAATACACATAAAAGCTCTAGTTTTGTAGCCAGAATGGGTTGCAACGACTAATAAGTGTTAGAGGACTTGGAAACCCTTGAAGATGATATATGAGTAGTGTTTGAGATTGTAATCGATAAGTGCTACACGTTTAACCACAAGATTCCTTGTTTTCAATGTGTTTGCAATCTCCATGAAATAATAAGTTTTGTCCCACTGCCAACTGCTAAGGTAGTTGCTGGATCTCTTATTTAATAAAAGAAAGGATTTTGGAATCATGAAAACAGGGGCATCAATTCGTGACATTCTATCATTATAGTGGTGCAAGGATTATTTACTGTATCTAGCTAGAGTGCTAGACAATATTAATCAAGCTATATAGATTCTTGGCCTATAGATATTCATGAAGGGGCTTAGTTGTTTTGCCTTGTTAATGTGGTATTTTTAAAGATGGAAAACTACTGTACAATTATTTAAATTCTGCTTTTACACTGTATATCAGCTGCACGTTTTTCATAAATTTGCCCTCTTGCAGTGGTTGAACCATTTTCTTTTTTTTCAACTGATGTTTAGATGATGTACAATTGTAGAGAAAGTAGCTGTTTCAGTGGCTTTACGTCTCTATCTTCTAAACACGGCACCTCTATTTAGTTAGACATTGGGCTTCTAAAAATTTTAGATAACGAGATTCAAAATCTGAGAGATATTGAGATATCTGTATCTATAACAGTCTAAATGTTGGTTCTGTGCAAGTTAAGGTAATGATTAGATGCTGAGGTGTTTTGACAGAGTTTGTGGCAAGGAGTGACCTACGTAGATTACAAAAGGAGCAGAGAATCTTTAGGAATCTTGTTTCTTTTAGATTGTCTATTTTCGGGATTTTATTTGATTATTAATTGCGATAAGGGAGTGAATTCTCCAAAGTGGTTCTGGATCATATGATTTTGTCTACAGGATATGGTTATAGATAGGGCTTATTTAAGGCTGTTATTCAGGACTTGTTATTAATCAATTTCTTGTTCACAAAAAAGAAAAAACTGTCATGCTCTTCTCTCTTGTCCTTCTTTAATCTGCTAGTCATACACCAGTTCATGATCACAATGTATCTTCCCTGCTCCGATTCAATGGTCAGAATCTTCACTCTCTTCTCCTTTTGGTTTGGCATCATGGTTTTCAGGTGGCAAAAAAAACAGCACAAAAGAGCAAGACTATCTTGACAGACATCGAACGGTGGCAGAAGGTAAATGAGATCTGGCTAACTGGCTAACTGTTAGCTATGTTTCTCAGTATACATCATTTTCAAATATTCATACTTTCATTTTCTTATGCAGGGAGTTGCTAGCACTGACGGTAAGCTTCTCAAACCACAGCTTAGGAAGGGTTCTTTTCAAGTACCACAGTCATTCACTGGCTGTGAGAACTAATTCCATTGTTCCCACAAAGCACTTTGACTCCAGTTTGCCACTTTTACAATAACACTTTTGATTACAGTTAACTGTTAAGTTATGTAGCAGCACAGCATGCTTGGTTTCTACAGTAGGCTTGCACTTCAATTAAGAATTGTTGGCTACCTGCACAATGGGAGTTAATTAGTTATCATCTTGTCCCCAGTTTTTGGAGTTCCTATTGAGGTTCTTGTACAGAGGCAAGATTGCAGCAGGTCTGTTCCTCAGATATTGGTCAAATGTGCGGATTATCTTATAGTTTCAGGTAGCTGTTTCTAGAGTAAGGCTCACGCCATGCATCATTTTAGCCATTTTGTTGTTTTATATCTTTTGTTTTATCTAATAGTAATTTTGTTTTTGTTATTATATGTAGGATTGAACTCGCCATATCTCTTTAAATCTGAAGGGATAAAAGGGTTGTCCAGCAGTTGGTTTCCCTATACAACCAAGGTAGTTCAATCATTCTTTCAGTGATTGAGTAGGTTATGGTTATTATATTTGGATGGTTTCATACAACTGTAATTGTGTGTTACAGATTCAAATGCTTCGGTGCCAGAAGGCACAAATCCAATTGATGTAGCAGCTCTTGCAAAATGTTATCTTGCTAGCCTTCCTGAGCCGCTTACCACATTTGAGCTTTATAATGAAATAAAAGGTGCTCGATCCAGTATATATTCCATGAAAAACGTACTCAAGAGGCTTTCCACTGTAAACTACATGACTCTAGAGTTTATAACAGCACTTTTGCTCCGTGTTAGCCAGAAGTCACTTCTCAATAAGGTAAGAGGATTTCTGTGTGTGTGCATGTGTTTGCTTTTTTAGTGGAATTGAGGATGGGTTGAAGATTGGGTCTCATGTATGGGGTGTGCACTTACATTTGTTTATTGCATTATAAACTATGTATGGTGGAATCTTATGAAACATTTCCATTTGATTATCTAATATACGTTTTTTCTCCTGTAAATAATGCCAAGTAATATAATTGCTTAGCCATGCGAATAGCTTTTAATAACGTTGCAAAATGGAACTAAATCTATGCATTTCTTTTGTTTTGTTGTCTGCATTGTCATTTAAAGTTGATTTTTCTTAATGATATTTGATCTGTCTTTGTAATTGCTTATGCTATGCTTCTTTATTCTGAAAATCCATACATAAAAGGCCCCAGGTCCTGATAAAACAGAAGGTTTTTGTTAGGTAGTTGACAACCAACATAAAACATCATGGAATCTCCATCTAACCAACATCACCTAGTAGAAAAAGGTTTTGTTTTTATTGTTTCTTATTTTCTCTCTAACTCTATGTATTAGACCTTGTATTTAACCAAAAAGTCATTGCTTTTTACACTGTTTTGAAGAGTTATGTTTTTGTTTTTACCATTCTCTGACTCCTATGGTTTTCTCAAATTAGTGTTTCACCACCACCTTACCATTTTTCCTTTTTTTTTTCTATTTTTCTAAAGTTTGGCTTTTCTGTTATTGGTTGACCAATATACTGTTCACACAGCAAATGGAGCATACTGTATCAAATATTTTTGTAATATAGAAAGAAGAATTTTATTATTCATATTGGAATAGGACTAGTCAGTGGGGAAAACAATAAAAGAATGAAGACTGAAAATGGATCAAAAATATATCAAATTTTCAGGCCCTTTATACCTTTGAATGTCTATCCAAGAATTGCCAAAAGCAGAACTCCTAGGAAACCACAAAGATATTAAAAAGAGGTCTAACCTTTTATTTTAGCAAGCTGATGACATTACAATAAACATTGAACTTACACGAGAGATGCTTAGCTAATTTGGCTATTTAGCTTTTATAGGAAGAGGAAGCAATGTAATGCTTTATGGGAGGGTGCATAGTCAGCTGGTATTTGTTGCATTTGGCCAGACCAGATTGCCAGTTTTTCCTATGAGAGATTTTTTTTTTATCCTCTTTAATCTTCCTTGGGATGGATTTTTTTCTAGCTTATTTTGCACTGCTGCTGCTGGACTTATGTGTGGGGCTTTCTTTGTTTGATTTGTTGAGTTATTGGAGAGCCTTAACAAGTTATGTACCTTCATGCCTTTAGCCTTTTTTCCTCTTATGTTTTTTGTACTTAATGTTTACTTCTAGAAGGATTTTCTGTGGTCAGTTTCCTGCGTTTCTCCTCTTCTAATCCATTTTCTGGAATCTGGCAAATCAATTTTTATCTGAAGGTAGAAAGGAAATATTACTATGTTCCAAGATGCATTAATTGCTTGATTTCTTGTAATTACCAGCCTTTCAGACTCCCGGCTATATGATCATCATCTTGCTTTGCTGTTTTTGGTTTGGCATCAATTGGTTGACCTTAAGTACAATCACACAGTTTACCTTGTTAGGTACTTCATAAAATTTGATCACACTCGATGTTGTTAACTTTCTGCAGATGGATGCTCGGAGCCTTGCAATGGAAATGGCACAGATTATCATGTGGGAAAAAGGAAGGAGACCTGAATTTTATACTCAATATTGGAATCAAGTGTCCAAAAGTCCTACCAAAAAGAGTTTGGATCCACCGGCTGGTTCATCCAGTGCATGGGACATGCTTGCTGGTAAGGAAATCAATGCCAAAACATGCAGCTTTTTAGAAGATAATAACATTGGCTGAACATGTTATTATGTTATTAATTATAGCCAAAAGTATGATGGCTATATGGGAGTTTGCACAAAACCATCATGGCATCATTGGTCAACTCTACTTTCTAGCAATAAGGGTTCTCTAAGTCAAAATGTGAGGTAGAGAAATCCTGATTCACATTGAAAACAGAATCTTCTATATGCAGATAATCTTCACTGAACACAACTTTTGTACTGGCCATGAAAGGAAAAGACCAATAAAAGCCTAAATAACTAATAAAAACAGTTGATTAGGAGGGCAAACCAATAAACAAGAGGTAGGAGAAGACAAAAGAAGGCCCTTAGAAACAGTTTAAAAAGACCTTGATTCAAATACCTTGGTGGTGATTGTTTTGTTAATTTAAATGGTCTTTTAAAATGCTTGATTTTTCATAGAATACAATGGTGGTGTTTAATCTATGAAGCTGGTCGGAAAAAGTCTTGCAGTATCATTGTTGTTATTCAAATAAGCCACACGTGGCAAAGATGAGGATGTTGTAATGGATGAATGACCACACAAGACATGATAGAATAAGGAATGAATGCATTAAAGAGAAAATTGGGTGGCACCAATCATAGAGGAGATGGTAGAATCACATCTTAGGTGGTTTGGGTATGTTTGGAAAGATCCTGAAGGTCCCAGAGGAGAGTAAACCAAATAGAGAATAACACCATAAAAAGAGGGTAGAGTAAGATCGATGAAAACTATAAGGGAAATAATAAAAGAGATTTAAATGTCAATGATTTTAACATAAATATAATATATGATAGAACTCTGGCATCGCTTGATCCATGTAGCAGACCTCAAGTAGTGGACAGGGCTTAGTTGTTGTAGTTGTGAGTATATGTTTATAATGTTTAGTCCTTCAAAAGCAGAAATAACAAAATTAAGCCGCCATGCTGCATTGGGTAGGTTTTTTTTTTTTCTCGCCAGAAGGCCATATATCTCCGTTCTGTGCAAAAACCAAACAAGCTGTAAATAATCAAAACTGAAAAGTAGATGACACAGGAATGCCCAATTTATCCAATGAAAGCAGCCCTACCGACATAGAATTGTTAAACATTTCCTTCTATGCATAATCACTTGGCCTACAAATGCATTAAGATGGAGCATCTGGTTTTTATGACAGTTTACTTGAGAAAATCAATATCTTTGTGCTAGTAGGTTGTTCTTTTTTTTTCAGTTGAAAACATTCAATATTATTATGGATGCATGTCTCTTCTTTAATTAACTGATTTTAGCCTCTTTTAGGATCTTCTTTCTAAGGGGTGGGTGCGCTTAAACATGTTAAAATACTGCATTCAAATCGCATGTCACTTGTAAAATTTTGAGGAGGTTGCAAAAGTCAATTTAACATTTGATTGGTTCTATACTTGTATTTATATTGAACTAAACTTGGCCTGCAAGACCATACATGCAGCTCACACAAATAGTGCTGATTGGTGATTGCCATTTCTTTTCCATGCTTGTTTTTTATGCTGCAGATGATGATGAAGCAGAAGATGCATCGTCTCCTATTCCTTTGGATGATGGCATGCCAGTTGACTTTGGTGCAATTGAGGTTGTTCAGTTGCTTATAGAACATCATAATGCAATTTTCACCGATGCAAATGAGACAGTCTGGAGATGAATGACCTTCCTCCTCTTCATCCTATATTGGATTTATTGACTTGGATATCTTGAACTTGGAATAGTGCTCTCCAATCTGGTCATGAAGAAAGTTATATGGTAGCAGGTATATTTTAAGTATTATCAATCATTATAGTGGGGAAAGATGTTGGATACAGACCAAGTTTTAGTGATCGGGGGGGGGTGCAGTGGGAATTTGATAGCGGGTAAAAAAAAACAGAAGGTTGGGTTGTACAGCTATGAATCTATTGCTTGCAGAAATGCTCATGGCTAATGTGATGTGTTATTGTGGTATTTTATAGTTTGGATTGATGGTAATGCGATCTTTGTTTATATGGGAAGCCATTTTTACATGTGTGATTGCCAATTTGTACCCAAACTAGCGGAATGAATCGTTATTTAAATCAGAGATGCTATAGAGCCGGAAGAATGGCCCAATTTCCATTTGCCCGGCTGATTTGTATACAAGTTATTTACGGGGCATCATTGAAGGCTATTTATTTTGTTCAAGTTGCTAGTAAAATGGAAGGATAAATCTGGAAATAAAATGACAAGACTCTTAGCACTTCTTTATCCGAGTGACAAACAGCCTTGAGGAACGCCAATACCTTTCAATTAGCTATCTACCTGTTTCACAAAAAGATGTTTCTTGTTGATGAAAGGAAGTATTTGTACGAAAAGCAATTAAATATGGGGAATGCTCTTAAATGTGCAAGTATTAATTAAATAAGTTCCTGAACTTATCATATATCATGAGGCATGAAGAAGTTTTTTTCCTTGTTAAATTCAAGTATCCTGATACAAGTTACAGCAATTTAGCAGTCTGTTTTTCCAAAATGAAAAATAGGAGCTGAGTGGTTTATTGTCCATGACAGACAAATTAAAAATAAACAGTTTTATTGTTCTGATGAGGCTGGAACATTCTCAAAGTATTCAAGTATCTCAGTTGGGAAGTCCTCAAAGAATCCATTTGGGCTTGTACTTTGGGAGTTTCCTTCCAGTCCAAGATTTGGCAACCTGGTCCCACAGTTTTTCTGGTCAAACACATCTATGAAGGTGGTGTCAATGGGCTCTGGAAACAGTGGAAAGTCCATCAGTGGTTCAGGGAGTTGAGGAAAGCTGTACTCTGTTGAAGACTCAAACGATGGTACCAAATGAAGTGGGGTGACCACATCAACCTCAACTGCATTGAGGTCACCTGCTTCCAAGTTTTGGTAGTTTGGCTTTCTCAAATCAGGCAGGTTGACCATCTTGAACTCCTGGGTGTTTCCCATATAGGAAGCAGGGTAAGGAAGAGGAAGGTGATTGCAGCATGGGATTTCCTCTGGCTTATTGGAACAGCATGAAGGATCCTGAAATAGATATAATGGCTATTAAGTTCAAGATTTATGAATGATATAGGAAATGATACATAACCAGAAATTTTGTCAGAACCGAAGTTACGCACGCGACTAACATGGCATTTTATGAGTGATTACAAGTCAAGTCTCTCTCCATATAACCCATGAGTTCTCTAATTTTCCAATGTCTAGTGACTTTGGCGGTTTCAATCGGGCAATAGAATCGGGCTTACTAGTATTGCTCTAATGATATGTTATGTGGCCAGGGTGTAATCGACTTGGGTTGATTTGGATTTAGGGAAAAAATGAATCCGAATATATGAATTTTAATTAGTTTTGTTTGATTTGGATTTATAGATTTTTTTTTTACAAACCGAAAATGAGACCAATTAAAATCGGGTTGGGTAGGTTTTGGGTGATTTGATTATCCAATTATTAGTATTTTGATGTTTAATTCAATAAAAATGAAAAAAATTACAAAAAAAATTTTTTAAATAATCACAAACTTTAAATCTCTAAAGTTTTATTAATGTCATAGACATATAAAGCTTAATAATATCAATAAACATAATTAAAGTATGCTTTATTTACTAAGTACATCGCATATAAAAAAAATACTACATGTTATAATATATGATTAGATTCATCGGATAATCAAGTTAAAATTTATGAAATCCACCTAAACGATTATTATTAGGTTCAATTTTATGCGATATGACCAAAGACCCAAATTGACCTGAACCAATTGGTTAATTTGGTTATTTGGTTGGATTGATCTGCTCACCCAAATCTTATATACTTAGTGAAGTATTTTATTAAACATATTAAAACCTAAAACAATAACAAAATGATATCATATTTTTCTATGAAGCACATATAAGATGTGACACAAATATGACACGATTACAATAATGTTAAAAAATTATAAGACACAACACAACTATAGTATATCATAGCATCTATTCTATACTATTAATAAAGATGGTTTACTTTTATAACTAATTTTTGGTGTCTCCTAACTCTATTTAATTTTATTTTGAAATCCATGAATTCAAATCTTCCTCACATTTTCTCCTTTCCCACTCACTTCTTTTGGGAAAAAAAAATAACTACCTTACCTTAAGCCATTTGTTAACAAAAAAATATATATATTTAGTAAAATTTAGTAATTTATTATTATAGAAAAATTTAATTTTATTAATATTTAAAAGATAAAAAATGTGACTTAACGCTTGTGCACATAATGTTAGTATAAATTGACTAAAATTTAGTATAAATTATTATAAACATGATAAATATGTAACAGTAATGGCCTAATGACAATCCATATTCCATACACATCTTAAAAGCAAGGAATACTCATCTGCCTCACCTCTTCAACTTGAACTAGATTAAGAGGAGCTTTTCCTTTGTTTTTCCGTGGCTTTGATGGCGACGCCCTCTGCAACATCCTCTCCAACTTCTTTCTCCTGCTGCTCCAGAAGTTCTTCACATCGTTGTCGGTTCTCCCTTCCAAATATGTAGCAATTATGGCCCATTTGTTCCCAAATTGTGCCTGTAATTCTATCACCAGCCTCTCCTCTTCTGCAGTAAACTTGCAGCCACTGCCATTGCATATCACATATTCCCAAAGTTTTTGTTGTACAACAAAATCATTAGTAAAAATGCACATTGCTGCAAAATGATCAAACATTAGACGACCACTACTTGAACAACACCACAAAGGACAACACAATAAACAACAATGGTAGCGACATGAAATGTTGGTCTCTGTATATGTCTAACTAAAGAATCAAGATTGCATAAATAAATAATTATAGTTGCATTGTAATTATTGTAATAGCAAAAAATTATAAGAAATCGCAACTGACCTGGCTATCTACAATTAGCGCTGCAATGCGGTTGTGAAACACCACAACACCATTAATATTGTGACCACAATTAAGAATAGCAATTTAAAACATACATGAACACAAATAGAAACATGGTAGTAGCAACATTAAATTCTCGTTGAAGTCTATACTAAATAACTACAATCAAATAAAATGCACACTACACAAAAAGAGAGAAAAATAGGTTACACTACTTCACTTACTTCTTCAAGTTGGGTCTAAGTTTGTTAACCCATCTAAGGCGACAAGATTTTCCAGTTCGAGGCAACAAGCCTTTGGATCGAATGGAGCTCCAGTCCCTTGGACCATACTTGCTGACATGCTTCAGTAGCACCTCATCTTCCTCACTACTCCATGGCCCCTTCTTTATGTATCTTCTATCAAAATCTCTTTCCATTTTTTGCATATGAAAAATTCAATGCCTTTTGAACATTGATTTTTTCTTTTTTTCATTTTCCTTGGGAAAAAAAGGCCACTCGGTTTATTTATGGTGCTCGAAAGAGAATTATTTTTTGAAAGGGTTCGTGCACGTGCAGGCTGTGCTCCTGTATGGTGAGGTTCATGAGGTACGACGTGCGCTTGCGGAGGTGATGGACTTTGCTCCTGATTGGGCAGAGCGTGCTGTTTTCCGATGCCTATGACGTGGCAGGATGTTACTGGCTCAGTGCATCAGTGTACGTGAACGTGTGGCATAGGATTCTTGCTCCCACTTGCGCTTGTGGCGGTTTTGACGGTTAGTGGGAACATGCACAACCCCGCCATGTCTCTTCGTTCGAATTGAGAATTTGAGATCATTTAAAATCAGATTTGGTGGAGTAATAAGCTAAAATGTAAAAGTGAGGAATTAATCACTCTTAAATTAATAACTCTTATTGTACTGCATTATGTGTTAATCTTACTAAATAATTGATTTAAGGGTGATTAATCATTCATTTTTGCTCTTTAATAAAAGTTGTTAATCTAAAGGTATGTTTAGTTGGAGAATAAATATATGAAAATTTTTATAGATAAACTTCATTTGTAATTTTATAATTAAAGCTTAATTATAAAAATTTTCACCATATTTTTATCTATTAATAAAACATACCCTAAGGGTGTGTTTGGTTAAAAAGTAAAAATAGGGGTAAAATTTCCTAAATAAATATCATGTGTAAAATTACACATGAAACTTATCTAAGGAAATTTTACCCTCACTTTTACTCCTCAACCACATATATCGTAAGGGTAAAATTATACATATGAAAAAATTATCTCAATTTTTACTCCTTAACCAAACATTCCCTAAGGATAATGCCTTCTTCATTTTATCAACCCTTTAATTTTGAAGAGGAAAATCAATTTTGTTGAGTTTAATTTTGATCAATTATCAATATGAAAATGCTTTAAAGTATCATGCAATTATTGCATGCTTTTATTGTAAGACTTTACATGAGCTAAAAAAATTTCTAATTGAATATTTGTATAAAATGATTAATTAAAATATTTTACACTATTATCCAATCATTACATCAATAAGTATGATTGACTCTTAAACATCTTCAACACTACTATACTCACATTTTTTGACCCAAAAAAAAATGTTAATCCCAATGTTTAGCTCATTATGTGTCATTCAATAAACTAGTATTTATTACTCGTGCAATGAACTGAACATAAATTTTTTATTATAAAAAAAATTAAAATTTAAGTTATTAATGAAATATAAAATTATCATAAAATTTATT
The DNA here is from genome assembly GCA_030441495.1 of Dalbergia oliveri. Classification (NCBI taxonomy): domain Eukaryota; kingdom Viridiplantae; phylum Streptophyta; class Magnoliopsida; order Fabales; family Fabaceae; genus Dalbergia; species Dalbergia oliveri. Next base: position 38,728,976 of record JAMLFY010000003.1, read on the forward strand.
ATGCAGTGGTATATTATCACTAACTATTAAATTTAATTATCTTTTTAATATATGTGTTTTATTATAACCAAAGATGAAACCAAGAGGGGGCTATAGGGTTGCTATGGCCTCCCCAAAATTTCACTATTATTATAGTATTATATATGTATGGGATCAATTTTGAAGGAAATTGAGAAGAAGATCACGTGAGATTTTTCATTTTTAAAGTGTAATCATGACCATTCACCTAATCTAATGGTTAGAAATCTTTTTCTCACTTCTCATATAAAAAAGGCATTCCCATGTGATTCATCCAGCATACACAGAAGTGGTCGCACCTTTCCTTTGAAAAAGTGAGCAATGCATGGTGAATCTATGCGGAACTCTTGGCCGAGATTGATAGCCAAAATGTCAAACAAGACTTTTGAAAATAATTTTAAATAAAAGCGTTACAATAAAATGATTTAAAAAAAAGAATAAAACCCACTTTTTTAGTAGCTTCTTTGGTAAGCTTATTTTGCTTTCCCCATTATCGCTCCCCTCTCACTACTGAAACAGAGTATAACATTGTTTTCTCTTTGCTGTTTTGCACGTTGGTAAGCTCCCTTTATTTTTATTATTATTTTTTAATCAAGTTAAAATTAAAAACTTGAGAAGATCATTGATGCAGTGTTAGAAGTTCAAAAGTTAAAGGGAGACCCACAACATTCTTGTTCGAGTACTGAAGAAACAAATTAAGATAATTTTTTTTTTATTATTTTTATTCATTACTGTAGCATGTATAGTATTAAAGTATAAAATATATATACAAACTTTTTATTTGCTACCGATTAGTTTATTATTTTATAATGTTCTATTTTGATATTAAAATACGTAAATTTATTTAGGTTGAGCCTTAAATATGTCTAAAAAGAAACCTATAGGCTTAAATCTACAAAATTTAAATTCAATTAATGATGTTGAAAATGTTGTTGAGCAACTTACAAATGCAACTCACTGAGCAACCTATTCAACTACCTCCTTCCAAAATTATAAGAATTGAACAAGAAAAAATTGATATTGATAATTTGATGTGTGATTCTGGGAAGTGTCCATAAATTTGAGATTATCCTATTAATCAACAAGATGAAATTCATAGGGCATATATGAAGTTTGGACCATATCATTTTTGTTAGAATTAAATACATTTTAACCCTTTATATTTTTACCTTATGTAAACTTAATTCTTAACCTTTATATTATGTATTGTGACACCTCTTACTTTACAAAGAGTGTAAAAGACTCATTCTATTAACTTGACATTTATTTTCACTATTAAGTAGTTAATGTGCATCACGTGACACATTTTTGGATAAAAATACCCTTCATTTCAAGAAAATTTACCACCCCAAACCCTCCCCTCCACCACCCTTTTTGTTCCAAAATCTTCAATCCCTTAACCTCAACAGCCACCATCATCACCCCAACACAACCTCCATTGCCACCACCGCCAACATAATTGAACTAAAATAAATAAATAAAGTCACAAAAGAGGAATTGTTGCAACAAAAATGAGGGGAAAGGTTAAAAAATTTTAAGAGTTCTAAGAAGCGACAAGGGCAGCAAGAAGCATTTACACACAGAGTATAAGTAATAGAGGGGGAGCTCCTGGAATGCAAAAAATAATCGAAAACAAACCAAGTTTCAAATCATCCATAACATTCCCAAACTCCAACAGTAATAGAGACCACAAACTAAATTGGCCCAATTATTCTCAAAACACTACAGCAAGCCATGTTTCAAATCAGCTCAAGGTAACCACCACCAAACTAAATCTTTGCCAAGCACCGCTATGACAAGCCCACATGTCATCGTTAGCCACTGCCGCGCTCATCGCTGTGCTTCCTCGCTCGCCGCCGCTCTCTTCCTTTCCTTGTCGATGCTGTGCATCTGTGACCCTAAATACTATCCTCATCGCGCTACTCCTCTGGATCGAGCCCCTCTGCTGTCAAAACCCGTCATGTTGTCACCACCGTGAGCTCTGCCACCTCAGATTACACATCACCATCCCCTAATGCCACAAAAGTCATGTCAATCAGACATTTACAACCCAAGATGTTTGTAAATACTAAATAGGGGTTATACTTGATAACAAATTATGCTAAAGGTCTTCTATAGATATATTCTAACTGAGTGATATAAGCAACAATTAGATAAGGATAATAGCTAGATTAAATCTAATCGTATCTTTTAACTATTTGGATAATTCAAATTTAAATTATCCTAACATATTTCTTAATTATCTTTTATACCGTAGATATATTTATATATATACTGTAATGAAAAACTAATGAGGTTTTTAAAATAAATAACATATACCTTAATATATTCACATTATGTACTTGTTTCTCTTTTGAAAAAACAATAACAACAATAAGAACAATAATAATATCAACAGCAACAACGATAATAATAATAACGATGATGATGATGATGATGATAATTTACATGATGAACAAATTTTATACTCAATTCTAATAATTAATAACTTCTTAAAAATATCTAATAATTCTCTATAAAAATAATATCTAACAAATTATTTTCATAATACATGTTAAATATAAATAATATATAATATCTTCAAGTAAATATCATTATAATTCAGCAATGCCTAAAAAATCATTTTCAAATCACAATGGTTATGATTTTGATTAACTATCAATCACTTTGAAAATCTTCAACTATCAATTTATCTTATTCAAATTTTCATGAAACTGATATGTATACATGGAAACATATTTTTCTAATATATTCATTTAATTCTATATATTTATATTTTTAAAAATATTTGACTATTTTATAACAGGTTAAAAATTATATATAAATAAATATATAATGTGTAAAGTGTCAATTTGAGATTGATTTCTTTCTTTCATTAGATATTGTAATTATTTTATAAAGATTTGATTATTAGTATATATATATATATAATTCACAGATACTACTTTTGTAATAATAATGTTAGCATAAAATATTTTATATTGATAATAGATATAATTTTTAACCATATATTCTCAAATCCTAAATGACATTTACATCATAAATATAAATGGTAGATATTTAAATAAATCATAATCTTAGAAAGGATATAAGAATTAATTTATAAAGAGCATATGTGACAAAAAAGAAAATTTAGTATGCTATATATTTCCTAATTCTAACAATATCTATAATACTAGTACAAATATTAATATTATTTATAATTATAAACAATATTGAATTTAATAGATTTGATAAGATAATATTTTCAAAGTTTAAAAATCAAACAGTATCGATTATTATAAATAATATTGAATTTATTTCAATAAGATAATATTTTTAAAATTTTAAATCAAACATCATAACATAAAGTGAATATCATAAAAAGATTAAATATCAAATTCAAATAAAAACTAAACATTGTCATAAAAAAAGATTGATGCACACAATTATTATAAATTTTATATTTTATTTTCTCCTTTTGGGATTGATATTTTCTTTTATAATTTAGATTTTACATAATTTACTATTTCATATAAATTTAAAATAGAGATTTATATCTATTCACTCTTTTGATTTATTTATTTTTGATATACAATCTTTTCCCTTTTTTAAGGCATTTAAATATCTCTTAGGTTTTATCCAACCATTTATAAGCTTAGGCATATCCTTTCTAAAGACATCCATTTTTGGGATATTACATTTTGTCATTGAGTAACTAATAATTTAAGCATTTAATATTTTAAATTTGAATGAATAACACGTTATATAAAAATTTATGAACAATACAACAATATTATTATTATTATTATTATTATTTAATTATATAAACCTATATTTTAAGCATGAAATACATTTTTTAAACATTAATTAAAGACTAGTCTCTTATAACGATTTACACTTTTATGCATATGGTAGTGTGTTTAATTTTTATATATTGATAGTTTATTATCTAATCATATATTATCATATAAGAAAAAAATATTTGAATTACTACTTAAAAAGTCATCAAAATAAAATAATTTGATGAAAGACGAAATAAAATAAAAAATTTATACTCTTAGTATATTAAAATTAAATTCTATCTTATTTATTAAATAGAACGAATTTTAATGGAGAATAAGACCATGGGCCCGCGATGGTTCGCGTGATCTATTCACACGCACAAGATTTGAGGCATTGATGGCCTTTTAGTGGTCCCAAGAGGCAGACAACTAGACAAAATCTGCTCTATTTTGGTTGTGTTGTTTAGTCTCGATTTACATTTGACCATGATTTCTAGTTTGTGTCTAGTTCAATCTTATTTTATCAATTATCATGATATAACAGTCTAATTTGTGACATTCCAAATTGTAGTCCAGTAAACTATACTGTTTTGATCCTGACCTTAATGGCGTAGTTCACAATAATATTTTTTCTTATACGAAAATGAGATTTAATTTCCTAACTACGAATTAATTCACTCCTAATGTTTTAGTTTTGAATAATATTAGGTTTGGTTATGATGTTGTCCTTGAAAAATTAACCAATTTTGGTTATGGTTCTTGAAAAAAAATTTGTTTGATTTTGATATGAATATTTCTAAAATGATTGATTTTAATTTCTGACATGTATAATTATTGGTTGTCATATGGAATTGAATGATGTAATCAATTGTTAGTCAATTTAGCATACTACATATATAGTATAATGACATGAACCACAACCAATATATTTAGCATATGGTAACTGTTTAGATCTATTATTCAATCATATCACTTCTGAAACCAAATAGAATATCAGTATATCACCAGTATGTTACTTAATATGACATATAGTGAAAATTTGAAGGCAAAGTGCTTAAAATAGGGATTGGTATAACTCAAATTTTGCAATTTTAAAGACTAAAAAGTTTGTTTCTAAATTTTAGGGTCAAAATGACTCACACATATATTTCAAATATTAAAATGGAGATTCATTGTATTTTTATTATTTGAAATGCCTCCTGCCACTCCAAAACTATTATTTATTCATTTATTTATTTGTTGGTCTAAATATTATATCTATAGAGAATTTTTTTAAGTGAACAATAATTTTTTTTTAAAGATATAATTTTTATATACTGAATTATTTAATTATGTATTATCATATCAATAAATATAATTGACTTTTAACCCTCACATTTATTATTTAAATAATTATACCAAAAAATATAATAAAATGAAAATTTATTTTTTTTAATTATGTCAAAATTAAACTCTTATTTTAAATATATAAATTAATTTTTACATTAGAAATAATTTCACATGATGAAAAAAATTAGTCATAAATTTCTTTTGAGTAAATAACCTATTTCGTCATTTTAGCATTTTTTATTTGAAATTAATTTCCTCCTAATGAATTTTTTATATCAATTTAAATTTAATATTTTTAATTTTTAGTGTTCTCCACTAACTTGGAATACATTTAAAAACAAGTAGAGGATGAAAATATTAATGTTAGAATTTTACTAGGATTAAATTAATTTTGTTTTAATAGAAAAAAATGTGAGAATCAAAATTATTCCTGTATTATTTGAAATCATAATATGTGAAATATTGTGTCAACATTTTATCTGTTAGATAAGATATAAAACCCAAACTAGTTGAAGTATACACCCTATTCAATTGTATATTAAAGTGTATCGATATAGTGTGTCATAAATTATGAATACATATAATCTTTCTAAGTTAATTCCTTGTTTCTTTTGTAGTCATTTTTCTAACAGTCTATTTGGTTCCACTAAAAATGGGTGGAAGGAAATATGAAGGAAAGAAAACTATAAAATCAATTCATTATCTATGTTTGGTTTGGAAGAAAATATGGACGAGAGTAGGTGGGACCCGCAACTTCAAGCAAAGAAAGCAGAGAAGAGGTGCATAAAGTGATGAAATGGCTATCTAAACAGCTCTAACGGGAGCAAATTTCAGTCCCAATTGCTGTGCTTTGTCAGGGACAACATTAGGACACTGTTAGAGCAACTATCCAGGATGATGAGAGAGAGTATAGAGTCCCACCAAGTTGGGACCATCCCAACTCAAAATTTGAGCTCACTTTGTACTTTTAAATTGTTTAACAAATGGTTAAATTTTTAAAAAATATATATTTAATATTTCACTATATAAATATCAATTCTTTTCAACTTTATTTTTCGCATCTCTTCTTAATCCTTTCCAGCATTATTTTTCACATCTCTTCTTAATCATTTTTAACAATTTCTAATTTTTTCCACTATTCAACTCTTTTATTCTCTCATAAACAATGGATCCAAGTCAATTTAATTTATTAAAATTAATCTTAAACAAAAAATAATAATTTAACATTTTTATCCAAATTGAAAATAACTTACATAATACAAGATATTAGAATAAAATGTTTCATAAATATGTTGATTTGTTTTTAATTTAAAACATCATGTGGGGTCATAATAAGGACCAAAGTTGATCCTTCCATTAGAATAAAAAGGGACACTCTTGGCACACTTTTACTTTTTATGATAAGTTGATTATGTGGTAATGATGTGGTAATAAATTGGGAGATACCATTGAAGGTGCTCTTTACATTATTTGAATTGTAATAAAAACTTTGATATTTGTATTAATTTTATTTTTTTACTAAGTGATTAATTTTAAAATAAATTTTATAATTTAAATGTTAATAAATTAAATTAATTTTTTATTATTATAAAATTATCTATTTATTTAAATTATAAAAATTATTCTAAAATTATGTTAAATCAACATGTTAATTCTTTATTGCATATATATATATATATATATATATATATATATATATATATTAACACAACTCTCATCTTCTCTTTATTCAAACAAACTGAAAAAAAAGTATAATTTTCTTTCTATTTTTTTTTTCTTTTCATTTTCTTTTCTATCATTTTCTCTTCTGGTCCAAAGATACCCTCCCCGGTTAGTACTTACCACCTTGTCCGTATTCTCAATTTGATTTTCCTTCTTTTCTCTCTTTTTTTATTTTCATGGTTCGTATTGCAGGCGGAGTGAGTAATTAACCATAATCCTGTCCGTTGAGTTCAGTTTAGGAATGCGAGTTAGTTAAACAGTTAAGAGAGTCCCAACTTGAATTCCATGGGATTTGGTCCTTGTTACTTTCGGTGATGTCTCAAGGCAATTATTATTCACAGTCCTACCCTTCTTCTTCTTCTTCGTCGTGTTGCTCCTCTGGATCTGACCACTCAGATGACGCTGCTGCTTCAGCTGAGCTCAAGCTATACAGAGCCTTCATATTCTCTGCCCCAATCTTCTTCACTTTCATTCTGCTGTTCCTCTTCTACGTCTTCTATCTCCGTCCCCGAAGGGTCGATTGGTCCTCCCTTACCATGAGAACACCCGTTAACCTTCCACACGACCAGGACCCAACAAACAACTCCACGGTGGGTACTAGGTACTAGGTAGTAATAAAAATCATATTCTATTGTTTTATGGTTATTTGTTTGTGTGATTTATTTATTATTGTTTTGGGTTGTGGTGGCAGTGTGATACGGGGTTGAAGAAGGAATTGAGAGAGATGCTGCCCATTGTTGTGTACAAGGAAAGCTTCTCTGTCAAAGATACGCAGTGAGTTTGCCTTGCCCTTCTTAAAAAAAAAAAAAAAATTAATAAAAAAATTACTTGTTCACTTATTTATGTATTCCTCTCAAATTAACATGAACAGGTGCTATGATTTGTATTTGATTCTTCACTTTACTATTGGTGAATCATGTCCAACAGTCCAAGTACTTTTTTAAGTGAGCCCGGAGGTGGTAATTTTTGTGATAAAAATGTACGAGCGATAGATATTTACGATGAGATATTATAGCGTCGTCGGATACATATAACCGTCTTATCTTGGGTAACAACGCTTGATTGTTGTTGTATAAGTCCATAACTCCATAGGCATTAGCTAGGACAAACAAGCCCCGTTTTCAACCTGATTCTTTTTTATAGTAGTAAACACATATATTATAATTTTTTATCATGGGTGCGTTTGTTTTAAACAGTTTTTAGTTTCCGTCTTTGTTTTATGAAATCCCGAAAAAGGGGAAACAAACTGAAAACAGGAAATAAAAACTGATAACAGTTTTCTGAAACCAAACACGCGTAGATATCCTCCAAATCAATGAAACTTGATTCACGGAATGTGAAATAGTAACTCACTTGAGGAAACCGAAATGAAGCCTAAAATAAAATCTTATTCCATAACAAATTTAGTGGCTTTAAAGATGCAATGCCAGCATTATCGTTCCAAAAAGGTGCAGCAAAGATATGGGATTCTGTGTTCCCTCTCTCTGCCTTATGCTAGCCATCTATTGCTCATGTGGCCGTACAATGTTTCGGGTATTATCATGTTCTTTTACCCAACAGCTTAAGCTTTTGAGTTTTGGGAGTGATGATTCATGACGCTGTGCAACTTCCAAACTACAACCAAAAAAAGAAAAAAAAAAAAAAAGACTATTTCAAAATGAATCAATCACTGAGCAAGCGTCTGTATCTTCTGGCAGAAGGACTCACTGAGAAATAGACCTCAGCTCTGAGATTATTTTGAAAGCTCAAGCTTGTAAATAGCGTACAATTTTGATCTCTTAAATTCATTAATAGATACTTTATCAAGTATACCTTGGACTTGTTAGATGTCAAAATTATTTATTAAATTGTTAGAACTTTATACTGTGATCTTATGGTATTGATCTCTTAGGAGTTTTCTCCGTAAAGAAAGTATTTACTTCATTTCAAAGGTCGTTGCTTCTCCTATAGTATAAAGCAAGTTATCTTCTATTGATTGTCTGTAGTTAATGTTGTACACTTACTTGTAGTAGATATTAAATGCTTTTAGTACAGGACAAATTTGCAATATTCTGGGGTTGACACCTAACATAATTGAAATCCTACCTGCTAGCAGAAGGTTCCTGCCACAATATCTGTTTTAATTCTAATTGGTTAACAACTAACTGATGGCAGGAATACCTTGAGCATTAGGGCTTCAATTATTTTGTGTTTTTGTGCCATTTTCCTCTTACTTGAACCAAACCCAGTGTATTTCTAGCTTTTCTCATGCATGAGATATTTGTTGCAGATGCTCAGTATGCCTTTTGGACTACCAACCAGAGGATAAGCTTCAACAGATACCTGCTTGTGGCCATACATTTCACATGAGCTGCATTGATCTTTGGCTTGCCAGCCACAGCACCTGCCCTCTCTGCCGCTTGTCCCTACTAACTTCTGCTAAATCTTCAACAGAGGCATCTGATACACAGGTAGATGTGAGTCATTTCAATCTTTTTTTAACTGAAACATCTAGAGGTCTTTGTTCAAAACTTGCTTCTGACACATACCATGGTTTATGATTACTTAGCTGATAATTGTTGGTAGAGTGTCTAAGTGTTGCAGCTACAGATATATGTTATTCAGGTTTAAGATTACTTGTTTTTGGTCCACATGCTCATTATTAGTGGGTATTCAACACATTATGTCCTTAAATTCAAATTCCAAGTGTCTACATACTCAACTCATATATATAATTTGATTGTTAACATCAGATACTGGATTATACTCAATATTTAGATGTTAACAGTTAAAACAATGTACTGTTTTAATTATTGATCATACATGAGCTTTGAGACAGATACTGACAGAAATGCTTTAACAGAGGCCACAGAGCAATGAAGAAACACAGATTATGGAACTATCTGAATCAAGACCTACTAGGCATCAAGAAACCACTGTCCTCCAGAATGACTCTGGAGAAGTTGCAGTCACCGCTCACCGCATTGATGTTGAAGGAGAAAATGAGCAAAACAATCAGTAGAAGTATGAAGATGTGAGAGGCTCTTTCTGGTAATTTTCTGCTTTTTCATTATTACTTTCGAGATGCAAGCACCTGGGAAAGGGAGGGGGAAAGGAGGTTTGGTGGAGGATCAACACTTCCACATCATCACACAAGGGTGACTGTGGGTTGGGTTGGGTGTTTGATGTACTTTTTCAACCCAACCAGTTCATTCAAACAATTGATTTGGTTGAGTAAATTTTTTCTTTAACCCAACCCAACTCTACATATGAGTGGGTTAGGTTGGGTTGAACCTATTGAGTCGATGTACATTTTTGAAAAATAAAGTTTAGCTTCTGATATTTATTATTATTGTATTGATAATTTAAAAGAGAATGGTCTATTAAAATATTAATCAAAATTTTGGGATTAATTGGGAAGGTTTTAAAGCTTGTCGCAGCCTTTGTTAAAGGATAAAAATTTAGTGTGCTCTATCCTCTTTTTCCTTTAAAAATTACCATTTTAGTTCCTAATATTGTAATCTGTTAATCAAATTAATCCTTAACATATCAGAGACTAATATGAGTAATTTGAATACAATATTAGGGACTAATTTGATAGTTGAGAATACAAAGTTGGGGACTAATTTGACTAAAATAAAATATTATAGGACTAGAATGGTAATTTTTAATTGTCAGAGTATTTGTTCAGATGGTTATAATTTTAGGAACTAACATGAGAGTTTACTTATTGGGATACAAAATCATTCATACTTAGTCGCTTAAGTTTTTGAGGGGTTGGTCATTATTGTAGTGTAGAGCCTCTAGAAAATTAGGAGATTATTGGGATACAAAAACAAAATCTTGGTAGTTTCTAAAACTATTTTGTAACACATTGGTTTCTCAAAAATAACGGCAACAAACTGTAAGTTGATACCTATTATTATTATTATCTCCTCTTTTTCTTTTTATTTTTTCCATTGTCATTGTCTTTTGCTCATTCATGAAATTGATTCTTGTCTATCGTTCAAACTTTACATTCATTGAGAATCTGTATCAAGTTGCTAGTGACTTCTATAATCACATTCTTGAAATCCAGATCTTGTGACAGCCTCATTATTTCCAACTCAGCAATGTACACACATGTGCGCAGCAATCTGCATCTAGTGACAGCTTACACCTTCCAACTCATCTATGTACGTGAGAGCAGCAATCTACATGGATGAATACTTCAGCAAGAAAGGTCTTCATTACATGAGCTACATCTTTGATAGCACATATTTGGGTTGACACATAATTGTGGTAACATAATGGAATACTGAATGGATCTTGCAAATATTCTTTCGGAAGGGAGGATTGTCTCGCAACATGGCTTTGGACTGGTTTATCTTGAGTTAGAGAGTACAATGCTAACGCGTGTTGGTTCTACAATGAAAGAGTCTTGGTTTTTAAACATGTTGATTAGTCTCATATCTGAACAATGTACTGATAGTTGCGGGTAGAAAAACGCTATCATTATGAGCTTTCTAAGAAGTTTGAAGAGATTAATATTTTTGTTTGTTAAAAAGTGGATTGGAAGAAAAAAAATGAAAGCAAACAAAAGCATGTTACTAGAATTCTCAAAATGATGTAAAGGGCGTAGTATTGGACTTTTACAAATTTAAATTTAATGATACTTATAAATTAGAAAAGATACATAAAATTTTAAAATAGAAAGAAACGAGTACAGCGTGTAGTTGATAATTGATAGTTCTACTTTCAAGTAATCATCTTTCATAACTGAAATTTGCAGACCAAAACGTATTTTATTCTCTTTTAAAATATATTTAAAACTCTCTCCTACTTGTAAAATTGCGAAGATAGAAATCTCCCACAATAAAATAGAAAGACATATAGGGATAAAATAAGTAAGACTAAGGGGTTCTTTGTACGATGTATTACCATTATAGGATAAGCTAATACTATACGTTATGTCCTTATCCATTGTTTAGTGGATAATATATTGCATAACCTTATACGCCATAATCCTTTATATGTCAAAATGCTTTATAACTTAATAGGATTGGGAAGTCGTATTAAACCTAATTAGCTTCTCATGTATAAGATTTTTTAAAAAATATTTTATTAAAATAAAATAATTCTTAAATAAATAATAATAAAATAAAATTATAAAAATAAAAATAAATAAAATAAAATATTTAATATTTAATAATAAATAAATAATATATAATATAAAATTATAAATTATTAACAAATAAAATATATAAATAAATAATAAATAATATGTAATATATAAAAATAAGGATCAATAACTTAAATTCAAATAATTATGATTAAAAATATAAAAATATTGAAATAAATAATAACATTTAATGTAAATTAAATTTTAATTAGTAAATATTTACATAAATATAATGTTTGAAAATTATTATAATAAAAGTTCCTATGTTATTATTATTTGATTTTATTTAATATTTAATTAAAATATTAGAATTATCTATAAATAAATAGTATAATATTACTGAACATAAAATCAAATATCTTATAGAATTACACCAAATATTGTATAATATTAAAAGTTTATCAGGTCTTATATTATCAAATCATATCTTTATCTTATACTATTTGATTATCCTATCATGCCAAACGGGTCCTAGGTTTTGGTTTAGAAAAGCTTATCTTATTACTTAAAAGTAACCCAAGTCTGGGTTTATTATCTCACATAGATTTTTAGGGTTTTATCCTGACCTTTTTAAAAGTATATATGATGCAGCGCATAAAAGCTATTTAGAGGATTACTTGGAAATAAAACTCTTAAATACACAAAAAAAAAACAATCGATTAAAATACTTCTAAATAATAAATATGACAAAAAATCATTTCTAAATAGGTCAAAATCATATATTTTTAAATACATCAAAATATATGTATTATCATTGAATTTTTAAAATAATAATAAAGTATAAATAGACAAGTCTATTGGGTCTAATAGATTTTTTCATACTTTATAGTTTGACTTTTATAACTATTAGGCCTAATAGATTTTTTGCTGGAGTCCTGTTGAACTTGAGTCCATAATATCGGTACTTTATTGAGAGGCCGACAAGGGCTACATGGGATGCCAAAGAGAAGCCGATCAGAGTAGGCTGACTTGGTCACAAAAGGGGGTACCTAGGAAAGGAGTGACCCAAGAAAGGCTACCTAGAAAGGCCAGAGTGAAGCTGCTTGGAGTGGACTACCGTGGTTGTCAGCCTTTAAATGGGGGCGGCAATGTTATGAGTCCATATGGGGAGTCATACCATTCAAGTATAACACAAAGCCTAGGAACTCCCTCACAATGTATCTAGTGGGCATTGCCACCATGATAACAATCGATTTTAAAATAAAATATAAAATTAGAGTCGTCATCAATTTTAATTTTGAAAAAATTGAAAAACCTTTAAATTTATAAACTTTTTGAAAGGGATTTGTTTTTTAGTGATTATGATTGGAAAGGCTTAAAATTTAATTCCATTGCACCCCATCATATAAATACGGTTACCCTAAGCTTATCATGCAAATTTGTTTATAATTTTAATAATATTTAATTTTCCCTTAAATGATCACAATTATTTACAAAAATAAAATAAAATGAAATGAAATTAAAAAAAAAATAAAAATAAATCAGAACACAATTTAATGAAAAATTAATTTTGACTTTATAGTTATTTGCAGGTCATGTATCCTCCAATGAGTTAAGCCACGTCGTTTTTAGAAAATAAATATATGTTAATTGATTTTAATTAGAGAAAAATAAATATGTGTTGATTGATTTTTTAGTTTTTAGAAATGAATTTTATGAAGAAATTAAAACTCATTTGCTCAGGATTTAGGATAGTATGACTATACAATAAACCTTTACATTCTTATAAAACTTAAGGATAATAAATTATATATCAAAATCATAAATTATTACATGAATTGAATTATTATTTTTTGACAAGCTCTGACTTCAACAAAATGAGTTCAGAGATGGAAACACACAATTAAGCAAAGCGTGCACACACACACTATAACACACTAATACACGGAGAGAAAGAAAGAGTCAAAGGAACCGAGAGACTGAGAGGGAGAGCTAGTGAGAGAGCAAAGAAGAAGGCCATGCGGCTGTGGGTGCGGCAGCACACATGGATCGGCCAACGTTCTTATTTTGTGGCTATGGGGAAGAGGCATGGAGACTGGGTGATGCGGATCGGAGACAGACCCGTGAAGATCCGCCGCGGAGTTGGGACGCGAGGCGGCGCGGCGTACTCTCGCGGTAGCTAGGAAGAGGAGCGGTCCGCCGCGGAAGAGGAGACAAAGATGATGCAGATCCGGCGGAGGGAAGGAGGAAGGAGACCGCATGATGGATGGCTGAGCGGCGAAGGAGTTTGCACGGTGCGCGGCGCGGCGGTGCTGAGCTGTGTGCGGTCAGGGGAAAGGAAAGCGGTAAGAGGTCGGATGGGGCGGCGCGTGGCACGCGACGCGGCGGTGCTGAGCTGTGTACGGTCAGGGGAAGGGAATGCGGTGCGAGGTCAGATGGGGGTAGGCACGGCGGTTAAGGGATGGCGGTTCAGGCGTGGAGAGCAGGCACGGTGGTTCATGCGTGGCGGTTCATGCACGGTGGTTAAGGGGTGGCGGTTCAGGCGCGGCGTTTAGGCGTGGAGAGCAGGCACGGCGGTTAAGGGGTGGCGGTTATGGCGCGGCGGTTCATGCATGGCGGTTCAGGCGCGGCGTTCAGGCACGGAGAGCAGGCATGGCGGTTAAGGGGTGGCGGTTCTGGCGCGGCGGTTATTGCGCGGCGGTTCAGGCGCGGAGAGCAGGCATGGCAGTTAATGCGTGCCGGTTCAGGCGCGGAGAGCAGGCATGGCGGTTAAGGGGTGGCGGTTCACGCGCGACGTTCAGGCAAGGAGAGCAGGCACGGCGGTTCAGGCACGGAGAGCAGGCACGGCGGTTCAGGCGGTGGTTAAAGAGCTTCTCCGCAACGGGGCACGGATGGGTGTTCGGTGTGACAATATGGTTTCTCTTTTCTATTTCCATTTTTATTAGGTTCAAATATTTGTTGGGTGCTAGACTGAGTTTTATGATGGTGGCTGTAATTGATGATATGGTAGTGATGATGGTGAAGGAAGAAGGCTATGTTGTATTAAAGGTGGCTGTGGAGCAAGGCTATGGTTGGTAGTGATGATGATGAATGTGAGAGTAAGGTTAGCTGAGATGTATCGAAGAAATTGATGGCGGAGGGAATGGATTGAAGGTGGAGTGGGGTTGTGTCATGAGACAAGCTATGAAGATGATGTTGGTGTGGTTGAGTCCCCGACTCCTCTCCTCTTCTGTTGGTGCTGATGGGTATTAAAGAATGGTCATCCCCTAAGGTACAGCCTGGCTGCCATGAACGCAACTCATCCCTTCGCTGTATTTTCCATGAATGGGGAACCGAATGATGATGTTCCCCTTGCTTGATTTCCCTTTTCCTTTTTTCTTTTGTTTTGCTTTGTGTCACGGGTTCACAGGCTTAGGACTCAGAACAAATGCACAGCCCTTTTTTATTATTTTTTTTTTAATCTGAATTAGTGGCTCAACAAAAGTGGTGGGCTGCAATAAAATGAAACTGAATAAAACGTCTTGGACAAAACTGAAATGGGCTGGACAAACTAGATTGGGCTGTTTATTGGACCCTCTTTTATTATGCAAATAGATAAAAAGATGGACAAAATATGGTGTTCACAACCAATAAGCTAGTCATTTGGGTTGGGCTCTCATTTGGGCTTGACTGCTTGAATCATACCGGTGGCTTAGCTACATACTTGGATAGTGTCTTTAAACTTCATTGTTTCATTACATTACTAGTGATTCCGACCGAAATAAAAAAATTACATTACTAGTGATAAATATGCCGAATTATCGACCAAAAACAGAAAATATATGCTGAATTCATCGGCAACTTCTAGTCTGAATTCTTTTAACTGCAAGGGGTATCTCTCAACAACTCCCATTGCTTGATATCTTATTATGTGCTATAAGCCTTCTCGGTCCAAATGGATACCAATTGCTAAATGGCGATAAAATAACGTCTACCATATATTGCTCCGCTCATGCTACCCTATGTGAGTCAGATTCTATATATAAGCGCTCCTCTACTGCATTTGCCTTGTGTGCCAGGTGAATTTTCTATCATGACAGTGGACAGAAGCCTTCAACAAAATAGGAAATTTGTGCTGCTACTACTTAAATTTTACTTAGCTAAGCCTTGGGCACATAATAAGATGATTTAAATTGCTAACAAGTAAAGGAGGCAGATGTTTCAAATTGTGGATTTTTTTTGCTTCTTAAAACTCTAGCAATACCAGTAGCACTCTTTACATAGCAAGCCCATTCATAAGCTATGTCCCAAATTTTATGGTGCTGACAAGCTCATGGACAGAATTGTATATGTTGCTCACAAACTAGAGCTCCCGCTTAAGAAGTGCATCCACCCTCAGGCTTCATTAAACCTCATGCGCCATTGCTTCACTCGGGTGGAATTAAGCTTATCCCTGAAGCTATATTGAATAGAAAGACAGTAAGGTAAAACAAGGTCTTCAAGCAGCTACTGAGGTCCCTGAGAAGTGGCAAGGTTTTCCTCTTGAATTGGTCACACTGGAGTTGTATTTTGAGCTGCAAAGTATCCTCAGTTGCAACCTTGAGGACAAGGATGTCCTTGTGGGGAAGGATTTGATTCAATGATTATGCACATGGGGATCCTACACTCAACAATCCTCTTTCAATATACTGGAGTTTCGTTCAACTATTTTCTCTGTTGTTTAATTGTTTGCACATCAACAATGCTTAGCTACCTAACAAACTCAATTTTACAAGTCGGTACACACTTTCATTTTTTGTTATTTTTCCAATTTGGTAGATCACTTACACATTTAGCGAAGTGTAACACAATGAGGCGCCAATGAACAAAAATAGTTTCATTAGACTACTATTTCCCGTATTATTAGCAATTCATTATACTTGAGCTGAAAGAAACTCCAAAGTTTTTATTTATTTATTTATTTATTTGTTTCTATTTCTACCATCCTATATCAACATGCTAATGCAATCGTTCATCAACCATTGTGTCTCTAATACTCATCCAAGCTAATTCGAACTATCGACTAACATCCTAACCAATCTGAGTCATCATCATACCAATTGCTAGGGCTTAATCAAGGGAAGTCAATTATAAAGAAAACACAGCATAGAAGCACAAGAATTTAACAAATGTTCGACAACTCACATAAAAAACCCAATAAAGAACAACAATGGAGTCCAACAACCAAACTGGTATCCATCCCAAAGATCTTTGTACACCCTGTCATAAACTTGAAGATCCATTGCCACTGGTTCTTCTATGTCTCACTACATACCTAGTCCATGTATAGCCGAAACCCCTTGGTCCCCAAGTAAACGTTTTAGTATTCCCTAATATCCTAACTTCCAAATTTCCTAAATCTAGGTTTATCTCACATTCTTAATTTACATTCTTTAAATCCCTAAGGATATATTTGCTACCGAAAAACATGAATAAAATCAGCCCTTGTCTAATCAAGATACATGAACCAATTTCCCAACACCTTTGTGGGTAAAATGATATCATCATAATGCACTTTACTTTGTTATTAGTTAGTTGTAATTTCAACGATAAATCATGGGTTCACTAGCTAGATTACCTTCGCCAAAGGCTACGAATGACAGGCTTTCTATGTAGCCTATACAACGAGACTGAGATTAAACATAAGATTAGTTGCATCGAGAAAACAGCACTAAACTCCTCATGTTTAAGCTAATTATTCATCGCCTAAGCGGACAAACTTGAACTAACCCAGGCTCAGCTAACTATGACTCTGGACAACTGATTTATAAAGCGGCTAGAAATTTATAACCAAGTATACTATATTGGTTCCCATATCTATTACATGTGTCCAGAAGAAAACGATACTATGCATAGCACTATGGTACATTCTACCGTGTAGTAAGCATTCTATAAGAAATAGTGAAGTAATAATGTGGAACACTAATATGAAGACACGTGTCGTTAGTTTAAAGCCTCGTGCGGTAGGTGGCACTGTGTTATTTTTGCTCTTCTCTTTTAATGGTTGATTTGTCTACGGGCAATGTTTTTTGTTTTAAAAAATTAAAAAGGTCAGAAAAGGAAATGTCTATCCCCTGAATAACAGAAGGAATTCCCTAAAAAAAAAAATGTGTAAACCCCTAGCTGTCAATGGACTCATAGCCAAGCTCCCAATAGTACCTAGTTGAAGACCAAACTCAGATCTAGCATGGGTCAACATCTTGTAGTTTTCCTCTTGAATTTGTCTTATTCCAATTGAATAATAAAATGCCATATCATTTAGTTGACAGGATAATAAACATGGTGTTATTCCATTTGGATCTTCAAGATGTATTGTGCAGTATTGCACAGTCAACAAATTCAAATGGAAACTACGACATGTAATATACAAGTGGGTTTTCAAGATGTGTTGACCGGTGGTGGGGTTGCCGATGATGATGGACCAGAGAACAAGGAAGTGCTGAAGCCTGGAGGGTAAAGGTGGTGGCAGGGAATGTGACGATGATGACAGAGAAGAACTTGATGAGTCAGAGAAAATGAAGGTAAAAAAAGATCTGCAAGTCAAAAGGACATGGAGGAGCTGCTATTGTCAACAATGGAGGTTGGGGAGACAACGACTGGAAAGAGGAAGGGGGTTGGATAAGTTAAGTGCTAAGTTAAAAATGAAAAGGACTAAACGAGATATGCTTCTCTTTAAAAAAAAGGCACCGTGATTATTATGCATTAAACGTTGGTTTTTCTAATCATCATTCAACAAAGATTTCCAACCTTGGTCAACTATTACACCCATCAAATTGCCCTCAACCCACGTGAGGAAGGAACCATTCCTTATAGAGTGCTTTCTGCACCGTAGAACGCACCTAGCACTAATATATTGATCGCTAGAGTGAGTCAAAGTCGCTAGAGTGACCTACTGCAGAACTCAAGCTGGCTATTTCTTATAAATGAAAAGAGACTCTAAGGTCTAAGCTTTCAATGTAAATTTCCAAACGAAGAGTTCTCTTGTCTATATACCCATTCTGAAAAGGCAAGCACTTGGACTGCGTTTTAAACTTTTAATTCCAAATTGAAGTATAGTATTGTCTGATCAAGATCACAGCATCTTGATGTTTCATGTGCTCTTACAATATTACATGTTACATGTTCACTGCCACAGTGAATTCCTCCCCACAAGCACACTTTATCACATGACGGATCTCCTGTAAAATCAGAGGCATCGGTGAATGCATTGGGAAAGTTTTTAGGGAATTTTATTTTCATATATAACAATGAAAAGTTTAACAAAATATTGCCACTTTATAGTTCCTATTTTATGCCCCGATTTGATGACAATACTATAACTATTTCATTGATTATATTAGGTTTACTTATTTTTGTAAAGATTTCCAGTGCATTAAACATTTTTTACCTTGAGTTTCTCAACTTGTTTCTCCAGAGACTGCAAGAACTCAGTTTCTCCAGCTTTGTCTAACAATAGGGCGTTATATTCCTCTTGAAGAGCCGTTAGATCTACTTCTTTTAGCTCTGGCTAGTGTAGCTCATTCAATAGGAAGAAAGAATTGAATAAGATATTTTAAAAAATCACTTAATTAAAAGCCATGAAATTATAATAGAAAGAATATATAATTTGTAAATGTCTTCCACTCTACCATCTGAATAAAGAAACATTATCATAATAATAACACATATCTTAATAATTCCAGCAGAATAACAACCAACCTTGAAATCATTTGTCTTGCACTTCAGATCCTCAATAACCAGTTTCATCTGAGATGAAAAAGAAATTATCGTATGATGCAAAGTATATGAAGGATACAACCATATTAGCACAATATAAATCTAAATTTCCCCATTCTGATTTTAAAACCAGGGTGAAAGAAATCCTTATATCTGATTAAAGAAGTTACATGCAGATGCATATATAAGACTCTCCACTCCATGGTTATGCTTTGGGGCCATTTTTTGCATACCTCTATTTGAAAAATAACTACTTGAAGTAACCTATGGAGAGAAGGGGGGGGGTGTTGGGAATGATTGCATGTAATCAACTTCGTGAAAGCTTGAAAATTGGCAACTTTAAAAGTTGTGGAGAACTTTTTCTGTGATTAGCACTAGAGGCAGCACAAAACTAGAGAAAGCAAGAGGCTAAATTGAAGGTACACTATTTGCCACTCTTGCACCGATGTTTCAATTAAAAAGCACGTGGGTCAATATGAATATGATCAACTCCATTTGTATTAATAAAGCCAATTTTACAAAAAGTCAGCAGACCCAAGTTCGAAGACCCTGACTGCAAGTATATTAGCTACACAACATACCCTGTTTTCATGTTGAATGCCTCGCTTCAACTCTACTCATTGTCATGGGGGATAGGACATGCCATGTACATATTCCACTATGAATTATAGAAAAAATGGTTGAAATAGTAAAATCATAGAAGTGTAGAAAGTAAAAAAAAAGAAGAAAAGTGATAGAAGGAAGATTAATTTGGAACGAACAGATTTTGGAAAAATACAAGGGACAACACACAGGAGAACTAAATCAGATTGAAATATAATTCATGCAATTATAAACATGACTTTCAGTTTCTAGTATTATTGAAATGTTTTACCATATGCTATAAAAACATGTTACACTAAGCAAAATAAGTAAATGAAAACCATAAGGACAACCTAGTGCACAAGGCTCCCACCTGATGGGGTTTGAGAAGGTAGATATACGCAGTCTTACCCCCACTTTGTGGAGAGACTGTTTCCATTTTCTAGAAATTAAACCCATGACCTCCAGATCACAAGGCAGTAACTTTATTGTTGCGCCGAGACTCACCCTCAAGTAAATAAAAACCACAAAATCGAAAAATTAATATATCACAGCCTACTAAGGAAGCATCATAACTGACCTTGTTGTTCTCCATAAGAACCTTGGATTTCAAAAGAAGAATCTCATCAAGCCTTGCTTTAGCTGAATCCATTTCGGCAAGCAAGTTCTTCCTGCATCACTCCCCTGTCATGCACAGATAAATTACCAGATTCCAACTCCATGCAGCATACATGGATGAAAGAAGTAGCCTACCAGGTTATCAATGTTGAGGTTACCATCAGCTCCAGCCATCCCTGCATGTTAAAGTTCATGAAATGAAGCTATGATATCAAATTTAGTTTTGCAAAGAAACAAGGCTTTGAATTATAAAATGTTTGTGATTTGTAACCCATTGATTTTTCCCCATCCTAAAATTCATAGCAAACAAGAAAGAGATGGACATTCAATTCAGTGTTTCAGCCAAGACAGAATAAGGTCCCTACTCCTTTCTGATTTTGTTGTGGCCAGCAGATAGAGGGTATTCATTGGCTGGTTTGAGTTCAAACTAAAACTTAGCTAACCTCCAGTGGTTCTTAAGGAACCATGGTATCTTAGGGTACCAATCAAACTAGGTAATAGACCATAGACACTCACAACTCATGCATCTTCAGACAAATGAACAATGCATTGATCATCCATTGATATTAAATTCATATACAAGCACTTTATCAACAACACAATTTCCACTAGAAACCTGTTATATTTTCTACAATAAGGTCACTGCAATATCCACAGAAATCTTTATCATGAATAGCGATGCCCTAATTGCAAATTCTTATAATTCCCAGTTAAAGAAAGTATGACAAAAGAACCAAAACAATAATATTGAAATCAACTGGTTAAAATAATATTCTTGGATTCCTTCTAGTTTTTTTTTACCCGACCTACTTGGTTTCCTTCTAGTTATATGGTGCATGAATATAACATGACGTCTAGATTCTAGATCTTATAATGACTTTTCATCAAATCCAATAGGTACTGTATTGTGATATGTGTGTGTGTGTGTGTGTATTAATTATCTACATAACCGAAGGTCAAACATCAAATGGCACAGTAAGTGACCTACAGTTCAGTGCTGTAAAAAGTAATAAAAAAGACCAAGGCTTTTTTGTTTAGGTGCTTGATTACGTGGATCAATTGATGTCATCAGGCTCTATCAAAATATAAAATTTCAGTCAAAATAATTTAGAGCAAGGTCTTTGATAATGGCTTTTGCTAATGTCTTCATAGGTCTTCATCAATCCTGTTTAATCATAACATCTTCTATTTGACCCTCTTTTCTCACTAGAACCTTTGTTCGTTATGATGCTTCTTTTTTTATAGAATGATCAAGTATTTGGTAGAGGAGGCAAACTCGATATTTCATCCTTTCTGGCAATGTACTTCATTTGCTACCCCCATTTTGAAACCAAAATGCAATTCTTAAACTTTTTCAACTAGGAGGATTTATTGTTGTTTCCATCTACCAAAGCATATTAAAACAATAAGAAAACAAAAAATAAACAGCACTGATCATACTCATATAACTGATCACAAGTCATTTTGCTCAATGAAAGTGCAAAGCATCACAGAAGTTTAGAACGATGCCTTCAATTTTACTTCTTTGCATGTCAACTTTTTCCTTGACCTGCATAAGTTCAAAGTAAAAAATGATTAACTGAAGCTAGCAAAGAAAAGAGATAAATTAAATAAACAAGACCTGCAATTAGAGGAAGTGGTATTTTTTTTCCACATTGTTCTTCCTTTTGCTCAATAATTTATCAGATAATACTACTCCTTGATAAGGGAGAAAAAAAGAAGAAGCTCAAGAAGTTTGTTCAAGCATATACGGATATTATAGATAAGATATTTGTACAAACGAGAAAAGACATACCAGCTCATGGTCTTTTGGGTCACTACTGATCATCTTAGCTCTGATCCATTCCTGCCAAAGATTTCTATTCATTCGATAGTTTCAACAAACAAAATAAAAGAACTCACATGAAGATTCAAATGCAGAGTTGGTCACACATAGGATTAATGGGACAAAGTCAGAAAAAATAGATTCACTGTGTGCATGAAAAAGTTGGTTACAGAAGTGGCTTAATAACACTTAAATCTGACACTCCAAATACCACTATAGTATTTTCCTCACTAAGGTATGCACTTTGCACCCTACATGCATTTCAAGAATCTTACATGGACACATCGACAAGTGTTTCTACACTTTTCTGCTCTATACCACCACCAAAACCTAATTTCCATGCAGAACATGCATTTCAAATTGCTTGTTTCTCTGACATAATTACCCCTTTGACGTCAACATATGCAGGCAAAAATTCGAAGATATTACTTCATGCGTTGAGCCTGATGCTCCAAATGTGTGAGCTCAAATGTAATATTACTAAGTAACAGGGTAAAGTACAATAGTAATACACATAAAAGAGGAAATATGCAAAGTATTCTACTCCTATGCATATCTCTAGGCATCATTTATGAATTATGACAAAAAGGAATGAAAAATCCAAACCTGTTGCTTCTGCAATTTGGCATTCATGTCCTCTACAACCATGCTATAGTAGGCTCTAATAGAATAAAGAAATTTAGATGGATAACTGTCAAATGTATGAAATCATTCACTTAGCATCTTCAGTTACCTCTTCTCTGAAAGTTTGGCAGATAACCCAATTCTCTCTTGCTGAACTAGTTCCAGAGTCTGTTGGTAAAGAGTCATGAACAACATGAGCTAAACAACAACAACAACAACAACTAAGTATTGTCCCACTAAGTGTAGCCAGCTACATAGATTAAGTGACGCACAGAGCTCTATCTTATATTATGAACAACATGAGCTAAAGTGCATAAGATATCAGGATTTTTTCCTCCTTTCCATGTCACTTTTTCTGTTTTATTTCTTCATTAAAATGTACATGTCAAGGCAAGAAACAAGCTCCAAAGCATTAATAACCAATCATGTAGCCCCGTGTATACTTATCAAGTTTTCACATCCCCAAATTAACTCTACCAGAGAATTTAATTTGGAAATCAAATAAAAAAAAATTCTAATTTTCTTAAGCCGTTGTTGAACTTGAAGAGAAAAATTTCTAGCTACTAGGTTTGAGTTTTGTAGAACAACTAACAACTTCAAGTGTGTATTAACCAATTAGGATGCGACTTTATACATAGATGAAATACATAAGTTTATGCAGGTAGCATCACTATAACCATAACAACATATCATTCAATCTTACAACAGAGAAAATAACTAGTTCGGTAACAAAAAAATGGTTTCATCACACTTGAGCTGCATTGCTCAGTTCACTCATTTTCACAATTCAAATGCTAATTGCTATGAAAAGATTAACATGACCAGGATTACTGTCCAAATCGCACATAAAAAAAAAAAAGGAAAAAAACAACGAATATATATAATAGTGATGACATTATGTACAACTTGGTGAGATAGCTAACAACACGTAGAAAAACAGGAATAGCCTTTAACCTGGGTAAGCTTGGAGATATCAGACTCCGAAGAGGCAATCTTCTTCTGATTTTCCAATATCTTTGAGCATATCTCGCCCTTTACCTTCTTCATCTGCTCAGTATCTTCCTTGATTCGCGTAATTTCAGATTTCGCTACATGTAATAATATAAGCATTATAAGAAATTGCTTCACAAATAAGTCTATATTTTAGCAATTTTGGCATAATTTACGTCTTACTAAGAATGTTAAAGTGCTCTAAATCTGAACATATTTAATCTTGTATGCTCCTGGAACATATTCAACGTGTGCTCCAAGAACATGCACAATCGTTCATTTTAAGTTTTAAAAGTTATGTCAAAAAACACTAAATGAATGACTGTGCATACTTGTGGAGCAAGTATCAGATGTATTCAGGAGCATGCAAAAATATCTTAGAAGAGAGAGACCTGAATCGATGTCTTTTTCCAAAGTGCGTGCGTTGGTCAATTGCGTTTCCTCTTCTACTGAGATCTTCGCCGCTTGATCCTCAACATCTGAAAATTCAATTTCGGTTCTGATATTCAGATCCAAACAAAAGAAGAAGAAAAGCAAGAATGGTTGTGAATGGAATGGTACCGTTCATTTGAGAGCGCAAAGTCTTCATGCAGAGCAAGTACTCATCCATCTCCTTCACAATCTCAGAGAACGAACGATCGATTCAGGAAAAAGAGTTTTGCGGTGAAATCAAGTTGCCGTGGCAGTCGACACAAGCTAACTGGGAATTTCTGAGAAATTTTGGAGGGAAAGGGTATCTAATATCTAAGGCTATCTTTGGGAGTTATTTAGGTGGCAGAAGAGAAAATGACTAATAAGTAATAATGGAATAATGGGATGAAAGATAAATGTGAAGGGTAGGCAAAAAAAAGACTATGTCACCTTGTTTGAATATTGGATTATTTCTGCCTTTAACTCCCAATTTGGAAAGTTAAAAAAAGTATGATTTTGAGTCAAAAAAGAAATTATATATTTTCTAGCATTTTTTTTTCTAAAGTTTAATTTTGATTTTGATGCACTACTTTTTTTGTTTTATATTATTATCTAATTAAATATCTCTTTTTACATTATTTTTTGGATAATAAGAGTGAAAATTAACTTAATTTTATTTATCTGATCTTATATTTATATGATTTATAGAATTATTTTACATTATTAGTATATTAAAATTAAATCCTTTTTGCTCAAGTGTGTATATTTGGTTGAGTATATTTTGTACTCAATGCAAAATATTAATTCTTCACTATCACCACTTTTAATTAATCTTACAATACTTATAAAATATATTTGATCAACCGAAAATAGTACGTTGTTATATTATCTTTTGAAGGGCATAATTATAGTATGTAGAACATATACATGATCTTGTGTGAGGTTTACAGTTCAATTTTAATATAGAATGAATAAATCAACTCCAAATTAATATTGTGAGAGAGAAATTGACTCCTCATGATTTAAAAATCTCCATGTGTTAACTTATCATTTTAACACTTAATGAAAAACCATAGGAGGACCATTAAATTGCAGATTGAATTTTCTTTAGTATCAAATTTATGGAATCATAAAACCCTAATCTCCATGTGATCTCTCTCATCCCTCAATTTTCACAAATTAAAAACATTAGCCTCTTTATTAACTTATCATTTTACCACCTAATGTAAAATCATTATTAGACTATTAAATTGTTAATTTGACTTTTCATTAAGATTTAAAATTAGATATTACTAATCATTTTCATTAAAATGACCATATTTTTTATTTTTTTTATTAACCGTGTTAATGCATCCTCAAACCTAAACCACATCCTTTATACTACCACAAAATTTAATGAAGTATCATCATCAATTTAACAAAACACATGTACTTCTTTTCTTAGTAATGAATGCGAATTTACAGAAAAAGTGCCATGAAAAGATTTTTAAATTTTAAAGAACAAATTTATTCCTTACAATATTAATTCCAAACATTTAAGTATTTTGTGTTAAATATTAAAAAAAAAAACAACTAATTAATCTGCCTATGATTGACTAATTGGCATCAAAGAAAAAGTGAACAAACATAGATATACCAACAATAATTTCAAACAAAACTAAATAAAACTGATGTCATAAATAACATTTAGGGAAAAAGTTAGTTAAAAAAAGAAAAACATCCATTGTCTAATGGAAAGAATTGGTCCTCTGAACCTTTGATATAGGTTCAAATTTTATTGAAGGCAAACTATGTGCATTATATATAATTGAATTTCTCTATATATAAAAAATATATATATTTAGAATGATTTGAATTAAATAAGAGATTTTTTTTTAGAATAATAATTAATATTATGATCTTATTATATGAGAAATATTATTGTACTCATCATTTGTAGAACAATCCTGGCACATTTCTATCTACGATTGGATGAGATGCGACCTCATTTATTTTTGACCATCTTATCAAATGATAGATAAGAGTATGTCGACGCAATATCTCATAATGTGAAGTATAAATAACACTACTCTCCGATATATTCTCCTTTCGATTCTCCTATATTCACCTCAGCTCAATAGTACCCGAGTACGAAAAGTACAAAAATTAATACATCTCCCAACACCCAAGCAAAGTAAATACCAGTGTGTGTTACAAATAACCACTTTATGTAGTTCATTTCTTGGTTTTATCAAGAACTTCAATATATCTCTTTGGAACTCCATATTGTTCAATCAGATGCTTTGCCAAGTCATCAATAACTCCTCCTTGAACCAAAACTTCATGCCCTTTCTTACCTGCCAGCACATTTCAAATTTCAGATACATCATAACAGATGCATATCATTTGATTAAATGCCAGATACAACCAGAAAACCACACTTCACAAGCCACAATACCAAATATCAGAGGGGTGTGTAGTGCTGGGCACCATCCCAGGGCCAGCATCAATAAAACACTGATGAAGTAAAAATGAAGGATCCGTTTGGTTTCTATTTTCATTTCCTGTTTTCATTTGAGATTTCTATTTTCAGAATTTTGTAAAAGAAATATAAAAACAGTGAAGATAATAAAATTATGAAACATATGCATCAAATTACCATGCAGTTGCCCTCCCTACATAGTCAAGAGAGACCAACATACTTATAGTACTTAAGCTCCCGCTAAGGTTTTCTCAAGTCTACATCAGCTTAGTTTCAAAAACAGCCCCTGGCCCTCTAAGCACAAGGGTATAGCAGCACGTGACCTCAACTAGTGTAGCTTTGGTGCCCCCAACAGTAAGACAAACACTAATTTCCACCAAGGAAGCACCTATACAACACGCGATATGGATATGATATGACATGGACACAGGGACCGGCAATTTTTACAAAATATACGATAGAATTGTTATACGTTCTATAATAAAACATAAAAATAACATACTATAATGAAAAAAACCAAATCTAAGCACTCTTATATCTAAAAAAACACCCCATAACCAAAAATTGATCCAAAAAATTACAAGAATAAAAAAATTTACACAAGTTTTTATCCATAAAAAATAATGAACAAATGTTTGCATAATAAGAATGGAGTTTGTTGCCATGTTTAGTGGCATGCCAACTTCGAGATTGGAGAGATGACGCGGCACAGCAGGACACCCTTGACACAGGTATCCGAGTGTCGTCAAAGTGTCGGTATCAAAAGTGTCCGACATGGGTGCAGCAATGTTTTTGGAGCATCTATGCTTCTTAGATTTCCACTGGTAATTATTTGTGTCTTCTCATTAATATCTCAAACGTGTTACCTTTGGGGTAATCTTTACTATGAGAAGGAACTGTCTGACTTGTCAGAAGGCAAGAAAGACCAACAAAAAGGAGAAAAGAAAGAGTGTATAGCAGCTGGGGACTACAGAGATTTGATATATTTTCTCTTTCCAGATTTGAGACCAAAATGAGGTTTTGATAATGTCAGGTATCCGCATTTTATCAATCATAGAAAAAAAAAATCTATACAAGCGTAGACAAAATCAACACCACAACATGTGATTGAATTTAAGCAAAGGAAGCAGTAACTAACATGCATTAGGAAAGTAGAGACACTTATCCGATTATATATCCCACATTTCTTGAAAACAAGCACAAACCAATATATAACTTCCAATTTAATGTGACCAAAAAATACCTGGTAGTTCTTGAACAGTGGTACTGCAAGCAAACTTCTTCTGTAGTTCTGATGCTAATGCTTCAGCATCTATAAGAAAGCTTTCCATACCAGAGAGTTTGGTTACCTTCTTGTTACCTTGCCGCCGTTCTGTCAGTAACTGAATTGTTTTAAGGGCACCTTTACGAACTACAGATTCATTTCCTCTGGTCACAACATGGTGAGGTTGCATGCGGCTCACAAATGTTGAGCCTAAATCTTTCTTGTGAATTTCTGTAGGAAATGTTCCTTTTTTAATAGCTCCCTTGAACAATGCATCACATAATACAGCATCTAGAACCACAATTGATTTATTTGCTGGCTTCACGAGATTTTCTTTTTCAATGTATTTGAAGACAATATCAGAAGCTTCAGAAGCACTATAAAGTTTCCCTGTATCAGCGCCTATAGATGAAAATATGGGATTGACATGTACACTTGGCTTGTAGATTTCAGCAACTTCAAGAGTTTTGGATGACCGAATTTCATTGGCAGAGTGAACACTGGGCTGGTCACTTTTCTCCACTGGCCTTTTTTCAGGCTTAAAGGATGAATAATCCGCATGGTTTCGATTTACTGTTAATAGCATGGTTTCTTTTTTGTATTTATCTTCTTTCACTGATATCTGTAAAAAATGTAAATCATGAAGAAAGAATCCAGATACCACATTGCTAATAAATCTAATGCAAAAGCATTACTAGCAGAGGACAAATTATCAATAGTACACATAAAGTACATGTCAAAAAGGTCCATAAACTACTTACACACAAAACATACATACTAGTCAGACCTAATTTTTATACTTGGTTTGTCTCATGATGCAAATTGCTTTGACTACAATACATAAAAACACTTAAAACAAACCCCATGAATAGTCTCAAATCTTCAATATCTCATCAAACCCAAATATACCAGAAAGGTAACAATATAAGAAAACCCAAATTGAGAATGATTATGTTGGTTGGTTTCAGCCACTACAACAAAGATCCCTTCAAAAAGTATTATCATCACCGAAAACTTTGCAAAAGCTGGACAATATAGGTTGAAACTGACATCAGAAAATTTAGAATGTTGAATTCCCAGTTTCCTATTCAGACTTTTGTCATGGTAACCAATTAGGGCAGCTATCTGTTTTAATAACTTCCAGATGTTAACATACTCATGGAATTAGAACTACTCTAATCCAGTCCACTATTCCCATTTAAATTCTTCAGGAAGCAACTCTACGACTGCAAAATGTTGTCTTAGATATATTACTTTCATCATCTTGGCTTACATATCGAACATGCTGAGGAGGTTCCATACGGTCTAAATGCTGCAGTTAAAGATGCATCTTAATAGAAGAAAACTTCAGTGTTTGTTTTTGGGTTGGAAAAAAGAAGGGGGGGGGGTTGACAAGAGGAAGTACAACAAAAATCAGTGGTGCCGTCTGAAGAGAAACTTCCAACATTTATTTACACTACAAAGCAGAGACCTACTTCAGAACATTCTAGATTTTAATTTTATAAACTCCGATAACGATTGAAAGTTCTTCAGTAAATATCAGCAAGCTTCTGCTGATATTCTACTTCAATTAAAAGAAAGCAGCAGATGACTTACCAAGCCAGAGGAGGATTTTGCTTGTAACCACTTTGACAACTTCTTGTAGGACGATTTCTTGATGTCTAAAGTCATTCCTGAAGGCCTACATGGCAACACATGGTTTGACCTGCAACAGTCCAAAAAATACATTTATTACTACTTGTTAAGAAAAGGAAAAATGACAAGGTAGTAACTCCTCTAATCATCTCAAACTTCAATAAAAAATTGCCCAATAATTTGAAAGTAGGAATGCTTCATTATTCCACTGCCTCATGAAATATCCTTCCTAAAAATTTAAGCCGTTGGATAGAAGCGCAAAAGTGATTTTAATCTAAAACATGTCTTTCACACAAATGCCCATTGAGCTCTAAGCATGGATAGTGTACAGGTCTACCCTACCTAGCACTAAAATTTAACTTTTGTTTAAAGAATAGGAGCAAACAAGGATAGAATTTTAAACTAAGTTGAAATTGTGGGTGTTAGATAGCAAAGAGGAAAAAAAGAGGCTAGAGATTTAGGGTAATCTGAAAATATTGATGTATATTGTATGGTGTGTTAAAAGTAACAAACACCAATTCCTATTTATAATAATAGTAACACCCTAATCCTAATTAAATAAGGATATAATCATGAAATAATAGTAAATATCAAAACTAATCCTAAGAGATCAATAAGGATATTCCTTGATATTCAATGATATAGTGAAGATATTATATGATATCTTTTTTATTTCTAACACACCCCCTCAAGTTGAAGCTTTAAGCTTTTACAATTAAACCCTTAAAATAAAAAATGATCTCCGTTGAAGACTAGCAAGGTAACCCAAGGATGCTGGATACGTCGAAAAATATAACACAATAAGGTAGCTGCAATGACCATAAGCTTGAACAAACTGTTAGAGAATTGCATGACTAGAAAGAAGAAGGACACACAGCTATTAGGAATGAAGGCTAGAAGAGACACAATGATGGCTGGAAATTTCCTATACGTGCAATAATAGATCGCAAGAACAGTATATGAAAGCCTTGGATAGTTGAAAAATGGAAATCTAAAGAAGCTATAAGAACATATCACCAACATGACTAATAGAAAGACAAATATCACCATTGACATGATTCCAAATTGGAGGTTGATAGGAAGCACGACCAAATATTACCATTGGCATGATTTTGAATAGGAGGTTGGTAGGAAGCACAACCAAATATTCATCACTTGACAACAAAGTGCACAACGAGCAATCAGAACAGATCCACGAAGAACACGGCGAGGCGAGTCCGAGATGGATGTGCTAGCCAGAGATGCTGATGTATGCTCCGCCATGCACAGCGGTGGGTGGTTGTTCTATAGGACAAACTGGACACACATGTTGGCACATGGAAGGGTATCTGGATGCCGGTTGTAGGGTTTGACCGCACAAAATGAGGCGATCCCGATGGTGAGGTTGCCAGTCGAGAACATCACGGAAAATGTTGCCGGAGATGAAGGAAGGCGGTGAATAATGGTTTGGGCTACTAGAATGTATGACAAAGAAGGACGACACAATTGCAGGAAAGTGGTGGTTGGCAGTCTGAAACCTCGCCAGAAATTTGGCGACAGCTGAGAACAATGGTCGAACGCGGTTTGTGGCAGCAGAAAGCTGCTGGAGTGACTTACAGTGACGAAAGCAGAGGCCATAGACTACCGAAGTGATGCACGACAAAGAAGGCAGAAGGGGAAGGTTGCCGAGTGACACACAACAGTGAAGACCAGAAATGCAGTCAACGACAAAAACAATGGAAGTTTGATGTTTGAAATTACTGGAATAATAGTAGGGGGCAGAGTACAAATAATTACCAAATTTCTGGAATTTGCAGCGAAATAATGAACATAGGTCATGGTGGACCACTCTGATAGCATGTTGCAATTGTGTTGTAATTGTGGGTGTTAGATAGTGAAAAGCAAAAGAGAGGATAGAGATTTAGGTAATCTAAAAATATATTGATGTATATTGTATGGTGTGTTACAAGAAACAAACACCTATGCCTATTTATAATAATACTATCACCCCGTCCCAATTAAATAAGGAAATAATCATGAAATAATAGTAAATATCAGAACTAATCCTGAGAGACCATTAAGAATATTCCTTGATATATATGATATATTTTTCATTTCTAACAAACTACTTGATCATAAAAGCTTTGATATTATAAACCATCTTTCTCAAAAGCTTGTGAGACTTAACACATCCCTTTGAACACAAGGAGAATAAAGTTTGTAGAACTGAACATCTCTAGGTGGCCTAACATCAATCACAAGATAAGCTCTGATACCATCTAAACATTGTGGGCCCCCCCATAAGCTAGCTCAAGTGGGGAGGGATGCCAAGTATTTATAACAAGAATCTTGACCATATTCTTACCAATGTGAGATTTAACAAGCTTAATTACTCTGGTACTCCTAATTTAATCAAAATTAGATTTTTACCCTTTTCTTTTCATTGCAACAATGTTAGTGTTGCCCTCTCAGTTTCCAATGCATACAATTAAGTTCCCTTATCAATTTGACACTGCACATGTGGCAATACCCTTTCTGCTGGTCTGGATAGATTTTGATGAAGGCACACAATTATGTTAGATATAAAGCTATTTTAGGCCTCTACGTGGCAGCTTAAGCCTTTGGATAAGTTGGTTCATAACATGATATCAAAACCCTTATGACCAAATTATCTAGAGTTTGATCCTTCTTGTCCTCATTCTTAATAAAAATAAATTGAATTTCAGCACATGGTAAATGGACCTTTGCATGGTCCAAGCATCAAGCCTGAAGGACTCTTATATCAGGGGACATGTTAGATATAAGCCTATTCATGGACCTCTACATGACAGCTTGAACTATTGGGAGATTTGGTTCATGAAAGTTCACATTAAGGACATGGTAATGACCACATGACCTAACAGGTGCCCAGTCAGCATCAATTTGGCAAGCGATATTACATCAATTTTGAACCTACAGCACTAACAATGTCACAAACAAAGAGAACCAAAATTGAAATTCGATGAAACTAAAGGGATGAAAAGGGCAATTAAGCCACAACGATCCGACACTAGTTTTCGAAATCTAGAAGAAGCACAAATATTTTTATTAATATTCTAATGGCACAGACTAATGGAAGGATCAATGCATGTAATTGCAACACAAATTGTGCCTTTTCTTAATTTGCCATAGTGGAGCATCAATGCAGAACCTTGTTATCCTATTAGACAAAGCATCACAAGAGATGCATCTAAACATCACAAAATCCACTTGAAAACAAGCAAGCATGAAACAATGCAGCTGTAGCTCAAAGAAATTTTTCATTTACAAGAACTAAACAATTTATATTTATCCAACCCAAAAGTCATTTTCAAATCATGATCACCTAGACATATATGTAGAAACAAATCAACAAGTTTCACATCATGTTGAATGTGATAAGGTCTTTCATCAACCAATGAGAGTTTATTATGTGGCCTGCAAAAACTAGATTTGCTATTGCTTCTATCACCATATTCCTTTACCGAGAGAGAGGTAATTTGAGGAAGATGTTCACTTCACCTGATTAGACAACTAGCAAACGGTGCAAAGGAAAGACAATGGAAGCAAGTATCCGGTATTGTGCTTAATAGAAGCAGTGTTGTATAAAAAACTCTACATTGTCTTTTGGTTTCTATTACGACCAGCCTAATTAAATTAAATTATCATTAAAATTTTGAACTGAAACAAATGACCAACAATTTGGGCTTGCTAGATTTTTTGGTGCACACACGCACACAGACCCAGAGAGAGAGAGAGAGAGTTCATCCCACCATAAAGTGCTTCCCGGCATAGGAAGGTCTTTGTCCTTCACTGTTGTATGCAACGCTTGTAGAAGGCACTTATCTAACAGCAAATCTATCTCTGCAGTTGATAGATTATGTTGGTCATTTGAGTCATTAGCAGAGCCAGTATCTGGTAACTTCAACTCAGCCACGCCCACAGTTATTTCATTTGCAGTTTCATTTTCAGCATCATCTGGTGTTGTCAACGCAAGGCCGGAATCAGCTTGTAACTCACTTACTCCCACAGATTCCTCCACTTCACTGGTTTTTGTGTTGTTCTCTTGATCATTTGAAGTCTCACCAGCAATCTCCGTTGAATCAGAATTCTGAGGTGGTGATAATAAAGAAGGATCCTCAAACACAGCATCTTCAAAAAAACCTGCATTGGGTACATAATGGCCCTCAACTGATTCCCTGAAAACACAACCAAGCAGAAAAAATACTTCAATTATGAAAGATGTTTTACTCATCAATCAAAGAGAACAGACTCTAGATATACTTGCCAAAGCAAATCTTGATAATAATGAGTTATTCTTAATGCCTTTCCACGTAATCCAGCCTTTAATGCTCCAGCACTGCTCATTGTGGTACTCCCAACCTTCATAAGAATGAATGAAATTTTAGCAATGACTACCAGCTTACAGACACTGCCAACAGGATCAATCTTACAGTGGTGGTGATGAATACAAACAAGCAATAGAACTCACCGCAATTGGAGCAGGATTTCCAGGTACTTTCACTGCCCAAGTTTCCCCTGCCACAAATGATGGAAGACCTTCAGGAGGCACATTTATACCTGGGAACATTAAGTCTGCTCCTCCTATAACAAATCGAGAAACTTCACCACCCTTCAGCATGAAAGCAGGCAGAAGCTCAGGGACTGTCCAGAGAGCATAAACTGCAATGAAAATAGCAAAAGCGGGGAAAAAATAAAAGATGATAAATTAAACTCGTAAACATAAACCAACATTATAAAGTCTGAGTAAGATCAAAGAGAGCTATTATGTACATCCACTTGAGTAATATTACTATAGTCTCAGGCTCATAATGAACCCTACCCATAGCAATATATCAATTATTCAAAATATAATTTAAAGTTATATGCATATCAATATTATAAAATAACTGGTTGATACATGTGAAGAGTTCGCTGTGAACTGGAGTATATATCAACATTTTCAATTTTCATTTTGCAGTTCATTTTCTCAGTACTCTTGTAGTTACCGCAGCTGATATCACAGTGATATAAGTTCAATCCCACACATTAACGATCCCAAGCTAAACCACAAGGACAACACATATACCTGTGGGGTAAATTTCTGAGCCACGCCCATCGACATCGAAAAACATTGGAAAGCCTCCCTCCACGCCGTAGACGAGTACTCGGTTTGGATACTTGGCCACTGTTATCTCTGCCTGGTAGTTTCATAAGGCAATCAACAGAATAAAAGTACTGATTAGTCCATAACATCACATTCTATTACGATCACAACTCCTCTCTCCCAACGAATTTTGAAAAAAAAAAAAAAAACAAAAACAAAGAGATTAACGTAACAAATTATTGATTCTATACTTCCTCTTCTTTAGCAGTAGGTCTCAAAATGAAAGCTCAGGAGAAGCATTCAGCGCAGTACATAAAGAGAGAAATAAGAGCAGGAAAAAAAAAAAACACTTTCAAAACCCTCGTTTGAGTTATTGGACACGGAAACACCCACAAACAAATTAGTTTAGTGCTTGCTGTGCTAGTAATATCAATTAACCATGGTGTGCATATTTTTTTTTCATCAATGCAGTTAAATCATACAATTCTTCAAACCTTTATTAATCAATAGAATGAAATGAAATGAAATGAAAGTAAAGTAAGATATGATATGATATATAATATGATGTAGTACCTTGGGAGGGAGCAAGGCATCCAAGTCGGAATCGGAAGCACGTGGGAATTTGTCCTTAACGGTTCGTCTGAGCTTCTTCCTGTCGGCACCGGATAGCCTCTGGTGGGACTTAACCTCCA
Source organism: Dalbergia oliveri (assembly GCA_030441495.1). Lineage (NCBI taxonomy): Eukaryota > Viridiplantae > Streptophyta > Magnoliopsida > Fabales > Fabaceae > Dalbergia > Dalbergia oliveri. The sequence goes on from JAMLFY010000003.1 coordinate 38,764,829, forward strand.
CCGCCTTCTTGAACATCCTGTCTGGTGTTTTGTTTGTTCCTCTTCTTCCTCTTTTTCTTTTCTCTTTATCTTCTGTCTCTTTCTCTGGGTGTGTGCGCGCGTGCTAGCTAAATAGTAATGTGATGGTTGTAGAGCTGAAGGAACACTAGAATAGAGCCAGTTGGAGGATCAAAATCCAATATGTGACTAGTGAGTTGAGTTCACGCTGGGAAAGTTCTGGAGTAGCCAGCACAAGTACGCGCACGCGCACGCGCACACGTATCTAAAAATAAGGGGGTGGTTTGGATTTCTAATTTTCATAATTTTAAGAAGAAAAATATTATTTATAATCATTTGATATATGATGTTATTAATATTTCTTTAATATTAGATTGGACATATTTAACGAAGTCTATGATTAGTTGTAGATGAAGAGGACAGGACATACATAAAGATAAACAACTTTTTTAAGAATTTTATGAAAGAAAAGACCAATTCTCTTATTTGGGAACTTTGAGTTTGTAATCATAACTCACTATTATTTTAAGGTAAAAGAATAGTAAGGTGACTTATTAATCCTTCATTTCTTCTTCCACACATATTGCAACCATTTTATTCTTCATCTTCAACCCTTATTCTTCATCTTAATTAAATTATTCATGCCCCTTAAAATTTGGTGTTGAAAGTTTTGATCTTAAGATTTAATTTGAGAACTCAAGAGATGTGTGCAAGTTATGAGTTGCTGGTACTGGCCCTATTGAAATGCCCAACAGTGCAAAAACTCATGAGGGTGGCCCAGCCTTTGTGGGACAAAAAGTCAACAGCAACAGTATCAACATCGTCAAGACCAAGAATGCTGAAGAACAGCAGTGCCCAACTTCGTGGCAGCCACAATGGAGGAGGACCGAACCAGCAAGGGGACATGCTATTTTGAGAAAGTTGTATCAATATTAATTTCATGTTGTTACGCCCAAATCTAAAGTGTTGTCTTTTTGGGTTTTGCGATATTACCTACACTGTTGGGAAAGATTTTTGCAGCCCCATTTCATTGTTTTTGTATCTTTTTTGGTTTTGATTTGTTCCTCAGTAGAATGAGCTTAATTTATAGTGGTGATTAGAAAAGCTGTGATTGTTATAACATTAATATTTTCTATTACTTATTTGTATTTTATCTATCATTGTTGTGTTTGTTCTTTTGTACCATTTGTGCAAGGTTTATGCTTGAAGGAGGTGATGGTGGCTGACTTTATGATTGAAGGAGGTGGCTCGAGCTATGAGGGGGGGGTGATGGAGGGGAGACATTTGAGAGAAAGAATGGGGTAAAAGGGACAAATTGTTTGTAAAAGTAATATTTATTAATATTAAAATATAAATACATATTTTATTTGAAATTGATAATAACCATTAGATTTCATTTTTTAATAGATGAGATTTAGGGTCATATAGTTTAAACTCATCTCGTTTCAGTTAAGAACCATCGAAGGAAAAAGTGAAATTGAAAATGAAAATTGAAAATGGATTTTATAGTTTCATATTTTCAGGTATTTCCTTAAAAATTTGAAGAACTGAAAAAAAGCTGAAAACTAAAAACTAAATTTTTATAATAAAATACCAAACTGATCTGTCACTCACACTATGTTTGGCAAAGGAAAGAAATGGAAAGGAAAGACACTAGATGGAAATAAATAGCATGAAAATTTTATTTTCCATAAGTATGTTTGAATGAAAAAAAAATGAAAGGAAAGTTAGTTCCTTTTGTTTGTTTGTGTGGAAAATAAAAGGAAAAAAATAATATCAAATAACATTACCCTTAAAAAGTAATAAATAAATTTTCCATAAATGAGGTTCATGTGTAATTTTACACATAGAACTTATTCATAAAAATTTAATTTATACCCTAAGTGTTATTTCAACCAAAATATTGAGTCATGTAGAAAAATTAATAGCCTAAAAATTCCATTCATTAGAGATTAATTAGCAAATTAGTTACTTATAATATCAAACATTAACTAGTGAATAAAATATTAATAAAACTCAACCACCTTATTTTTCATGTTATTCAATAACCAAACACTATTTGTCTAACCTTAAAAATAAAAGTCAAATTTTTTTATTTTTGAATTACAATTAAATGGCTAATGAATAAAAACTAATTCTTTTTTTGGCAGCCCATGGTAAGCCCAAAAAAAGGGTAATTGAAAAGAGAAAAAAAATTAAATGGCCTAAAACTATAATCCTCAAAACAATATCAAAATTAGGTCACAAAAAAAGCAAAAATTTTAGAAGTTTTACACAGGAAGAGACTTTTCTTGTCTCTACTTTGGTATTTGAACTGATAAATCTTGATCTCATGTACTCTTTTGCTTACCCTTCCTCTTTTAGGTTGCTTTGAGCTTGACTTTCATTTGAAAAAAATAGGAGAAGAAGACGTTGCTTCACACAAGGATAGAAGGTTGTGCATCTAGGAGACTTGCAGATCGACGCGAGCATGATGGACAAGATGGAGATTTGGACTTGAGGCGGTTTGGCGATGGCGTAGAGCAAAAACACACAAAGGGGTATTGTTAGAATGGGGAAGTGTTGTGAAATTTTCCTTCACTATTCTGTCTGGTCATGGGAGGAACGAAAAGGATGGGTCCTACATGTTCATTTTCACTATTTTATTTTCTTCCTATTTTCCTTCCAACCAAACAAAGGAAAATGATATCATTCCTTTCACTTTCCTTCTCCCTCTCCTTCCTTCCAATTTACTTCCAACCAAACAAAGCGTCAAAGATATATTTGGCAATAAATTATTTCATGGGAGTTTGAAAATGCCAAATCGATCCTTATATTTCAAAAAATGAACAAATTAATCACTTCGTGCATAGAAATTGGGCACAAATTGATCCCTGCAAACTGTAATTTTTTCTTGCAATGTGATAAATCAATTTGAGACTTGTAAATTTTGAAGAACTAAATTGTCACCCGATATATTTTTAAGTGATTAGTTTGGATATATAATAACCCATAATAGTATTATAATTTTCTCCCCTTTGTTTCTAAAAGGTATCAATTTTCAAAGGATCAATTTGGATATTTAATAACTCATTAGATAATAGTATTATACTTTTTCCCTTTTATTTATAAAGGTATTCATTTGTCTCTTACAAATTTAAAATAGAGTAAATAATTTGTTATTGTAATATTTTTAATTTGATATCAATTTAATATACTAACAAAAAATTTTATATCAATTTAATCCTAATATTTTTTATTTTGATATAATTTAATCATTTTATTTTATCTCCAATTTGATTGAATGACTAAATTATATTTGAGTAAGAAATGTTAAAACTGAATTGATATTGAAACTAAAAATGTTAATAGTAGATTAATGTCAAAATTTTTGTTAGGATCCAATTGATGTCAAAATTTTTATTATGATCAAATTGCTGTCAAATTTAAAATGTTAGAGCCAAAATTATTGTTTACTCTTTAAATTAGGTTACATTTTGTATTTTTCATTAAATCTCTATTTTCTAAAGCTTATTATTTTGTTTTTGACACTAACCTTTATTAATAATTATACATATTAAGTGTTTTAATAAAATAAAATATTTTTGACTTATAATAATTTAAAATATCAATACTTACATCAAACTTAATAAGATATTCTACTATGCATTTATCCTTGATTTTGAATTGCTTGAGCATTGTGTTTGCAAATTGTTCTTACATCTCTTTTACGTATTAGCTATGAGATGTCATATGCAACATGAATAATCTAATGCGATCTTGTCGGGCATGGGCATTCCAATTATGCATTGCCGGGTGCTTTATATCATGAAATTTGGTTGGAAGTGTGGTATGGTTAATTGCTTTCACTATCAACTACCAAAAAAAAAAAATTGCTTTTACTATTGGCCTTATTCTTTCTTATCTGATTTGGTCTAGTGTTCAGTGATTGTTATAATTTTTCCTTTAATTTATTCTCTTTAATATGCAGGTTCATTGATTGTTCGAGGTTTCTATTGAACTAAGAATAATGTGTAAGTTGTGAAATGTATAAGTTTCTGTATCAAAACAATCTAACATTAAAGGGGAGACAGATGAAATTGTTAATTAGGTTTTACACTTCTCAGTAGATTATATTATCAACAATTCTCATATTTACTTTTGTGTTTTGTTTCAATGACTGGAATAATAGGGTCAAGTCGGTCCGATTATTAGAGTTTCTAGCTTGAATATGGTTTAACCAACACTTGAAGTTGGGCAAACTATTTCAAGCTGCAAGAGAATATTCAAACTACAATTTTCTCTTTTTGTTATTGTATTTTTCCTTCTTTTGAAAAAATTCATAGTAGCAAAAGAGAATTGAGAGAGAACCTAAGATGAAAAATTTTACTAATGATGGGAAAGTGATTAATATAAGTGGGATGTAGCCTTTATATAGGCTAATGACTACACCTAATTACCAACACTACTCTTAACCAAATCAACTAACTTCTAATAACAACCATATACTCCAATACCTTTTTCGGTCTTTGAAATTTGTATAGACTTTTAGAATTGGGTTCATTTAGGTATATTTTGAGTTTGGGTTTTGAAGAAGAGAAGGGAAGACTTGTAATATAATTTTACACTACAAGTCCTCTCTCCTTCTTTCCCTCCAAAATCAAACTCACAAACATACCCTTAGGGATTAAGTCATATTCTGCCTATTGATTGACAAATTCTATTATAATGGTTCAATTACATTTGTTTAATAAAAAATATCATTCATTGTTGCATTTTTCTGCTGCTGCCTTTATTTTGTTTACATTGCTTTTGGTTCCATATGCTGACACTGATGCGGCTTTTATTAATTAAGGTACCTTAGTCATGCTGTTAGTTATGCTGCTTTGGGTCTGTCATTTTGCATGTTTTTCTTGATGCAAATATGATTTGGTCATGGGTTATGGTTTGGCCATTACGCATTGGTCACATGTACTATCATGGTTTTTTTTTTCTGGTCTGTCTTTCTTTCTCTATGGTTTATTATGTATCGAACATGATTATCTTTGCTTTGATACTTTCAAAATTGGGTGGCTGAGCTTTTACTACTTATTAAAAAAAAGAAAGAAAGAAAAATAACACATCATTCATTCTTTCATACCTTCAAGTCTTATTTTATATGTCTTTTGACTTAAATGAATATTTGGGAAATATGATCAAAGCGTTCAAACTCATCATCATCCACATAGCTTAATCTGAGATTATATAGATCAAAGAATGCAACTAATATAGTTACTTAACCCTTGCCAATAAAGTTATGAGGTACGAGATATTATCGAAGCTACACTACATCTATACATATATAAAGGGGATTCTCCACAATAGTTACTCTTGGAGAACAACTTTTTTAATTCCAAGAACACCCTTCTAACACTTAAAAGATAACTACCAGTTATAATAACTTTTTTAACTTACCAATTTTTAAGTTAGTTTTTTCAATTTATTATTTCTTTCTCAAATACTTTAGAAAAATAAAAGATGCAAATTGATTACAGGCAAGTGTGCAATTTGCTAGTACATAAGAATATATTAACTTATTACCATATACTAATATGTTCAAGGTTCTAATAAGCTAATAACTATATTTATAATTTGTAATATCTCAAGTCTAGATATAAGGACCTTGAGTGACCTTCAACATTGCCCTTAAGACCATATTCTAGTTCCCATATATGCTAGGTGAATATCAACATAAGTTTTACTATATAGCTTTGTTTTATGTTGACAAACATGACCTCTATATAGTATTTTGCAATTATTTAATGCTAACTGTTTGAAAGCTAATTCAATTCTCTACAACTATTATTTCTAGCCTTGAGGCCAAAATCCAATTGTACTAAGAGTTACAGACAAATTAAGTTGCAGCATGCATAATGTTGTGCGTCCATAGCGAGACGCTTAAGGGTGAGCCAACTCGAACCAAGTGACCCCCTTTCGGGTGAACACTTGCTACGATGAACCTTCGGGTCATTATAGCAAGTGCTAGAAGTTAGAAAGTCGTAGAAACATGTTTTTATGTGTGTTAACCTTCCCCCACTATAAATTGACAAGTTATAAGCTGGGTATACGGGTCGCGACCGCGACCAACCCGTTTAACTCGCAACCCACGCAAAAATGGACCAAAAAATTTTTAACCCGTAACCCGCGACTTTTTTGATTCGCTTCGCCTAGCCGCTACTACCGGGCTTGGCCCGGGTCCACGACCAGCCGCCTGCCCGCATAAAATGAAGAAATTTAAAATCCAGTCCAACATATTGATATCAGGCTACGAGTCCAAGCCAAGGTTTCATTGGCCCAATATTCAAAGATATTGGCCAGTGGCTACGTAGTTTAGTGGCCCAATAAGGCCAATATTCATAACTCATTCTCACGCTTAGTTGCTAACCTAGACCTAGTCTCCTTCAATCTTCAGTCTCTTCACTTTCAGTGCAATCCTGTCTCTCTCAACTCACACTAGGCGCGCCCGCCATCTACCCATCTCTCATTCTCGCGATCGCCGGCCGCCCCGCCGCCTGCCCCCACGGCTCACAGCCCTCATAGTCTCGCGCTCACCCTGGCCTTGCCTAGGCCCTCACGGAGTCAAGCCCGCCCCTTCACCCTAGCCCCTCACCGCCTCGCCCTTCACCGCCTAGCCCCTCACGTCTAGCTTCACGCCAGCCCCTGACGGCCTCGCCCCCACGGCCTTGCCCTCACCGCCTCGTCCATCACCGCCTCACGCCTCGTCCATCACCGCCTCACGCCTCGGAGATTCACCCATCAGAACTCAGACTCACTCCGCCTCACGTCTCGAGCTCTCGCGGACGCCTCCGAGCGCTCCACGACCTCCCGCCGCCAGCTCTTCGACCTTCCGCTTCTCCTTAGTCCTCACACCATTGCAACTCCTCCAGTCCCATGAAACACAGGTAATCAGCTTCTTCCTTCGAATCTCATTTTTCTTTTTCTTTGTTTCTTTTTTATGTTATTTGATTTACCTGTCATTCAGATTTGAAGCACAATTTGAAGTGACCTATATTTTGGTTTTACTTGGCTTCAGTCTTCATGTTTCCAAGTGAGTGTAAATTTGTGGTTTGAATAAGTGTTATGAGTTATGAATTTTTTTAACAATTTTTTTCTTTCTTAGTGTTTAATTGTATTACTAGAATAATTGCTTAATTGATTTCCGTAACTCATTCTTTCATGCGAGTATTTATTTAGTAACATTTTTCTGAAATTCTCACATGGTAATCAGACTATACTCATAATATGACAATGAAATAATACTTAATTTGAGAAACAATTTTGGATTGTTCATTTGTTTGTAAAATTTATAGCTTGAAATTTAAAATGTTTTTATTGTGATTGTTTGGTGTGATTTAGATTGAAAATTAAATATGAATGTGTCCAAGTCAACTTGGGTTCGTCTATGCGAAGCTAGTCATACTAATTATGATCGACATGTTGATGCTGGTGTTAGTAGTGGTACTGTACAGGTGATGATAGTCAATCATCACTCCTGTTGAATCTGAAGCACTCATTCAAAAGAAGAGGATTAAAACCCTTTCATCTTGTGTTTGGCAACATTTTGATAAAATTGGGGTTGGTGAGGATGGAAAGAGAGCGCAATGCAAGGGTTGTGGGAATGCATATGTTAGTAGTGGTATTAGGTATGGAACTTCAACATTATTGCGTCATATGAATAAATGTGAGAAAATACCTAGGTTTCCAGATAGTGAGGTTGGAAAATTAATACTTGATCAAGGTGGAAAATTAAGATCTAAAAGGTTGATAACAAAGTTGTGCGTGACATGGTTGCTATGTGTATCATAGAGCATGACCTTCCATTTAATTTTGTTGAATATAGGAGGGTTAAGGAGTTGTTGAACTATCTAAATCCTGAAGCCAAGGTTTACTCTAGGCGTATGGTAACTTTGGATGTGATTAATATGTATGAGAGTGAGAAGAAGAAGTTGAAGGAAGTGTTGTCTCACATTCCAAGTAGGGTATGCTTGACTTCTGATGTTTGGACTTCTTGTACAATTGAGGGCTATATCACATTGATAGCTCATTTTGTTGATGAGAATTGGAAGCTTAATAGCAAAATTCTTAATTTCTCTCATATGCCTCCTCCTCATACTGGACGTGAATTATCTAAGTATGTGTTAAATTTTTTGCAAGAGTGGGGTATTGATGGAAAAGTTTTTTCATTAACTTTGGACAATGCTAGTTGTAATGACAATATGCAAGAAGTGCTAAAAGATAGGCTTTGTGATATGCCTAAGGGTTTGTTATGTGGTGGTGAGTTTTTTCACATTCGATGTTATGCTCATATTTTAAACTTAATTGTTCAAGAGGGTTTGAAAGCTACTAGTGCTACTTTACATAAAATAAGAGAGAGCATCAAGTATGTCAAGGGATCAGAGGTAAGAATGAATGCTTTCAAAGAAATTGTAAAAAAATATGGTGGTGCTAGTGTTGGCTTGCGTTTAGATGTATCTACTAGGTGGAACTCCACTTTTCTTATGCTTGAAAGTGCACTTCCATATCGGCGTTCTTTTGGCAATATGCTTTGAATGATCCAAATTATAAGCATTGCCCTTCTAAGGAAGAATGGATAAGAGCAAAATGTGTGAATTTTTGCGTCCCTTTTATGTGATCACTAACTTGATATCTGGATCATCCTATCCAACATCAAATCTGTATTTTAAACAAGTGTGGAGGATTGAATGTTTGCTCATTCAAAATGTGAGCAATGAGGATGCAGTCATTTGGATATGGCTTCTAGGATGAAAGTGAAGTTTGACAAGTATTGGAGTGATTATAGTGTCGTGCTTGCACTTGGATCTGTCTTGATCCTCGCATGAAGTTTACATTTTTGGAGTTTTGCTACCGAAAGCTTGGACTTGACCCAATAGCTTGTCAAGAAAAGTTGCATTCCGTGAAAGATAAATTGACTACTCTTTTTAATGAGTATGTGCAAATGTCTTCTGAGAGTCAAATAATTCTCAAGTTCAAAGTAGCCAACCTCACGCTAATCAAGCAGTGAGTGGAAATTTTGTTGGAGATCCATCAATTTCACCGTGGGTTGATATGGATGTAAGTTTCTATTTTTCACTTGTTATGTTTTCATTTTTGTGTTTGCTTATTAGAATTCTAATTACTATTATTATTTGAAAATGATATAGGAGTATATTGAATATGATAATCAAAATGTTACTGAAGTTGGAAAGTCACAATTGGATATTTATTTGGATGAGCAAAAAATGGAGTTTCAATCTCATCAAAATCTTGATATATTGCATTATTGGAAGGACAATAGACATCGATTTCCAGATTTAGCATTGATGGCTTGTGATATTTTGAGCATTCCTATAACAACTGGCATTGAATTTGCATTTAGTATTGGTTCTCGTGTTCTCAACAAATATAGAAGTTCTCTTCTTTCCAAAAATGTGCAAGCTTTGATATGTACTAGAAATTGGTTGCTTGGCTTTGATGTGCAAGGTAAATAATATATTTTCAATTCTTGTCTTTTTCCTATTGTAATATTTTGAATGAATGTGATGGTAATTGCTTTGTTTTGTTTGTGTTGTGAGTTGTAGAGCAAGAAGGAGATTCAAGTTCAGAAGAGGAAGACACTAATTCAAAAGCACCTAGTGGTGCTTCAGGTGTTATCATTGAATAATAATTTGCAATGGTTTTAGACTTTTAGTGGACTTTGAAAATATTTGTGTTCTTTACCTTATCTTTTTTATGGATAGACTTTGTAAGGACATTATATTTTTATTTGTATTTTTATGGATGGACTTTATATTTGTAAGGACTTATTTTTATGGATGGACTTTTATTTGTATTTTTATGGATGGACATTATCTTTTAGTGGACTTTGAAAATATTTGTGTTTAAGACTTTTGTTTTGGTGAGTTGGTTTATTTTATTAATTTTGGTATTTGATTTGCTTATATTTGATGTTTGATAGTTAGTAGTTATTAATTTATATTCCTTAGTAGTTTCAATATTCTTTATGATTGGAGGAGTTATATATATTTGATTATTTTGTAATTTGTATGTTATTATTTTGAAAAAATTAACACTTGGATTTTAATATTTAGAGTATTTAGTAATTAGTGTTGTTATTTGTTTAAAATTTAAATTGGATACTATAAAGAAAAATGTATACATATATATATATATATATATATATATATATATATATATATTGTGAGGTAAAATATATTGTATAAATACAAATATATAATATTTGGTATTAAAAAAGTAAAAAAAAAATATGAAAAAAAAAAGCGTTCGGCTCCTCCATGATTTGGTACACGGGCACTCCTGGGCCAAAATGGGGCGGTCCAGCGGACTTGGCCTAGGCGGCGGCCGACCAGGCAAAATGCCTTCCATTAAAGCGGACCAGTGGTCCAGGCCCAGTGTTGGGCGGTAAGCTTACCCAACAAGTCCGCATACCCACTTAGTTATAACACCCAAACACTTTTGGATGAACCCTAACCACCCTTAATAGTTCTCTTAGCTCTATACACGAATTTCCAAGCATTTAAGCGATTTTAAGGATTCCAATCGATTTCCACCAATTAAATCCTTTTGGCAAGTGTGTTCTTCATATTGGAGCCCATTCTTAAGTTTAGTTGTTATTTGTTAGCTCTAGAACCTTTGAAAAGGCTCTCAAGCTTTAAGTTTTGAGTGACGAGAAAGTAAATTTTAATAAAATATTTTGAAGAAAGGACTAATAATTTACATGAGTTTCTCAAGTCTTAAATATGAACTTTCTTATGTCACTATATAACTAACTTCTTGAAAAATTATTCATACTATCATGACTTAACATGATACAAAATTCATTCAAAGAATTTACATTTTTCAAAGTATGAAAAATAGCTTAGAAAATAAGTTACTATATCTAATATACATCAAGAAGTGACCTGATAGCATTTAGCAAGTGGGTTGAAACATTAGAAAGTGATCTGATAGCCTTAGAAAATGGTTTTTCGATGCACAAATCAAGTACATCTCTACTAATCTACATTAGAAAGAAACTCAATTGAACTAGAAGAATTCAAAAAGTGAAGAAAACTATCAGAAACTAAAGATATGATGTCAAAGAGATGATGTTGCCTTTAGAAAGCTATTGCTTGTGTTAAATTAGCTTTGTACTTGAAAAAGATACATCCTTGGTGAAGATTTCATTAGCTGAAAAATTTAGAAATCATATGTGATGATGGATTTTCTTTCTAAAACATATATAGTACACAAAAAACAAAGGATAAACCTTTTTTATACTATGATAGCTGTCACTGTCACAACTCAACCTACAACTTCTAGAAGAACAAATCACTAGATACACAACAAATGATCAACACGTATATGATGGTGATCAAATCAAGAATAAATGGTCACATTCAAATTTTTCAAGTATAAAAGCGTCATTTGTTAAAGCTGAAGAAGAACTTTTGCAAATTGAAAAGGAGAACTCAGCACTATACTTTATGAAGTCTATTCCTCATTTTGTTCTAGTTTATGAAATCCAAAACCTTTTTTCTAGGAATCATTAGCTAACACTCTCTTGTGAAAATATAGAAAGAAGTCTTTTTAGTGTTTTCCTTACCTCTGATACACATCGTAGGAAATTTGAGTGAGTTTTGAGTGATACACCAAAACCTTCAAACTCTTTTGTACCTTGATCCGTTAGTGAGTAGTTGTTGTTGATAGCTTGGAGAGGTTAGTTAAAGAATATTTGTGAGTGAGGGTTTAGTGTCCGACGACCCATTGTTGTTAGCTTAAGAAAGTTAGAGAAATACTATCTTGTTGACCTCTTTGTGCAAGAAAAGTGATTTAGTGGAAACTTTTAATAAGTTTTGTTAAGGACTGAATGTAGGCAAGCCTGGCGAACTAGTATAAATCTCTTGTGTGATTCTCTTCATACCTTATCTCTCATAATCTACTTTTTGTGTTGTTATTTTATATGTGTGACTTTATAATTATAGTTTATCACTTTCTAAGCATGCTTGTTTTCTGCACATTAGAAAGTCATTTTCTAAAGATATCTAATATGAATTTCCACCTTCAAGTCTTGGACTTGATAGAATTTGTTTAAAAGTTTTAGAAAGTAAAAAGTTCTTGAATTGAACAATTCAACCCCCTTCTCATGCATCCTTTACCTCACTTACACTTGGTATAAAAGCTTAAGCCTCTAAGGGGTTGAGCTTTCTAACGATTGTGAAAAAAATCCTTGGACATTATGGCCAAAATGCTGTGCACATTGCTAAAGGACACTCTATCAATAAGTCTCCTTTATTTGATGGTGGACACTATGCCTATTAGAGAGATAGCATGGAGCTCTTTATAAACTACACAAGTCTTGACTTGTGGGATATCATTCTAAATAGTAACTATATTCCAACTAAAGAGAAGAAAATATATTTGCTGAAGATGAAGAAGTTGGACCCTTAATTGTGAGACAAATGCCAATGAATAGATGGACAGATTAGCAAAAGGCTAAGGTTCAAATGAACTCTAAAACAAAGTATCTTCTTACTTATAATTTAAGTAAGGCTGAATATGATAAAATCATAACCTATATATGACTTTGCCAAAGAAATCAGGACAGATTGCAAATGTTTTATGAAGGAACAAATCAAGGAAACCAAAATCAACATGTTCATCAATATGAAATGTTCACGATGATAGAACATGAAAATATTGATGAAATGACTACGCGTTCATGCATATCATCAATCAACTCAAAAGCTTGGGTAAGAAGTATAGAGATGGTCAAAAGATTTAGAAGCCTTCCCTCAAAATGGCTTCCCAACATTACAACCATTACAAGAAGTTAAAGATCTTAAAACTTTTAACTTGAATGCCCTCGTAGGTTCTTTGAAAACTCATGAGGTGGTTCTACTTGAAGCTCATGGTGAAACTATTAAGAGAAACAAATATATGACTCTTAAAACCTCCCACAAGAAACAAAATCCTAGGAAAACTATGAAAGCCATAGAAGTTTCTAAAGGAGAAGAAGAATTGATGAAGATTTTGAAGAAGATGGAGATGAGATCTCAATGCTGGTCAAAAGATGTTAAGAGCTTGGACAAACTGACTCAAGAAGAAAAAGGAATCAACCTTCAGAAAGGATAAGAAAGAAGGGGAAAGCTTGAGAATGTAAGTTGTTACCAGGTTTCAAGAGAAATGACAGTTAAAGAATGATATCTCAGGTCTCAAAGGCTCTCAAAAGAAATTCACATCCAAGAAGAAAGACATGCTTAGAGTGATTCTGATGATGATAAAAAGGATTTTGAATCCAAAGATGATCTAAAGATGTTGTAAACCTATACTTTATGGCAGATTATGTCTCTAAAAAAGAGATTGAGGTAAAAAAACCTTTTTGAACCTAAAGTATCATATGATGAGCTATTAAAACTCTATGATGAGTTGTTGAAAAATTCTAAACTCTAACATCCCATTATATCTCTCTTAAGAAAAACTATCAGAAAATAACTTCAGAATTCTGAAAATGCCAAAATAAATTTTGAGATTTTAAGACATGAGAAGGAAGATTTGAAGGGAAACATCATTGTTTTGAATGTGAAGGTAAATGCCTTAGAAACTAAAGTTTCTAAATATGATATTCAAAATAAGATATAAAATAGAATGACTCATTTCAAATTGATACTCATTTATATTTTTGTTTATTTATTTAATTATTTAACTATTAACTTATTTTCAAAATAAGTTTATATACTCAATTTTCTATAGGAAGTATTTGAATGTATTATTATTTATTTTCATTAATTGTCAATAAACTATTTTTTATTATCATCTTGTACATCACACAGGTCAAATGACTAATACAAATAAAAATTGAACTTTTATTTAGTAATAATTTTTATGTAAGTAACAAATAATTAAAATTAAATATTTATTTTCACTGCCCTTGCCTTTATTTGGTCTTCTAGTAAACATTTTTTAAAGACATTATAAAAAAGCATTCCCTATAACAATGAATTATTGAAAGCATAAGGATATATACTTCTAAGCATACAATACTTCTACCTTTTAACTAAAGATCAATTAATTTAAGAAATTTTCATTTTTATCCACTTCATTTTATCTAGTATCTTACAAAAGTTATATTTAATGATTTCGTGTATTATCTTTTTTCTTTTGTTTATTGAAAGTGTTATTTGTTTTGTGAGAATACACATTTTTTTTAGTAAGGACCAAACATCTTAAAGTTTAGAAAATAGTTTTCAATTTTTATTTTTTGTTTATAATCATTTCTCAAGAGTTCGTGAAAGATACAAAATGCATTTGGATTGGCTTTTCTAAGAAAAAACAATTATTTCTTTAAGAAAATGTTTCTATATATTTTTAGAGTGTTTGGATTGACTTTTTAAAAAAACTTGTAATTAAAAAGTAGTTTTACCACTTACTTTTAAGCTAGTGAAACACAACTTCTTAAAAAAGTAGAAGTAAAAGTGATTTTTAATAAAATTATATTTAAAAAATATCATTGTCAAATCTTAAAAAAAAAAAAAACACTTCTTCTCTTCTAAGCCTTACACTACAAAAACATATAGGCCTCCCATAAAATGTCTCATGCTCAAAATCAATCCTCTAAGATAACACATATTGCTTCATGACAATGGTTCACTTGAAACAATGTCAAATGATGACTCATTCAACACCCAATGAGGAGCACTATGAGAACGATTGAAATCAACTGGGCATTTCCTTTTCATTGGGACAAACCAAACATGTAGGTATGGAATGGAAGGAGTGGAATTTTCTAGCTCTATTGTTTGGATATGATAATTTTGGCTGGAGCTTAAAGGAGATGGATGAACTTTCTCCACCAAATTCTACAATCTTTCCAATTATGCTTGCTTCCTTTGAGGTTTGTCGAAATTTAACATATCCTTCTAGTTATCTGACCTACACTAACCTCCCCCATGGCATTAAAAATTAAACAATATTATATGAGCCACCAAATTAAACAATATTTTGGTAGGTATTTAGCATTCACATATGATTTCACCCAAGTAGCTTATGGATTAGTGTGCCATATGTAGATCCTCTGCAATGTTTAACTAACTAACTTGTGTGGATTTTCACGGAGGTGGATGGAGAGAGATTTGGGTGATGGGAGTTTTGTGGTGGTGATGGAATTAGATGAGGGTTGGGAGGTGGATGACGGGTGATGGAAGGTGAAGGGTGAGCATTTTTATAATTCACCTAACATTGTTTAATTTTTAATTTCATCGGGGAGTTTAGTGTATGGACAATTAGAGAGTAGTTGAGTGTAATTTGCCCATATTACTATATTACAATATAAGGGAATTATATGAATAAAAATTTTATATGATCTTCCATCCATTCCATTGATGTATCCAAACAATGAGTAGTATAATTGTATAATTCCATTGCCCTCTACTCTCTTCACTCCACTACTTACCATCAATTTAGACGTACCCATAGGCACCTCAATTCTCCTCCGTCCATGGTCCATCTTGATTTCAAAAACCCGTTTACATTCTACTACATATCTCATCACCATATATATAATATAAAATACTCAAACTAAGAAGTGTTATGGAGAGAATGTTTGGAGTTTGCAAAGTAAAGTGGAAATTATGCTCTACACAATTACATTGGAAGATTGACTCAAATGTAAGTATCTTTCAAGAATTTGAGACTATTTTGAATTAGATGGCACTCAAAGATATAATGAAAATGATGATGATAAGCATGACACTTAAGTTGAATGTGAGGAACCAACAGGAATAACATAAAAAATCAGTTGCCACAAATGTGTCATTAGTATTTTTAATATTATTGAATCTTTTTTTTGCGTCATTCTATGTATTTTGGCTATAAAAGGTGATTCTTTTTTTTATCCAAATGGACTTTTAAGTACTTTTAATAATTACAAGTACTTCTCAAATTATCTATACAAACATAAAATAACTTTTTTCCTAAAAAAAAAAAAAGACTCTACTATAAAAAGTTAAGTAAAAAAAATCCATATTTTAAAAGTTAATCCAAACACACTCATAGTGAAAATCGAAAATGAAAATTAAAGATTGAATTTTGTGTAATTTTCAATGTTTCTTTAAAAAAGTCTAGAAAAACAGCAAATTAACCGGAAGTAATAAAATAAAAACTAAAAACTATTTTCTAAATCCAACTTTACTTAGTTATATTACTTTGATTAGGTTTGAACTATTTATTATTTTATTTACTAATTCTTCTACAATAGTGTTTCTCCATTATTTTAATTTGTATATCTCATAATTGTAAAAAAAATGCATATAAATCCAACCATATATTATTTATACTATATATACATAGAATAGTCCCTTTTAACTATTTTTAGTGTCCAAGCTAGTGTAAGTGGCAGTGCAAATGCAGGAATAATAACTACATCTTATGCATAATAATGGATATGATTTCTATTATATGAATAATAATAATATTAAATAAACATATAGTTGAATATTGTATTATATTGCAATTGGTTTAAATTGTGGATAACGTATACTGGAAATAGTTCTTCCTACAGAGTGAATGTAACTTTAGATAGAAATATGAAAAAACACAAAATAAAAAGGTAATAAGGAAAATATGATGGCAACATGACAAATGGAAATCAAGAAGCTCCCATGCATTTGAATGATCTAAAAACGAACAAAAATGTTAATATAAAATTGAGAAAATATATTGAATTAACAAAGCATGTATGAGGTCATGATTTATGTAAATGCTTTGATGAGTAGTGCTTACTATATGAAGTAATGTTTTCAAAAATTTCTTTATAGACCACATTTATGGTGCAGTTTTCACTTATGCCTTAATGGTTTTCCATTAAAATTCACTCTTGTGTTGTCTTTACCTTGAAAGAGCAACATATAATTGTCTATGAGAAAATACAAGCCTTGGAAGATATATCCCAGCTATAGACAATATTTGACCTTGAGACTTATTTATTGTCATAGCAAAGGAAACGATTATTGGAAATTGTCTCCTTTGGAACTTGATGGGAAGTGCATCATTATTTGGGATCATGTTCATTTTTGGAATCAAAACAACTTCACCAACTTTGCTAAGTTAGAGTCAAACATTCAATTACATGATTCCCCAATCTTCTTACTTGCAGCTTGGTCACATTACACAATCCATTTGACTGATCAATATTTCTCAATAGCATCACTTACACACCTCATGCAGCTTCATTACCACCTCTGGTTGATCTCATCACCATGTAGTCGAGCTTTGTTGCCATCTCAAATTCATCTCCATCACATCCTACTGATCTCCACCACCTATCTTAGCTCCACTTGTAGCCGATCATCTAAGTCACCTCATGTTGAGCTTCATTGCCACCTAGTTGATCTCATCACCTCCTGATTGAGCTCTATTGTTATCTCCAGTCATCTCCATCACTTCCAGCTCCACCACCTTATCCGAGCTCCACCTGAATTTGTATCTCACCACCTCATGGCGAGTCCTCACCACCTTTGGTTGATTTCATCACCTCCTGTCGATCTTTGTTGCCATCTACGGTCTACCTCCATCACATCCCAGCCCTACAACCTTAGCCAAGATCTACCTGAGCTGGCCAATCTCAGTCACCCTATGTCGAGCTCCATTACCACCCTGGTTGACCTCATCACCTTTTGGTTGAGCTCTGTTGCTATCTCTTGGTTTACCTCTATCACATCCTAGCCAATCTCTACCACCTGTCAGCCGAGTTCACAGCCGACGATTCAAGCCACCTCATGCCCGAGCTCATTGCCACCTCTAGTTGATCTCATCACCTCGTGGTCAAGCTCTATTGCCATTCTGGTTCACCTCCATCATATTCCAGCCTTACTCCACAACCTTAGTTGAGATCCGCTTGTAATAAAGGGATCTAACACCTCATGCCAAGCTACATTGCTACTTCTTGTTGACCTTAGTCACCTCATGCCGAACTCTATTGCTACCTCTAGTTGATCTCATCACCTAGTGGTTTAAGCTCTATTGCCAACTCTAGTTCACCTCCATTACATCTAGGGCTTCCATCACCTGCAGCCGAACCGCCTAGTTAACCAATCTTTATCACCCCATGCTCCAGATCCATTGCCATCTCCTGTTCATCTCATCACCTCCCAGTCTAGCTCGTTGCCTTCTTCAATCACCTCCATCATATACCAGCCTCATCTCCATAACCTAGACTGATACACCCTCGATCTCAGTCACCTAATGCCGAGCTCCATTGCCACCTCTAGTTGATCATAAAACTTGATGATTAAATGAATAGAATGAATGAGTTGACAATTAAATGGATGGAATGAATGAGAAAAAGAATGAATAAATAAATGAATCAAATTGCGTAATGAAATAGTTGTTGGAGAAATTAGAAGAAGAAAAAGATGATGATGATGATGCTTAATCTGTATTGGAGAGAAATATAGAGGCCTCTTTAGAGAGCGTTAGAAACTTCTCCAATGAGCTTTTCCAATAGTATGTGTAAATAAAAAAACACTAATAGATATAAAATGGAAATCAAGAAGCTCTCATTGCATTTGAAGGATTTGTAAAGAAAAATGGTAACTAACGTTGAATGAATATAAAATTGAGAAAATATATTGAATTAACAAAGCATGTATAAGGTCGCAATATATGTAAATGCTTTGATAAGTAATGCTTACAATATGAGGTAATGTTTTCAAAAATTTCTCTATAGACAACATTCATGGTGCAAGTTTTCACTTATGCCTTCATAGTTTTCTATCAAAATTCTCAATCCTTGTCTTGTTTTTACCCTTGAAAAAGCAATATGTAATTGTCCATAAGAAAATATAGGCCTTGGAAGATATATCCTAGCTATAGACAATGTTTGGCCTTGAGACTTGTTTATTGTCATAGCAAAGGAAACATACAATTATTAGAAATTGTCTCCTTTGGAACTTGATAGGAAGTGCATCATTATTTGGGATCGTGTTCATTCTTGGAATCAAAACAACTTCACCAACTTTGTTCCCAATTAGAGTCAAACATTCAATTACATGATTCAAGTCTTCTACTTGTAGCCTGGTCCCATTACACAATCCAATTGACTAATCAATATTTCTTAATAACATCACTTGGCACACCTTCTTTCAAGATCAATTTATGAGGAGGTAATCCAGAACAAATTATTCCGTTCAATATCTCTAGAAAAAAAACATCTAACTCTGATTTCATATTTCCTTCTTCTACACAAACTGAATCAGAACTCAAATAAATCCTTTCTTTCCAAGGATCCTAGACATTATGTAGTTATTAACATTTCTAACAATCTCTAATGTAGGAGCTAGAATTGTCCTTTCCTTAAAACTCAACATTTGTTAGATTAGACACAATGTTTGGGTATACGAAATCTATCAAGTCATTAAACCCAATAGTAGTATTCTGTATGAGAATATCACCTGGAATTTCAACTTCTAATTCACCTTCATTTGAATCTTTAGCAAGACCATCTCCTATTTCCAATAGCCAATTGCTAAACTTGTTTATTTCTTCATTTTCAGAACTATTAATAGCAATTGTCAACCTCATATTTTTAGAAAGTTTGAGAACCTTGCAATGACACCAAAGATAAGAATAATTGATTGATGCTTGAAAAATATCCTATCTTGAACATCTAGCAATAATTGGTAGAATTTGCCTAAAATTACCACCCAAGACCACTACTTTTCCAGGAAAAGGCAAATCAAGATTATATGAAGATGAAAATCTAAGAATATTTTTCAAACATTTATCAAGTGTTTCAGAACAGTACTTACTCAACATTGGGGCTCATCCCAAATAATCAACTTTACTTTGCATAGCAATCGTGCATGAGCATTGCCTTGCTTGATACCACATGATGAGTCTTCATAGACTGCCAAAAATCATAAACTATAAACCTAACTACACAACCAAAATACACATGATTTGCCCTTGCAACCTCGTTGATCTTATCACCTCCATTGCCACCTCGTTGATCTCGTCACCTCCCGTCGAGCTCCGTTGCCATATCTGGTTCTCTTCACCACATCCCTAGTCTCCAAAACCTTCCTGATTCCGCCTCAGCGGATCTCAGTCACCTCATGTCCAGCTCCATTGCCACCCCTGTGGATCTCATCACTTGCGGTCGAGCTCGTCTATCTTCGGTTCACTTTCATCACATCCAGCCAGTCTCCACCACCTATTAGCCAGCTTTCAGCGGGTCGATCTTAGCCACCGCATGCCCGAGCTCCACTACCACCTCTAGTTGATCTCATCACCTTGTGGTCGACCTCTGTTGCAATCTACAGTCAACTCTATCACATCATAGCTAGTCTCGACAACTTCAGCTGAGATCGGCCTTCCCTGACTCAAGTCACATCATGCCGAGATCCATTGCCAACTTGGTTGATATCATCACTTCTCGATCGAGCTCTGTTGCCATCTCAGTTCACCCTTTACAGGACGATCTCAGTCATCTCATGCGAGCTCCATTGCCACCTCTGGTTAATCTCATCACCTCGTGGTTGAGCTTTGTTGCCAACTTCGGTTCACCTCCATTACATCTCAGCTTGTTTTCACCACCTGCTAGTAAACTTCACCGACGTCGCCGATCTCTGTCACCTTATGCCTGAACTCCATTGTCACCTTTGGTTTATCTTATCACCTCCCAGTTGAGCTCTATCTCCCTCACCTCCATCATTCCGGCTTGGCTTTCACAACCTTAGTCGAGATCTCGGATACATGGTCAATCTCAGCCACCCATGCCGTGCTCCATTGCCACCTCTGTTGAGCATAAAACTGCTTGATAATTAAATGGATGGAATGAATGAGAAAAAGAATGAATAAATAAATGAATCAAATTGGGGAATGAAATAGTACCTGGACAAATTAGAAAAAGAAAAAGATGATGTGATGCTTAATCGTATTGAAGTGAAATATAGAGGCTTCTTTATAAACTTCTCCAATAAGCTTTTCCAGCAATATGGGTAAATAAAAAATAAAAAAACAATCAGACCTACACAAATGAAAAGAATGAAGATCATTGGATGCACATCTCTAGAAGAATGAAGTGAAACCAAACTCACCAGAAATTGACACCTCATTAAATCCACTAAGCCATTAACCCTCTTTTAGAATAATATATATATATATATATATATATATATGTATATATATATGATTTTCTATTTTGTAAAATATCCTTGATGCATAGGGCATTAAGAGAAATTACAAAAATAATAAAAGAAGTTAAAAATTTAAAAAATGACATAAATGAAAAAATGTGGATTGATGTACTTTAATAGAAGAGTTGATTCAACCATACTATCTTGAAAATTTTATAAAGAAAAACATACAATTAAATATTAATATAAATTTTTTAAATTATCAATATATTAAAATTAAGGAGATTTCTCTACATCCTATAAAATTTATGGGTATTGATACTTCTAAATAACTGTGGCTAAAAATTTACACGTGCTTCACTGATTAAATTTATTAATATTTTAAATATACATGATTATAACTATTGAATTCAAAAGGGTACTAATATCTTGAGGTACCAAGATAAAAACCCAAAATTAAACTCTTAATTTATTCATGCCAAGGATTATATTACACGCATTATCTTTTCGTACATTTTTAAGACTTGTACAAAATTTGATTTGATTTAATTGGAGTGCTGTCCGAGCTCAAACTCTCAAAGCTCCTCTAGTGTCAATGAATCATCAATGATATCGCTAATGATTAATTATTCCAATTCCGAAAATTCTTGATACATCCATGGTTTATTTATATTAGGCAGAAGAAAGAAATGATTTCATCTTCAATATTAAAAAGATTATTTTTTATTATTATTAGAGTTAAATTTTTATATATTGACTTGTAAAAGAGTTCATTGTTATCTATATAATAAAATCTTATATTAAAATCTCATTATAATTAATATAATTTTTAAAATGCTAAAAATAGAATTTAGTACTGTTATTCATTTAAATTTTCTCATTTACATAATATTTAAATAATTGACTAGACTTGATCCTTCTATATATAATAATAAATGATTGAATTTCAATAACTCATGCTATCGAGTATTGCCCAAAACGCAGGTTGGGCAGTTAAAAATTTTGTATATAAAAGAGTTTCATATTATTTATATAATAAAGCCCCAAATTTAAATCTTATTACAATTCATACAATTTTTAAAATGCTGTAAAAAGAATTTAATACTTATATTCAATTAAATTATTTCATATGTGTAAAAAAAAATCTCATTTGCGACGAGACTTGACCCTTCTGTACAGTACATGATTGAATTGAAATAAGTCAATAACTCATGCTACCGAGTATTGGGCTATTGGCCAAAACGCAGGTTGGGCGGTGAGGTTAAAAATTTTGTAGGACGGGGGAAAAAAAAACTAAAAAAAAGAAAGTTCAAGTTAAAAAGCAAAAGAACAGAATTCAAAATAAAACGACAAGACAAAAGACGACTGAGACAACCATTTCAAAACGCGGACGCAAATAGGGAAGAAGAACGGAAGAGTTTTTAGTGCGTCTGCGTGTGGGTGTGTGTGCCTTTTTTGAATTTTCAGAATCAATTCTTCAATCTCAGAAGAACGTTTCTTTGAACTCTAGTGAGAGAAAAAGTCAGAGATCTGATTGGTACCCACCTGTTCTTCGTTTCGTAGCAGATCGCAGCCTCCCAAAACAAAAAAGAAAACAAGTTCTCTTAGGGTTCGATCTCGATCGATCGATCCCTAGTTATCCGTGACGAGTTCGATTGCGATTTGAAAGGGTTTTCATTTTCTGGTTTCTGAGTTGATCATCGATGGCGGCGATCGAGGAGTTGTCTGAGCTCGCCGATTCGATGCGCCAGGCTTCGGCGCTACTCGCCGACGAAGACGTTGACGACTCCTCCAGTGCTTCTTCTTCCAGAAGACCATCCACCTTCCTCAACGTTGTTGCTCTCGGCAATGTTGTGAGTCTCCGTTTCATAGTAGCTTTCTCCTCCTTTTCAATACGTCGTCGTTTTGCTCCTCTCTGTGCTCATGCATGTTCCGATTTTGTAGGGTGCTGGCAAATCCGCTGTGCTGAACAGTTTGATTGGGCATCCCGTTTTGGTAAGTTGGAATTTTCACCAATTCGATCTCAATTTTGCTTTTTTTTTTCTGTTTTTTTTTCCCTCTGGAGTGAAAATGGAAGTGAGCGTGTGTGCTTTGTTCTTGTTTTTGCAGCCTACAGGTGAAAACGGAGCGACTCGGGCTCCTATATGCATTGATCTCCAGCGGGACACTTCTCTGAGCAGCAAATCGATTATATTGCAGATTGACAATAAGTCACAGCAAGTCTCCGCAAGTTAGTGGTTTTCTACTCTGTTCTCTCTCTCGGTTTTTATTCTTCTTTGAAAACGACGCTTTGCTCTTCAAGCTGGGTGGATTGAACCAATGTTTTTCTGATCTGTGCAATTTTGCGCTTTTTTTTATTTTTTTTTAAAATTTCTTTGGTTGCTGGCTGCAGGTGCTTTGAGACATTCCTTGCAGGATAGACTGAGTAAGGGTTCCTCTGGCAATGGTCGGGATCAGATACTTGAAGCTGCGCACCAGCACAGGTTTGTTGATTTCATGGCAAAGATGTTTGAATTTAGTTACAAAACTTCAGTTTTATACAATATAAGTCATAAAACGACAGGGCATCGAAAAGTTTAATTGGCCGCGTTGTCCTTTTGGAACTAGTGTTTTTGTGGATGGTAATATATGCATAGCTACCTGTCAACATTGGAAACCTGCTTGTGAGAATAGTTCTTCTTGAAATTGCAGTAGCTTCGTTCCTGAAACCTCCAAGTTTCTTGGTGTTGCATGCAATTTGTGTAATATGGTATGAGATAATTACCGAAAGTTTGCTTGTATTTGATTTTGAATCTGCTGCATCAGTTTGTTTTTTATTCGGGCAGTGCCAGTTATGTGTGCTGCACTGCTTTCTTTTCTTTCTCTTCTTTTGGTTTGTTATACTTCCTAACATTCTTTCTAATGTCTTGTCTTCCCAGCACCACCTCTTAAGTTGGTTGATTTACCTGGGTTGGATCAGCGCATCATGGATGAATCGATGGTAATTGATGGCCTGTGTTTCCCAAACCCTTATTCGGTTTCATTTTTGTATGTTATCACTGAACAGTGTTACTGTGGTCCTTCAATAGGTTAGTGAATATGCAGAGCACAATGATGCCATTTTGCTGGTTATTGTACCTGCTGCTCAAGCACCTGAAGTCGCTTCATCTCGAGCCCTAAGAAATGCAAAGGAATTTGATTCAGAAGGTAAACTATTTGTACTTTTATTTATAGGAACATTTTAACTGTGGAATTTTGCTTCTCTGAACTTGTTTGATTATTTCTCTGCCAGTGTTTGTTGTTGATATTTGATAATTGACTAAATTTTCAAATTAATTTGTCATAGGTACCAGAACCATTGGTGTTATTAGTAAAATAGATCAAGCTGCAAATGACCAGAAGTCATTGGCTGCAGTTCAAGCACTCCTATTGAATCAGGGTCCTGCAAGGGCATCAGATATCCCATGGGTTGCTTTGATTGGTCAATCAGTTTCAATAGCAACAGCTCAGTCTGGATCTGCTGGTTCTGATAGTTCTCTTGAAACTGCATGGAGAGCAGAGAGTGAAAGCCTCAAGTCCATATTGACAGGAGCTCCTCAAAGTAAGCTTGGAAGGATAGCTTTGGTGGATGCCCTTGCACAGCAGATTCAGAATCGTATGAAGATTCGGCTTCCTAACCTTCTTTCTGGGTACTTTCCTTGTAGTGCAATATGACATTTTCTCTTTGTCTTAAGCATCATATTTTTACTTGGTTCCAGTTTTTAGTGGGAACCTAAGACCCGGGCAATAAATCAATCTTTCTTGTTTATTGGCATTTATGTGAAGGCTTTCTTGTTTTTCTAACTCTTGAATTTTGCTTACAATGTGAGTAGCTGTTTTAGGCTACATGATTTGTGATTGATACAAGTGTTTCTTGTTTAAGATCTGATTGCTCTAAAAGGAAAGACAAATTAATCTATTTTTGTTGTAGTTGAAATAGCCTCATTGTCAATGTACACCGTTTTAGATTTACTTGATTCGATTCTCTGACCTGTATTTCATATTGCTTCTGTATTCTCCTGGAACTTTCTGTGGCTGGAAGTGATTTCAGTCATACATCTACGGAGTCCGTATGGAATTTAGTTAAAATTGATGAGGTCAAGACATAGTAGTAATTAGATTCATTTGTGTACGCTACTCTGGCGTTTGATTGATATTCTGGTTATCTACAAAAACATGGGCTGCGTAATTGCTTTCCATATTGGAATGCAGCATTTACTAATGTCAGCTAGGTTTATCATGCTAGAGCCGGGAAAGTGGACTTGATTAGTATTTACTGATATAATGTTAAAGGTTACAAGGGAAGTCTCAGATAGTTCAGGATGAATTGGCGAGGCTTGGTGAGTCAATGGTCACCACTTCTGAAGGTACGCGTGCTATAGCCTTGGAACTTTGCCGGGAATTTGAGGATAAGTTCCTACAGCACATTACCACTGGTGAGGTATGTTGTCTCAGTCATTTATTTTGGTTGAATATTTGGTATTTTAATGATGATTAGCATTGGGCTATTCTATTTACCTATAGTTTTTTTTTTCTCTTTTGGTATCCCATCGTATCTGGGGTTTCTGTTCATTGAAAAAAACATTTTTGTGTGGGCCCAGTTTAATTTTAAGTTTGAGAGCTTTTGGAAATGAGAAACGGCACATTTGATTAATTTGCATTCATGATATTCATTATTATTGTTCAGCTGGTGTGGTTAAAATAAAAGAGATGGTTATCATGCAATATTCATCATTGCTATCATAATGTATCACAATTGATTTTCACATGTTGAGATCCAGTGACAAATTGGTATTCAATTGTACTAATGAATCTCTTTTTTTGTTGCTTTATGAATTGAGCCCCCCCCTTCTCCGCCTCCTCCCCCTCTTCTTCTTTCTTTCTCTCCTAAACAACTATAATTTTACCTGTCAGGGAGCTGGTTGGAAAATTGTTGCTTGTTTTGAGGGAAGATTTCCTGATAGAATGAAGCAACTGCCTTTAGATAGGCATTTTGATATCAACAACGTAAAGAGGGTAAGGTTTAAACTACTGGTCTGCTGATAATTTCTTCTAGCATTGCTTTGTTTTGGGTTTGTCCCTTTTTTCCCTGTTTGTTACTCCAGCTAACTGCTTTTGCGTATTATCAGATTGTGTTAGAAGCAGATGGTTATCAGCCTTATCTTATTTCCCCTGAAAAGGGATTGAGATCTCTAATTAAAGGTGTTTTGGAGCTTGCAAAAGAACCATCTCGTCTTTGTGTTGAGGAGGTATGTTTTTTATGTAGAATGAATTTGATTTATATTTTTAGCTTGTTTACCCAAGAGTCAAATGTTTCAAAATGGTTGTAGCTCATTCCTTATCTCGTGTTTTTCTTTACGTTTGGTTTATCATTTTGGTTTAAATGCTGGATCTAGTATCAATGTTCTTTGTTCTTTTCTTCCCATCTGGCTGTATTCATTCTACCTTTTGTGTAAACCTGGTATTTGTAGCAATATTTTTGAAGTTGGATTGGCCAATAAACCAATGAAGGCATTGGTTCACAGTTCAATGGTATATCCATTGTCCAATTAGTGATGTGTGTGTGGATATTATCTTTAGATGGTTTGGGCATGTGTGGAGAAGGTATGTAGAAGCAAGGTTGTCAGGAACGAGCTCCTACGTAGGAGTGGTAGAGGGATACAAGAACAAAGAGCATAGGAACGGAGCACAAAGTGAAATTCCTACCAGAATAAGACATTCATTCATATATGTATGTATGTATGTATATATGACAACACAAATATGCAACATTGGTCACAATTAGTGTAATAATTAGGTTGTCAGGAGCGAGCTCTACGTAGGAACAGGAAACAATAAACGAAAAGCATAGGAATGGAGCACGAAAAGTTCCTACCAAAATAGAAAGTTCCATTCATACAAGTATATATATATATATATTTAACATAATAACAAACCATAAGTTTTTGACATAGTTTAAAACTAACACAATAAAGAGCACAACTCAAATCCAAGTACTAGAATTAAATGACATCTAAAGTAATAAATCCATGGGATTATTGATCATCATATTTACCATCTTCTATGTGATCTCCTCCATCTTCATTGCCCCCTCTTTGAAGAAGATCATCAAAGTCATCATCGTCCAGTTCAGGAATTTCCAAATCAATTGAAGGGCCATCAACTCCACCATCATCTCCTTTTGGGGCCAAGTTAAGATTTCAGGATGTCCAAATCCTCCATACCATCCAATCCTTCTTCATCCTCCACAATCCATTCTTCATCTGAATCCAAATCATCAATGTCATACTCAATAGCTTTTTTAGATTGCTTCTTCTTGGCCAGCTGATTAGCCGTTACAAACACAACACCATTCATCGTTTTCTGTTTCAAACAATTTCTCCTCCTGTGTGGACCTAAAAAATACAAAGAATTTAACATATAGCAATTGGAAAACTAATTCTAAAATGAAATATGAATCATATAAATAAGTGTCAAGGTAATAATTTACCATCTCAAATCTATTAAAGTTACGATCACATCTAAGAACTCATGTCAAGCTCAACACACGAATGACAAATCTTTGGAGCTCTAGGTGTTCATCCCTATAAGAATCCCACCATTGTGCTGGGTTTTGGTCTTAAGAGCAGCCTTGGCTACTTTCCTCCCAAAAAACTTTGCTCGACTGTTGAAGTCTTCAAGTTGAGCATCAATCTTGGTTATTTCCGTGGAGCTTCCCACAATTCTTTCCAAGCAATCATATAGCCCTTTTTTAACTTCATAATCTATTTTAAATCCATTACTATAATGCAATTGAGGATTCAAGTAGTAGCTAGCAGCATACAAAGGCCTATGAAGTTGGCTATTCCATCTTGCATCAATGATTTTCCACAATGGCATATAACTAGAGAATACAAAAATTGAATTAGCTAACAATGACAATAATATCCTAAATTCCTAATTTAAAATAAACTACTAAAGAATGCAAGACTATTGTAGTTTACACCTTGAAAGGCATTTTGGATTTTCTCTTTAGCTCGATCCATTTCCTCATAGATATATCCCATGGTAGGCTTCTCATTTGAACACTAAACGAATCACATGGAGAAGAGGATAAGCAAACATGGTCTATGAAAGAATACTGGCATTGTCTGATCTTTGTGTCCAACCTTGCCTAGTGGGACAAGACTTGGTTATTATTGTCTTGTTTTAAATATTTTGTGAAAGGAGTGATCAAAACAAAATCCTGAAAGTAGGAGATATAATGAAAACAGAAAATGTGGTGAACACTCTATACTTTGGTACTTCAGTATCAATTTCTTGGATTCCTCTTAAAGCACATGTATGGTGATTACTGCTCCATTATGGGTGCGTTCATTTCAGATTATTTTGACAGACAAGTGCAGGTTATATCTAGTTTTATGAGTCAAATTCAAAAAATGTTTGATTCCAAAGGAAATCCTACATTTTAATCACACCTTCCAATTAATGTTGGCATTTAGATCACTATATGCAATTTTACAGTTAGTTTATTCCGTTTTTCTTGTTACTAAAAGAGATTCTAATTGCCGTATGCTCTAGGTACATCGTGTCTTGATTGATATTGTTTCAGCTGCTGCCAATGCTACACCTGGTTTAGGAAGATACCCCCCTTTCAAGAGAGAGGTATGGCGCTTTATTGTTGTTTTCCTGTTTCTACTTTATTGTTTATTGTGTGTGTGTTTTTTTTTTAAATTATGTCACAATCTATTTTTCAATTGCTTATTTCTTCTCCATTTTTTCCCTTGTGCATGGTATCCCTTCTGTGGGAGTGGATTTTCTCTTTATTTTCAAATAACCTTGTTTAAAAATTTTTCAAGGTTGTGGCTCTTGCAACAGCTGCATTAGACGGGTTTAAAAATGAAGCAAAGAAAATGGTGGTTGCACTTGTTGATATGGAGCGTGCTTTTGTGCCACCCCAACATTTCATTCGATTGGTACAGCGGAGGTAATTTGGACATATTTTTGTCTGGATACTGATCCTCTCCTCTTTGGGGAGTATCTGTTCCCTATGCTCTCATTATTATTCCCATGTCTCCAC
Organism: Dalbergia oliveri; assembly: GCA_030441495.1. Classification (NCBI taxonomy): domain Eukaryota; kingdom Viridiplantae; phylum Streptophyta; class Magnoliopsida; order Fabales; family Fabaceae; genus Dalbergia; species Dalbergia oliveri. The sequence goes on from JAMLFY010000003.1 coordinate 38,794,052, forward strand.
TAAAACATGATAAGACAGATGGAGAGAAAGGAGGGTATTTGAAGTATTGTTGGTGTACTGATTTCAACTCTTTTACTGATCAGCTGGCTGTTACATCTTTACAAATTTTTACATGTTTATATTCCAAGTTATTGTAATAAATTCTAATTGTGGTGGTTATTATTATCATAAATTTTTTAAGTAGCATTCACTTGTTATATATTATTTACTTTAGGATGGAAAGGCAACGTCGAGAGGAGGAGCTTAAGGGCCGATCCTCAAAAAGGGGGCAAGATGCGGAACAATCTATACTTAACCGGGTAGGTGGTCTCTGACTGTGACACGCAGACTGAATCGTTAACATAGCAAAGGATGGATTGTGCTTCTGCATCTTTGATTTGTTAATTTGTTTTTATTTCTTCTTATTTTAGGCCACTAGTCCTCAAACTGGTGGAAGCATGAAATCAATGAAGGAGGAGAAGAAGGATAAGGACAAGGACAAGGAAAAAGACAAATCGGGTCAAGTAGAGAAAGAGGGGCAAGAAGGCTCTGGTTTAAAGACAGCAGGTCCAGAAGGAGAAATAACAGCAGGTTTGTTTTATGCCGTATGCTGCTACATTTTGCAACTAGAAACTTCTTTCAATCTTGATTTGCACTTAAGCACTTTGTTAAGTTATTTCGTGTGTAGGCCGTCTGTCTCAAATTTGATAGAATGACATCTGTCCTGGTAGGCTGGAAATATCCGGAAAATAATTCTCTATTATCTGGGAATTTGAATTGCTTCATCGTCTGGTGATAGTCTACTGGAAACTTAGTTGTTATGTTTCATTTTTTTGTGTAACTTCTAATTTTGGACTTCAAAAGACAGTTATATTTCAGACTTCTAGTTTTGGCATTCTTTTAAAATGTGGCAGTCTTTTGTATATTGTCCTCAGGACGGGCTAAGACGGGAAGGAGGATGTGCAAATGATTGTTTTACCTGGGTTTTGTCTGGTTCAATATAATCTGGGCTCAATTTGTTTGCCTGATTTAAAGATTTAGAAGCTTTTATTCTGAGGTTGATGTTCATAATTTGGAATTATTATATGAACAAAGTTAAATCTCATAGATCGCACTAAGTATTAAGAGCAACTTCTACTTGTGCAGATAAATTCTGTTAAATATCTTAAATTGTAGTTAGAATAGTGTTCTGTCAATGGCCTAGAAGGATCAGTAATTCAGTATTGCTCTAATAGTGCATCACTTTGCAAGCTAGAATTTGCAGAAGTATATGTTCACAATCCAACAAAAACTTCTCAATTGTAATATACTGAATCTTCTATATTAATTGCAGGGTATTTGTTAAAGAAAAGTGCCAAAACTAATGGTTGGAGCAGGCGATGGTTTGTGCTAAATGAGAAGACAGGAAAGGTTGGTACCAGTTGGCCCCAGTCAGTACATTTTCTTGACCTTATAATGGCATTGATGGCATTGATTTCATAATAGCTAACACTTGTTTTAAAAAGCTGGAGAGCAGCATCTTATGAGTTTCAAAAATGTATTTTTCAAGCTCACAAATAGGTATTCTGTCTTTGTAAGAAAAGCAAATTGACAGATTTGCTGGAATGGCAAGGTCATATTAGGGAGAGAGCTTGACCACCCAATACAGAGTTTTGGTTCTAGACGTGTATACTGTGCTCAGAGGAAGAAAAGGAGAATCCATCAAGCTATGTACCCAATGATTAAGTGGTGCCTGCTAAAGGAGAAAAACTATATGTTTAAGAGGAATCTGTTAGAAGGGATTTAGGAGGCTCAAGAGAGTGCCAACCTCATGGGAAGAGATGGCTAGGGCAATGCGGAGGTGTTACTGGGACTTTGGAAGAGTGTTTGATTCTGGTTGTGCACATTTGTAAAGGTGCTGAAAAGTGGCAACGATAAATACCAACTAGCTAAGAAAGATACAGCCAAGGCGGTTAGCCATGGTTAACCCAAACTGTTAGACGGTTATATATCAATCTTGACACATCAAAAACAGGAGAGACATATATGCATTATAAATGAATATGAATTTAGATAAAAGAAATGCATTATGAATGAATATGAAAGTTTTGGTAGCTGATCAAGATATCAAGAAATTCTACATTTTATTCATTAATGGTCGTTCAACTATATTAGACTCAGTTTAACCACTCTAGAGAATGTCCAAAATTATCTTTCTTTACCGTAGAATTTGTGAATTGGAGGTAAAGCAGATAGTAAAAATTGATAATTGAATTCAATTTACTTAATTTTAAGGAGGATGTCCAACTTTTTGCACTCTTTCTTTGAGTCTAATAAATTTCTTGTTCGTAGAAAGGGAAAATGAAATTTGATGTACTTACTGGGTATTCCTCAAGAAATGGTGGGGTAAAATAGCAGAAACTGAGCACTGCCATGAACCTTAGCTTTGGAACTCACTGGCCAAGTTGTGATGGGATTAGGCCATGAAGTATGAATAGACTCAGATACCATGTTACAATTATGTGTTTTAGGTTGAAAAGAAGGGAAAGGGGATGGAGATACACTGAATAAAGTGATAGACTTTATATGGTGAGATGTAACACAATATGCTAACTCCTGTGTATTTATTTATTCTAATAAATGGGAAAAATGTAGTAGTATTGCTAGTACAAGGCCAGCTGGATGAGGCTGATATCATAATAATTGACTTCTTGTACTATCATTTGTGTTACATCATAGATTTGCACTTTGATTATGATTCCTGAAGTTTTCTACCATTTATCACATTTTTTCAGTCTTTGTCTTCTATCTCTGTGTTGTATTGACTTTAACTTTTCACTTCACAGCTTGGGTACACCCAAAAACAAGAGGAAAGGCATTTTCGTGGTGTTATTACATTAGAGGTATGGAGGAATATCATTACTTCTGCATCTGGGCATTGATACTCGATAAACTTCACAGCTCACTAGTACCGTGTTTGTGGCATTGTGTTGCTTCTATATCTTCCATGACTGATTAGGGGGACTATTTTCACTTCATTGACTTGAAAAGAAACAAAAAATCATAATAAAAGTTACTAATTATTTGACAAAATGAAGAAATTGATGTCAAATTTTTTTCAAGGACCAAATTGATATCAAATTCAAAATATTTGGACTACAATGTATATTTACTCAAATATAAAAACACTTTGGTGTTCTACTTGGATTTATATGTTCTACATTGCCAATTTGTTCCTATTCCCTCTGTCTTCTTGCTTTTTATTTTATGTTAGTCCTCAACATGAAAGCTCAGGTCTTGTGATGTTTGCTGACTGAATATGTACTTGTTAATTATGAAAGTTCCACATTATTGTAGTTGGTACTTGCTAAGGTTTTGATAATGTTAGTGGGAACTAGAGAGGTAGGCACAACTAAGAGTCTTCATGATAAGAGTCGTCATGAGCATAGAAGTTTTTGGCACCTCATAACATTTAGTTTAAATTGATTTGCAGGAATGTAATATTGAAGAGGTTCCTGAAGAAGAGGATCCTCCATTGAAAAGCTCAAAGGATAAGAAGTCAAATGGACCTGATTCTGGAAAAGTCAATCTTTTATTTAGAATTACTAGTAGAGTTCCTTACAAGACTGTTCTGAAAAGTAAGTTCTCCTATTGATATAGCTATCAATGGTGCATGGCCGCTTTTATTACTTATAAATTTCTGAAAATATTTAATTTAAGATGTTTTTCTCTTGCAGCACATAGTGCTGTCGTTTTGAAAGCTGAGAGTGCTGCTGATAAGGTTGAATGGATTAATAAGATAAGCAGTGTTATAAAAGCAAAGGGAGGACAAATAAGGATTTCATCTGAGGGTGGCATGAGGCAAAGCCTCTCTGATGGTTCCTTGGTGAGTAGCTCATGGTTCATGTGTGCAGCATTTCTTGTGCAATGTTAGGCTTATATATATACATTTCGAGTTCAGAAAAGAAATATTTAAAAAGATAGGAGAACAGAGATCCTCTTTACAAGAACAAACAAGAAAAAACTATCAATGGAGAGGTGCTCTTCAGTCTCTCAACATATCTCAGAGGTGAATTCCCCTAAAAAAGATTATGTGCTTTATACCAAATAGAAGCCAAACATCTAATCTTATCCCACAAAGCATGCTTGTGTAAAAATGTCGTTGGAGGTGTGAGATACATACTCCTACCAAATACACCAAACATTAACATATATAAGCATATTTCCACAAATATTTGGCTTCCTTTTCTCACAACCAGCATAACTTGACAACAGGAATTGATCTAAAGTTGCAGGCGGGTCACACCTAATACTCACCAAAGATATCAAACAAATTTAATAATGTGCTCAGCTAATATAAATCTTTTAATCTTATATATTTATTTAAACTTTTTTCACCATAATATATTTTACAGTATTAATAATTTTTGGGACCAAATTAGTTTTCCTGAAGGCTAATGTTTCTCTATAAATATGGGTTTTGTTAACATGTGCCTTTAGGTAAGCTGGTTAAAAAATTAAAATAGAAACTACTGACTGATGAGTACAAGCATTTAATATGTTGAGAATCCAAAAATCATTTAATGCCTTTAGGTAATCCAAAATATCTACTTTCTTCCAAACTACTGAATGGAATTGAATGCTTATTTAATGAGAAACATGTAGATATCAAGCAAAACTTATTGGCACTTGACTTTTATTAAAAATCTGTAGATATTTAGCAAAGAATAATGGCACTTAAATTTTATGTTCAAATCTAATCTTGTATTTTGAAAGGTTAAATTAATTTGCTGGTTCCTAAAGGTCTACTGACTTTTCAAATAGGTTTATATAGTTTAAAAGTTCGTATCTAGATCCTTGTTTTCAAGGTTTTAATTTAGTCCCTATTCATAAACAATTTGTATTTGCTAAGTTATAAGGACCTATTTAAAAATTCTGTTCAAAGATGCACCTGATGCTATGCAACCATGCATTTGGAGAAAGGAAAGAGAGCAAAATTTAACCTGACCATACTAGGGTTGGCTTGGGTTGGGTTGAGGAGAATGCTTCTACCGGAACTCAACCTGATCATACCAACCATTGAAGGGTTGCTCTCAAAAGTCCCTTTATACTGACCCAACCAACTCAAACACCCCTGAGCCTTGAGTCCAATCTTGTCCAACTCAAGCATGGATGGCTTTTCGAATATTTCTTTTCTGACAAAATTAGCCAGAAAATTTGCAGAATTGGAAATCAGAGGAATGTATGGGCTTAAGCTAAGGATATGTAAAACAGAAATAATGAAAAACAAATGAATACTGAATAAATTTGTTAATCCTCAAGTTGGGGTTATTTAATAGCTGCCGTTGCATTTTCTTGTCCTGTCCCAGGATACAATGGCTCGAAGACCTGCGGATCCTGAGGAAGAACTCCGATGGATGTCTCAGGAAGTTCGTGGCTATGTTGAAGCAGTTTTAAACAGTTTAGCTGCCAATGTTCCAAAAGTGAGCCTTTTTTACCATATGCTATTCATATAATTTTGTTAGTTTTGTCCAGTGCTGTCAAATGGCGGCCATGGTGGCGCCATGGCATGGTGGATTTTGGACCCCCCGCCATGAGAAGATTTGTACATTATGGCGGTGCCATGGTGGTCTTATGGCGGGCATAAATGGCACATTTTTTATCTTCTGCCATGAGCCGCCATCTGCCATTGACAACTTTGGTTTTGTCAATGTTAATATTTGGTGCAATTTCTGGTTGATTCTTTGGCAGGCAGTTGTCCTTTGCCAAGTTGAGAAAGCTAAAGAAGACATGCTGAATCAATTATATAGCTCTGTCAGGTTCAGATATTTGTTATTGTTGTTGCATTCTTTTTCTTAATAACATTAGATTTATTCCTTATTTTTGTCAGTTTCATTCCTGATAATTTTGAAGAATGACTATTGATTATAAAAGTTTTCCGAAGATGGTTGCTGTTTTTTCCTGTCTATGTTAAATTCATCTGGGAAAATCATGTAACTATCAGGAATTTTTACCTCTTTTCAACTTCTGTTAATTTTTTATTTCTTTTTCTCTGAGCATCGCTCTCTCGTCTCTCTTGAATACTGTTGAATTTGACACAAGTTTTTTTATTCATTCATCATATGTTAATGTATATATACTGATTACATGCTATTTAATATGGATGCTGCAATTTCGTAGAATCTGATAATTATTTATAGCTTAATTGTTGCTTCAATTCCACTTATGGTAAACTACGTAAATATCTTCCATGAGTAGTGCTCAAAGCACCGCCAAGATTGAGGAGCTGCTTTTAGAAGATCAAAATGTCAAGCGTAGGAGGGAGCGCTACCAGAAACAATCCTCACTTCTCTCAAAATTGACACGGCAACTGAGTATTCATGACAACCGAGCGGCTGCTGCCTCTGGTTGGTCAAATGGTAGTGCAGGTGTGTGTTCAAGCTTCTCACTCATTTACATGTTTGTTGGGTGGGTGAATCAGCATCATTCATTCAATGTAGTGGAACTATTAATTATTTGATTGATTAGATTCTGATATAATACATGCACGCAGATAAAAGGTTACGAATCCCACTCTTGTGGCCTTTTCAGTAGTGGTTACTGGTTAACATTTATATTTTACTTTGTAAATTACATCTTGCACTTCAGAGGATCCGATTTATATCACACTGGCTTATTTTTGCTTGCAATATGATTCTATCTGTTCAAGTTGTTGCTTTCCTAGTTGATTGTTTCCCCTGTGTGTGTCTCTCTCCTTTCTGTTTTCACATTGTCCACTAAATCTTTTTGTTACCCTTTTTTTGGTTTGACAGAGAGTAGTCCAAGAAGCAGCGGTCCAGGTGATGACTGGAGATCGGCGTTTGATGCAGCTGCCAATGGTCCAGTTGGCCGTAGTGGTTCAGTGAGATCTGGATCCAATGGTCATAGTCGACATAATAGTGATCCTGCACAAAACGGTGACATGAACTCTGGTTCAAACTCCAGCAGCCGTCGTACACCTAATCGATTACCTCCTGCTCCACCAGGTTCTTCGGGTTACAGATTTTAACAGATGGCTTACCCGGCCATCACTTGACAATTCATGTTTTTATACATTTTTGGAGGGTGAGATTACTCCCGCCCCATTTCATATACCTTTGAGGTTAAGGTCGTCTCGATTCTTTGTTTCTGCCAGGATATTTAGGTTATGAGAAATGTTTGTGTACATAGAAGACTATAGTTGATTTAGTATATGCTTTCACTTTTCCGGCCTTGTCTCGGTTTATCCGGAAATATGGCATCAAGGTGGACTTGAATACATTGGTCATGTTTTGCTATTCAATATTCTTTCTTTTTTCTTTTATTGCTTTTAATGTTTCCTTTTTCCTTTTCACTTTTTGGCATGCACTCATTTTTGGATGAACAAATGTATTCTGGTGGTAATGATTGAAATGATGCTTAAACCATCTCTGATTGGTTTATTAGGCCAATATTTGCATAGTTCTAATAATGGGGATACTATATGCTTCCCTGTTAGTTTTTTTCCCCTTTCCTTTCGGAGTACTCTTCAACTTTTGATGGCTGAGCTACGTGTGAAATTGTTATTTGTTCCAAATCTAATCGGATGCTGTATCAAGTTTTCCTTGTAGTTCTCTGCATTGCCAAAGTCTGATGTGTCACTCGGATAATTATAGGCAGAGTAACGATACTTCAACTTATATTATGATACGAAGTTTTAAGAATTTAATTTATCTGGCGTGGACTTTTAATTTAATGGTTAAGTTAACGAATTTAATAAGGAAAAGAGTATTTACATCTCCTAAACTTTAAGCTAGATGTAGTCATGTAGACAGCTATTTGTACTTTTCAAATCGTTCAATTACATCCTTAAATTATAACAAATTTTAAAATTAATCCTTTAATTTAGAGTTTAGCTTCTTGACAATGTGTTGTATATCATAACAATTGCAATTCTTTTTCTTTTGTTATTTTTTTTTATCTTATTATATCATTCAATTTTTCTCTCAAATTTTACATACTGTGATTTGGATTATGTACAATTCTTTTTTGTTATTGTTATTTTTAAAGTATCGGTGGATCAAGTGGGGAGGCTGGGGCTGAGAATAGCCGATGGGAGTGTTTCCTGTCCTTTTTCTGCCTCATTGTCATTCCTATACAACTTTTTTGTTTTTTTATACCTTTTTTAAACCCTATATCTCAGGGTCTCTTGTCTCGGTTTCTCTCTCTTTTTTGATGCTGTTGCCCTAAATCAGAACTGCGAATGTGTTTTGCTGTATTGGCCGCCTGCTACCTCTCTATTTTCCCTTCATTAATGGAAAAACAAGCACATAGTGATACAACAAGCGCGTATTGGAGATTTATCTTTTACGTAAAATACTATTTGTTATTAAAAGAATGCTCCTTGGTGTCGATGTCGATTTTTTCATTGTAATGTTTTTGTTTATTTCTACTGTATCAATAAAAAAGGATTGCGTACAAATGTCATTTCAAATATTGTTTAAACAGCTCTTTTAAAAAAGGACTAGTTTCTTTGAAAAAGCTTTTTAAACGATAGAAAAAGTCTTTTTTTTTTTGCTAAGTATTTTACATTTTTGACATTATAAATCAGATGATATTTGATTATTTACCTTCTAAGTATCAATTGGTTTGTGACGGTTATTTTGAAAAGGGATTAGCTAGTCTATGTGCAATAAACGAATGTTTACTTGTGATGATGAGAAAGAACTTCAATACTGATGAGAATTAATTTCACATCTAATTGCATATATAACACCCGTAAAAATATATGCAAGTAATCAAGATATGATACATTGATACCCGTATATCAAACACACATAGTAAATTCTCTACAACACACACACACACACACACACACACACACACACACACACGTAGTAAATTAAAAACATCTAACTGCAACTCTCAAGCATCTAAATAATTAAGATATAATAACACACCTAACTCTAAAACATATTTTTTCATATTAATATATATCGAAAATTCTATTTCATAGTATAATTATGATTTAATATTTTCAGCCCATCCTTCTGTAATTTTTGGATCTATCCCTGGGAGCCAACATCTACCCCTTTAAATGTACAGGATTGAGGAATTAGTTACTGTATTTGGCCTTAGACCCAGACAAGATCCAAACAAAATCCATTGAGGAAGCAAATCTTAGGATTTTTTATTTCCCTCATATTCCTGGTGTGTTTAATTAGGGTTATTAGTCTTCTTGTCAATGAACTTTGGCTCATACATTGTGATGCCTCAAGTCCATGTATCATTGGTTAAGCCTCACTAAGCCTTTGGGTGCCCCGAAAACCTCCAAATTATAGAAAATTATCTTTTTACTGAAGTTTGCATTTCCTGCAAACAGGTTTGCTAATAAGTTTCTTGCTTGGATGAGTAGGGAGATCAAGCAGGTTCATTGCAGTGAGACCCTTTACATTGAGACATGTTCAAAACGATGCAGTTTCATTAAAATATCCCTTCCCTCTATATAAACCCTTCCCATGCATTTTTGGAATCCAAACTGCAAACCCTAAGCTTCCAACTTCTCTTCCACCCTTTTACTCTCTCCCTCCTTCAATCCTACCTCATCCAAACTTCAAGGTAAGGATTGTTCATAGTTTATGTTGGATTTTATTTCCTTTCCTCCTTGTTTATGAGTTAGGGTGTTTATGTTCTTGATTGTTGTCAAGTTTGAGTACTCTTCCAATGTTCATATAGTTGTTCTAGTGAGTTCATAGTTTATTCATGTGTTTATGTCGCTTCTATGATAGTTGTTTGTCATTCTTAACTTTCAAGGTCAAATGGTTAGTATCCATGCACTTCCCAACTCTAAACGATAAGTGGCTTAACTCACGACCTTATTTTCAGTCATTATGAGTATGTTCCAAGTATTATGATTGCTAAACATAAATTTAGAAGTGAAAATATGTATAGAACATGATTTTACAAGTTATGCCAAGTTAGCAAAATTATGATTTTGATTATAGTATGAAAAATATGTTTTAGAAAACCATAGGACCATACTTGATATAGTCTTTCTTGGAAAATATTTATGTTCATGAAAATTACAATTTTGAAAATAATTATATTTGTGAAATTATATGTTGGAATATGTTGTTTTGATGCCAGTTTATGTTGATAGACAGAACACTAGAATTCTTATGAGTTTTAGAAGCTTCAAATTTCCCAATTAAATTTTTATGTTAACTTTTAGAATAAGAAATTAGTGAGAGAAATAGAACTGAATTAATGGCAGTAGATATATCATTAACTTTGGTATATTTTGTTTGGTGGTGAAGACAAGAACACAGGAAAAAAAATTTTTACCCTAAACAAAAAAACACAATTTCTGTGCTTCAAAAAATGGAGAGAGATATATATATAAGAGTAGAAATTTAATATTTTTTCTTCCAATAATACCCCTATACATATTTATTATTTATGTCTCCGTTTCCACTGTCCTTATATTTCTATTCATATCCCCTTACAAAACGCTACCTTGGGGTCTATTTAGTTTCTCATTTTTTAAATTTTATAAAGGAAATACTAAAAACTAAAAATAAAAATTGAAAATTAAATTTTATAGTTTTCACTATTTTCAGTATTTACTTCATAAAATCTAAAAAATTGAAAAATAAAAGTTGAAAACTAAAACCAAATATGCGCTAATATTTCCAATTCCTATCCAACTCAACCCGAACTTGAATATTTGGTTTAGATTTATTTTTATCTATTACTCAATCTAAACTAACCCGTTTATACCCGTAGTCTAACTGAACCTTGAAGAAAGTATCTAGATCCATATAAAACAACAAAATCACTAACCATCTCACACAAGATAACACCATCTTTCAAAAAATGGACTATCACAAAGTTAATATGAAAATAATAATACTACAACTCAATAATAGGAGAAACCAGGAAGAGCTACCCGCACAAAATTTCCCGGCATAATAATCTGTTCTATTAACACTTAGTACTCTACAGACACTCGTAGCCATATTCAGAGATAGCCGTAATATAGCTAGCAAAGAAAATATACAACACACGCAAAACACGACTACACCCTTGTTCTCCAAAGATACCTGCTTATCCCGGACCTTTTCAACCTCGGATCTGCAAATTATGAAAAAAATTCAGATCCAAAAGTACTAAAAGTTTATGTTATTACCAGTAAAGGAAAATAAAACAATATTTTATTTTTCTTTATAGGTTGTGACAATCAGAAGAAAGATGACAAAGGATACGGTAACAGCAAATGGCAAAGCTCATAAATGGTATATAATATCAACTTTCCTCAATGTAATTTTATCCTACTGCATAACTCTTAATTCACGTGACCAAGCTCTTCAAGTTCTCCTTAGGTACTGCAGTCCTATGTATATGTCTTGTTACAAATATATAACAGAGAAAATTGCACTTTCACCCTGAATTATAAGCCATCTGCACTTAGCCCCTAAATTTTAAAAATATGCAAATTGACCCCTAAATTTTCACAAATGTACATTTTAGCCAAAGTACATGTACTATACGTCTATACCCCCATAACTTTGGAACATGTGCAAATTAACTTTTTGAACTTTTCTAAATATACAACCCGATATGTTATATTTTCTTAAATTTGTGATATATATATATATATATATATATATATATATATATATATATATTAGTTGATGGAAAAATTAATGAAAGAGTCAATTTACATATTCAAGAAAGTTCATGGGGTCAAACTGGATATTTTAAAAGTTTTGGGTTTAAACTGCACATAACCTATAATTAAGGGGGGTAAAGTACAATTTTCCCCATATAATATAGCACAAATATGTTTGTGAGCCTGTTTGGATGGTCTTTGTTAATGATAAATATATTGAAAATTATAAACTTCCTCCTTTTCATTACACGTATAGCTGACTTGTATATAGGAAGAGGAAAATTGATTATATCACCCTCAAATGAACATTAGCAAAAAATAGCAGCTGCCCTGACTATGAAACAATCTCCTATTGTTTTGATTTTGTCTGCCACAACTGATTCACTACCTACTTTTCACCCAATAATAATTGAGCCGGTAGTGGGATCAGGGAAAATATATAGGGGCTGTTTGCTTTGCAGTTTCCAGTTTTCAGTTTTTCAGATTTGTGAAGGAAAAACTGAAAAAACTGAAAACTCAAAATTTCAGTTTTCAATTTTTTCAGTTTTTGAGTTTTCAATTTTTTCAGTTTTTCCTTCACAAATCTGGAAAACTGAAAACTGAAAACTGGAAATTGCAAAGCAAACAGGCCCTAAAGCTCTCATTGGTGGTTCTTCATTGGTAGTTGGCAAATCATCTATAAGTATTGCTGTAAGCCATCACTAAGGGTTGTGGTATGTCTTGGAAAGGGGCAATTCCCCCTCTCCCTAAACTTTGAATAATGTTATGGAAACAACAAAATTACACAACAAATGCACACTACACACTTTATCACCATTGGATGTGATGAGTGAATGGGCCAATGATGATAACGTGTGTGGGCCCACTCACTCATCTCATCCAATGGTGATAAAGTGTGGTGTGCATTTGTTGTGCAATTTTGTTATTCTCATGACATTACTCCTAAACTTTTTTTCAGCCAAATAGTTTCCAAAAGCTGGATTAATTGTTGAACTCAAAATATCTATGATTAAATGTCAAACTGTGGTTGAACTGGAATTTGTCTTTATATCACTCTTTAATAAATATAGGCCACAAAATTACATTGTAAAATATTTTAAATAAATAAATTGAAAAACTAAATGTCTAAAAATCTATATAATTATTAAACTAAAAATCTATACAATTATTAAACACATATCATGTATGTATCATTAATAATAATAAATGATTTAAAATTTTTAAAAAATGTAAGTTGAAGAAACAAATAGAACCCAAATAATTAAAAAAAATTGTTTTAGAACGTAGAATACTTATATAAATATCTGTCAGTCTGTTATTAAAATAACGATTTTAGCTCCTTAAAGGATTTAGCACTACTCCCAACAGATGCTAGGTTTGAAAACACTGCCTTTGCTAGATTATTGTAAAGCTGAATAATTATTTATTAGTGACAACATGGCAGTGAGTGAAGCAGCCATGTTATCACTAAAAAATCACTTGCTTGTGCCAGAACTAGCTGGATGAGTCTGGTTTTAAGTGATTGTAGCTTGTTCACGAGTTCTCTGGCCAAACTGACCAGTGTGATCTGGTTAGAACCCTGATAAAAAGACCAAGACAGGGAGATGCACGGAAACAACTCCGTTGTTTTGAAGATCTACTCAAAGTACACTAGTCATTAAATCTGAGCAACTACTTATAGTGAGCAACTAAGAAAAGCATGTATTGAAAACCCTCACCTTAAAGCAGCATTGTCCCTGAGTAGAAGATCCAAATGCATGGAAATATGGGACTTCCACGAATTGAGATCACTAGCCTCCTTTGTCTGCAAGGGCAACAAATTATTTCCAAAATGAGTCGAAAGAGGAAAATAATGATTTTATCTAACTAAATACAAATACTGCTGACAAAATCCATGATAAAATTTAACATACCAGAACATCCTGCCGATCAAGGAGATTCCTAATGTCTTCTTTCATCTTCTGTAGAAGTATGTCTTTTTCACCTGTTTCTTTGCTGTACTCCTTGAAAATATTGACATATCTAGAATTTAGGTCCTCTAGATACCGCTCCAAAACAGACAAATTTAAGTCTAGAGAACGAACTTTCTGCATCAGAATCTTGAGAACAGTATCCCCAGGCATCCTTCCAACTTGTTGACGGATTTCTTCAACTGGTTCAGGGACATTACTATTTACAGTCTCGTGATTTGCAGAAGAGATATCTGAGGCAGAGTCGGAATGGATCCCTCCAAAAGTATTTTGATGAACATCTTCGCTCTCAGCAGGGCTAGGATGAGGTGATACTGTCTTCTTGTCACCATTCTTGTTACCATTACCTTCTCCAGATGCAAATAGATTATCTTGAGTATATATCAAATCCTCCAGCATCCTCTCAACAGCATCCACACCATAAACTTCAACAAAGCTTAATGTGCAATAAAATTCTGAACCATAGTGGTTTTGAAGATTCAATTTTAGGTATCTCACCCATTTTGGCTCCTGAAGAACAAATCTTTGAGCATGCTTCACATTTGAGGCAGTAAAGTTCCCAAGGAAAACCCAAGCATCCGTTGGATAGACCAAACTTCCATGAAGTTCAAAATTTTTTAAATTGGAAGAATGGTGCTCAAAATTAGCTATTTCTATCGTATCTACTAGGGTTTCTTCTGAAAGTTCTATGATGACATATTTCTCTTCAACAGAACATGCGTTTCGGAGATATTTATCTTTGTCTCTGCTTAAGATATTAGAGGCACCTTTGGCTTCTTTGTTAGAAGCTAAAACTTTTGCCCCCTTAGATGCTGAAGCATAATTATATTCTGCACCACCAGGCTCCACTCTATGTATTACATTTCCAGATGGACCAGTGCCAGTCTTAGTTTTGGAACTAATTGCCCTGCTCTTGAATTCATCAAGACCAAGAGGCACAGCCCAAGATAAGTGATCAGATTTTTGCACATCATTTTCAAGTCTGACAGCGGATTCATGATTCTGTACATGTTCTTCTCCAGTAGGAGAATCAGAACTTTCCTTATTAATTGGACCAGGTACAACATGATCTTTGCTTTCTTCCTTGGCGAGTGACTCACCATCATGTAAAGCCTCAGAAAGAAAGCATGCATCCATTCCTTTAATCAAATTTTCATCAACAGAGTAAGGGCTTTTACACTGTCCATGCTTATCTTCGTTCCAGTTTGATACACCAATAGGATGTTCTTCAGATCCATCTACATCCAAAGATAATAAACTGATTAATAAGAATGTGAAGCATGCATCTGCAATTGAGGAAAAATACATTGTTTTGCTAATTCAAGAGCAATACCATTTATGAGTTTGTTAGAATCAAGAAAATTTTCATTCATTTTCTTGGAAATGAAGTTCATGTAGTTATAAGAGGGGAAAAAAGAACAGTAGATAAGTGAGAATGTATGAAAAACAACCATGCATGCATGCATACATGCTTTAAACAAGAATGCAGTTAAAACAAACATAAAACATCAAACCATTAGCATTTGATCAGACTATATATCTCCCAACAAGGTGCAGCTTCCTCAGATAGAAAAAGCTAAACTGTGGATTGGTCCGATTGGAGCAATCTGCAGTCTGAATTAGATGTTGAGGGACACTGGCTCAGAGAATCAAAGTGCTTTTTGTCACAAGAAGAAAGATCTTGGAAGCTGCTTTGGAGGCCAATGAGTCTCAAGTACTTAAATTGGACTTCAATAACACTTCTGGTCAGGTTAGTTTGGCAAACGTTGGGGCAAGATTTTACCGAAAGAGGGATTCAGCTCTAAATGGAGAAGTTAGATTTCAGGTTGCCTCTCAATTATTACTTCTTTGTGCTTGTTAACGGAGAACCACAAGATTGGTTTTTCACTCAGAGAAGTGTCAAGAGATCCTTTGTTTCCTTTTCTATTAACTTTGGTGGTGAATGTGCCCAGTTGTCTAATTTCTGTAGTAGCTGCGAGTGGATCATTAAAGCAGTCAAAGTGGGTTTAGAAGGGGGAGTTGTCTTTCAGTTGCAATTGGCTGATCAGTGATGACATCATCCTGTTTCTAGAGAGTTATAAGGATATTGCAGAATGCACACTTTTTGAGCCTTCCCCCAGGTTGAGATTAATATGTCTGAAAGTGGTTTGGCTGATGTTACATTCTCAGGCTCCCCTCTTTTGCATCATTGGTAGGATGTCAGATTTTGGGTGTCAAAGATATTTCAAAAGAAAAAAAAATCATTCATGTACTTTTACCTAACAACATAAGCTTTTGGATAATTTGTTCATGACGTCATATCAGAGTTAGTAACTAAGTGATCCAAAGATCAATCCTTTCCACCCTCATTCTTTCTAAACAGAAAGCTGAATTTAAGCACATGATAATCTTGCCAATGCATTATCAACTGTAAAACAAAACCCTCCTCATTTATCAAGGTTTGGGACTATTATAAACCATAGGATTGTGCCAAGGCTCAACTTTGAGCCCTTATTGTTTTACCTTAGTCTTGAACATTTTCACTAAACATATTCAAAAGTGGGTGCCATGATGCATACTTTTTCAGGATGATATAGTCCTAGTTGGAGAAGTGAGATCTAGAGACAAGTTTAGAAGCAGATTACTTTCGTTGAGTAGAAGTAAGATAGTGTATATTAAATATAAATTCAGAAAGAGATGCACTAAGTCTAGCTTCGAGGTAAAAATTGGAGTCTATACCTTGCCACAAGTGGCGAGGTTTAAATATCTTGGGTCCATTATGCAAAATGACAGGGAAATACTTCAAGACATAAACCATAATACTCAAGCTACTGAGCTAGGTGAAAGACATGGAGGAGTCATTTGGGTATTATTGTGCGATAGAAAAGTGCCACTAAAGCTTTAAGAAAAATTTCAACATCTGGCTATATGGCCAACAATGTTGGGTGAGATTGAAAGTTAAATCCTTTATCTGGATAGTGTGCTTAACAGAATTAACACCAATGACATGTTGCATGTTCTAAGACCACAAATGGATACTTCCCTGATATGTGTGTTATCTGTAGTGCTAGCTCAGAATCAACCATGCACCTGTTTCTGCATTGCTCAGAGGCTGGCTTTTTACGGAATTGTTTGTTTGGTCTTTTTGGTGAATGTTGGGTGTGTCCTAATACAATGGATCAATTCCTTTGGACTAGTTTGTTAGTTTTGGGAGGAGAAAGAAGGCCAAATCCTTATGGTAGTGTGCTGCCTTTGCAGTTACTTGGTGTATTTAGTTAGAGCATAACTCTCGCATTTTTCATGACAAACATTCAAATAAGCAGATTTTGTAGGATAAGATTAGATGCTTAGTGTCTATTTGGTGTAAGGCACGTAACCTTTTTAGAAGGGTTTTCATCTCTAATATGATAAGAGATTGGAAAGCTTTGATGTTTTTTCTTGTTTTCTTTTTTGCTTTGAGGATCTCTTGTCCTCTTCACTTTGTATTATTCTTTTCTTCTTGTTAATAAAATTTCTTCTTTTATCAAAAAAGAAAAAGAATGTTGCATTCAATGAGTAGACATGCTAGACAATATACAATTAACAATAAATGCATTTGAGGGAAAGTTGGAGTGCCATGTATTGTGAAAAAGATAACTATTGCCTTATGTGGTTTGGTCATGTCAGAAGTAAGACTCTAAAAGCCTTAGAAAGAAGAGTAACTCAGATTAAGGGTAGCCCAATAGTTAGAGATAGCGGGACAATAAAAACTATAAATGAAAGACATGATTTACAATTTAGAAAATTGAGGTCATTTGATTCATGTAAAAAACCTCACACAAGTAGGAAAAGTCATCATTGTTGTTTTACTTGACTGTTTTATTTATGTTTTAAATAATTTCTTTTCTGGCCATACAAAAACATGAAACTCTGATTGTTTAGACTATTAAATGAAATTTTCAGATTTTATTCAATGATAAACATAATAAAATGGAGGCCTCTTCTTCGACCAACTTCACAAAAAAGAGGAACGGAAGTTAAGTGCTGTAGAAGTTCAATCAATTCTCATTTAATTTTGTGTTAATTGCCATTGTGTTAATAGGCAATTCGGATTTAGTACTGAGACAGGGTGATGAAGTGAGAACAGTTTGTGGCATTCAGTATTGCTTCTTCTAACTTTTCTTCAACCACCATTGCTGCTTTGAAAAATTGTTTCCAGATCAGTCACTTAAAAGTAGTAAATTTGTTTTGTTTTCTTTTCAGTGTTGAAAAATTCTCCTTTCAAGCATTCAGGGTATGTTTATGAATTTGTGTTTTGGAGGAAAATGATGGGAAGGTAGGGTTTGTGATATAAAATTTTGAAATTTTACTCTATGAACCTTTCTTTTCCCTCCCTTCCACTTCAAAACCCAAGCTCCCAAACACACCCTTAAATAGAGCAATAGCGCCCATAACAACTAATATTCTTTGATAGTCATAACTCCACCTAAAAGACGCGAGGTGGGATAAGAGCACGTTTTTAACGCATCATCACCAAAAATAATCAAAGTCTTATCCCATCGAGTGGAGTCGGCTATATATATAGATTAGACGACACCATAGTGTCTTATTATGACTCTATTTCCATAAGATCATGACAGCTACAGAGAAGAAGACTCGAATCCAATTGCACACCAGAAATCCCTAGACGCCGCTATCTATAGGAGAGCACCGATGTCACTCAATCACCAACAAAAGGAAGCACAAAGTTTTTGGGACACATTGGATTACAAAATACATGGACAACAGTCAATATGCACATACAGTCTGATGCACAAGTTGCAGTTCAATCACAAGACAATGCCATACCTACCAAAACCAACATTTCCAACTCCAAGCAACAAAGGGATCAGATTCACAGCACAAGTGAATAGAAAAGCGCAAAAGAAAAATACCTGTGTAACCGTGTCCCCGACTGATCCATAAGGTGAAGAGGAAGAGTAACCCCCACAAAACAAAGACCAAAGAGATTGAAACTTTATATAATTGGTTGTAATTCCCAGTTGAAGTGGCAGTAGTAGTAGGCTTGTCTAAAGCTCTTGTTGTTTCCAGAAGAAGAGCTTTACGTGATCTCTGCATTGCACATCAATCCAATTCAGTGCAACTGCCCCCCCACCACAACCCAACAACTAAATTAAAACAAGAAACAGAGAGATTTTCCTTCCCCCACTCCCTGCAACCACAACAACACACAAACACACCCTTTTTCCTCTCATTCAATGCTCAGTAACAATTAAGAAGAAGCAAAAGAATGAATGAATGAATGAACAAAGAAGACACCCTTGTATTAAAAAAATAAAAAATGGTATTAATAATACTAGTTGTTATTGTTATTAGTGTGCCACCAGAAAACGACAGTGCAATGACTAGATTTCCACCTGCCGAATTAGAAATAAAGCAAAGAGTGGGAAGAAAGGGAAGGGAAGGAGATGGATGTCAGATTGAAAAGGAGCTAAAAAGACGGAGAGGCAGTTGGGGTAGTTAATGAATGGATGGGAATTGTGAGGTGGGTTGGGTTGGGTTGGGTTGGGGGGGGGTGTTTTTTATTTTTGAATGAACTGAGTGGATGCTCCAATTTGCCTTTGACGATGGATTGGATGAATGGATCTGTTCTGTGCTTTCCTTGCCTGTGTTAGTAGGAAGGAAAGGCCAATGGAGAATGAGAACGGTGATGAGAATGATGCAATGCAAGTTCGTCGAGTCACGGAACGGAACACAACAAAGCAAAGCGCGTGAGGTCCCCCCTACGCGTTTTAACGCCGCTATTGTTTTTCATGATATCTGTGGCAAGTGGCAACATGTCATTTTCATATTTCATAATATTGATTGATTAACATCAAACATACTCTAATACCACCTTTTGTTCTGTCTGTTTCCCGTTGCTTCGAAGGTTTTGAAACCGCATTATTTATTGAATTTTGTTATTTGTATTCGTAATATAAAAGATTATTAACTAATATTTTATTTATTATTAGAATGAGTGTTACTTTATTTAATGAGATCATATCATATTTAATAATAAATAAAATATAAATTATACGATATTTTATATATCACGATTACAAATAATGTTTTTTTATTTATTGGTTTTAGCCGGCAATGCCAGATGCCAATGGGGCCGACGCAGGTATGCCTTCCCTCGGTCCTTTATATAACTCATAATTTTGTTTAATAGTTTAAAAATATTATTAAATTGAATAGAGTGCAAAATTTAAATATATAGTTGGTATAAAATAATTTTACATAGAGTCCAATTATATATTGATACATTAGTCTCAACCACTTATTATATTAAAAGTCTTATAAATAAAAATATATGGTTGGTTGTTTTATGTTAATAATATATTAAAATTAAACTCAACATACTTTCTTTTCCTCATTTCTGTCATATCAATTTAGTTTTTAAAAAAATTAAGGCATCAAATAAGTATTTAAATATTAATATATGACATCATATTAAAAGTTGATTAACGTCAAATAAGTCCCTAATGATTAAAACCATTTTAATCTCTAAAAGATGTATATAATTTCAAATAAGTCCCTACCTATTACTTCTAGAAAGACTAAAGTGATATTATATTTAAACTTCTAAAAACATATTTAATGTCACATTTTAGCTTAAGAACCTATCTCTATCTAATGTTAAAACGAATCCAAGGACTAGTATAATATCATATTTGATTTTTCATGAACTTATTTGCTATAAAGAAAAAAACTTTTAACGACTGGATTGATATCGAACAAATATTTCAAAAATTAAAATTACATGTTTACATCTATAGTTTTGACTTCAGAGGAACACTTAAGAGGTAATGTTCACATCCGGTCCGGTGAGTCTGGTTATTTTTTTTTAGTTAATGTTGATTTTAGTTCGTGATATTTTATTTATGAATTATTTTAATCTTTGACTTTTAAAATGAGTCAAATTACTTGGTATTATAAAATATAAGTCAGTTAGTCTTATTTTATTTTTATTTAACATTTTATTAATTAAATGATAATATGTAACGTTAAATGATACCTTATCACACCATGTCATCTAAAGTAAATAAAGTTTAAAATAATTTATTTTAGTATTTAAAATTTTACAAAATGAGTCATTTTATGACTTAAAATAATATTTAAATGACTCATTTTATATAATTTTAAACACTAAAATAAGTCATTTTAAACTTTATTTTACTTCAGATACATATATGTCTAAGTATCACTTAAAGTTACTTATCATTATTTAATTGATACAATATTAAATAAGAGTGGATTGAGGAATTAATATGATTTACATTTTACAATGTCAATACTAATTAACTCATTTTAAAAGTAACTAAAATGATTTCATAAATATAAATATAAATATAAAGTGAAGGGACTAATTAACATTTCTCTTTTTTTCATACGAAAATCTTCCCTACCATATCTATCTATCATATGGGGCTGCCATTTGTTACTCAACCAAAACAATTTTTCTCGCCTAAATTTACACTGCTTGGTTTGTCAAGTGTCACCCAAAAACCAATCTCATCTAACTAATCACTTGAGTGCATATAATTAATAATGGCTTCTGAGACATGTAACAAAAGCACCAAATATACTTGCAACACCAGCACGCTTCTCACTAATTTCACATATCACTTTCCAAAATTTCTTGTGTAGCTTGATACATTGATTAAATAAGGAAACAATTGTGTGGCTCAAGGTGAGAAATTAAACGAGGGTAGTTATTTCAACTCGTGGCATAAACATGTTTCGCAGACGACTCCTCTTTCCCCTCTAGCCGGTGGCAACACCTCCATTCGCAAAAAACAGTTGCTGCAACGCTGGTTAGAGCGTCGGGCACGATTAACAAGCCCAAGGTCGAAATGGGCAAAAAAAAAAAATAATAAAACACTCACCAGCGAAAGAAAAGAGCTGGGATCTTCAGGGTTCAGGGTTTTCTTTTTTAAGTTTTTTTGTTGTTCTGGTCGAGTGTGGCTGAAGCTGGCTGTTGGGGTTTCTTTAACCTGGCTTTGATGCCAGGTCAGAGAAATTTGAGTGCAAAGAATGACTAAGTTATCTTAGTCACCAAAACTCTATTTGTACTGAAGAGTAAAACATATTACAAAAGCAATAATAAACCTAGCCCATTAACAATATAACCTAAAACATATTCTCTAATAAATACAATGTTGTTTGAGAGTATATATTCTTAATAGGAAATACTTGACAAATGTTCAGTCTCCTTGTTGTAATTTACTACTTTTTATCCTATTAATAGCTTATACTCAATTCATTATTTCATCAAACAAACAGTTGTCGAATGAAATAATCATACCCATAGTTATCAAATCATGAATCATTTGATCATTTTTTGAATTGTGAATCATTTCGGATCATACAATTCAGAAGCATATTAATAAAAGCCTAAATAACAAAATTACATACCTAAAAGGCTAAAACCTAGAGAAAATGCTCAAAAAATTGCAAATGAGTACTTAAACTTCAGTGTATCATTGAAAAAGTAGTAAAAGTAAAGTACTAAATCAAATGCATCCACTAATCCAAAAGTCTAAAATACCACCATAAGCCTGTCTTAACTCGAGTCACGTGTAATAACTCATTTTTTTCAATTTTTTTTCTTTGCAATTAATTATTTGGCTGGCCAGTGGCCCCTGGCCCTTCAATTTCCGAGCTTCTGAATGGGAAAAGACCCAAAATCAAGTTTCTGCTTGTTTGCTCGTGAATCACACATCTGACGAATCGCATCGGAGGCAATGAATCGCAAAATTCATTCCGATACATGTTTGAATACACCCCAATTTCTGATTCACCCTTGATTCTGTATCAGTGGCTGGTTGACTGGTATCGAAATCGTACAATTCTAATAACTATGATTATTACCCTATTTAGCATTTTTTTTTAATATAGAATCGCATGATTCTAACTATGATCGTACCCCACTTATTGATTTTGTTCTTGTCAGTATACAATGGACTTTCAAAACCAATATGCATTTTGCTGATCTTATTCCCACACACATTAAGCAGCAACATATCTCCTATCCTTTTCTTATGATACTGCACAACACAGAGGCAACATTAGAATATTTTAAAAAATATAGAATATTTTACCAGAGGCAATACAACATCATATGGATCTTCGAAGACATGAATTTGGCGGCCTTTGTATATAACTGTATGCATAAATTGCCCACTTTATTTTATTCATTGTTCAGCGGTCTTCAAGATTTGATGTCCCTTATGTGCTAAACTAAATGGTCTCTGGACATACATTCTGCCCTATATGAAGCCAGGAATCACCTTGTTGCTGCTCTTCTTCACTAGATACATACTCCAGTAGTATGCCAAACAAAATCTTTCCCTGTTTTAATGTATAATATATTAGAATGTCGACCCATCAAATATTTAACTGAAATCCAGCTACAAGACGGTAAGTAAAATATAGTCTCGATTCTCGACCAACCTTTACTCTCCTGTATGATGCTAGTGTTGCCAAAGGTTCCTTTGACTTTTGCACTTGTCCAGCATTTGGTGAAACGTTGATCATCTGGCATCGATTACATCCCCCCAGCGACTGGCAAAAATAGAGAGAGAGAGAGAGGTAAAGCAAGTAACTCCTCAAAATTAAGCACAATAGTCGTCATTCGTTGCATGAAGAAAATATAGCAATAAGAATGAAATCTCCATCACACCATGTGTTTTAGCTTGCTGTATTATTTGTCTCAATTATGGTTCAGAAGATATCACCCAAAACAAGTACAATGAACGACAGAGCCATCGCACCAACTTTGCACTGTCAAATAGTTTCATAGTTTATTAGAACTTACTCTGAAACACGTATTTCCAATTCTAATGTTTCTCCATCCATCTTCACCATAAGGCCTGCCTCCAGATATGACAAGGTTGGGTCGAAATCTACTTGCATCAACTTGCATTGCTGTTCCACATATGCCCTTCTGCACATCTAGTACCATGAACTATGGTTGGTAAACACACTATGTTCAAAGATACCAGGATCAAGAGACTAAATGCAGTGAAACTAATGTGGTTTGCGATATAAAAGTGATTGCTAAAGGTAGAGTTGACAAGAAAACTAGATTTTATGGAAGAAATTTCATTGGCCCTTCTTTTTTGTTTCTTACAATAGAATCACCTTTGCATCCTATTCAATCAACCAAATAATCAGTCAATGAAAATGCAATCCAAAATGCATCATAAACTAGTTTTATAAAATTTTGGCAAAATAGGCTCTTCGACCCTTTACCTTCACTCTATTTTTCAATTTAGTCCTTACCTTTTATTTTTCTCAATTTGATCCCTTATATTTCAAATTGTTTTTAATTTGGTCCCAAATCACTATTCTTCACATTATTGGCAGAAAATGCTGACATGGCACACATGGATTTGATGTGGATTGTGCCACATTAGCATTTTCTGTTGATTATGTGACAGTATAGTGAGTTGGGACCAAATTGAGAACGGTTTAAAATATATGGGATCAAATTGAGAAAAATAAAAGGTAAGGGACAAAAAACCTATTTTGCCTAAAATTTTCAATTATCTAATCAAAATTTCTATTGCAATCCAAACTATAAGGGAACTAACAGCCTATTGAAAGGAAATGACTAAAAAGTATGCAAGGATTTACATGTCATATTATATAAGCAAATGGGTACAAAAGCACACCTGAACTCAATCTTCTATTTAGGTCATAAACACTTTCCTCGGATACAAGTAAGAACTGTGCTTCATTGGAAAAATTGAGCATGCTCTTTGCATCTCTACACGTGACTACACCTTTGGTATTATTCAGCATAAAATCATGCATGGAACTAGAATACCGGAACAAAGTACAAGGTTTACCAATGGCTTCACTAAACCACGTATTGGTTTCTTTGTTGTAACTATATACCTTATACCTAAGCAACCAAAAAACCAAAAATATCCAAGTAAGAGAACCAAAGTAAAACCAACTGTGTAAAACCATTTAGAACCTTCTTAAAGCTCATGATACAAAATGTGTTAGCAAGTACAATAATAAACTACCGAGCATCATGTTATACTCTACATCAAACTCAATTAAGGACACGCCAAATTAATGAAATCACCCAAGAAATGCATAAGAATATAACAGTGAGTATAATATAGCAATGCAAAACTATAAATTTAGTCTGACTTGCACAGATGTCTCCATATAAATATTTGTAGTTAAATTACTAAATTAAATTCTTGAATTTTGTTATTATGATAAGCTAGATAATAAAATGAAAATGAAGATAACATTCTTATAGTATTTACTTTATGGATTGTGTGCAGGTTAAGTGGGAAAAAGAGGTGAGTAAACGAAGATTATTTGGAATGAGAGCCTGGGTGATCCCAGGAAGTGAAAGAGTCAAGTAGATTCTTTTGAGGGAAAACCTAGATATGCTATGCTCCAGGAAACTAAATGAGGAGCTTTTGAGACACTGCTTCTTTGATATTGGGAATCCAGGTTTAAGGACTATGACTGGTTTCCCTCTACAAGTGCTTTAGGAGGTATGGTGCAACATACAAGGGTGGCTGACAAAGTTGATGCTCTTCATGGCAAGTTTTTCCTTTCTGGCTTTCTCCACTTTAGAGGAAGAGGTCAATTCTGGTTTACTTCAGTCAGTGCATGGTCCTACTAGGCCAAGCCTTTGTTTTGGGAGGAGATGACTTTGTTCATGGATCTTGTTCTCCTTAAGAATGTGTAGGAGGAGACTTCAATGTTATGTTGTGTTGCTTCTAGATGAGAAATTAGTAGGTGGTAAATTCATATTTCTAGCATGCAAGGTTTAGACATCTTCACCAAGGACTCTGGTATGTACATTCTCTAATCTAATGCAAAGCTCACTTGGTTAGTTAACAGATGTCATCTCATTTTGTCTCGTCCAGACAGGTTTCTTTTCCCTGGTGCTTGGGAGGAAGCTTTTCATGAAGTACACTACTTTACCTAGTGCACCCTTGATGTATCTTGGACTGTGAACCACAACATCTCAGTGACTATCACAATGAGCATTCAAAAACCGAATTATAAAACTCAACAAAAGTAATATATTGTCTGGCAATTGTAAGGTAGTTAAGTTTGCCAACAAGATGTCAAAATCTAATAGTCTATCAATGGCTCTTCCTGACCAGGTAGTAGCTTGGTATTTGGTTCCATGGGGGTAACACTGGGCTGGCAATCCTGCATGCCAGTTTCTACAAGTATGTCCAGACTCCAGAGCATACTTCCTCTAGGCAAGGGCAAGATTGGTTGTAGACTGAGCAACTTCAACCCAAAAAAATATTTTAGAGGACGCAAATCTTTGGTTTGAAAATGGTGTGACAGATGCTATCTGAAATTCCAGATACAATTATAAGTTATTTATTTATGAAATAAATGCTATAAATAGTTTGTTATTTATAAATTGTCTATTTCAATGCATAAATTATTGAAAATATTATAACTAGTCTATTAGAAACTAAAATGTCAACAGCCATGAACCACTACGCCCAAGGAACTGAAAACCATATGTGTGGAAGAGCCCATGTCAGGACATTACGGTTAAATCCAAATCAGCACCAAGTGATCCACATCATAATTTTTTGTGCAAGTCTATGTGAGCATAGAGTATGTGGAATGATATGCTTGCAAGACTCTACTTAATTTAGAATATAGATTAAGTGTATAGCATCATATACCTCTGACCATATAGTTCAAGGTCTTCTACAGTACCATTATAAACACCTGACTCAAGCCTGATTTGCAATCTTTCTTTGCAACGTGGGGACTCTACAAGCAACATTCCCTGACTGAGGTCAATAAAGGTGCGTATAAAGCACATTTCAGGAACCTGCAAAATTAAGATCAAATGAATCAAAACTTTAACAATCAAGCTTTAGTTCTGAAAAGTGAAAGCCCAGTAAACAAGTTTTCTCTTGATATTATCTCTTGGTATAATCTCACAATAATGCTCTCAAATCCAGGTGAAACCCCAACAAAATCCCAAATTAAGCTATGTAGCAACCATGGCACAACCACCTCAGAGATCATTTAAGCATTAAGTTTTACAAAATTTTGAAGCACTGGATCACACACAATCTTTCTGGGTGAAATTCCCAATGAAACAAAACGTAATCACCAACGAAAAAATAAGAGATGATAACATCCACAAAACATTTCACAGTATCAGTAACAGTTCGTCACGAACATAGGGAAACACAGTAACAACCAGTTAAAATCTAAGGGGCACTAGTAAAATTTTCAAAAGATGGGACATCGAATCTAATTAAGATATATCTTAGAAGAGGTTAGTGTAACTTTTCCTTTCTTCTATAAGAGCATAACAAATTACCTTTTTCTGTGTAAGAATTTCACCATTTAGGCTCTGAAGAATCCATTCACGATCGTGCTTTAGGCCTGCTCAAAATTTGCAGAAGAAAGTTCTATTAAAGGATAAAAGAGAAAGTTACAAAGAAAGGAGTGGCGTGTGCACTAGAGTAAGAAATAAAAATAGAAAGATAAGAATTGGACAAAAGCCCCATCTAAACAAAAGAGAACTATAATTTAAGACTAATGGTAAGATAAACACAACAAAATTTCACTAAAGGATAAATAATATAAATAGGATCCCAATCCAAAGCATTACTTACAGCTCACATTGTAGAACAAATTCAGAATAGATTGTGCTAGAAAGTAAATAAAATTCACAATTGTGTTGAACAATTAGAATTGAAAAGAAGGTTTTGGGAAGACTAAACAATGGATATTGTTAAATAAAAAAAAAAATTTATGATCCTTCACCTTATAGCTTAAGCTTCCACGTAAGTTGTTGGTCTTAAGACATTATATCATAGCCTCTTTGACTAAGTAACCTAATCCCCACTTCACCAATTCTTCTAATTAAAAATTGCATTTGAGCATAAGGTAGAGTAAGCCTGTGCTTTACTCACTTCCAAGTCCAAAGGATTTTTGCATGAGAAGGGGTATTAGATACAAAACCATTCATGAGTATTATAGATTAACCTTTTAGGGTACTTGATCCTTGATAAAGAGAACATAGAAAAACTGAATCACATTGTGTATGAATTTCCCACAGCAGCCCAACCTAAACCTCAGTTTCCAAGGGCTTTGCTTTTGAAAGCAATTGGAAGAATCTAGATTTTCAGAAAGGTTCTACAAACGAGTAGTGCTATTATTGAACAGAATTTTGACAACAGCAGGCAGCACGTGCAAAGGGTGGAGAGAGGAAGTACGGATTGTCTCTCACTGGAATCTATCTGTTCTCGCTCTTCCTTTCTTATTAGAGAAGTGAACAATAACTATATACTCCTCACCAAAACAAATCTAAACAAGCTGTAGATTAAATGATTACCATTGTTGCCAAGAGGCCAACTTCTTGCACAGAAACCTCCACAGGATTTTATTGGGTATATTGTAATTGATTTAAGAAAATAATGAGTATCTAGGGAACCCTTCTCAATGCCTGCAGTGAAAATGTCCATAAAAAGAGTTAAAAAAAAAATTATACAATTTTTTCAGTAAGACAGATCAGTGAAAATCAATACCTGCTAAATACATTTTAGCTATGGATTTTTATAAAGCAAACATAATCCAGGTTTATCCGACAACAGCATTGAAATAGATGAGGAGTCGATGACTAGACGGAATAAATAAGTAAATAAATAATCATGCAGCTTTATGCACTGAAAATCTGTATGAAAGGTTATTACCCCTTATCCCCCGGCCCCGCATGGGAAAAAAGGATACACTGCCAGGGGAACTTTGAGAAGGCATGCAAATTTTATATGGTTTGAAATAATCACAACTGCCATAGTTTGGTAGATGTAGTGAAGTCATAGAGAAAACTGGTTTGAGACATTGTGCTTAGGAATATGTGTGATCAATAGGCTGTGCCCTAACAAGAGTATTGTACATAACTTGTATATGCTATATAGATGATATACTCATCACTAGAAGCTGGAAGTGATAGTGGAGGGATAAGTGAATTGAAGACCATTTGACATAGCAAATTTCAGACAAGACGGGGGGTGCACTTAAGTATTTCCTTTGTATAAAAGTGGCAGAGGAAACTGGCATTTTTCTTTCTGAAAATACACCCTGGATTCACTTGCTTAGGTAGAGCTGGCTGATTCCAAACCTTGTGATTCTCCAATGAAAAATTAGCAGCTGATGAGGGAGAGCTAGTGATACTCCTGAAAGCAACCAGAGAATGGTTGCTAAGCTAAATTATCAAATTGTAACTACCCTTAATTGTGTTTGCCCTTATTCCCAGTCAGTTCTTGTCCTCACCCAGGCAATCTCATTGGGGTGCTGTGATACACATTTTAAAATACCATTTAGAAGCAGGTCAAGGTATTTTTACAATGACCATGCTACTTGTAGAATAGAGGATTTCTTAATAATAATGTCATTAACCGTGTAACTTTTTATCATTTTATGTAAAATTAGTTATATCACATGTGCTCTTAAGAACCACAGGCTGTAAATTGTTTAGAAAGCCTACTATGTAGCTGCCTTGAAACATGCACTTTATTTGCAAATGCAAAGTTGTTTATGGCCTTTTCAGCTTAAGGAGAAAATCAGAAATAGAAAACCTATAAAAATGTAGGTCCTTGTCATTAAACAGATATATTCAAACTGGATTTCAATTCATTGAGCATTAAGTAGTATAAGTTAACCTTGGAAGAAAAGATGGACCTGTCAATTGATTCCCATGGCCTATGTCATTCTGAGGTAACATGAAGGAACTTGCCACAAAATCAACAAATTTCTGAAAATCACCAGAAAAGAGGAAAAAAGAATTAGATTTGTGAAAAGGGTCAACAAAATCTAGAGATATACAGTCAATTTCACATTGCCACACCAAGCAAGAAACAAAGCAGAACTAGCAATTGGCAATAACATGGTCTCTGATGGCAGGGTTTCTTTTTCTTTTTCATTTGATAGAAGAAAAGAAATTCATTAAGAAAGAAGAGAAACAGAGATTAAGATGTCTTCCATCAGAAAATAACTAAAACAAAAATTACAAAACAAAAAAAAGGGAAAAGAAAAGAAAAGAAAAAACCCAAGCAGGCACACCTGTGAGCAATGGCAGTCCTGTTCCTATGTATATCAGTAAGAGATACCTCTTAAAACACTCATTAGCTGAGCTCCAAACAGAAATGCACCACAGAATTCTAAACGAACTGAAGCACTCTGAAAAAAAAAAAAAAAAAACCAAGCATTTCTTTGTAACTAAATGCACCACGGAATTCTAAGCACTGGCCATTTTACAGGATCTTGACCTCTCTTCTTCCAAACTCTTTTAAACCTTATTGTCAAAAAAGCTTCTAGTATTTGAACAAACCCACTGTTCCCAACAAATAGTAATCAGCCTATTCAGCAAAGAAATAGCAATGGAACATAGTAAGATAGATGCATGACTGATTTTGAGTTGTCCATGCACATAAATATTAGGGGAAATGGCTCAGTTTTGACACAATATGTTGCCATCTTCCCATATCAAGAAAGTATTTGTTCATAAATTGAAAAAAAAAAAAAAGAAGAATCCAGAATCAGGAGTTTTGATAGTTCAAAAGTTGAACACAAATGCAAAATTGGTCAAAAGAATAACCTTCGCCTCTTCATATGTTGACATGTAGCCAAAGGATACTCTTACAGCTCCAGTAGGTTTTCCATTGATTATATCATGATCATCCCAACAAACATGGCCAGCCTAAATACAGAAATATTGTTATCGTTTTTGTACGTTATCCCATAACAGCATAGATAATCCAATCATAGTCAGCTCTTAAAAGTAAAAGAGACAACAGAAATACCTCTGTATTTGAAAGAAGATCCAAATGAGACAAGCCAAGGTATTTTGCACATGCACCTGGATTGCAGAAGCATCCTGTCTAAACAGATAGGAAGTGGAGATAAATAATTAGCATTTATCCAATAACTGTATTGCAAAAGTACAAATAATTATTTAACCAGGATGACTGGATGTATTCAATAAAAGAATAGATCAACATGAAGAAATTATTTATACCCTTAGCTGAATTCCTGAAAGAGATGCCAACTTTTCCACTTCACGGTATCCATACCAAGAACCATCTGCCCTTTTCAAGTTGAATGAAACTATTGGACCCATTTCATGACACAGTTCCTGGATGAAAAAAAGGACGGAAAAAAAGTATTAACCAGCTTTTAACAAAAGATAGGGTACGTAAAATAATATTCAGTACATCATGGATGGTATTCTGACAATTCTAATTTCAAATAGAGAGAGATAAATAGGAGTATGGTCAAGCATACTTCACTAGATGAATTAGGAACAAATAATAATACATGAATCAAGGAATATAGCTCCTCCTGATGCTAAATGTTAGAGATTTAAGAGAACTGGGCCTCACATGAGCCTAATTAGGTCTGCTAGGTAACACAAGGTGCTGAGGGGTGTATCAAGTAGTTAGGCTAACTAGGAAAGAGAATGTGGGCAACACCATCACTCATGTCAGTGAGGGAAGGTTGTTATTAGGAGTGGAGAGAAATGATGGAAGGTATTGGAGAATTTGCGACTAGGTTGAGAGGGTGAAGGGCTCCTTATGTCCAGGCTTTTCTTTTCTTTCATCATTGTAAATACAAACTATCATACTCTTGTTCATAATACTATACTACACTTGCTTGGGTTGAGGATTCACACTGAACCTCAGCTTTGGGTTATTCAGGATTCACTTGTGTTCTTTATTTAACCTTAGTGATGTTCTCCTCATTGTTGATGAAAGCAAGCGTTTTCTTGGGAAAGTCAACCTTTGGATCAACACGGAGAAATGTGAACACAACATGAGGGAAAGCACTGAGATGATCGACGAGGTCACCACAAGGAGTGACGCCATAACCGAGAATTTAGTTGCGAGACCAATGGCGACATGGTCTGGAGGGTTGTCACGAGGACAGGCCACCAGGCCCAAATAATGGAGAGAAGAAGGAAGGCGGAGCAACACAAGTGTCATCAAAGGTGTCAAAACCAAATGCACCGCCGCCAGGAAGCAACCAGGCTCGCCAAACGTAGCTTCACCGGAGAGATAGAGAGCACAAGATGACCCATGACTAAGCTCGAGTTATCACCAATGCCGACCCAGCTCCCGCATTGAATCTACCAATTCAAGAGTTCAAAGCAACCGTCGAGTGGAAGGGTGGGCGAAAATGGTCGCCATGGTCCCAAATCATGTTTAGCAACTCTGGAAGGGCCACATGAACCCGTCGAAACTGTTGACGCCCTCAAAGGTGGAGGTGTGGTGATTGCCGACGTTGGAAGGAAGAAGAGAAAGGTGAGGTGCTCGTGAC
The DNA here is from genome assembly GCA_030441495.1 of Dalbergia oliveri. Taxonomy (NCBI): domain Eukaryota; kingdom Viridiplantae; phylum Streptophyta; class Magnoliopsida; order Fabales; family Fabaceae; genus Dalbergia; species Dalbergia oliveri. Next base: position 38,825,996 of record JAMLFY010000003.1, read on the forward strand.
CGCCTTTGGGATTTGGTTTTCGAGCATGTTGGAAGGTTCTCGCACCACTTGAACCGCCAGATTCAAGGTCTTCACTGGTGGAGATTGAAGTGGCAGAGGTGGCGCCCGGATGGGCCTTTGTGCATGATGACCCAATGTCGCCACCGAATCGCTGAACCATGAGGTCGTGGCAACCACCGCAGGAGATGATTCCTCTAGTTCTCAAGATCCTGGAGTAATTGCCCTGCTGCATATAGATCAATCTCACTTGCTTCTTGGGTTTTCTTTTGTTGGGATGGTCCCAATGCTGCCACGACTGGCCAGACCCTATGCTCATTGTTAAGCGATGCAGAAATTTCAAGTGATGAGTCCCACCTTGAGGACAAGGTGGAAGTTTAGGGGCAAGTATTGTTAGGTACCCGGATTGTAGCTTGGGCCTATATTGTAATCATTGGGTATGAGAGGTGAGAGAGGAGAGGTGTGGGGATGTGTATGCAAGGGATGCGAGGGATGAGAGGAGTGGGAGGCAAGAATTGGACTAGGCCATTTGGGAAAGTCTAAGCCTAAATGCTTAGGAACTTATCTTTTTGCAAGATTTATACTATTTTTCTCTTCCAAGGGTGTTAATAATGCACTGCATTTCTTCCGTTTCTTTGTTCTTTATTGTGGTTTCTATCATCAACACTTGTAACATGGTATTCTGTTCTGAATTCCAAAATTCCCTCAATCATACTTGGGCCATCGAGGAGCAACTTTAGGTTCAGTAATACTAACCTCACCAATATGGGCCAGGCCCATGGCTCAAGGAAACATGGCCTCTAGGTTTCCCTATGTGCCCTTCTCTCCTTCCATGTCTTCTCACTTATGCCGCGATCTGGGGAAGCTGGATTGTAACTTGGGTCCATCATACAAAATAAGGGGAAATAGATAGAGATGTAAACACAGGGTTCAAGCTGGGTGAATGAAATGTAAGAGTAGTTCAGGTGTTATTTGTGATAAAAAAAAGTGTTAAAGTTAAATGGAAAATTTACCTCATTGCTATAATACTTGCAATGTTGTTGTAGGATTGAATGTTTAGCAATAAAAAGCCAAATGGAGAATAAACTCAATGTTGCGGAGACAAAAATATAGTGTTGGATGAGTGGACACATTAGATAGGAAAGGATTGGGAATTCTTAGAATTGAGTAGGCATAACTCATTCCTAAATGCTAACTCAAGGGGAGATATGCTCAAGTGTTTATAAAAGCTATCTATCTAGGCCATATCTCTAGCTGATGTGGGACTCTCTAACAAATCCCCCTTACACCCAAGACTATGCATCCAGAGTATGAAGTTTTCCAGACTAAAAACACACAATAGGCTCTGAAACCATCTCAAAATTAAGTGGCTCTAACTCAACCTGAAATGCTAGCTCAAGGGGGGAAAGATGCCCAAATGTTTATAAAGGCTACCTAGGTCATATCTCTAGCCAATGTGGAACTCTCTAACACATGTCCCTCACACCCAAACCAGGACATATGGAGCATTAAGTTTGCAAGACTGGACACCTATGGGTGGCCCAACATAAAGCATAGGATAAGCCTTGATTCCATCTTAGAATTGAGTAAATATAACTGGAACCCAAAAGCTAGTTCAAGTGAGGAGGGAAGCCTGAGTGTTAATAAAGGTTATCCAGGCATAATTGTAGCTGAAGTGGGACTCTCTTAACAAGAATGATTACATTTTTGGAAAATTTAGGATAACACCTATTAAAAATGTTGTCTTCTGTTTCTTTTATTTGAAAAAAATAAAAATAAAGTCTTGGTCTTGGTCACATATAGACTGGTCATGTGTAGCAAAGACTAAAAGAAACCCCAATAAGGAAAGTAGACCAAACAAGAGTAGACCCATAGGCAATAGCTAAACGTAGAAAGGGACCAAGAAAAATTATAGGCGAAACCATTAAAAAAGATTTAGATTTTAATGGTTTACATACATACATGCTTTTATGATAGGAAACTATGACATTGTTTGGTCCAAGTAGCCAACCACACCTAATGAGACAAAGCTTGGTTGGTTTATTCCACTTTTGGCCAAGTCAGGGCATTGGTCCCAAAAATGACCTCAAAGAATTAGGGCATTGACATAGAATCAATACTCAGCTCCAACAAGAGGAGAGTATCATTTGTGGACCACCATCGTTACCACCAGTATATCCATTGTTATCAATGTTGTAAATCATTTTCTTAAGGGTAAATAGCAGAAAATACCCTTCAAGTTTGGAGAAATAACACCACCCCATTCTTATGTAAAAATGACACCCCGTCCCAAACATAGAATTCACTAACGGTAACCGTCCTTAATACATCAGTGTTGAATAAACGAAAAAGAAAAAAATGGATTAATGCAGCCTCTTCAAGTCCTTCACAAGGAGTGAGGGAGGAGCTTGCCAGATTATTCCCCTTCCTCATATAAGGTCCAATTGAATTAGGTAAATACTATGCCAACCCTTCCTTCCCACTCTCAAACTTCTAGAAAGCTTCCACCTAAAAAGCTGTCTTATTCTTCTTTGCAACATCAAACAAGTTCAATTATTTCTCAATAATAAGGATCATAAGAAGGTTATTTGCAGTTTTGTGTGGCGACTCTGGCACCTCCCTGAAACTTCTAGACCAAAGACTATTCGGCTCTCAATTTAGAGCAATTCATTTTCAAATATTTCTCATTATCGTTCTTAATTTCTTATCATTGCATTTTCTCCTTTTACTTTTTGCTTTTGAGTTATGGGTTAGCTCCTGGAAGCCGTGGTTTTTGGGTAACATGAAGGCTGAAGCCAATTGGTGACGGGTTCATGTAAACCGGATCAATTGAACCAAGTACAGGAGCTCAGACCAAAAAAATAAAAGTACAGGTGCATGAGGATGATCTAATGTTCTTATTCAGTGCAGAGAAGTCTATAAATCTTTTGGTGAAAGTAAAAATTCAAAATGTTGTCAACTTGCAGGTGTGTCTATAAACCTAATGTTGTCAGCTTCCAAGTCTATAAAATTCTCAACCTCTTGCTTCTTGGGAATGCCTAACTGCAGGATTTTTTATTTTATTTTTTGGGTTAGAAATAATGTTACACCAAGACTGATGGAGCTATTAGTGTTACCCATAATTTTGGGTGGAGTGCCTTTTCTCCAAAGCTCAAGGGTGTTACTTGCAATTTGCCACTTTCTTAATTATCCTTTGACATTCACTAAGATGGGGTGGTCCGAATCTTGGGCAATATTAAAGGTCCTCCCAAAAGAGGTTGGTATACAAAATAGGTGTAACTTAGGCACTATTGCTTATATAGATGCACAGTGGAGAGAATCTCTTAGTGATAGGAGATCGGCTTAGGGAATTGTATCCCTATTGCCAGTAATCTCGTCTTACTGAAAATGCAAAAGGAGAATGTGGTAGCAAAATCAATTGCAAAAGCAAAGTATCAAACTATGGCTTTTACTACATGTGAGCGTGTTTGGTTGAAACAACAAGAAGTTTTGCAAGATTAGCCATATGAAGCTCATTTGTGATAATCAAGTAGCATTATACATTACTTCTAATCCAATATTTAATGAATGAAGCAAGCACATAGAGATTTACTAGCATTTCATTTTGGAGAAATCACTATTCCTTTTGTGAACTCATGATTAACTAGGAAATATCTTCACTAAATCAAGAGTGTTGATATTCCTCGAATCCTCGTAAGTACACGCAATAGCTTTTGTTATTTGATTAGGCAATAGGATAGTCACGTGTCATTAGTTTGATCAATCCCTACCTTTAAGGGATTAGATTTTTGTTAGGATTGAACTAAACATTTGTGCTTACTGATGGAATCCTTGTTAAATCCGCAAGAACCCTAGAACAATTATAACGCTGAGAGGAAGTGTGAGAGCTCCTCTCTCTCTCGAGTCTAAACTCAATTACAAATAATCATAGACCCCTAATTAATCCTCATTTCTCTTTATTTATACTCACTAATCCCCTAACTAACTACTAACTAGTGGATCTTAACTCTACTTCCCCCCTAGAGATTCACCTTGTCCTCAAGGTGGGGTACAAAAAATTCACACCCAAAATCCACTAGGGTTCCATATCTTGAAAAAATAAGAATTTGATCTTTATTTCTTCATTTGGGCCCAATTCTATTCCTTCAAAAATGTTGTCTCCTTCTGCAAGGATTTGGGCTGGATTATACTTTGATTTCCGTGGCTGTGTTTGTAAAAGCCTTTTGCTATTAACATGAATTTGAGTTGGGCCCATATGTGATGCCATCTTCCTTTCTTCTAAAATCCCACTAATGTAGACTGTGAAATGGGTTTGGCCCAGTTGCCCAGCACCCTTTCTCATTGAAACCTTCCTACTCCACCCTTCCTTGATGTGGGCCTGGCCCATTAGGTCAGAAAATGTGCTCAATTTAGAAATTCTCACTTCTGCCCCTAAGCTTCTCGTCGTTCTCACCAAGCTATTAGTGAAGCGGTGTCGCGTATCCTGACTCGTCGACCTTGGTGCCTTGCTGGCCATCGCCACCGCTATGGTCGCCACCGTTAGTACTTTCCCGGCCACCGCCAAGGACCCCGTCGCAATACCCTTTCGACCCAGCTCTTCTCTTCTATCTCATGCATCTCTACTCTTTCCCCCAACGTCTTCATCCACCACTACGGTCTCCGCTTGTGTAGCTGCTATCTGCGCTTGCGTCGCCGCCATAGCTGTCCTCATGGCATCTACGTCTTCTGCTGCAGGTGCTTCTGCCTGCGCTTCAGCCCTTGAAAGTGTCTCGTCGTTGGCCACTTCTAAAGCTACTCCTACTGCCTTCCCATCCATGAGATGTCAAGGGTGGTCATGCTGTCCAAAAACTCTCTCCTTTGGTGGAGAAATCCCCATCCCCATGGGCCCATTCACTTTCCCTGCGGTGGTGGCAAGACAAAGCCTACATTTCCCTCCTGTGATTTATCTTCACCCACCCTTTCTCACCTTTCCTCTTCTTTGGATTCTTTTCTTTATCTTGGACAAAAGCGTAGCGAGCAAGTTGCTTGCTCCCTCTTCTAGAAGATCCTTTATTTCCCTGGCACTTTCTGCCCTTCGACACTCTGCTTAAGCCATTTCTGCCCTCTGATGCTCTTCTTGAGCCATTTCTGCCCTATGACGCTTTTCTTGATCCCTCTCGATGCGCCGTCTCTGATGGATTTCCCTGCCTTCCATAACAACCACCCTCCAAAGATGGTCATCGGGTCATTCCCTCCACCTCTCTCCACCTTGAGTCGGCAATGCTGGAATTGTCTCCATGCTTGTGGTACCCGTTAAAAGCTCTTCCAGGATGATACAAAGCTTCTGATACCAATGTTAGGGCTGAACTAAATGTATGTGCTTACTGATGGAATCCTAGGCAAATCCCCAAGAACCCTAGAACAATTACAATGGTGTGAGGAAGAGTGAGAGGTCCTCTCCTCTCTCAAGAGTCTAAACTCAATTACAAATGATCAAAGACCCCTAACTAATCCTCATTTTCCTTTATTTATACTCACTAATCCCCAAACTCACTAACTACTAACTAATGGATCCTAACAACTTTATACAAGATTATATATATTCAGCACAAAAATTCATGATGGAGAGTGTCTCTGTCAAGTCATTCACATCAGAAATAAGTTAAGCCACATAAAACTATTAATCGGTCAACAACTAATGTGTGCACTGTGCATTAACTAACCATTGGATTATGATGTCCGTAGAGGATGCACACACTAGATCCATTGCCATGTCTCAGAGCCAAAAGCATGTTCCTTGTATACAAGGCAAGAGATTTTGTATGCCTACAAGGCAACAAAATAAAACATAAAAGTCAAAGAAACGAATGTTTGAGCAATATAACAGGAAAAAAAATAACAATAATAAATAAATCAGAAAGAAAAGAGTACAAAGAGAGGATGAGGTATCCACAAAAGAAAAATGCATGTAGGTTCCAACAGATTGAACAAGGCATACCAATCTCTCTGCTTAACAGGCAGAGAAACTCTTTTAAAAGGCTCATTTGCAGAAAACAACATAGAAGCTATGAAAATAATTCTGTCCTGAGTAACAAAACACATCCACTCTCATATATCCACTCACATAATTGATTAAGGGGGCATGTATGAAGTACAATGCAAAGAAACAAAACAGTAGAATAACTCAAAATTCTTTATTATCAATTATCAATACTAATCTCCCCATGTTGGGGAAAAAGCAGTATTATCTCCCTCTACATAAGCAGCAACTGCAACAAAGTTCATTTTTACTGGGTGGGGTCAATTACAATCAAACAACACTATTGTGTACAGCGACAAACCAAGTTTATGAAAAAGTCATTTAAACCTAGGTGGTCTTTAATAGATTTTCTTGGTTTTTCTCTACCTTTATTTGTCAAGCTATCCTCCATCTAAGAAATTTTTATTGGTCTACTCCTCACATTACTAAATTGTCTTAGCAAGACCATGTCATCTTTTCCTCAATAGGGCTAGTGTGCTACTCCCACTTTCTTTCCAATACATTCATTATTGATTTTATCTTGTATGTCACTCATTCATCACAATTTTTTTTCATCTAACAACTAGTTTCAGCTTTTGTTGGCATTTTATCCCAACAATGAGCACCATAAAGCATCTTTAGAGCTGTTTGCAAAAAATTTTCTTTGAACTTGAGATGCACTTTAGATAGCAAATAATATTTGACATATTTCTCCATTTTCTCCACCCAGCTTGAATGTTATGATTTGCATTACTCCATTTCCTTGTCACTTTGTATGATAAATCCAAATTTTCACTGCAAGTCTGCAACTCATGCCTCAATAGTTGCATCTTATGATTTACATTACTCCATCTCCATATTTATGGTACAGCATGATCTCCAACTGATATGCATTCCATATAATCTATGTTACTTCTACTTATTTGGAAATCATGTGATTTTGAAAACTCTCTCCATTAGTCTAGTTTACAATGTATTCCCTCTCTTGGCTCTCCCAACAAGACTACATAATTTATCAAAAGCACCCATTGACAAATTAGCTCGTAGATGTGCTTAGTAAGCAAGTCCAAACCTAAGGTAAAAAGATAAGGCTTCAAAGTTGACCTTTGGTGTGATCCTATAGCTACAAATAAATCCTCTATGACCCCACCATATGTTCATTAAATAGATTTAACCCCATCATATAAATCGTTTATAGCTCAAATATGAGCAACAAAAACCCATTTGTTCTCCAAAGCCTTCCAAAAGACATGTCTTGGCATATTATAGGCTGTTTCTAGGTCAATGAAAATTATGAGTAGATATTTTTGTTTCCTTAGTCCTTCATAACCTCGTCATCAAACTTCACCAAAGATCTACTGTTTCATGGTTGACCTTTTTGCATAAAGTCAAAATGATTCTGTAAAATGTGAATCTCTTGCATTAATCTCTATTTAATTACTACTACATCAGATACTAAATGAGGGAAATAGGATGGAGAGTGTGCGGATCCTAATGTGCATAACAGAAAGATTGGCTAGCAGAGAGAGAGAATAGAGTGGAGATTATGTATGATTCAGTCAGAAGGAGAGATGTATGTTTAATGGCATGGGATGTGGGAAAGGAGGGAACTAGTTGGTGAGGATCAGGAAGAGTGGAGCCTCTCCTGTACTTGTTCACAATCATGTTCTTTCCTTGTTCAAGTTTTCTATTTCTGGAGATATATGATATATATCCGTTGTATATTATACATATTTGTTTTGTATTTATAATTTATTATGATATATTGGGCAAATTAGTATCTGGCAATTATTAGGTAGTAATTGCAAGATGTCTATATATTGTAACATTTTTCTGTACAATGACATCAGGAAAAAAAAATACTGTATACTCTTTTTTTTCTCATATTTTCTTTCAAGTTCTTATCAGAGCTCCCAATTTGGGAGCCTGACCACATTCCGCTGCCTCCAGCCTTCATTGCCGGACATTGACAGTCTTCATTGTTGAACATTTACAGCTTTCATTGCTATATAATTCAGATTGACCTTTTTTCCTTTTTTTTTCCCATTTTCCTCCTTGGTTCAGCCACTGCCATCACTGCCAGCAGACTTTCCGCGACTTTTCGACCACCCACCACCACCATCAGACTCGCCACCCTCAGATCGGCCAAGCAAGTTTCAGCCCCAGCCACCGCCGGACACGCAGAGCCACACGCCGCCACATTCTGAGCACGTGCAGGCACGGCGCCGTCTCGCCTGCCCTTTCACTGCCGACTCTCACCGGCACTTTCCGATGAACTTCTAGCCACCGCTCCGCCAAAACAAAACCTGAAAAGGAGACGCTCTCTCTTTAACATGGCTACAGCAACATCAACCCATCTTTTAGGGTTGACAACTCTCATTAAATCTCTTGGTAACTCTTTTGACTTTTGCCCTCTGTTGGAAGGGTCTATGTTCTCATTCCTTTAATGCATCTAGTATCCGTTTTTGAGGATTTATGGATAATGGACTATGGTGCAACTAACCACATAACCTTTTGTTCCACAAAATTTTTATCTTACCTACCCTTATCAGATAAACACCATATTACTATAGCTAATGGATATCGTGCCACAATTGCAAGAATCGATAGTATTGCTCTTAGCCCTTCCTTGCAGCTAAAAAATGTTTTTCATGTTCCCCAACTCACCCATAACCTTATTTCTGTTCACTAACTTATCAAAGACTCAAAATGTGCTGTAACTTTTTTGAAACTCACTGTGTTACCAGGACCTTGCCACAAGGAAGTTGATTGGAGTTGCTAGGAACATGGAGGGTTGTACTTTCTCCTCAATGTGCAGGTTGCAAGTGGTACTGGTAAGAAATTGCTTGCTTCCAGTCTCCAATCAAGCTCTGAGTCTGCTCTTCCCAAATCTGGAATCACAAATGTCTTGGTCACCCTCCTTTCTCCTTACTTAAATATATGTTTCCATCTCTATTTTCAAAAGAGTCAATTGAGTCATTTCATTGTGATGTCTGTCAACTTGCAAAATATCATCATGGCACATTTCCCTCTCATTCTAATAGTATTCATGAACCTTTGCACTAATTTATTCAAATGTTTGGGTCCTGCATCTATTTCTAACATCATTGGCAAAAAATGGTTTGTTTCATTCATTGATGATTGCACTAGAGTTACTTTGCTTTTCTTGATGAAAGATAATCAGAGGTTTTTCAATTGTTTGTTCAATTTTATAGCTTGATTCAAGCACAATTTGGAAAATCTATCAAGTGTTTACATTTTGATAATGGTAAGGAATATGTGAATCATCATTTTTCAAATTTTGTTAAAGAACATGGCATTATTCATGAACTTACATGTGTTGATACTCCACAGCAAAATAGTGTTGCAGAAGAAAAAAATCATCATTTGCTTTAAGTCACTAGGTCTTTACATTGTCAAATGTCTGTTTCTAAGTCATACTGGGGTGAAGCGTTTTAACGCGCTTATTTAATTAATAGAGTACCCTCAAGACTTCTTGGTAATGTTAAGTCCTACACAACTTCTGATGTCTCACTTTCCTTCTATGTCTATTATGCAAAGTTTAGAGCCTCCAAGTCTTTGGTTGTGTGGCCTTTGTTCATGTGCATCATCAACATCGTTCCAAACTTAATCCCAAAGCTGTCAAATGTGTTTTCTTAGCTCATGCTCCTAACAAGATAGGATACAAGTGTTTTCACGCATCTAGTCACCCTTTTTTGTTTCCATGGATGTTACATTTAATGAAAAAGAGTCATTCTTTAGTCCTTAGCTTCAGGGGAGAGTCTTTTGGAAGCTGATTTGGTTATTCCAGAAGTCTTCTTTCCTCTTTCTTCCACAGAGACACCGCCACCTCAAGGATTAATGCCTACCTCTAGTTCCCAATCTAACTCTTCCAAGAGTTAGCACCTTTTCCTGCACCACCTCAACCAGCTACAAACAAATGAAAATCACCAATTTTGGTGTACCAAAAGAAAAGGCAACCTAAAGTGGTCCAGCAACAACTCCAAGAATTTGAACCCATGGAAGTATCTGAAGGTACAAGTTCTCCTGTCTTGATAATGAGCCTTTGAATGAGTTTGAACCTAAATTTGTCTCCACTAAACATCTTTCCTTGCAGCACTAGAGTTTCATTGCAACTATTGATTCCATCCAAATCCCAAACTCAATCCAAGAAGCATTAAAAGATGAAAATTGAATTAAAGCCATGAATGAGGAAATGAGTGCATTAGAAGAGAATGGAACTGGGAGATCGTTAGAGATCGGAAGATAAAAGACCAGTCGGATGTAGGTGGATATACACTCTAAAATATCAGTAACGGCACATTAAACCAATATAAAGTAAGATTGGTTGCAAAGGGGTACACATAGACATATGGAATTGACTATGAGGAGACATTTGTCCCCATAGCAAAGGTGAATATAGTCAAAGTCTTGCTTTCTCTTGTAGCTTATTTTGGATGGGATTTCCATCAATTCGATGTAAAGAATCCATTCTTACATGGAGACTTAGAAGAAGAAGTTTGCATGGAAATTCTTCCGAATCACCAATGGAAGAAACAAAGTATGTAGGTTCAAAAAGGCTTTGTATGGGTTGAAACAGTCCCCTTGTGTATGGTTTGGGAGATTAGCTAAAATCATGGTATCACTTGGATACAAGCAAAGTCAAGGAGACCATGCTCTTTTCTTTAAACATACAGTTGGAGGAAAACTTACGTTTTTCCAATATATGTGGACAACTTCATTGTATCAAGAAATGATCCAATTGAGAAAGAAGCTTTTGGAGGAGAAATTAGTTGCCAAATTTGAAATGAAAAATTTGGGAAAATTGAAATACTTCTTTGGAATAGAGGTGGCCTAATCTAAGCGGGGCATCTTTATCTCTCAAAGGAAATATATCATAGATCTACTTAAAGGGACGGAAGCTTGGGTGCAAAGTTGCTAATGTTCCCATTGAACAAAACCATTGAGTAGGAAGTGAAGAGGAGAGTCCCACCGTTGATAAAGCACAATAACAAAGTTTGGTGGGAAAGCTCATATACTTGGCCCATACTAGGCCATACTTGGCATATGCGTGAGTGTGGTTAGTCAATTCATGCATGATTCAAAAGTGAGACACATGCAAGCTGGAAAAGAATACTACAATGTCTTAAGGCCACACCTGAGAAGGGACTATTGTTCAAAAGTGGAAACGAACTCTCTCTAAAAGTCTACACGATGTTGATTATGCAGGCTCTATTAGTGACAAAAGATCAACATCAGGATATTGTATGTTTTTAGGAGGAAACTTGGTGACTTGGAGAAGCAAAAAGCAAAATGTTGTTGCTAGATCAAGTGCACAAGCAGAATTTCAAGCCATGGCACAAGGAATTTGCGCGTTGTGTTAAAAATTATCTTGGATGACTTGAAAATAAAATATGAGACTCCTATGAAGATGTTATGTGACAATAAATCAGCTATAAGCATCGCTCATAACCCTGTCCAACATGATAGGATGAAGCATATTGAAATTAACCGACACTTCATTAAGGAGAAGCTGGATAATGGAATTATAGCCACAATGCATGTTCCTTCCAGACTACACTTGACAGATGTGTTGAACTTACATGCAAGCTAGGAATGAAAGATATCCTTTTACAAGCTTGAAGGGGAGTATTGAGATATATTGTACATATCGTTTATATATTATACAGATTTGTTTTTTATTTATCAATTATTGTGATAGATATGCTTAGGCATATTAGTATCTGGCAATCATTAGGTAATAATTGCAAGATGTCTATATACTGAACATTTTTCTATACAATGATATCAGGAAAAAAACAATATTCTATTTACTCTTTTTCTCTCATTTTCTTTCAAGTTAACCGTATCTATCACATACATATCAATTCAATTTTATTCAATACTACAATTAAAAAAGTTTTCACCTCGAAAGGAGCTTTGGAAACTTTTGATTGGTTGGTGAGTGGTGACACTTGCTTTATGAATACAAGTTGTTCATTTAATGTTTTAGGGAGACATTGTTGATGTTGTCTTCACCAATTCTTACACAAGTGCAAAGCTTTAACATTATTTTGATAGAAACCTAGCCATTATAGAACTAGAAGAAGTATAATCTGATAGGAAACTTGCCATTATAGACCTAGAAGTAGTATAATTGTCTGTGTATTAATAGATTTCAATCTTATATCAGTGGGATATCAGTATCAGTATAGTAATACAATGAAAAAGAAAGGTAAAAGGTAAACTAAGTATTAGAGAGACTCAGTACTCTCCCAAGCAAATTCCCAAATTCTGCCTCACCTCCCCCCACATTCCCCATTCACCTTTATAACTGTATTTTCCGTCTCGACAGATTCGAAATCCTCTTTCCTTCTTACTGCTGACTCAGCAATTAGTTACAAATGTGCACCCCCCACAAATCCTAATTCTCTCTATGGTTATTTCCTCATTTACCCTTGTAATAATTGTAGGTCTCCAACATATTTGAACTCTAACTTTCTCTGACATAGTTTCTTCCCACTACTATAATTCTTTATCATTAGGTTTTGAGCCTCTTAATTTACCATTTTTCTTTTGCCACCAGCATGATCCCTCTGGCCATCTGACCCCACATACCACTAGCACTCCTTTGAGCCTGCTAAATCTTTTCCTTTAATATATTTCTCTGAAAAACCATTTTGCTTTCCCCTGTTTAGCTACCAATATTTCATTGATGAGCTTTTTTCTATGAACTTTTTCCTTATCCTCATTGTACCTCCAAAATCAAGACCCCATGCTAAGTAGTCAAGTTCTCTCCAGGCATGACTTTATAAATCTTATGGAGCTTTTTATTTGTTTTCTCACTAAAAGGAATTCAAGTTGTGAGCAATAAACCCCAATTTTGTAGGTGATAAGATGCTATTCCAACTTTATCTAACAATGGCTTGCCATTGTGAAACGAAAGCCAAAAAGAATCTAGAATAGCTTTGTCAATGTGACCCTGCATGCTTCCTAGATTCCCTCCTAACATATCTATTTAGATCCCTTCCTAAGAAAATCTTCCTCGCCAGAAGTTCCCAAACTTAACCTTCTAGGTCACCCCAAAATTTCACCTTTTCTTTAACCTTCTAGGTCATCCAAAATTTTAGGGCTTGTTTAGTTTTAGTTTTCAGTTTTCAAGATTTTGTGAAGAAAATACTGAAAATTATAAATGAAAACTGAAAACTGAAATTTATAAGTTTTCAAAATTTGTAATATTTCCTTCACAAAATCTAAAAACTGAAAACTGAAAATGAAAACTGGAAGCTCAAACCAAATAGGCCCTTACCTTTTCTTTCTCCCCTTACCCCTTTTTCTCTCTTCTAATCCTTGATAATCATGATCACCTACTCAATTAATTTTCATTTTGAGTTTTTTTCCAGTATTAGAAACAGAATTCAACCTACTTGTGGTTAACAATGGTCCAAACATTGCCATTTTAGAATCTACTATTTTTTGCAGCATCACTATTTCTGATACTGCAATTAGTTTAGATAGGATAACATTTTAGAGTCTCCTTTTCTGTTTTCTGTTAGGCAACATATAACACATCAAACCAAGTTCAATGATAGGACAGGTATAATCCAGTATTGCTAGAAGCAACTTCAATGAGTTTATATTAAAGAACAATTAAATATTTGAATAATGTTCATTTTGATCCTCTAAACATATATTTGCTCCTCAATTTATAGATACATCAAATGCATCCTTCAACGCCAATTCATAGCATCAAATTGGTCCTTATCGTATGATGAAATTGGCCCTTAATTTTATTGTTATTTGAGAAAATAACAGCTCAAAAAATACAAGCATGTCATAAACTAGCTGTGTATTTTATTTTTAAAGCACCCAAGCAAAAATGCATAAAATTCCTCATGAAAGTGAACTGCAATTCCATTGACCTATTATTCTCTTTATCGGTATATTTACAAGCAGCTGTTGAAAGGCATAAGCAACATATCAGCCATATGACTAATAAGATTGAAATAAACAACCATTATGAACTTGAAATGATAGATGAAGCTATGGTAGTAATGGTCATACAGGGAAATGGATCTTCTATATAGTTATCTTATTGTACATACCGTGATATTGCAGATGCAGTTAGAGAATTCAGGATTTTGAAGCCATGACGGATAGATGCTATGCTCAGGAATGAAACAGTACCATCCTCAAACAGTTCTTCAATACCTTCCCTTCTTTTAACGAAATCGATATCAGCAATTGATGCAGCAACAGTTCCTGGGATGGCAACTGATCAATTAAATAACTATGTATTAACCACAAACAGGCATTAAATTGCTATAAATAAGACAAACCTCCACTAAAATAAGTCTTCTTCAGCAACTTGGCAGCATCTGTGATGTAAAATAACAAAGAGGGCAATGAATAAGAAACAAATTTTTACAAAGCCAAATTAATTAATATCATATATAAATTCTGCTTTGACAGTGATGAAATTTTAGGGATTACATGGAAAAGAGAAAAGAGATATCATCAAAGAACACAAGTAGGAGTAGTTCACTACTTAGGATCTGAGCAAAGAGCTTTTCATTTTTGTACCCAGTTGTTAAGAAGATTTCTAAGCACCTAGACAACGGGAAGCATCCCTCATCCAGATTGTTTTCCCAGCATCCCTCACTATTATCTACGTTTTTTCTGCATTCTTAGTTTCTAATACAATAAGAATTTTTCTGGGCGATTTTCTTTTGTTGGGTGCTATGGATATTAAATGTGAACAGTTGGATAGTTCAGGTGGCATACTGTCATCCAAAGAAGGAATGAAGTTCTCATTTGGTGTCTAAAAACATGCTCTGGAATGTAAAGAGCTATGACATTTTCCTTTGGAACCACATTCCTGTTGCCATCAGGAATATCCCTTAAACAAAAATATGGATAGCAACACAAAGCTTCTCATTTTAATCCATAAAAATTTGCCTCACATGATTATACTGCCTTTAAATCTTCACTTTCCCTGGAGGTAAGAAATGGTTCTCATGTCAACTTCTAAGATGACCATTGGGTAGGAACTTCCTTAGTGTGGCTTTCCCATGTCTTTATTGTCTACCTACCTATAAAATTCTTCAATTAAAAAATTTTAGCATTCAAATAGGGAATCTCTGAATTGGAGACTTTTAGGTCCCTTCTACTCTACTCTCTTTTGTTACTACTCCAGATAAAAGGATTTGGATTTTCATGCTTTTAAGTTGTTTTCATGCAAATCTATTCCCATTTCCCACTCAATTATTAAAAACTGTATATTTGCAATTTTGCATCTTGATAAACCTATTTGGAAGTCCAAAACATCCCTAAGGTTAAGTACTTTATTTGGACAACGGTGCTTGCTAAAATCAATACCAATGACATATTACAAGTTCGTAGGCCACAAAAAGTTGTTAAGCCTTTAAATGTGTGTTATGCATGGTGCTAGCTCAAAATCAATTACCCATTTATCCTCGGTTTTGTTGTTGTTTCTTAATGGAATTCTTTACCCGGCATTTTTGGAGAGTGTTGTTCTTGCTTTGAGTCCATGAATAAATTTTAGTTGACTAGCATTACTAGTCTTGGTAGCAATAAAGAAGCCAAATTTTGTTGGCAATGTAAAATCCATGCTATAGTTAAGAAAAACAAGGAGACTAGATCAGATAAGCAGCAGCTCAATAGCTAGAGACGGAGAGAAACCAAGAAAAATTACATGCAAAACCATTAAGAAAGATTTAGATTTTAATAGCTTGACTATTGCATCGGTTTATGATAGGACACTATGGTGTTGTCTAATTGTGAAGCTAACCCCACCTAATGGGAGAAGTCTGGGTGTTGTTGTTGTCGTTGTATACAATCCATGCTACACTATGATGCAAGGTCCGTTTGCTTTAACTTTTAGTAAAATAACTTTTAAAAGAATGAAAGTTGAAGGAATTACTTTTGTAGAACCAAAGTTGAAAAAACTTATGTGTATTTGGAAATGATATATTAAAAGTTTAAAAAGAATTGTTTATGTTTGGGTAAGATAAAACAAAATTACTCTTAGAGACAAAATTACCAGAAATGGTACAACATAAATTTAGAATGAATAAGTAAAGGGTTGTTAATACAAGGCTAATAGTAAAAATTCACCTCAAAAGTACTTCTTTCAAAATGAAAAGTAACTCTAAGACTACTCCCAAAAGTTATTTTAGATGTTTCAAAAGTAATTCTAATGGCTTGAAAATAAGCCAAACAAGTTTGAGCACTATTCATTCTCATTTTAAGGTCGATAGAATTATGTTTGCCAAGTGCAAACTGCAAAACAAACAGGCTCGCAATTCGTCAAAGCATAATTAAAGCATCTTTAAGGTCTCTTTGGATGAGCAACTTATTTTAAATGAGACCTGGTCTAAAGCACATGATCTTTCAAGGAATTTCCCTTCCAGATAAGTTAAGGAGTTAAGAAGCTTTACTTCATTGACATTTTATTATTTCTTCTCAATCATTAGAGACAAAGGGGGAATAAACCTGTAGATGAAACAATTAAGAACTTAGATTTAAGTGGTTTGTTTACAGACATCATTTACACAGGACAAATGGCGTCACTGGAAAAGACTTTGTTGTTGTTTTTCAAGAGGATCTCTTATCTTCCCAACACTTCATAACCATCTTCTATGTCTTAAAGAATTTCTTTTATAAAAAAGAAAGAAGGATCTGAACAGTTGTGAAACAAACATAGACTGACACAAGTTTCTAATAAAACAATGACATTGAAAAAACAAATACAGCTTTCACGTTGAGTATGTTAAAATTATATGGTTTAGGTAGGAAAGGAGGAAACGATAGAATAAAAACTCTAAATAATACAATATTAGATTGATATAATGTGAAATGCTTTGATATAAAATACAAAGTACTGAACCCTATTCATACTAATAAACTCCTAATCCAAATTAAATAAGAGAATAAATTATGAAATAGTCCTTCCGTTTCATAATAAATGTTGCTCTGACTATTTTGGTACATTCATAAATCAATGTATATGGATTCCATATACAATGATTTATGAATGTACCAAGAAAGTCAAAGCGACAGTTATATAAAACGGAGGGAGTATAAGAAAATATGGAAACTAACAATAAATCATGAAATATAAGGAAATATGGAAACTAGTGGTTCGTTGGGTTTCTATGTTCATTTATTGTTTTCAATCTATTTCCAATTTTTGCCTATGTTTATTTGAATATGTGAGGAGAAAAGCAAAAACATAAGTTCATCATGTGGAGGATATAGCTCAACAAATAGAGGCAGGGAAACTTTTATCAAAAACTTGAAAGTAGAGACAGGGAAAGACAGGAAAACTTGAGATTCTATCAAAAAAGACCTAGATCTAAATGGCCTTTCAGAGGGTCTGTTTGGTTTCAAAACCAGTTTCTGCACTGTTTTCATGCCCTATTCTCAATTTGTTTCCTGTTTTTCAAGATTTTTTAACGGAAATATTGAAAACTGTTAGGGTCCATTTGGTTTCTGTTTTTATTTCTTGTGTTTTCAAGATTTTATGAAGGAAATAGGGAAAAGTGGAAATAAAAACAGGAAAAGGGATTTTATTGTTTTCTTAGTCTTCACTATTTCCTTCAGAAAACCCTAAAAACAGAAAATATAGAAAACGAAAACAGGAAATGAAAACAGGAAATGAAAACAGAAACCTAACAGGCCCTTAGTTTTCAATTTCATTTCTTCTTTGCACTATTTCCTTCACAAAATCCTGAAAAACATAAAACAAACTAAAAGCAGAAAATGAAAACAAGAAATCAAAACAAAAACCAAACATGCCAGTTTTTAACAGAAAACAATGATGTCATTTGGTCATATAGCCGACTCAATCTAGTGAAAAAGGCCCTTGTTTTGTTGTTGGTAATGAAGATTATTATAAAACAAGTCAGAGCATTCATAAGATACAGACTTCATTCCACAGTTAGACCATAGACATGATGCATCTAGAGACTTCACCGCATATCATATACATATTTGTCATGTGATATATAATACTAACATAGAGAGCTTTATTGTAACTAAATGTAATTGAGAAATAAATAGGTGGCCAAGTGTACGAGACTCCCATGTGGTGAGGCCTAAGGAAAGTTGATGTACATAGCCTTGCACCTCACGGGAGAGGCTGTTCATAGGATTTGAACTTGTGGCATTCAATTCATAAGACAAAAACCTTATTGTTGCACCAAAGCTTACCCTTAGTCATTGAAACATATATAAAAGAATGAAATATAGTACTAGGGTCTAGGCACATGCAGCAATGAAAGCCCACATGAGGACAATATAAAATGAGAATATGTCCATTTTTCACTCACCAATAGCTTACCATTTCGAACAATGAGAGCTCCAAGCCCACTTGGATAGCCAAAGAGCTAACAAAAATGCACAAGACAAAACATCAATTTCAAAGTTGTCCTTGATCAATACAAAATAAAGTCTCATACACTTATACCTTGTAAAATGAGATTGTGACAAAATCCGCAGGATACTTAGATAAATCAGGTGGCATGGTAGCACATCCCTTTGCAGCATCAATCAAGACCATCCATTGTCCATTTCTAATGAGAAAAATAAAATAAGCAAATAAACAATTATCAATGCTTCAATGAAGTTTAAAAGAAAAAATTAAGCCATCTCTGTGTATGTCTAGATATATTTTACACACACAGAGACGGAGAGAGAAAGAGAGCGAGGCTTAAAACAAATTTAGAGAGAAAAAAAAATAATCCATCTAGATAGGTCTTATGTCATTGTTGGGATCTCCACCACATTAGAAAGAACACGTAAAAGAATGGGTATGAATTAAAGTTCATGTAAAGATTCTTCTCATTGATGCAACCTCATATTCTAAAACCCAATAAAAATGAAACTGGAAACCATATTAACACACTCAAGTGGTTAGAAATGCATCATATGCAAGTGGACACATGCTAATATGAATCCTAAAGCCAAAATTATTGCACCCCAGGTACATATGAATATAGCATATATAAATCGCAGACAACTATACATGAGCTTATATTTGAATGCCTAGAGTTTATTTCATCACTTTCTATCATATTTTTCAACATACAGAAAGAGTCCAGTGAGGACACAAGCAAACAAGAAGTTACAAGGCAAAGTCAATTTGACAAATTGGTCCATTTTCCTGAAAAGTTCTATATGAAAACTACAGTGGCCAATGGTTAAATATCCATAACTCAAGTCATTTTTCAACATTATTTAGATGAAAGCTATAAATCCATGCATAAGGAGTTAATAAGACAAACAATTTCAAATATTACTTGCAAACTGAAGGAATTCCTGAAATCCTGCTCGAGTCTTCCTTGATAATCTTCACCAAGTCGAGGTCAAATCTCAACCCTGAGAAGTTGCACTCTGAGGGAAAGGCAAACAAATTATACACATCACCTGCATTGAAAAAGCAGACATAAGATAAGCTTTCTAAATGCCCAGAAACATATCATGACCTCAAGAATTACCTGTTGGCTTCCCCCCAGCAATCCAGCTACTTTTCTCCTTTGTAATTGATGCGGTGATATCTTCATAGTATTTTTTTCTCTAGATATGCCAGGATTTACAACTTCTTCAATATCTACAGCAATGGCCGCAGCCCCTTGACCAAGAGCATATCTAAAACTAGTTAAGGAGGTAGACAGGCTGGAGTTATCAATCATCTAAGGAGAGGAATCATAATGGAAAAATTAATAACACATTTAGATTTATCAGATGCAGCATATGTTATTAGAAAGTGAAGATTATATTCAATAATAGAGTCACAAGAAAAAAGGCATTCTCTGAATCTAAAAACATGAAGGCCAAATTACTTGAGAAACTTTACATAAAAATAGTAAAAGTCTTCAATCAAATCCAAACAGAAAAATGGTTTAAAACATAAAAGCAGAGGATTGAATTAGTGTCACATCAGAGTGAAAAGGAACATGTCAATGACATCTATGCACCAGATGAAGTCTTATCCCATTTTACTAAATTTTATGGCATTGTGAGACCTGAACAGTGATATATTGAACAAAAAATATCATGGAATTTCCATTTCCTTTCCTTACAAACTGCTCTGAGACATGACAGCACACAGAGAAATAACATTATGTCCTCTACCCACATGTTGCACAGCATGATTACCCTGCACTCTCCTGAAGAGAGCCAAAGGAAATCCTTATAATATCAAATACCTTATCACTTTTCATCAGGTAGGATACTCTCTTATGCCAAGAACACTATTATGATTCTCCATTGTATACATAAAAGTACTGCTACAACTCCACGGAAAGGCCTCTCCAACTAACTTCAGTGCTGCTGTTGCCCCAAAGGTAAATATACATTTATAGTCTTTTGGAGATGCATTGCAGTAATCAAGGACCTGTATGACTGGTAGTCAAACAATCTGTGCAAGATGTAGAGTTTTGAAGAACAAATATCAAATGTACAAAAGAGGAATACCAACAGCAGTTTCCTCATAAGAAACTGCCAGATGAACACATCTAAATTGGTGATCCAACATGGCCAACAGAAGTCAATCAAACAAGACAAGGTAAGCCTCACATTGCATCCTTTACAATCTAGCGTGCAGATAGAATCATATATCATTACATACGATACTCACAGCAACTTCTGCCTAGATCCTAGAGATCTCTAAACACATGTTCTGATCTCAATTTATCATTATAATTATTTTTTAAAAAAGTTTAAGCTAAAGTGGAAGGCTCGCTCGGTAAACGACAGAGCATGTCTCCAAGCTCATCGCACACTTATAGAGGTGCTTACAGATCAAATTCCACCACTTGCCAAACAGGAAAACCTAGGAAAAGCATAATTACAAAGAAAGCAATCGAAATGCTTATAAAAAAAATACAAAATTCCCATGTACCTGTTGCCGGGCATCCTTCACGATATCAAGAGTTGCAGAACTGGAGTCACTTTGGCTATCTAGTACTAACATTAAGGGCTTTCACTTCACAAAAATCAGTGTCAACTACCAATTAAACAAACGCAACCCTGCATATAGAATTAAGAAATTTTCCTACTTTCATTCTTACCCAAGAATGTTAAAAAGAAATAAACCAAACTATTGAAACGTAGCAATAGTCAATAGTATCAGGGATACGAGGATTTCCGTATACGTTACTAGTGAGATCTTTGAAAACCGATTCCATTTGCAGCTCAGAGTATTGAGTTGCACCAGCATGATCCAAGTACACAAGATCTGCAATTTCAGAATCGAAACAGAAAAGTCATAAACGAACACGTGCGAAACAGTGGCCACAAGCAGGAAAATCCAAAGCATATATAATAAAAAGCAAAAACGGAAACAATACTGAACTTTCTTCCATTTTTCTTTTTTTCTCTCTTTGGCATAACTTGATAAGACTCTTAGATACGTAATAAGAAGATGAAGCGTGAGTGAATGAGTGGGTGTGTGAGCTACCTTGTAATCTCTTGAATTCAGTGGCTCGAATTTGATCAATGGTCTTGGGACCGTTAGGATACCCGTAATGTTCCCCAAACTCGTGGAGGAATTCTTGTTTGGCAGCGTCCATGTTGAGTTCAAGACAAAACTCGGCACAGAAAGAGAGAGAGAGAGAGAAATGAAGAAGAAAGAAACTGCGGGTGGGGGGTCTCGGAAGGAAGATAAATAGAAAAAGAGTCGTGGGAAGAATAGTTGTAATAATTAATTAATATTCTGTCACGCAATTACCAAATGCTATTGCTTTTGAAAGGCGAAAGCAGCCAAGAAAATCTCACGGCGGATCATTCTCGCCTGGTTACTTGTGACTGGGAAATTATGCTGTCTTGTCTCGTCCGGTTATGTTGCATTTGCAGTGGCTACTCGCTACTTTTCTACGAAGCGGCTTACGTGTCGGACACATATGCTGGATCACATCAAAGACATATTAATCACATAAATTTATATATATTTAATTTAAAATATATTTTTTTAATCTAACATATAAAAGCATAATATAAATAGGATTATGAAAAAGAAATAAAGTGTAAATTTTTTAATTTTTAAAAAATAAAACTTATATAAATAATATTTTAAATAATATATTATTTTTATTAAATTTTTATTCATATATATTGTGTTTCTAATTTATAATTTTTTAACTTTAATATGTGTTTTTACTTGTGTCTCAGCGTCTCTATTAAGAGTTATTTTCTGTATTTTATTACAATGAAAGTATAGAAAATAGAAGATGGTCTTTCGAGATGGGCATATGACGTGGTCACAAATTGTCGATTCTGAAGCAGTTAAAGATAAAAACGGAGACGCTTTAAGCAAGGCGGCTATTATGCCATATGTGCGTGCGCATCCTTTTTTTAATTATTTTCCTGTCTTTTTTCGATTCATCCCTATTTGTAGCAGTAAATTCTCGGTTAAATTTTGAGTTTGTTTGAAGGTTTGATTTTCCATTATCGGAATAACATTCTCAAGTAAGACATATATATGCGTTTAATATGTAGAATGAAATCTCAAGAAATTTATAAATCATACTTGGAAATTAATCATTTTTTTTGGGTTTCATCTATAATGAATGGCATTTATGGGAATATTGAGTGTTTTCAAAAATATTCCCAACAAAATAGTGGTGATAACGATAGTGGTCCGACTATTGAACGATAATGGTTCGACCATTGATAGTAATGGCTCATCATCGGTAGCAAGGATCCATGAACTGGCTGGGTTTGTCACTACAGCGATGATCCAACTATCAATGGTTTGGCGAAGCGAGGATGGTGTGTCAATAATGGTGATGGTCCGACAGTTGGTGGAGGTGGTACATTGGCCTACGGTTATGGTCAAACCAGGATCTACATCCCTCAAGACTCAAGCGACGACAATAGTGGTCCAATGGCTGCACTGGGTTTTGACGTCGTCCGATGACTGATGGCTGGTTTGCTGATGGCGACAATGCTCCAACAACAATTCTAGTGGTATAATGCTAAGGACAATTTAGTCCTTTTACATTTGGAAAAACACTTCCTTCTTATATAAATCTGACATTTTGAGGTTTTTTCACACAAATAAACAAAAAAATATTAATAACCAAAATAAAACTTTTAAACATTATTTACATGGATAAACCGTTTTGATATTATTAGGGGATTTGTAGAAACCTACAACGAAATCAATTTGGCTATGATTTTGTAGGAGCTTCTTATTAAATCAAACATATTAATTAATGTGTCTAATCTTATTGAAAGCTATAGTGAAATCAAAGCAATTATTTAATACATGTTATTTGTTAGAGGTCAAAGGTTCAAATACCACTTCCACTTTTTCCAATTTTCGACAATTATTTTAAATTTTCAATAAATAATAACAAAAATGACCTAGCATTCCTTTAATTAATTTTTATATGGGTATTATATTGAGTAGTTGAGATAAAATGGGATTATGGGTTAAATAAAAAAATTATGGTGTTTGAAATATCGGTGACATTCGAGATTATGAAGAGATGGAGAGATCATGGAAAATGATGGTGGTAGGATTCTCTTATGCAAAGCTGCCGCCTCCATAATTTGTGTCGCATCGCAGTCATGGATGGAGGAAGTGGGGGGTATAAATGAAGCTATTGATGGCTATAGGAATGCAAATGAGAGTTTATATAAAGGGAGAGTTTCTACATGGGAGTATAGTTTACATAGAGAAAAACGAGTGGTGTTTGAAAAAAATTGAAGAAGGAACAATGACATATGATAAAATATTAATTTTAAGTGAACATATATCAGCACGAATTTGTCAAAATATTGTAAGTATTTTGTATTTAAATTTATTGTTTAATGTTTAAATTATCTATTTTTGGATAAAATTTTGGTTAAACTTTTTTCGTGGTCATTCGTAATTTTTTTTTATAATTCATAATTATTTAATTATTATTGATTTGTGCAAACGTTAGGCATACATATATATCTGAATTGTTTTTTTAAAAAATACGAAGGTTAAAATTAATTAAATATTTTGTTAAAATATAAAAATAATTTTTCAAATGAAGGTATGCTGATTTTTTGTCAAATGAAAAATTTATAGTATGTTGATAATTTCATAATAATATTTCAAAAAAAAAGCTGAAAACATTAAGTTTATTTTTTATTATTAATTAATGCAAAAATTATTAATTTTTTGTAACAAAAAAAAGAGTCCTTGAAGCCCCGTCACTTATTCAAGAACCCACCTTGCAAACACACATGATCACTTATAGTCATCGATTTTTACCACGTTGTACAAATTTGTCAAATGTTGATAAAAAAAGATGTTATAAGCACATTAGTGTAAAGATGGAGACCTAAAACACACAAATTTCACTTTCCTTGAGCGGAGTGATTATTCACAGTGAAGGATGTTGCCATTTTGCTAGGGCTTCGTATTGAAGATTTATCGTCATGGGGTGGACCAATGACAATGCCCAAGTAATGATGAATATGTGTGAGCAACTATGTTCATGAAATGTTTGTGCAAGTAAGGTGCCTTGAATCTCGCAATAAATTGGCATCGATGTGCCTTTTGCAATACATGTGGAATGCTTTTGGAGGTTTTGACTATCATTGTTTCTCCTTACGTCCATTAATTGACTCATAGCGATAAAAAATAATATCAACTCCATCTTAGGTCACTACTTTTCTGTGTAAATTATAGCAAAAATAATGTCTACATTTAGCTTGTAACACCCTCCCAATTACCACATTCTACTCGAGTATTGACATAGTAATTAGTAAAGTATTACTAACGTTCCTGAATCGATACTAGCCGAAATTACAATGAGAAAAGAGTTTTAATACATATGTTGCCACAAACATATTCACATACATTAACATCATGTCCCAGTTACAATATATACATCATAATAAAAAGACAAATACAAAACAACCCCTAACTAGTCAAAGTTCTGGAGCAAACGAGGCTAGACCCCTACCTATACCTAACCCGCTCAAATATTCAGCCCGACAAAATATCATATAGATACAACGGAGCAAAAGAAAACTAATAATACATCGGCTCAGGCTGTAAAGCCCTAACACTACACTACTGCTATATACATGCCAACACCTTGAAAATCTCGCCTCCTCCTCCAGGAAGCCATTGGCCATCGGTCGATGACCTCACCTCCACCGGGGGCGTCTTGGGCCCTCCAGGGTTGAGTTGGATGAGGAGACGAAGAAATGGGTGCGTCCACCGCGGGTGTGCGGGTGGAGCAAGGGGAACCTCAAACACATCAGGATGTGCCATATGGAGAGGCATACCCTCGTAAGGGAAGGCTGGTCGAAGTTGGCAAAACTGAAGGACTAAAGGAGCGACCGAAAAACATATATATACGAACTGGAGTAACTGGCGTACATGGAGTCCAATGTCTGTTCGTATTGCCACACCCATTGTGGCGAGTCAAAGAAAAACACCAGGGACGCATCTGGAATCTAAACAATACAATACACACAGCGCTAGGGGTGAGAATATTGTAAAATTCTCAAGGTAGTTTCCCCCAGAGGCTACACATAGTACAGATAAGAAGTTCATGCGTATACAATATTCATATAAAGGGCATGAATAGCAATCCTAAAATCTATAAATCGCGAGAACTTAGAATGGCCCCATAGTAGTCAATCGGACTATTATGTACAACCATAAACTCAATTCCACGTATTTTTCTCAATTTCTCAACATAGGGAAGGCTTAGTTTCACATAGAGTTGCATACACATTTAATAATTCCATAGAGAACAATAGACCGCTAGGACATGAGCTCATTCCTATTCGTGATCATCGGACTTTATTTTTTTCCATTTTTGATCACACACAGTCTATTATTAGCCGATACGTCTACGACTTATAATTTTCTAGGGAAGTCCGTACTTTTGCCTTCCCTCTCTATCCCTCTAAGCCTTGTTTCTATTTTCCCCATATGTTCAAATATGCAACAGCATAATGTATACATAATATTTCTGCGTTCTCACATAACAGGCATCATATACTCCTTTTTCTTTTCTCAAAAACATGTTTGCCTTACAATTAAATATTCAATTATATTAGAGGTTCATGAATAAGAAATTGAAACAATTAGTGTGCATTCATATGCCATAGACTTGGAATAGATATCATACTATCATGAAATTTCAGCCATTTTCACATTCTAGCACCTTGGCAGAATTTCTGTTGGGTTCAACATTTAATTGGTGTATTCAAATAGTCATTCCAAGAGTCACAAAAATTATATATGACACTTCAATGTGTCTAGAATAACTTGTAAAAATTTCAGGACAATCAGAGTTCCATAATTACTTCAGTAAAGTATACAAATCTAGTGGTCAGGGGCCACCAATTCATATGCTAGATCCGGGTCCTACAATTTTTAACCCTAGAAATTGATGGAACCAATGCACAAGAAAATTTACAGTGACACTTCAATATGTTATTAGCTTTGTGTAAAAATTTCATGAGCTATCTCAATCAATTGTTATGATAATAAAATCAGACAAGTTTATTACTTCTGTTACAACATCCAGGATAACATTAGACACATTTCGGTTCTTGATTTTTTTAAGGCAGTAAAATTTAAAATTAACACCTAAGAAAATTCATGTAGTTGGTTTAAGATGTCCACTAATACATATAATTTTTGTAGATCATCTAATTACCCAAAATTATACCAGAAAATTCATGCATAATTACTACTTGCAGAACAACTAGAAATCCAACAACCTAGTCCAGAATTTCCTTTAGTGAAAACCCCTTTTTAACACCATCCAAACCCACCACCAAAATTCACACATCAATAAAAATATATCATCAACCAAATACAATCAAAATTTCGAAATAAAACCAGGCAAAACAGGTTAGTAAAAATTTCAAGAGAAAGGACTATAGAAAACCCTACTCTTAAAGGCTAGTCTATCTTTGTCTCTAGCTTGCTTTAAGATGAGAGTCCTCCACTCCAAGACTACCAAAACACCTTCAAATCCTCCTCTGACCAGTGATGGATGAGGTGAATATGATGAGGTTTGGAAATTCTAATCGGTTGTATTGGTAGAGATTGAAGTGTAGATCAATTTTAGTGAAGGAAGGTTTAGGTTTTGATGGCTCTAAGCTAGGATTTATGGAATTTGAAAGCCAACTCAAGCTCTTGGCTATGGAGGAACTAGCTACTGCTTCTCTCTCCTGGAATGGCCGAATTCTCTTGATTTTGGAAGAGAAATTGGTGATTAGGCTTCTTATAATAAAGCATGTAAGATATTTAACAAAATAATCATTACTTATGTTATAAAGCAACAATGGATGGCTAAGATTAAATCTTGGATTCCAAGATTAAATCTTGGTCTTCCACATGTCTTACTAGATAAATATCACTTATTTGTGTTGATGGAAATATCTTTCCGTATTAAAACACACACCGAAATCTCACCGAACGGGCAAACACCTTACCTATAAAATTGATATTGCCCAAAAATTAGTTCTAAGTATAAAGTTTTCATTCTCACACATTTCTAACCAAATCCTTTTATTTTCCTAACTTTGGGCACCTCTGTTCCCAAATTTCCAGTTTCGGTTGTTTCCAGCGGCCTGTGAGCCCGCAAAATACTATTCAAAATTTTTTTTTCCTTTCGCTCATGGAGTCGTGCTCATCATAACTACGTCTGCGAGAAATTCTAGTATTTCTATTAACCATTCCTCAATCAATTTCTAAAGAAAAACTAGGATGTTACATATTCTCACCCTTGACAATAGCAAAATCACTTAGCAAATATGTTTTGATTACCGTTTTGGGTGACCTCACTAAGAGTCCCTTTGTATTTTCCATAGAGATGTGTCCCATCAACCTGGACAAGTGGTTTGTAGTATTTGAACGCTTTGATGGAAGGATTGAAACTCCAAAACACCTGGAGAAAAATTCAAATGTCCGGACTAGCTCATCACCACGAATTGCCTACATGGTATCCACTTGAACCACTTATCCTCGAACAACATCACACATTGCTACACACCGTCGAGGCAAAACTTCAAATGAGGCTTTCAATTGATTGAAAACTTTTTCAATTGCCTTTTGTTTTGCCATCCATGTTTTATGGTATGTCATCGTGTATCGTATTGGAATTTAATCTTTGCAATCACAAATTCAGTTAAAAGATGGGTAATTCAACTGGGCTTTATAAATTCTACAATTGCATCTGGATCAAATTTTGTAATCTTCGATGATTCTTTCACAAATGCAAATGCGTAGCCCATTGTACTTCCTAACTTCCCAAAAATACTCATTCTTCCTTAAGTTGACCCTCACAAACCATTAACAACTTGCCCCATAGTGTGTGCATTTAGCATAAAACATTGTTGCTTTTGACTTATACACTTTATAATCCACATCTTTGAATATGTTGTATGTAACACCTTAAGTTTATTTCGAAATTAATTGGGACTTTATTAATGAAATCCTTAATTTTTTGAAACGTAGGAATGATGAGAACGACTCTATGAATAAAAAAAAAGTGAATCGTGTTTTACGGCCGTAGACCGTCCTGTATAGCGAAACCAATTCGGACTTGAGATACCAAAAATTGAGAAAATATATGAATCAGGTTAGAAATAGTTAGAAATGAAAATTTTATACCTAGAATTAAATTTCGGGTATATCCGTTAATCGGGTACTGTATTTACCCGTTAACTGAAATTTCAGTTGTGTGATTTCTAACGCTAAAAGATGATTTAATCACCACAAATGGATAATGTATATCCATTCAAGACATGTGGAAGGCTAAGATTTAATCTTGTAATTCAAGATTAAATTCTAGTCATCCATTTTACTTTCTTTCTCCATGAATTAACCATTTATGTTGTCACACCCCGACTTGGAACGTGACTAGCACATGAGAGAATCTCATCCCCAAGTAAGCCTTTGGTGACATGCCTCTCTAAATGCATATAATGTATATAATATTGTAGAATCACGATTGAGACACAAATCACGCATGTAGACATCTAGTAAGAATGACAATTGGTTGTGACTTTGGAATGAGAAGGCTCATTACAAGATTTCCGATATAAGTATCTTGATTTCCTAGAATAGATGATTTATTTGTAAGAAGTGAAATTATGTTGTAAATAGATTTTTATGAACAGAGCATGCATATAGAGATAGTCAGGAGGTCCAGGTTGACGCTAGAATGAGATTTCTCATGGTCACGTACCCAGGCTTTGGTCGTGACATATGTCATATAATATTCATTCATAATTATAAGATAAACTTGCCACCAAGCATATTTCGGCCATCCAAGGAGAAAGGCAGCAACCTCCATTTCCATTTTCAAGAGCTCCAAGCTTGCATTCCAACCTCAAAAACACTAGCCTAGAGTTGTTAAAACTTTCAACTTCCTTAACTAAACTTGTTCTACACATCAATATCTATAAATCTAACCGATTGAAATCTCAATTCATCACCAATCCTAACCTTGCTACCTTATACCTCACTGATTTTAGAAGGGTTTGGGTGTAATTTGGGAGTTTTAAAGTGAAGGCAATCCATCTTGGAACATCTTAGAACCAAGGATACACTAGTTTCCAAGAGTAGGGTTTGTTTGTGTCTTGTTTTGTGTTTTCTATTCTTGCAGATTTTGGGTTGTTCTAATTTGATAAATTCTAGTTTTAATGTGATATTACACCTATATATTGATGTATTTGCATGGGTGGGATAGTTTGGTGTTGTGGAAAAATCATTTTTGCTAAAAGAGTTGTTAAATTCTACTTGCTGAATTTTCGGTTTTCCTACTCTAGTGATTGTTCATGAATTTTCTAGCACAATTGTAGGTATTTTTATGAGCTAGAAAAATTATAGGTTGAAGCTAACATCCCAAACTAGTCCACAATTTTTCTTGAGCTCTTTTTTTACTCCAAATGCTTTAAAAGAAATCAAGAACCAAAATTGCATCTATGCTGCCTTAATTATGGAATCTAAAACTACAAATTTGTCTAATTTTGTTACCATAGTAAATGATTGATTTTCCTTTGAAATTTTTACAGAGTGTTAACAACATCTTGAAGTGTAACTATGATTTTTTTTTTAAATTGATTCAATCATTTTCTAGGGTTAAAAATTATGAGATTCCTTTAGCAAATGTAAGTGGTCTTTGATCACCAAACTTGTATAATTTTGTTAGCATAGTTAAAGAATGATTCTTACTATAAAAATTTTACAGTACTTTTGGGACACATTAAGGTGTCCTGGAAAATTTTTGGGGACCTAGAAATGATCATTTGATATGTCAAATAAATTGAGCTAGTTAAATGAGAAATCCGTTAAAGTGTTGGAGTAAACCAAATTCTTGATTTGAAAGCATAACAGATTATGACACAAGTATGATAAGTATACATGCATATTGCATTATTTAAATATTCATTTATGAAGAACGGATGAGAAATTCATTGTGAATGGACATTTATATGTGACTTGGGCATGTATTGAGAAAATTGAATGATGATGATTAAGTATATGTGACAAAAGTGCAAGTAAGAAATTCAATTGTACATATTCTAACATATGGGGAAAATATAGACAAGACTTATGCTGGTTAAAGGGAAAGCAAGAATAAGAACTTCCCTAGATATATTATGAGTCGGTAGATGTATCGGTAGGAATAGAACTGTGTTAGATTCAAAAAATGAAGTCTGATGATCACGTATAGGAATGAGCTCATGTCCTCATAAGCAATCTATTGCCCATTGTGGAGTTGTCCACTGAAAATACCACTTGGTATGGATTTAAGTATTCTATGTTAACGAAAAAGAAAAATACATGGAATTGAATTCTATGATTACAAAAGAACAACGCACAAATCATTACTATATTTGCATTTGACTTTACATGATGTATATATATTGGTATAGACACATATAATTTTGCATGAAGATTCCTGATGAATGAGCTTATTGTTTATGTTTTGCATCATATCTAGGGCATACCCTACTGAGAATTATATAATATTCTCATCTCTTAGTTGTATTTATTTTGTATTACTCAGATTCAGCTGATGTAGTCCTTAGTGTTCTTCCTTGACTCGCCACAGTGGGTGTGGCACTACGACCCATTACTCAATTCTCTTTATCCTACAGCCTATTTAAGTTTTGCGCGTATGTGTTCTTCATGTCTTTCAATGTGTTTGTTTTCATTGCTGAGTTTGACCCGCTTTCCCCTATGATGGTGTGCCCCTCCATATGGCACACCCAGTCATATTTGATATCCGCTCACACCACCAGGATTCTCCAGAGAATGCACCCTTCTCATCCTTAGACTTTGATCTTACCGAGGGTCTTGATGCCCCTAGCGGAAGTGAGGCCATTATATTGATGGCCAACGACTTTCCTTAAGAGGACATGAGATCTTTAGGGACTTTTGACTTGTATATAATAAGTGTAGTGCTAGGACTTTGCCAGCTTAGACTAATTTACTATTAGATGTTATTAGGTCCATTTGTGTGTGTGTGTGTGTGTGTATGTATATATATATGTGCGATTTTTGTTGGACCTTGATGTTTGAGCAAGCTGGGTTTTAGGTGATCGATATGTCTTTTGATATTAGTCCCTGAGTAGTATTGGAGGTGAAATGACTTAACATACATGTGATGTGTATAAGTACAAGTTGTGTATGAAGTACTTATATATATATATATATGTACATTTTATTTTCTTTGTAACCTATGAGTTTAATTTACCTTATTCTATTTTCTCTCTACTAGTATATATTATAAAAGGTAGTAATACATAATAGTTAGGAGGATGTTACATTGTACTTCTTCATTGCCTGTTTAATAACCTCTTTGTCGTTAAATTGCATTCCAACACAAAATTCACCATTTCCAACAGGAACACTTACAAAACATAATATGAAATAATAAAAATGAAAACAACAAAAATAAAAATTGAATTAAATTAAAAATAAACAAAAGTAAAATAACAGCAAATTAACTAACACTTGTTATATTATATAAATTTTTTACTATAGATAATTATTGAGGTCAAGCGTCAATGACTATATATATCAGCATAGTCTAGAAACTCGGGTGCATGGGTGGCTTCAATATCTAAAGCATGCATGAACGATGGCTTCCTAAACGACGTTGACTAGCAATTGTGCTTCATATGTGCTCTTTATTTGCTTCATCATCCAAATCATATTCCTCCTCGCCACTACAATATTCACCTTGAAAGTCCTCCTCATCACTTTCACTATTCTTTTCTTCTCATTCTACCCTTCTTTTTTGGAAAAGTGTTCGATTCTAGGCTTTTCCTCTCACCGTCAACTTGCAAGTCTAAAGAAGGAGCCACTTATTTGAAATCTACATACAACTCGATGGCATGAATTTGTGTTCGTATGTTTGAAACATTTGTTGCATATTGTCATCATCGCTATTGCAACTAGTTGATAATGTATAAACTAGCCGAAAACTAATACTAAACATTTATATGTTATTTTCTCCACTGCCTTTGGAGTCCCAACATCTATGCATCTACACAAACCACTCTCCAACTTTACAAATAACATAGTGTATGAAATACATGTTGGATTTTCGCATGTAAATATGACACTATCACTAATATTTGTAACAATATTGCCATTGAAATATACTATTATGTTTTCATCCATTTTTACACACAACAGACCAACCCTTTTTTTTTTTTCTATGCTCCTTTCTTGTTTTCTTTTATCCGTTTTTCAAGACTAGCAACAGAAAGCCAATTAATCGAATAAGGAGGAAGAGAATGAGGGACTATTTTTTTTCTTGCTCTACTTCTCTTTTTTTTTTTGAGATATAAACCACATCCATTTTTTTTAATTCTACTCTTTTTTTTACACACTATATTTTTTTTACTCTACTCTTTTGTTTTTTGTGACAAACATACCACATCATTTATTTTTCTGCTCTATCCTCTCTCTATTGTTTTACTCTACTCTCTCTTTCTCTCTGTGTTTTGTTGACATAGACCACGACGCATACCACATTCATCCTTTTTTTTTCATACTAGTAGCACCAAAATCAAATGGAATGAACAGGAAAGAATAATCTCTCTTTGTTTTTTGACATTGATACTATTAGTAACTCTAAAAACTAGTAAATGAAGAAGAAGGAAAGAGGACTAAAATAAACAATGAAAACTAAAACCAACAATGAATGAAGATGAAGGAGAAGGACTCTTTTATTCAGATTGAATAAATGCAACAAATGAGGAGGAGGATAGGAATGTAGGTTTATATAGAGAGGATATATTTTTTTATCGTTTAAAAATATTGCACTACCTGTTATTCTTTTTTTTGAATATTTTATTATTATTATTCTTTAGAAAGCTTGTATGGTGCAAGATTTAGTTTTGAAATATTAATATTTTATACATATCTCGCATGGTGCGAGATTTAAGTGTCAAATATTGTATTATTTTTTGTAATTCTCATTTAGTGATTTACAAAAAATACTGTGCTATTTTTAATAATTCTTGCATAGTATGAGATTTTAAAAATCACATATATTTACAATTTCATCAGAATGATCATCCTCAATTATCGATTATAAGTTGGTAATCCAATAAGTGGATTCCATGACGTGTCCAAATTGTATGCAATCCTAACCAGTTTTTATGCAATTTGGGTTTAAATTTGTTAGTAGCAGATACTAGATTTGTAGTATATATAGCATATACATATATGCGGCTCAATTGTCAGTTAATGCAATAAAATACTTCCAATCTCCTGATCCATGATTGATAATGGCACTATGTTGAATTCAACCAATTATTGTATAACATTGTTCTCTGATCATAAATGACCTCTCCATCTATTGGTCACACAATATTTTCCATATCTATTTCATGTTAAAATGTTTCATAATAAATATTATAGCCTTTTTTAGTTTGTGTACTTTGAGTTCCAGAAGCCACTACTAGTTCACCTTTCTTGCATAAGTAATTCTCCACATTTCTTGCACATTGTGTAACTTTTTTCTTTACACCATTCTTTTCCTTTTACATTTTCATTTTGTTATCTTTAAACCATTCTGTTGTTGTACCTAGCATGACATTGACTTACATCAACCTCATGTTGAAGTTCTTGATTCTAATGTTAATCCCCCTCCTATTATGCAACCTATTCAGAACCATGTTATTATTCCTGACACTTCTTGCTTCCTCCCCTTATTATGTAACCTTTGTTTTATGCATGTGACAAAGTCATTGCTCATTATTAAGCTAGAGGCGTTCATTGGTGGGTAAAAAAAAATGAACTTAATACTCCTGGTTCTTAATACATCACACATCTCTAAATTTAGTCTATTTGAATTAGTTTCACGTAGAATCTTCCTCAGCCTTTGATGTAACCCCCTAACGTATAACGAAGTATGCTCAGTCGTATTTAGTTTTAACGTTAAAGGATCACTCCTTGGAACCTTAGCTTAACCTTGACATTTCGGAAAATACTTAATAGAAAATACGGGCCATTTTTTTTTTTTAGTTCTTTTAAAAAGACATTACTTTCAAAAGTATAAGCCTTCCGTAAATAGTATCTGACACTAAACCATATAGATATAAGCGAACATACATCATGAAATTATCATCTAAGTATTAAGACAATTGCAAGCCCATCGCATAAAATACCTCAATATATATATATATATATATATATATATATATAT
The DNA here is from genome assembly GCA_030441495.1 of Dalbergia oliveri. Lineage (NCBI taxonomy): Eukaryota > Viridiplantae > Streptophyta > Magnoliopsida > Fabales > Fabaceae > Dalbergia > Dalbergia oliveri. Next base: position 38,860,703 of record JAMLFY010000003.1, read on the forward strand.
ATATATATATATATATATCTAGCATAAGAGCCTCAAGCTCACAAAATATCCAAATATGTATAATTGTACCACGTGCGCAACCACCTAACTATCTACTAAAGCCGAGATACATAGCAGTAAAAAGCGTAATAGATAAGCATGTCAAACGGCCACATGGGTTAACATACAGTAATCCAAACCAAAATGATAGTCATATGTTAAGAGATATAAGTGAGATAAATATCTAATAATTCTAACAATTTCTAGCATAGCTATCTCTATCCATCCGCGAACTCAAACATCACTATCGGCATGTCCTACTTGTCTAGAGACATACATAGAAATTTAAATGGGACGGAATCCTAATGAATCTCAGTAATAGTAAAATATACATGGTATCATCATCTTACGTCTTTGGCCCAATTGGTTTATTATAGAAAAGGTGTACATGCCAGAATCAATCCAAATTTAGAGTTTTCACAAACGGTATTATCAAGTAGACTTTTCATTTTAATATGGTCTTGATCATGAATGCATCAAGTTAGATATGTATATGCATGATAATGGTGTCGCATTGAAATATACTTTTCAGAAGGGCATGCGTGCATGCATGGAGAGAAATAAATATATCACTTAGGCGACATGCATACATCAAAGGATGAGTCATAATCTCGTAAGTACATGCATGCATGAAAAGAGATGAACATAATCCCGCATGTATATGCATGTATAAAAGAAGCGAACATATATAGTAAGCTGACACAAGACTTTCAAATTTCTTCGAACATAGATCATTTTCACTTATTCGTTAATCTCTTAGGACCCCTAGACTATGAGCTCATACCTAACATATATAATGCGATAGACATCACTAAACCTCGATCCGTATTGAACCTAGTGTTAGGGCTGTGAGTTCTCTTTAGATACATAGGCATATAAACATTCATACTTTTGTTTTTTATGGTTCGTGCCAGTGTAACACTTAGTACATTCGCAGTCTTTACTCACTCCACTTTCCTTACTTCGCAAGTGGGCCGCATATGCACTAAGCGGTACACCGCAATAGTGTCCCAAGCTCATGATGTCCTTTATCCATGTCTTAATGCATACTTGACTCAACACATCTCATTAATAAGACTCATTCAAGAACAATCCTGAACAATGCTTAGAATAAATGCATAAGTAACCAGTCCAACCAACAATATCCAGTATAATAATTAATATCACATATATTACAAATGCAACTCAGTGAAGTATGTCACAACGGTTATTCATAATCCAATCAAGCATAACATCAATAGGAGTAAACAATCATCTTGCATCCAATAGTTATTTAAGAGTCATCAATGCATTTAAAATTCACGGATAAATCTCATCTGCTAAAATTTTGAGTTTGATGATAAGAGTATTTTGAAAGACACATTTTTCCTCTTCCCAAGATATGTAATTACTATGCCCACCTTCCTTTGTGTTACAAGTTCTAAGAATTTACTTTTAAAGACTTTACAACTTTTAGTTTTACAAAGTAGCCCAAACTTTATAAAATTTATAAAATAGCCCCTAACTCAAGTTTTCATCCATAAACATATTTTCCACTCTAATTTTACTGAAATTACAGCCTTACACTTGAATTTCAGAATTTACACAAACCCCAAACTTTTAAGAAATTGTATTTTGACCCCTAAACTTCACTAAAATTGCAAAATAAACTCAAAACTCTTTTTTTTTCTTCCAAACACATGCATTACAATTGCAGAATCCATTTTGACAGCATTACACTCAAAAACTTAATTTTTGCATAAGAACCCATAAACTTTGTGAAATTGCATTTTTAACCCCTATACTTCACTAAAATTGCAAAATAACCTCAAAACTCATTTTTTCTCTTCAACACATATTTTACTATTCCAAAGTTTATTTTTACAGATTTACACCCTAAAAATTCAATTTTTACATAAAGCCCCTAAACTTTGTAAAATTATATTTTGACCCCAAAATCTCTATATAATCATAAAAATGCCCAAATCACATGTACCCACTTCATTTTTCATGTATATTCCAAATATGTGGTTAGTTTTTCAAACAAATTTTTTTTTCTATATAGACAAGCCCTAGCCGAAACCTAAACACCCCAAAATCCAAGGTTTTACAAAACTTTGAAACATGCATGAATGCACTCCTTTTTATATGTAGATTCTAAATATGACTATAGTTTTTCTAACAAACATTACCAACATAATAAACCTTCTAAATCAGTGACCTAACCCAAAAATATTAAAGCTTACTCAAAAATTTCATAAAATACATAAAAGTGACTATTTTAAAGTGTAGAATAAAGATAAGGTGTTGAGTTTTAAAACAAAAATCTCTACCTATAATAAATGAAGATGGCTGAAAGCTTGAAAGGAAGGGAATGGTGAGCTCTTCAAAAACTTTCAAAAGAAAGGAGAGTTTTGAGTAAAATAATCAACTTTCAAGCACAAACATCCATCAAAATTTAAACCTTTTTAGCAAAAATTAGAAAGCAAAGTAAGAAAATAAATTTGAAAACAAACCATACCCAAAAGAGGGTCTTTGTTGGAGGTCAAGGCAGTCACAAGCTCTTTGAAGCTCAAGCTCTCAAGAAAGGAAGCAAAAATCTCTTTATTTTCCTCAACAACACATTTGGCCACTGCTAGAATAGGTAGGAGGAGATTTTTTCTTGCAAAACTAATAGTGGATTTGGGTTTGTTGGGTGGAAAAGCTATGAAAAAGTGTCTTTGTTTGTTGAATTTAGTGGAGAAACAAAGAAGTTATGAGGTTGGAGGTGATGGAGGTAGATGGTGGAGTTGAGAGAAAATGAAATGGAGTGAGTGTTCTTTGAAAAAAATGAATAATGATCAGATTGGGGAGAGGGCGGCAGCTTTGCCATGCTAAAAGGAGTGGTTGGGTTATGGTTAAGGGCGTTTTGGGGTTTAGACAATAAAGGTGGGGGTAGATTAGGTATAAAGGTACTAATTAGGGGTAGTTTAGTAAAAACCATGATCAAAATAGGATTAGCTTGGTCTAACCAAGATTAATTTTAATTAATCATCATTAAAAGTATATTTAGTCATAATAAAGTAGCTTTGGTTCTTAAGAGTGTCATAATGTGTAGCCACTACAAGACAAGAGTAGTGGGTGATGATATCACCATGTCTCCTATTTGTTTTTAAGAGTGGAATTAAGTTTTCTTAATTAATCTTGGATCTCAATTAACTCAAAATAATTATTTTGACTCAAGATTAATTAATAAAAATAAATTATCTTTAATTAGAGTCTAATATTACCTATATTCCTTTAATTACTTTAATTAAGCTTAATTAGTACTGATTAGGGGCAAAATGGTAATTTTACATAAAAACTATCCAAGACTCACCCAAACATCATATATCCGACAAATCATCATATCCAACTCTTGAGTGATGACCGAGCTCTGATCATCACTTAATCTCGCTTTAAATTACCTTAGGAGCATTTTGGTAATTTTACACACGAGAAAACTCAAGAACTGCAATTTTCGCATCAATTACCATCTAAAACACATATAATCCTCTTTAAACATTAAACTAACCCATTGATAATGGCCGGGACCAATCGTCCTAGAGTTTCGTGCAAAAATGACCTCATGGTATTTTGGTCATTTTACAGAAGGGAAAATCTGGGCATTACATTTGATGCACAAGCTTTTCCATCTAGATTGTCCTCTATGGATCTGATAGATAGTGAAGGGAAGGTTTTTCGTGTCAGGCTTTATTAGGCCTTAAGAAGAGCTTAGGAGTTGTATGTTGCAAGTGGGTGGACAAAGTTTGTCAGATGTCATGGTATAAGGGTAGATGTATTGTTAGCTTCAAGGTTTCTATTGCTAATGAGATGATCTGCTGCTGAAGTTCTTTATCTGTGAAGGATTATGTCAGCTTGAAAATATGTTTAAAAGTTAGCTTTAGTTTATTGGGTAATTAGTATTATCCTATGAGTATTTTGAAAATCTAATGAGGTCAATGCTTGTATTATTTGACCATGATTTGTCTATGTTGTTATCACTGACCTCTACTTGTGTGCAAATTCCATTTCTATTATCCTTGGACAATGATCATAACTATTCCAATCATTCACTTTGGTTTATAGAAACCTCACTTATGCTATTATAGATAGTAAGTGCTAGGCCTTTTGGTTAGCTAAACAATTTATTTATAATAAATTCAATTAAATAAACTAACTCTGACTGGTGATCCTCTAATGCAACTAATACATGGTTAAGGCCCAATTAATATCCCATACTTTATACTTATAATATTGAAAGAAATTTTGCAGCAACAAATTTAAATTTTCCATCTTAAGTTAATAATAGATTGAAGCACACAAACCATTGATAGGGTTGATTAAAGTGTAAGGTATCGATATCGCCCATAAAGTTTACATAAACCAACAAATCTTGATCCTCTATTACAAATAGCACATTTCAACTTACTGAACAAACTAAATATTCTTTTAAAACAAAAATATGAAATCATACATATTACACAATATTTTCAACCAAGTGTTTCTTACATAAGCAAGTTCAATTCATTTGTATAGGGAAATTAATAAAGCTTGGGAGATTGTAATTGTATATTCAAATTTCATGTAAATTTCTTAAACTTTCACTCATTTATCATGATAATTACTATTTTGCATGATTTTTTTATTTAAGATTCAACTATGAAATACTCCATAGGCTAGTTCAATAATCATTGAATAGAAATTTTTAACCAATCAATGCTACTGGATGAATTATCTACTGATTTCGTACTAATGTTCTAGGTAAAAATATCTACAATGCTATCATAATCTAATCTGATTTTGATGGTGTGTAGTGTGCTAACTTATCTAAATATCTTTTGCTTGCCAATTGATTCCTATCCTAACCATGATTAGTCTACTTTTTTATTTTAGGATCACACTTTAATGAAAAAAGTCATCATTTGATTTGAGAAGAGATGTTACTTGTAGGCCTATTTTTTGTTTGAGGAGGATTTTAAATCCAAATCTCACTCCACCTTACTTTTGATTCATTGATGATTAGAGGTTTACCATAATTTTTTCCATTATGACAATATCAGATTTTACTTGGCTTATTGGAAAGGAAAGGATGATCATTGGGCATTGTTGATTTTGAACCTAAGAATACTCGTTGGCTTAAATTAGTCAGCGTTACCCTTAAAATTGATGGGCTTACATCAACCCATGACGCATGTAATGGGTACAACCACTCAAGCTAGACGGGTTCTATCTCATTAAGGAAATAAGATTGCACCCTTGCTAATAGCTATAGCTTTTGGTCTAGTGGTAAGCTCTTGATCCTACAAGTGGTATTGAGCAAGGTCATGAGTTCGAATCCCTAAACTTACACCGGCAGATTGTTGGTTTTAATTGGTTAGCGTCACCTTAGATTCGACGGGCTTAACATCATACGCCATGGCACCTGTAATGGGTGCAGCCCTTAAGCTAGATGCGTTTCTGACCTTCAAGGAAATAAGGTTGTGCCCTTGCTAACGCTATAGCTTTTGGCCTAGTAGTAAACGCTTGATCCTACATATTGTACATAGAGAATATATTGCTCATATACTCGCCTAATGTCTTTTACATGTAGATATGCACATACTGCCACATCTTCTTTTTTCATCTCTCTATGTGTGTGTAATGCATTATTGTTAAAAAACTTTGCTGAAATATCAAAAAGTTTAATCTATAAAATCTATACATCATTTGAGTGATTTTGGTTGTTGGATTGTGCAAATTTTTTTTACAAAAATGGACTAGCAATTGAAGCCAAAATTAGCAAGGTTGAGGAGAAGGATGATCTTGACAGGAGAGAAAAGGAATCCTTAACCAGATCCCTTGGAAAGTGAAGTTATAAAGGTATGTTTGTGTCAGTTAGTATATGTTGTTACAAACATCCACTATGTATGGAAATAATATTATAGGCAAAAGATGCAATACGGATATAACGAACATAGCTATTGCAACAAAAATGCACCAAGCAATGGAAGATTGCAATGGAAGATTGTTATCTTCAAGTGCAAAGATTATTCTCAATCATTGAGCTCAATCACAGATTTAGAGCAATATAAGTCTCTATAAGTCATAATGGGAAGACATTTCTTGGTGGCACTCCATAACAAGAAAGAGTAGCATGAGAGTACCTTTAACCAATATCACAAATCGTGAGTTATGTGAGTGAGTTATAATTTTTTCAAGTAATCTAAATTTCTATGCATTTGGTTCAACGATATTATTATCTCACATATTAGGAAATTATGCAGTTTAATCGTGGTACTCCAAATCAAAGTTATACTTGGAAGGAGAATAACAAGTAGGACTACTTGTTAGTAATGATTATGCACAAGGAAAGGTGGGAATAATCAACATTTCAAGGTAATAATCAACATCAATGCCTCAATGTGTTATTTTACTTAATACTTATTATAAGTTTAATATATTGCTTATAATTAGGGAGGAAGCAAACAAGTCAACGATTTGAAGGTGTTAGTGTCTCTATAATTGAGCACTCAACCCTTATTCCGAAGTCTTTGGTTACAAATGTTGGTGAAGATTCAATTACTTATTATTCTTTATCAATCAAATTGATGCTGACATCAGTTGGAATAAGGTTTGTATCTTGTGACATTATAATTACTTACTATTTCTAAATTCAAATTATTGACTTGCTGCAATGGTTTCTTTCACCATAGCCAGGTAGAAAGTTTGAGGATGACCCCTTAGAGGCTAATTAATTAAGTCAATAAAAGTCAATAATATAAAGTTATTTAAAATTCTAGACACTATGAATCACGAAGCATGTATTCACCTATCAAGTGTTGTTGCTTTAGATCAAATAGATCATCATCTTTATAATCAACACATATTTCAGTTTGTATGTTATATATATGTCATTACATATTGAGCAATATAGCTGATTTTTTGTTTATTGCTTATGACTTAGTTGTTGGTGGTTATGATAACACTAACTTAGAAGCAGATATTGTTGATTATCTATATGGTTTTAACAACATATACTAAGGTGATGACTCCTACCATAATATAAATGGAAATTTAAGTATTTTCTTTTTTTAATTTCATATTATTAGCTTAATTATTTCCATGTTAATAACACATAAGGTAGTATAACATTGATCAATCGACAGAAAGGGTATATGTTTTTAGTGCATTACCATAGTAGTAATCCATGTATATTGTGAATCGATTTGTTTAATCTTTATTATTGTTGTACAGAGACTTTTGATCTTCAAAATCCTATTCATGAATATGAATTTTGCAAAGCATTGATGTGGCTTTATGAAGGACTATCAAAGACCAAAAGAAATAACATCTCTAGGTTTTCATTGTGTCGCATGGAGGAAAAGTTTAATTGCCAATTATGCAACCACCTCCTTTAGTTTTACAACAATTACACACTCTACATGATGAAAAAAGTAAACATTTTCAAAGATATAGGGCTTTCGGCAAATTTCAAAAATAGTTTTCAATTTTTAAAATTAAAAAAACAAAAAACCTATTTGATTAGCTGTTTTTTCTCATGCTCATTTTAATATATATATATATATATATATATATATATATATATATATATGTTGTATTTTAAAAACAAGAAACAGAAAAAGAGATGAAAGCGTTTTCCAAAATCAACTCAAAACACTGGAGATTTTGTAAATAAATATGTGAACCTCTTCAATCCTTCCTACAATCTCTTCCACTCATTTTCAACATCACAAAGGAAGCATCGGCCAATGAGGAGAGAGGGAGGCGTTGTGGAGGTGAAGAGCGAGGCCCCACTGTCAAGGGGTGCTTGATGGTGAGATTTCCAAGCTCATGAGGTTGTTGAGGGGCTTTTAACCAATCCCCTCCCATACCCCTTCCATCTCAAATCAACCCCGCCATGAACCACAATCCGTAGCTTTTAACCAAGTGAACCCATAACCACCAACCAGCCACCATGAGCAGTTGGCCATCACAAACCCAATACAGCGCAACCGCGATCCAGCTATCACCATGAAGTTCGCGAAGTCGAAAGCTCTGCCATCATGACTGCAACCCAACCTTTCCGCCCTGGAGGGTGTGGTGGTGCCGCTGTGCAAAGCCCCTCCTTCCCATGGAGATCACTGTTGTGATGCTCCCTTTCTGGACCGCCTTCTTGCCACCATGCCCCTATACCCGTGTCTTCTCGTTTTGATTTGTGATAATGAGTTAATTTAGGGATTTCTTTATTCTTTTTTTTCCTTTTTTATTCTATTGTTTGTTTTTATTCATTCTTTGTGTTAGGTAGGGCCATGGTTGGGGTTTCTGAGAGGGGATGAGCTTAGGGTTGCCACCATGAGGAAGGTGGTGGAGGTGCTGAAGCCACCGCGAAGGTCCTAGCCACGGCTATGAGGTTTCATTGGGGGGCTTGAAAAAATAGCGTGGCAAACAAGATTTATTTTTTATTTTTTAAAATTGAACTTAAATGCACTTTTTAAAACAATTTTAAAAAACTATAGATACAAAACACTTCCAAACAACCCCATAAGTTCTTTTGTTAGTATGTTTTCATTTACATCAATGGTTAGAAAAGTAGATCATCACATAATGGAAGTGCTCCTCCTATGTTCTTACTTGGTGGTCAAAATTTCCATTTTATTGGAAGCCTCGTCCCTCCTATCAATGGGAAACCTAAATTAAATTTGCTCAACTTTACATATATGACACATAGAATGAAGTGGAAAATGAGATCCATATAGTAGGATAATTCAATATCGTTATAACATTAAAAATTATATGTGAAATTATAATTAATAATTTTTTAAAGTTTTTTCAACAAGGAAGTGAGATATTTATCTTTCAATCAATTACTAAAATAACGGCATGAAAAGACACAATATCAATTTAAAAAAGAACACTATACTAGGAAAGTAATTATCAAGTCTTTATATGTTTTGTTCAAAAAGTTTACAACAAAAGTATCATCGTCTTCTTTGTCCACATTTAGCATACCCTGTGCAAAAAATGGAAAAAAGCATAAGGATCATGAACTAAACATTTTAGTTATGAAATAGAATAAAAATGACATAATTAATCTAAACTTTAAAACCAGTGTACCTTCATTTCATGTTCTTCCTCACTAAAGCGCTATGGGATGGCTTTTCTATCCCAATGTTTGATCAGTGCAATTTGAAAGAATGTAAATTATATAGTGTAGGCCAAAGCATTATCACATATATAATTATGTTCCAAACATCCTGGATAAAAAGCAATAAGCATAAATAATTAATTACATAGCATTAAAAATTACGCACATCCTATAATGCCCCTTCAACTAACTTTTATTTTATTTGGTATGCTTGAATGCACCTAGCTAGCCAATCCAACACAAATTCACTCCAATTTTATTGTTAAGGGTTCTCAACATCAACAACCCCACCTCATAACGTTGGATTGGGCGATTACTTCAAAGTTGGAGGCAAGAAGTTTGACAAGATGAAAAGTATGAAGGCTCATTTTGTAATACCCTAGGTATACTATTACCTAGGACAGTTAGAACAGTACACGTGTCCTTAGATAAATTCGGGTCTGAATTTCTCTAAGTCTAGATCTTACACGCCTTTCGAGGGCTATATAATAGAACCATATTCTTGGGATCAAAAAGTCTCGGTAATTGTTCCCAAGTGAAAAATAAGTTAAAGAGTGATTTTTAATGAATTTTATGAAACCTTTAAATATTTTATTTTTAGTCTACAAGTTTAGAAAATCTGGAAGATTCCTAAATTTGAACTAAAATCCAAAATTTGGATTTTGATTTGTTAGGATTTTGATTTTTTGAATATTTTATTTGAATCTAAATGAGGGATACTTCCTTATTTATATTTATATTTTAAAGTTAATGAAGAGTAAAATAAATAAGGACAAATGTAAATAAGTGAGTATTGAGATAAATTAGCCTAATACACACCAACACTTTAATTATAGCTCAAAGTTAGGAGAAAAACCATTTGGTGTGCACTGGAGCGCTATCAGGCAACAATAAGATGGTGCATGGAACGATTTTATGCTATTCGTAGCGCCCAAAGGTCAACGTTATAAAACCCCCCATTTTAGGGTTTTAGACATAAAAACACGACCCCCACCCCCCTAAAACACAAAACCCTCATCTCCTACTTTCTCTCACCCCATTTTCATAAATCTAACACCAATCTTTCACTTCCAAGGCTTAAATGTAAGAGATTCTACTAGTTTTACTTTCTATTTCCTCTATTTTTCCTTGTTCTTGGGGTTAGATCTTGAGTTCCTTCTTGTTCATATATCATAATATTCTTCCACCAATGATAGAGGTTAGAATAGAGTTATTCTAAGATTGATCTGAGTTTTATTACTTTATTGGTAGATAGTGGTACCATTTCTACCACAAAATCCTGTTGGTGTCAATCCTATTTATCCTTCCATCTTTATGTTTTGTATTATAGCTATTTTCATGAAAACATAACTTATATTGTGATTTAGAGATTTCTGCAAAGAGATTAGAGATTTTTATTGATTTTTTAAACTTATGATAACGTGGTTTTCAAATGACATGAACTATACATTTTGTGTAAAACCATGGGATCATTATTGTTGAAATGAGTTTATATAGAGCTAGATTTTGAATATGAATGTTTAGAGATGTTGTAATGATTATATGAATTTTAGAACTGTTGATTTTATATGCTAGGGCTTGTAAACTTTTGGGTAGAAGACTTTATGAGATCCAGAGAAAGATTTAGATTCCTGATTGAGCGAGGAGCTATAGAGAAGCAGGTTGTGTGTTAATAGCAGTTAATCGTCAACTTGGTACCAAGTGGCCTAGGGCCAAAGAAATAGAGAAATTGTTGACACACTAGGACGACAATACGTAACCCAGATATGACTAGAGATTTGTGAATAGAGAATTGATTAGTTAGGGACGTCAATACGTAATGCCAGATGTAACTAGAGGTTATTATACAGAGATTTCGTTTCTCTATTAAAATGTTGTTAACTAGTATTATAGAGAATTGTGGTTTTGATAATATATTTACACTTTATGATATGTTTTAAAGTTTTATACTATTATTGTTATTATGATTTACTGCATGGTTTCCTTGGTGTCCCATGAAGGGGGTTTCAGGTAGGAATTCACTTATTAGTTTTTGTATAAAAACTTGCCTCTCTCCTTTCTCCTATTTAGATACAACGGTTGTTCTAGATTCTTCCTGGCCTCCTTCTTCCCAAGCAATGAGATTCACTGGTGAGCTTCACTTGAGTGAAGCATTCTTATTCAGTTTAGAGTGCTCCAATGTCATTACAGGTATGAGTCCTGATTCATATAGAGATTATTTTGCATTCTGCATATTTGATCATATTATAGTTTGTATTTAAAGGATTTGGTCATTTCTAAACAAACTAAGGAGAAGTTGATATATATATATATGTGTGTGTGTGTGTGTGTTATGTATGGATGATACCACGATTTCATATTTTAAATATTGATTATGAAATTTCAGTTATAATTATCTTGATTTTAGAGAACAAGTGATTTATATGTAGAAAATAAAGTTATGTTTTGAATGGATTTTCCCGTTTACATATGCATATAGAGTAGTACATAGGTCATGAGGCTTATGTGTGGATGAGATTTCTCACGTGGTCACATGCCCAAATTTGGTCGTGGCACACTTGAATCTTGCATTCATCGTGCCTTCCATCACAATTTGCTGTAACTCGGTTAGTGACTTTTCTAAACTCAGAGCATATTGTTTTGCTCTTGTTTACATCCAAAGGAATCAGCCAACCTGTTGGAACAAAAATAGATGATTAGGGGCTATTGCTTACGTTTTAACTTAAAACAACAACATGTTAATCTAGTTTACTCACCAGAATAAGGTATGTCTAGTAGCATGCCTACGTCATGAGGTGTAACCTTTATTATGTGGTCCTTGACTCGGATGCACTTCTTCTCCACATCAAAATCCTTCACCAGCTTCAAGATTATGAGCAAGTTTAGTAAAGTGTACTTAAAACTAGTCTGTTGAAGCCCATTTCCCTGACCACAATTTTTTGTTCCTCAATCAAATTCTTCATAAGCTCTACTATCTTGTTAGGTGAACACTTAGTATTAAATGCATGCTTCATCTTACATTGAAATATTGAAAGTAAATAAAATAAAAGTACGTAAACAACCATTAAACAAATGAGGGGCCTATTGCTACCAAGATGATGTGGCAAAAACTTGTAAACCAATTGAGCAAACTTGTAACTGTGCCTAAGACTTACTAATCAAGTGCAATAAGTATGTAAACCAAGTATAAATAACTTGTAAAACTAATATGTACTTAAAACTTGGTTTACAAGTTTATTTGCCCTTGGTTTAAAAGTCTTAAGTATTGGTTTACGAGTTTTTTTCCCTTGGTTTACAAGTATTTTACATTTGATTAACAAGTTTTCAGCACAAGTTTAGAAGTTTTTTTACATGATTTAAAAGATTTTTGCACTTGGTTTATAAGTTTTATGCACAACTTAGTTTTACAAGTTTTATGCACTTAGTTTATAAGACTTGTAAACTCATGCTTAAAACTTATAAATAAAGTGCAAAAAATTTGTAAGCCGTGGACAAATAACTTGTAAGCCATGGGCAAATAACTTGTAAATTAATGGAATAAACTTTTAAATTTGTGCTTAAGACTTACAAACCAAGTGTAATAAACATGTAAACTAAGTGCAAATAACTTATAAAGCTAATCTGCACATAAAACTTGGTTTACAAGTTTATTTGCACCTTGTTTGTAAGTCCAAAACATTTTACAAGTTTTTTCCATAGTTTACACTTTTTTCACACTTAGTTTGCAAGTTTTTAGCAAGGATTTAGAAATTTTTTTTACATGGTTTATAAGAATTTTGCACTTGGTTTACATGTTTTATACATAACTTAGTTTTAGGTTTTATGCACTTGAATTACAATACTTATAAACCCGTACTTAAAACTTGTAAACAAATTGCAAAAAACTTGTATACCATAGGCAAATAATTCGTAAAACAATTGAAACAACTTGTAAACCCATGATTAAGACTTACAAACTAAGTGCAAATAATTTGTAAAGCTAATCTGTGTATAAAACTTGGTTTACAAGTTTTTTCCATTTTGTTTGGAAGTCCTAAGCATTGGCTTATAAGTTTTTGCCATGGTTTACATGGCTTTTTACATTTGTTTTACAAGTTTTCAATACGGGTTTATAAGCCTTTTTACATGGTTTACAAGATTTTTGCAATTAGTTTACAAGTTTTGTGCATAGCTTAGTCTTATAGGTTTTGTGCATTTGGTTTGCCAAGTTGTAAACCAATGCTTAAAACTTGTAAATAAAGTGTAAAAAGCTTGTAAACCAATGGAACAAACTTATAAACTCATGCTTAAGACTTAGAAACCAAGTGCAATAAACATCTAAACCAAGTGTATAAACTTGTAAACTCAGGATAAAAACTTGTAAAATAAGTACAAATCTTGTAAACAAGTCCTGAAAAGCTCTAAAATCTTTCAAACAAAATTTTTTCAATGACCTTAATTCCAACAGTAGAACAAAATATCTTCTTTCAATCAAAAACATATTCTAACAACCCTAAACTAGTTCAATCTATGAGCAAACCACTAACCCTAATCGCTAAACCAATTTATTCAAACAAAATAACCTACAAACTAGCATTAACATACATTTGCAAGGAATTTCCCGTAACTTAATCGGGAAATGGAGTCAGAGGCCGTCGCAAGGGAGGAGACTTCAAGGCCAACGGGGCACTTGTGCGAGATGATCTCATGCGATTGAAGGTGGAGAATAGAGGCAATGCTTGTGAAGGAGAGAAAGGGGATTTGCAAGCTCTCAATGAAGAGGATAGCGCAGGAGCTGAGCGCAGGAACAGGGAGTTGAGGCGAGTGGGAGTTGAGGGAGAGAGAACATGTTTTATTGTCGTTCAATTTGTATTTGTGAAAGAAATATTCTAAAATTTTATTAAATTTACCTCAACGCCTTTCATGTATAATGCATTGCTATAGTTCAATTTTGTCCTTTTCTCTTCACCTACGGTGGAAGCATAGATGTTTGTCTTGGAGGTGTACATATATTATTATTGTTTATATTAATTACATGACAAGGTAACGGTTATAAAAATATATTTTTTAATTAATTTCTTAATTGAACTCTTATATTATTCTTCTAAGACCTAATAAAAGTGGAAGATAATCAGAAAGTTTCAGTACCATGGGAGTGGATACTCTCATATCATTTTTTGACATGACATAGTTTTATAAAATCCACACCATTAATTATATTTCTATCTTACATTATCAATTTCATTTTTCAACATAATCAAAAGTCAAGATAAAAATATCACCCAATTATGTTAGAAAATAAATTTAAGAGTATATTTATGTGTTTGAATTGAAAAAAAAAACTTATAATAAATTTTATATTACAAGTCTTTATTTTCCTTTTTTTTTTTCTCTAAAATTCAAAGTCGGACACTTTCTCGAGTAAGGGCAACTACTCCGGACTTGCACCGTCGGTCTCGAGTCTTGACCTTCTTTTTTTTTTTTAAATTTTCTTCCAACTTTCCAGGTCATTTTATTTTATTTTTTCCAAATAACAATGGGAAGAGGACAAGAAGACTTGAAACCCGGGGAAAGTGAAAGGCGAGAAGGGAAGAGAAGAGAGAGAAAACTGGGCACTCTCCTGCTTCCTCTGCCTCCTCGTCAGCGACTGCAACAACGAAACCAACTCGTCTGAATCTCAAAAATCCCCAATTTGCCCCTTTCCGTCCCCACAAACCCCTCATCAAAAACCCACCGCGTCAACATTTATTTGTACATTCATTTTGCATTCTGTAAAAGAAATAAACGTTCATTATAAAAAAAGAAAAGAAGAAAAAGATGTCGCTGAATATGAAAACCCTAACCCAAGCACTGGCGAAGACCGCAGCGGTGATAGAGAAAACGGTGCAGACGACGGTGCAAGAGGTGACCGGGCCGAAGGCTTTGCAAGACTACGAGCTTCTCGACCAGATCGGGTCGGCCGGGCCGGGCCTGGCGTGGAGGCTGTACTGGGGCGGGCCCGTGACCCGTCGAGGCAGCACCAGTACCCTGTGGTGTGCGTGTGGGTGCTGGACAAGCGGGCCCTTTCGGAGGCCCGAATGCGCGCCGGGCTCACCAAGGCAGCCGAGGACTCGTTCCTGGATTTGATCCGGGCCGATGCGGGCAAGCTCGTGAGGCTGCGGCACCCTGGCGTGGCCCACGTGGTGCAGGCGCTCGACGAGAGCAAGAACGCTATGGCTATGGTCACGGAGCCTCTGTTTGCTTCCGTCGCTAATACCCTTGGCAACCTCGACAATGTTCCCAATGTTCCCAAGGAGCTCAGGGGAATGGTACCTGAATTCGGAATTCAAATTGAACCGAAGAATGTTTTCGATTTTGATTGTTCGATCTGGCCACTGCATTGCTGATTTTGTCTTTTGATTCCTCTGTTGTTTATGATGAAATTGCTTTTTCTTACTTTGTAGGAAATGGGACTGTTGGAGGTGAAGCATGGTTTACTTCAGATAGCAGAATCTCTGGACTTTCTCCACAACCATGCGCGTCTTGTTCATCGAGCTATATCACCTGAGGTAACAGTTTTTTTTTATAATTTTTTTTTCTTCCACTTGTAATGATCCTTTTCGTTAGTTGGACTGAGTTATTTCCCTTTTGCCCTTCATCTCTGCTATGATATAGAGCAATTAATGTTTCTTTATCTTGCATGTAAAGGGATTGGCATGCTTTGGTGCATGGTTTTTTCACTTAGGATTTAATTGTTAATTTATTTATTTCTTTTAATTTCTCTATGAGGAAGCATTGTCCTCTTCTGTACTCATTTTTCTCTTCTAATAATTTTATTTTATATCCCAAATTAAAAACAACTAATTGTTTTGGAGAATTCGTTGTACCAGTGAGCGGCTTCTATGTATTTGTGAATAACTAAATATCATTTGATGTTAATTTTGTTTTTTCTCTCTGTGATTTTTCCTGATGCTTCATGTGGCTCTTATCACAGTTGACATGTATTTGTTCTTTTCTGATTTTCTAGTTAACCATTCTTACTGGTTCTTTTGTGTTCCTCCACATTTCAAATTGGTTTACTGAATAAAGAAATTATATTGTGCAGAATATTCTTATCACTTTGAGTGGAGCCTGGAAACTTAGTGGATTTGGTTTTGCAATTTCAGCTTCTCAGGCCACTGGTGACTCAGCTAATCCTCAAGGCTTCCATTATGCTGTGAGTGGGACTGTGGAACGTTTGATAATATTAGGATGTAATGTTGACTTTCTTTAGTTTACATCTTTAATGTGTTAAATACCAAAATATTGACATTAAGATGCAGTTGCATATGTTGCTTCTTTTTAATTAAATAGATTAGGTCATCTCCATCTATCTTTGATATGTGTTTGGTTGATTCAGTGTAATATTAATTATATAACCTTGTACTGAACAACCCTTTTGCATATGGTGTTTGTTTCCATCTTCATATGAAATTGTTTGTTTTTTCTCTTAATTTGATCTGCTTCTTAGCCATAATTAACTGCTGTAGCTATAAATTCTAGTACTCCCATACACTTTTGCTTTGGGATATCTTTGTGTTATGTAATCCTGGATGACAGATATGCTCTTCTTGATAATGTTTGTGTTGTAATATCTGCATCTCTATTATGATTTTTGAGATGGCCAAAAAAATAATGATTTCTATGTGCTTAACTGGAAAATATACTATTCTATATTTGTATCTTATTTTCATCCTCAGTAGCAAAGTGATTAAATGAACTGTATCTCATTTCACTATGACTACTTTACAGGAATATGATGTTGAGGACTCCATTTTGCCGCTTCAACCGTCACTTAATTACACTGCTCCTGAGCTGGTGAGGAGCAATGCACCTTCAACTGGGTGGTCTTCTGATATTTTCAGTTTAGGATGTGTTGCCTACCATTTAATTGCTCGCAAATCTTTGTTTGACTGCCACAACAATGTGAAGATGGTATGTACTAATCCTTTTGTCTGTTGCCTTTTTCATATACTCATGCGTATCTGTTGCTTTGGCTTGTCTTATGGATTTGTTGAAATAGATCAAAAGAGTAGTTTCAGAAGGTGATCAATAATATATTGGCATTGTCAATTGCCTGGCTGATTTTGTATTAAGTTTCGCATTGGAGTCTGTTGACTGTTCCTTTGTTTTGGAGGGTCCTTCCCGTAAGTTTGATGGTGATATGGTTGTTTGATTTTATAATCATACTTCTCTTCTAGTTCTAAAAAAGGATATATCTGATTAATATCCACTGCTATAGTTTTTCTTGCTTAATTATAAGGCAAAATGATTAGTTGTTAACAGATCATGGGTTATAGTGTTAATAGCCTGAAATACTCTTGAATCTTGATATTTGTTCCTTGTCAAATTATATTTGATTTGGAGTTTCACCTGTTACATTGATTTTTTTTTTTTAAAAATTTATTTGGAGACATACATTCTAATTTTGAAGTGAAACTTGGGGATGATAACATACCGCAAGTCACAAAATTTAAATATTTGGGTTCTATCACTCAAAGTGATAGAGAGATAAGGGAGACGTTAGCTATAGGATTCAAGCAGGATGGTCAAAGTGAAGAGGTGTTTCAAGCCTTATTTGTGATAAAAAAGTACCACTAAAGCTTAAGGGTAAATTCTATCCTGGAAAAGAAGACCGGCTTTATTGTATGGGACTGAATGTTGGGCGTGAAAGGTCAACATGAAAGTGAGCTATATGTGGCGGAGATGAGGATGTTGCAATGGATGAGTGGCCACACAAGACATGATAAAATAAGTAATGAATGCATTAGATAGAAAATTGGGAAGGCGCTATTGTAAAGAAGATGGTAGAATCTTGCCTTAGGTGGTTTGAGCATGTTTGGAGGTATTAGATATAAAACCATTAATGTGCCATAACCCACAGCTTAACCTTTTGAGAGAAATGGTTTCAAGGTATGGTATTAGAGTCTTTATGGCCAAGTGGTCTAGAGTTCAATCCTTGTTGCCTCTTCTTCTAATAAAAATAATTAAATTTCCACACAATGTGTGGTGGGCCTATGTATTGTCCATGCTTCAAGCCCAAAAGAGGCATTCACATGAGAGGCGTATCAATATAAAACTATTAGTGTGCCATCTAAAGCTTAAACTTTTGAGAGATAATTTCATGAGGAAGAGACCTGTAGAGGCCCTAGTGAGGAGAGTGGACCAAATGGAGAATAACACAATAAAAAGAGGTAGAGGAAGACGAGGAAAACTATAGGGGAAATAATCAAAAGATATTTTAGTGTCAATGGTTTTAACATGAATATGATATATTATAGAGTTTTGTGGCGTCGCCTAATACATCTAGCAGATCCCACTTAGTGGGGCAAGACATAGTTGTTGTTATATATTGCCTAGGGTACATGAATTGAATGCAGTCACTTGTTTGATTAGGAAACCTGAACATATTGTATGTGCTTAGGTATGTACTGGAAATGCTTGCAGCTTCAAATTAGGGAAGTGTTGAAGTGATTGATAGTGGTATCTTAAACCATGTGTTTGATGTTTGGAAAAGAAACTTGAAACAGCACAGCTTTTGAAAAAAAAAAAAAAAGCATTCGAAAATGTCCTTATGATTTTCTAGGAATTGGATGGTGCCATTAGTAAATTGCCAATGAAAACCACAAGCCTTTATGATCCCACTTTGACACCTTTAATTATCCCATTTGCCAATGGGCTTCAAAATCACCACCACCAAATTGAATAGAAAGGGGGGTAAAGGATCTCCATGTCTCATGCTCCTTTGACCATAAAATCAAGCTTTTGGCTCTCCATCAACACTAAGGTAGCATTTGGGAGGGGAGGGAGGAAATTCAAGGACAATGAAGACAGTGGAGACAAAGACATTAATATTAAATATGTATGGGGATATTATTGGAAAAAAATATTAAATTTCTTTTGTAACCTCCCCACTATCTCCAGATTTTGGAAGTACAGAAATTGTGTTTTTCTGTCCTCGGGACAGAAAATTTTTCTGTCCTGTTTTTGTCTCCATCACCAAACATTTTTGTGTCTCCAGTGTTTTTGTATTTTTGTCTCTGTATCACTAACCAAACGCTACCTAAATGAAATGAAACCTAGTGCCTTTTTATCTTTGTAATGATTTTATACAAATTGGTGACAAGGTATATTGGTCTATAATCTTTAGCTCTCTATAATCTTTAGCTCTAACTGACTTGTATTATTCTTTGGAGCCAAAGAGATAAAAGTTAATATTAACAGTGCTCTTTCCATTTTTGCGGAATTCCTCAAACACCTTGAAAAGATCAAGTGATCAACTTTAATAATATCCCAACTGCTAGTAAACCCATCAGCACGTTGTGTGCCTTTTTTATGTCCATTCTCCAAATTGCCCACTATTTCCTCTTCTTTGAATGGTCTCTCAAGAAATGAAGCCTTCTCATGGTGATAGTACACCAATCTAATTCTTCAATGAAAGGTCTAGAAAGATCCTCCTCCGAATACCTTCTGATCTCTTCGGCAATAGTGCCAGTCATTTCTGATTAACAGCTTCTTAATCAAACTTTTTCTCTTTCTCCCTGTTGCCACTTTATGAAAAATCTTAGAATTGTTGTCTCCTTCCTTAGAATTCACTTGATGCCACAGATGCAGTTGGATATAGCCATGAAAGAAAATTGTTCACTGTGTCAATTATTTAACTGATTATTGTTCTTCATAACAGTTAGAATTTTGTTACATGATGAACCCATGATTAAAAGAGTTTGCACGGGAAGGAAGGATAGAACTGTAACACATCAGGGTTAGTTAGCTAGTTAATGAGGAATTAATCTATTTAAAGCTAGTTGGAGGGAAGGAAAAGGTTAGGAAATCAGTGCTGGTTGGTTGGGAGACTTGGGGAATTTCTCGTACACTTCCCTATTCTTTGTATTCATCCTTTCCTACCCTTTGACAACAATGATCAAGGATAGACTTTGAGCAATAAGACTCCATATTCTTATTCTCTTCTGTTTCTATTTTCTCTTTTCACTGAACCAGGCTATCACAATGCTGGCTATATTATTTCATTCGTTAGAAAGTAATAAGAAACTCTGGTTTTCTATTTATGCAGTACATGAACACCTTGACTTACTTATCCAGTGATGCTTTCTCATCTATCCCATCCGATCTGGTTCCTGACTTGCAAAGGATGCTCTCTTCAAATGAGTCTTCCAGGCCAACAGCAATGGATTTTACAGGTAAAGGGAGTTTGGTGAATGCAAACATTTTCTCCATTCCATGAATAAAAAATAGAAGAGCCACAGGACCTAAACAGTGAAAGGATTTAAACAGTGAAAAGATTTTCTAGGGCGATCTCTTATAAACAACATCTCAGTGGTGTTTATCATCATCATTATTATTGTTACAGGACATATGCCATTCACTTCAATTCTGGAACTTCTTAGCTTCTTTATATTATTATTGTTGCTGTGATTGCCTGAGAAACAAGTTTTTTGACATGTTTGGAGAGATTTGGTTTTGCCCTAAGGACTTGAGTTTTCTTCTTACTAAATTCAGAGGCTTTGAACATCTCATAAACTAGCTAAAATTCTGTGAAAATGTTCAGTTTTTGTTATTCTATCGTGTCTTTAGTTGGAAAGGAATGCTAGATTTTCCAAGGGGTTCTCTTTCTCTTTAGACAACATTTGGGATCAGGTTAGATGTGGTGTTCTGCAAATGGTGTTTTTTAGAGGTGTTTCTTTAGTAGATATGCAGAGAGATTGGCCTGCCTTGTTACATGGGTCAATTGCATAGGACTTACTTGTTTTCTTTTTCTTTCTTCTTCTTGTAAGGATAGCTTTTCTTCTATGTATGTAGTCTTTTCTTTCTCAGTAATAAATTCTTTTTCTATCAATGAAAGTATTGGTGTTGTTATTATTTTAATTATTATAATTAGTATACTTACAGGATTATATGGCCCTCATTATTTTCAGGCTCGCCATTTTTTAGGAATGACACCAGGTTGCGAGCTCTGCGCTTTCTTGACCACATGCTTGTAAGGATTTTTAGTTTAGCCCATTAACGTCATGAAATGATGACATGCCAAAATCAGAGTTGAAGTTCTTGATGATATGTCTTCTTTTCCTTCAGGAAAGAGATAACATGCAGAAGTCGGAGTTCTTAAAAGCATTGTCAGACATGTGGAAAGATTTTGATTCCCGTGTATTGCGATACAAGGTATGCTGTCTTCTATGTAATTAATGCATGATTATTGATTAAATTTACTTCTGGTAGTCGGTTTGTGTCAGTTCTCTTCCCAGTACATTATTCAGAATCTAGGAAGCATGGACACCCCAATTTGGTGGCATGTCCAGGTGTCCAACACACATGGGACACAGACACTAGTACGGCACATGTTTGTACATGTCCAAATAAAAAAAAGATGATTTTTTTCTGGCTTAGACACTTGGACATGGCTCCAATACATTTTGCACATGCCTTAGTATATTTTTTAATGGCCAACCTAAGCCCAATTAAACCTAGGTCTAGTTGGACCCCCAAAAAAACTCAGTCAAGAATTTCTTTATGTACATGTACTTGTACATGACTAAGAATTTAATTAGGACAATTTCATTTAGGAAATTTTTGGAGATTTCAATTGAATGATGCCCCATGTTTTGTGGAAGGGGCATAGAAATAGGAAGTACAAATGACATATACTAAGAATGCTCCATATTTTGGGCGGGATTTAGAAAGTGTTGAAGATTCGTAGTTTGATCTCTATGAACATTTGAAAATATTGTAAATTTTGACTTATATATATATATATTAAAAATTTAAAAAAATCACAATTCATAATATATATATACACACTTCAGGATTTAGTCTTTTACACTTACTCCATTTAATAACTCTTCGTCCATATTGAATTTAATCAATCCAACCATTGATTTATGTTATGTTAAAATGATGATCAAACATGCCAAATTTAAAAAATATTGGACAACAATAGACATGCAATCTAATAATTGATATTTGCTTATATTTTCAAAAACATGTTATCCGTTAAAATAAAATGAAATGATGAACTATCAAATTATTTTCAAATTGTATGAAATTTTACAGACTTAATTTATTTTGTGGGAACTTTAAATTCAATGGTTGGTGTGTCTCCGTGTCCTATAATTTTTGACTTTGATGTGTTTCCGTGTCTGTGTTTGTGTCTGTTTTGTGTCCTATGTCAATGTTAGTGTCTATGCTTCATAGTCAGAATATTCTCATACTGTCAATTATTTAGTCTTGTGTTATGTAACTTTGATGATTATGGGGTTGACCTATGTTGGGAATGCCAACATGGTGACAATTTAAAATCCATTTTGAAGTACTGTTGCAAGTCCCTCCCCTGCTTCCCCCCTTTTTGAAATATATGATTAACTGCAATGCTTTTTTCCTCATAATTCTATTGAATTTTATTCTTTTCATGTGTGTTGAATGCATAGTTGTCAATGGCAGTTACCGGTAGAACAAGAATCTGCCATTTAAGACCACCATGGCCGCCATTTGACAACTATGGTTGAATGAAATCTTGACACCTAAAATTCCATGCAGGTGCTTCCACCACTTTGTGCAGAACTTAGGAATGTGGTGATACAGCCAATGATTCTACCAATGGTTCTTACCATTGCGGAGTCTCAGGTACTATTCTTCTCACCTTTTCTTTTGGCCATTTGCTTAGAATGCCTAAAAGCACTATTCATAGTGCTCGTAAAAAACTTAAGTCACAATGCTGGCATTGACAGCATTTTTTTTTTTGGATAAGAAGGTGGAGACATCAATTAAAATCATAATCAATCTTGCTTTGTTTTTAATTGCTAAATATGTTTAGATTTTTTTACTATACTCAATAATTTAGTTAATCTTAATATTCTGTGAAGAATAATATCTGTGCTTCTTTTGCCTCTTCCATTAGTCCCATACTTTTTTTTGTTTTTCCTTCTCATGGTAGTCACAATACTACTATGATTTCTTTCTTTTCTGGATAAAATAAATTACTACTACGATTCAGCGATTCATTTTATTTTCACCAGCTCTTATTGGAGAAATTGAAGAATGGAGAAGCTTGAAATGTTAAATTAAAAGGGATTGAAGGGGTTTCACTGAACAGGCCTATTTGATTATTCCATTGCACTGTTTTCATTATTATGGAATGGGTTTCATGCAGTCACTTCATATGCCTCCTAAGGCTAAGCCTAATAACAAGGAGAGAAAGATATTAACTGAAAACTTTGTATTATTCTTGGCAGTAGATTACCTGTTAAACTTAATTATTGTCCTCAAACAATGTAAGATGTGCATTTAGGATGAAAAGCAGTATTAAGCAGGAATGCATTGATAATTATGACACATGAATTAGAGTACTTACATGGGATGAAAAGCAGTATTAAGCAGGAACACATCAATAATTATGACATGAATTAGAGTACTTACATGTATACTTAAATATTTATTTGAGACCTATATATATATATATATATATATATATATATATATATAATTGGGTGAAATTTTTTGCATATTCTTATTAATGAAAAGATTTGAACTATGTATATAATTCTAGCTTATTTTGGTGAACTAATCCTTATCCAAGAGTCATACATCTGGACAATTAAAAAAAAAAAGTTTAATTTGAACCTAAATACATCAACCAATCCAAATACTAAAGGGAGTTCTCTGGTGCCAGTGAAAAACGCTGCCTATGGTGCCTACGCAAGTTGTACCAATGAAAAGATGACGTGATGCATAACAACCCTTCTTATAATAATATATTTTTAAAATTACAAAATTATCCTGCTCTTCATCCTCCTCTAATATTCTCCCTTTCCAAACTTCTCAGTTCCCACCAGCCACAAACCCTTTTGCCACGGTGGCTGCACTGGGTATCACCATTAATCCATTCGTTCTGTTCACTTGTTCAAAAGTCCTATAGTAGTTGTCCTGCTATAATACTCCGTCATGATATATACAAAATTAAATTAATGTGATTGAACACCAACTTTTTATTTTTTCTCCCTGTCAACAAATTGAACTTTTGTAAAGCCCATTATTTGGGGCCACTTTTCGGCTGGATCACATGTTCCTTGACAGTGCTGTCCAAACATGAACGAAAACCCAATTGGGATCATGTAATGTAATGCAGTTACACATGGAGGTGAATGGGTGTAAAAATGAACTCCCTCAGTCCAATCGTGTCTGATAATAACGTTTGAATATTTGCCTCAGCAACCTCGTGATCTCGGAAACGAGGATGCTTGGCCGAACGAGCTTCTCATGGTCTCGTGCCTGTACACAGTGACCTGATGGCTGCGCAGATCCTCTTCGATCTCTGCCGGGTTCAGATCCCCAAAGCCATCTCTGACGCTCTTCTCTGATTAAAAGGGTTTGTGGCTGGTGGGAACTATGAAGTTTGGAAAGGGAGGATACTGGAAGGATGAAGAGCATGATAATTTTGTAATTTAAAAAAATATATTATTATAAGATGGGCTTGTTATGCACCACGTCATCTTTTCATTCGCACATCTTGAGTAGGCACCATAGGTAGCGTTTTTCACTAGCACCGGAGAACACACCTATACGAAATACTTCTTACTTTCATCACTTCCCCATAAGTTGCTGCAGTGATATTTGACATGCCCGCCTACTTATTGAAGACTGAAAATGTGGTATATGATGACATCTACTTAGGATAACTGCCATATGTTCATCTGTTAGAAGAACAACAGGCATACATATCACACCTCCCTCTAACTTTTCTTCTTTGAAGTTCATATCAATTTCAACATAGTGCACCTGGTTGTGTGCAGTACTTGTTGTGGCATTGATATCCCAGTATAGTTCCACTGGCCCATCAGTTGGTCTTCCTAGTTCTAGAACATATTTCAGCCACAATACGTCACATAGTCCATGTGCCATACTTCACTTGTTTGCTCTTGTTCAAAGGGCTTCATTTCTTGATATTCTTGGAGTAGCATCTATTGAAGAAAAGATGGTAGAAACTTGTGGTAGGTGGTTTGATGATGTGAACAATGGAGGGCTCATATGAGAAAAGTTTATCAAATGGAAGATAGGCTGGTTAAACGAGGTAGAGGAAGACTGAAGAAAACTTAGGAGAAACTTTTAAAATGACCTTACCATTAAATAGGTTTTTTTTCCCCCTTTTCAAAATGATGTTTTTGATAGAGCCTAATAGCATGGTTTGGTCCATGTAGCAAATCTACTCAATGGTTTTTGGTGGTTGTTTGTAACTTTGTATCCTTCTTTTTTCTCTCTCTCTTGTAAAGTTTCTATTTTTAATGAGAGCCCTTTTTTTCCTTGCCCTAGTGGTTGGAGAGTTTGGCATGCTATTTCATTCCTTATTTATCATAATAGTACTTTCTCTCTTTTTTGGATATACATATTTGAAAGAAGCTTAATAGTTTCTTTGCATTATAATTTTTCGGGAAATTCATATTTAGCATAATCAATATGTCCTTTCTTTATTTGGATGCAAACATTAGATTGTTTGCATTATCTTATTTTCTAGTTTAGGAAATGAACATTTTGGTCTATCTTTACTATGATAATGAGTTAATGTTAATAGTTGTAACAATGGATCTCCTTTTGGTCTGCTTGATAAGTGAGGGTAGGATATCTAAACAAAATTCATTTAAGTACACTATGGATTGACATTTTAAGATTTTCTTTTTGTTATTATTCATAAAGAACCCTATCGAGACAAATTGAATAGAAAATGATATTTTAAGTTGTTTTTCCAGGACAAGAATGATTTTGAGCACTCAACACTTCCAGCCCTTGTACCTGTCCTGAGTACTGCTTCTGGCGAGACACTATTACTGCTTGTGAAGCATGCAGAGCTTATAATAAACAAGGTAATTTTTTGTTTATATGCATTTTCTTTATTATGATGTTGGAATGATCCTTTGCCTCTAGTGATTTCTTCTAACTTGGTTGCCATTCATTGTTCATTTAGACTAGGCAAGAGCATTTAGTTTCACATGTTCTTCCAATGATTGTTCGGGCCTATGATGATACTGATGCTCGTTTGCAAGAAGAGGTTCTGAAAAAGTCTGCATCCCTTGCCAAGCAACTTGATACCCAGGTGAGTGCAAACTACTCTGGGAGTTCTTCTAATTATTGAGCAGGGTTGAGTTGTTTTAAAATAGCAGATGTTTGCTATTAGTACGTTGTGAATTTGGATTAAACACTTGAAGTTCAATTATTTGAATGTTTGTTGTTTGGGACTTCTGATATACCATGAAAATATTCTTTTTTTTTATGGATGGAAGCCTTTTAGTTTGATAATTTAAACTCCTAGAGCTATGGTCTGTGCATTCATTAGTGGGTCTGAAACATTGGAATTATTCTGTTAATTTGTTTATGAAATTTCTGTTGCCTGACTATTATTACGGTAAGCAAAATTCTGATAATCATCTGCATTTTTGGCCATTATCACCTTTCCCCCTTTTGATTTTAGATAATTAAATTTGGAAAGTGGTGCTGTCACGGCTTAAGGTTGATTTGTTATCTTATTAACCCCTTGAGTTTTATATCATCACATAACCCACTGTTCTCAACTCATTATCAGATAAACCTTGTGTGGTTTGGCCTGTTATTGCTTTCCTTTACGAATTATAGATAAATATCAATCAGTAAGATGGCTAATCCTTTAGTTTATTTTCGTTTTGGCTTTTCATTTGGTATTAAAGCAGCAATATCTATTATCTATCTGATATTTTTGTCCCCTTGCAGCTGGTGAAACAAGTGATTTTGCCCCGTGTTCATGGCTTAGCACTTAAAACAACAATTGCAGCGGTATGTTTGTCTTTTGTTTGAACTTTTACCTTTAGTCACATTGCTTGGGGTTCAAGGTTGTCAAAAGCGAGATCTCACTTAAAATTCATTGACAGTTTTGCAAAAGCCAAGTGTAAAAGTGTAGATGTCACGTACTGTACAACAATAACAACAACTAAGGTTTGTCCAAATCAAGGCGTGACATACTGCAAAAAATATTATTTAAAAATAATACCTATACATATTTTTTTCATATGTAAATATTTTAAGTAATATTTGAGTCCCTAAAGTTATGTAAATTCCATAATTTAATGAAATCACAATTCACGAGTGATGAAAAAAAACATTTTTAAGTTAGCACAATAGCATCTTCAAAGTTCAACAGTTGCATAAATACCAAATCCCACAAGGTTCACAATGAAATAAAGATAGACTCAGGATTCACAAATCACATTTGACATAACGAGAATTCTTAGAGAAGGGCTAAAATAAACCATTGAGTGCCACTCCACGTCCTCCATGGTCCTTAGAAGATTAGGTTGGACAAATCTACTTGGTTGGAGACTAGTGGTGTGCAAACCCTTCCTTTTTCGGTGATGTGATGCAATCTGCAGGGGCACTTTGTTATAGTGTGGACATGAATCGTAAATACGTGATGCAAAACAGAGTAGATGTTCCTTCAAGACAAGCTGTAGAGGGGTAGAGTCATAGAGGCAAACACAATAGATTAGAGCAGCAATTAGTCTGAAAGCTAAATCAGGGTAGTCAATCTGATTAAAAGTGCGCTTTTAATCCACATTTGTCTAGCCCTTTTTATGATTAAAAGTGCGCTTTTAACTTTCACCACAGCATAAAGTGTTTTGCTTTTACCAGATTAAGCTCAGGGTAGTCAATAGTGCGGTAGAGCGCTGCTATAGTGGCATAGTGGAGTGGAGTGGCAGGGGGCTGCTACAGGAGAGATGTAGCATTGCGGCCGTTTTTTGCAGCAAATCTAGGAGTAAATTGTGGTGTAGCGGCCGCTAATTGTCTCAGCAATTGAAAAATCCAATATTCTGTGTTTCTTGTTCCTTCCTTTCTCTGTTTTCTTTTGTTACTCCCATCTCTCTGTTCTCCTTTCTTTCCCGTGTTATCTATTCTCTTTTCCTTCCCTGCTTCATTTTTATTTTTTCCATTTTTTACTCTCTCTCTCTCTCTCTCCCTCCTTCCCCCCCTTCTCTGGTTTTATGCTCCTCTTGGTGTCTCCTCTCTGTTGTGGCTTTGACTTGTGAGGGTGGGGACTGTGGATGGCGGATGGGTGCGTTTCATTGAGCTAGGGTTAGTGGTGAGTGGGAGCGGTTTTGGGCTGGGTGTCTATTTTTTCCTTTTGGGTTGAGATGAGTATTATTGTTAAATCATCCCCCAAAAAAAAAAGAAATAAATCTGCAATAGAATGTTTAGGCCAAAGCCTACAAAGTATTTTTCCCCTTCTTATGCAGTCTCTTACATTTTGTTGCCTTATGATACTTTCTGGTGCTATCTTTTATATTTTGCTGCTCTTAGAACTTGATATTTATGCATTGGATTGATGGTGATTGTGTGTTTTTAGACTATAGAATGAATTATGATGTATGACTTTTCATCATTGATGATGAATGAGTTTGGGGATGATATATGTTTGAACACTATATATATATATATTCAAATAGTGGTCATCCAAAGCGCATTTGGGTGTTGAAGACGTAAAAGCGTAAAGTGCACTTTTAGCAACCTTGCTCAGGTTGACATTGTGTTTTTTCTTGTCTTTTCAGTACAGAAATCTTTATATAGAAAAATAATTCGAGGTTTATTACTTATCTTTACTATGGTAGTTATTTAAATAAGTGGTGGTTATATGCAATTTCAATGTTTCATGTCTACTTTCAGCTTTCTCCTGTTGTGTATGTTGCCTCCCAAGGATTTAACATATGCACGTGGCATTGTCATTAGTTATTTTTTTTTACGGATAAAATTCTCCTGAAAAACTGATATATTGTTTAAGCAAAATATGCAAGAAAGAATACTTTGATTGTTCCTAATATCAAGGTCTCAGCAAGTGATGTTGAGGCTCTTCCGGACTCGGCAATATCTGAAACATGTTGGTAGACTTAGACACTTGTACATATTCTGTACCGGAAAACAAAAATGGATGCTGACCAGTCTGCTTATGCTAAGCTGCCAACTGTTCTGCTCAATATGGTTATGGATATATAATGTTTTGTCTTTTTAATTATGATGTTTTAGGTTATATAATCGGAATGTGAAACCTTTAATTTTAATAATAAATTCATTTTGTCATTCAAATTATAGCAATAAAAAGCGAAGTTTTTCTTTATTCTTTTCTCAAAAATTATGCCTGATTTTTTTTATTTTTTATTTGAGATTCACACATTAGTACAACTGTATATGTCCTACATGATTTCAACTACACCTTCCCTTCCTAACCTCAATTCTTCCCATGGTTCCCTGATGCCCCTCCCCATTGCAAACTTCATGGTTGTATGTATGATGGTTGTTTTTCACCGTACATAAACCTGTAACCTGTAAGTGTCTCTTTGTTTTGACAGGTTAGAGTCAATGCTTTTCTGTGCTTTGGAGACATGGTTAGCCGACTTGATAAACATGCTGTCTTGGACATCTTGCAAACTATTCAGCGCTGTACTGCTGTTGACCGTTCTCCTCCAACCCTTATGTGTACCCTTGGGGTTGCAAATTCTATTTTTAAGCAGGTAATATTTGCACCGAGGGGCCTGATATATGATTTGCATTTTCAAAAAAAGATTAGTGACTGCTGCCACAATCAATGACATATGGAGCTGTTGCTGAGTTTTGTTTGATTTCTCTTGTTCAGTATGGAGTCGAATTTGTTGCCGAGCATGTTCTTCCATTACTTATACCCCTCTTGAATGCTCAACAATTGAACGTTCAGCAGTTTGCCAAATATATGCTCTTTGTCAAGGATATGCTCCAGTAATTATTTTTGATATTCTCTTTCTATTTGTGGTTCTCTCTGTCTCTGTCTCTTTCTCTCACTCTCCCCTTAATCTCTGATAAGCTTCAATTGCTTTCTGAATTTTTGATTGTACAGGAAGATCGAAGAGAAGCGTGGAGTAGCTGTGACTGGTTCTAGTATCCCAGAGATGAAAGTATCTCCTGCAGTAAATGGGCTTCAAACTGAAGCACTGAGGACAAAAAGCGACACTGTTCCTTCAACAAAAAGTAGTTCCTCTTGGGATGAAGATTGGGTTACAACAGCCAAGGGAACTACTGCCTGTGTCCAGAATTCTACTATTGCATCCAGTCAATCTGTGCCAGGCAACCCTGTCGGTCAATTTGCATCTTTACAAAATCATTTGCCATTATCTGCTGTTTTGAATCAGCAGGCAACCAATTCATGCCCTTCGGTAGATTTAGAGTGGCCGCCTCGTGCATCTTTTGGTGTTACCCCCAGAATGGTGACACTGAAAGGGGTAAGGTAGCAGGAGGAACCTCATCCACATCTAACCTTGAAGATGATGATCCTTTTGCTGATTGGCCTCCGCATTCTAGTGGCTCATTAACAGGTGGGTCTGGAATTTCTAACAATGGTACTGCAGGAATCCCAATGAATAAAATGGCAAGCACTTCAAGCAATATGGGTTTCCAAACCAGCAACTGGTCTACTAATTCCCGAAGTTCCGGAGAGTCTGTTGGTTTGAACCTAGGGAATGCTTTCTCCGCCACGGGTAGCCTGAACAGTAATCTTGGACCTCAGAATTCTCTTGGATTCCTAAAACAAAGCAATCAGTTGCCTGCATCGACTGTTTCATATAATAGCATTAAGTCAACAGATCTTGGATCAATCTTTGCTTCCAACAAGAATGAACAGATGGCACCTAGACTCGCACCACCGCCTTCAACCGCAGTTGGTAGAGGGCGAGGCAGAGGAAGGGGGGCGCTTCAAACACCTGGTCCTCTCATTCCAAGTCACGTTCCGAGCAGCCACCACTTTTGGATTTGTTGGGGTAGCTTGCTTCTATTAATCTTCTAGTATCAGGGTAATGAGTTGCTGCTGAGATTGTATATTTATGTCAAATCTTCGTATGCTGAATACTCGGAGATATTGTGAACGGGTAGATTGCAGAAAATCTTGCCAGGCAGCATCTGCTGTGAGAGACAGTTACACTATGTAAAGGTTTTTGTTTTCTGTTGCTTAGTCTAAAGTGATCTTGCAGAATTTGGATAATTGGATTAATATTTTTTTTTAAATTTTTTTGTCCTTATATATCATGCTTCATTCTAAGGGCACCAGGCAAAGTGTATTCAGAAAAGTCCTGGTTACCTAGACTCTGTTGAAAATAATAAAGGCAGTCACGAAGTATTTCTTGAAAGAAGAATTATTTGAATTTCATTAAGGAATGTTTCGGCAGGTGGCATGGTGGAAACTGTTTGTGGGTTGAAGATTGAAGAAAGACGGCGTGGTGAAAAAACAAATGATGCAAATTCTGTGTTGTCCTTGAGCTTTCAATGATTGTAACATGGTTTTGTTGTGTAACTGCGGGAGTTGACTTCAGGTGATGATTGTGAGTGCATGTATATTTTGGTCGGCAATTGTAGGTACTTATTCAATATCATTTTCACACGTATATGGAACCAGCATGTGGGATTGGGTGTGAAATGATTTGCATTCATTTTGCTAAATGTATATAGCTGAAAATAAGTGGAGTCACCAAGATTAAGATATCCGATACTTTTTACAAAAAACTAGTTTATGATATAATAAGATATGATGTGGGATTTAGGATATTGATAGTTTACTCGTTTATTTATTTGTTTTTTTTTGTTAAAAAAAGACAAGAAAATGTGTGTAAGGACAACGACTGAATTAATAAAGTAGAAAATCTCACAGAATATGCGCCCAGGCTGGCTAGTGGTAGCTGGCAACTCTGATGAGTCGGGTTCTGGTTCTCGGGGTTAAATTTTAATGGAGTGATTCAACGTGTCACAAGTATTAATTAATAAAAAAATTGAAAGTTTAAGTATAGTTTACTTGTCTAAAAATAATAAGTGAATTTTGATTTGAGAAATATTTGGTGTAAGATATTTCTTTATAATAATTTTACATCTTTAACATATACAGATACAAATGTATTTTACACATGTTTTGTTTTCATATGCTTTTATACACTTAAAGCATAAAATTATTGCAAAAGAATATGTACACTAAACATTTCTCTTTTGACTTTAATCTTTGAGAAACCACCTAGATTTTAATTCAAATATTTTTAAAACCATTTGATTTTAGTCTTACTAATAGTTTGTCTTTGATGTTGAGTTGATTAACCGAGTCATACCATTCAATCCTACATATTACCGTGTGTCATGTAGGACTAGCTATATTGTAGGATTAAACAACGTAACCATTTGTTAACTGGTTTAGTATTTAACGAAAATAGACTAACTAATAGGAACTAAAATAGTTTTGTAAATATTTAGAGAGACTTTTCTTTTTAGGTGAAAAAAAATTAAAACTCGCTTATTATTCAATAATTAAAAACAGATAAACTGTAAATCTAATTTATCCCTTTTAATTTTGAGTTCTTCTTGTGCTTAAGTGGTGTGTAATTTAATTCTTAAATTTTAACAGTTTAA
This sequence comes from Dalbergia oliveri, assembly GCA_030441495.1. Classification (NCBI taxonomy): domain Eukaryota; kingdom Viridiplantae; phylum Streptophyta; class Magnoliopsida; order Fabales; family Fabaceae; genus Dalbergia; species Dalbergia oliveri. The sequence goes on from JAMLFY010000003.1 coordinate 38,893,296, forward strand.
AACATAATTTCTAATTATTTACATTGACTAATTTTTTGTCAGACACTAATAGTGATTATTATAATCAAATCACCTGATTCTTTATTGACCTTAATTATTTATTGAAATTTTAATTTATCTTCTTTAATTGAAATTTTAATGTATGTTAAGCTTTTCTTTTTCTTTCAATAGATAACTCAGTGTCAAGCACCTGAAAGACAAAGAAAAGAGCCTCTTACCAGACTCACAAGCTAAATCCTGTAAGAACCGCTGCCTCAGACGTTGGGTTCCACCACATGTGTAACTCAATCTTTGCTTCACTCGTGTAAGATCTACTTGAAGGAAGGAAAAATCACGGGCAAATTATGCTAACCTTTTTCAAGTTTGGTGAATTTCCTCCATTTATAAGGTTTACTCACGACTCTTCTTCATTTATGAAATTTACTTGAGAATCCAGAGTTTTTGACACTGCTCTTTTAAGCTTATGAAATCATACAACTGTCCTTCCCTCTATTTCATACCGCATTCAAAGAAAGTTAGTATCATCTAAATAAACAAAGAGAAATTGAGATAAATTTAATCAAATTTTAGAAAAAGTCAAAATGATTCATCCAAAAATCTTTTCCCTAGTAGGATGAAAGATTTTCCAGAGGGGATTAAAATTGATGAGTACCAAAAAAGTGAGCATAGTGAGTTAGGGCATAAGCCACTGTCACTTGTGAAGGAGGAATCACCATGTTGAATTTTCTTATACGGATAAATTGTATTTATATATATATATATATATATATATATATATATATATTGATATTGGTGAGGTGAATTAATCTCATTTAAAATTTTTTTATTAATCCCTCCTAATTCATGGAAGAGGACAACTTGATCTTTTGGTTTTAACTAAACTTTGTACAAATTTACAGATCAATTTATCTTTTTTTTTTTAATTGAGTGATCAATCGTTAATTTTTAAATTTGAAGGAACTAATTTAGCTAGTAATATATTCAGACTAAAATGAATATTAAATCCAAATAAACAAAAATAAACTATATTGATCTATTATTTTCACTCCTCTATCAGACGAATGCAATATTCATTGTATAATACAGGAGATAATTTTATAAATTCAATAAAAATTGATATAATAATTTCACGAACATATAAATCTTCCTAGTAAATTTTACGAAGAGAGAGGATAGAGTCAATCCCACAATTCCCAGGGCAATTTAGTGTAATTTGCCTAATAAATAAATAACCATTAGCACTTGTCAACTTAATTACCCAGCGTAGTACGAAACGGGGAGGCACGCGGTGCCGTTTTTTCACCTCACCATTGCATTGCTCACCAGTCGTCACTGCAAGCAATAGCAAATCGTAGTGCCACCCTCCCTCAGTCCCTCCTCACATTCCCACCTTCTTCTTCTTCTCTCCTCTGACCCTTCTCTCTGAACCCCCCTAACTAACAAACAAACAAACGTAAGCAACGTTCCATCATCAATGCTAAAACGACGCCGTTCCAAGAAGCAGCATCGCCGACGATGACGACAACGACAAAAGCAAAACTGAAACCCCACCTCATCCCCGTGCGGTACCTAATCGTGATCCTGACCTTCATCTGCACCTCCGTCTGCTACATCGAGCGCGTCGGCTTCTCCATTGCCTACACCGTCGCCGCCGACGCCGCCGGCCTCAACCAGTCCACCAAAGGCGCAATCCTCTCAACGTTCTACTACGGCTACGCCTGCTCCCAAGTCCCCGGCGGTTACGCCGCCCAGAAATCGGTGGCAGGAGGGTCCTCCTCCTCTCCTTCCTCCTCTGGTCGCTCACCTGCGCCTTGCTCCCCTTAGATCCAAACCGCGTCATTCTCCTCGTCACTGCCCGCTTGCTCGTCGGCGTTGCCCAGGGCTTCATCTTCCCTTCAATCCACACCGTCCTTGCCCAATGGGTCCCACCTCACGAGCGCTCCAGATCCGTCTCTCTGACGACCTCCGGCATGTACCTCGGCGCCGCGTTAGGGATGCTGCTCCTCCCGAGCCTCGTGAAATTCAAGGGCCCGCAGTCCGTTTTCGTCGCCGAAGCTGCTCTCGGCGCGGTTTGGACTTTGCTTTGGTTCAAGTACTCTTCCGATCCTAAATCGACCGCTTCTGGCGTCGGGGAATCGCTTCTGCCTGTTAACAAGAAGATCGACAGCTTCAAGAGAGTCGACGGGTTCGAAAACGGTGAAGCGGTTGCGAAAACGGTTAGTAAAATCCAGATCCCCTGGGTGAAGATCATGACGAGCTTGCCGGTTTGGGCGATTGTCGTGAACAATTTCACGTTTCATTATGCTCTGTATGTTCTGATGAATTGGCTCCCGACGTACTTCGAATTAGGTCTTCAGCTTAGTTTGCATGACATGGGATCTTCCAAGATGATGCCTTACTTGAACATGTTCTTGTTCTCGAATATAGGTGGCGTTGTTGCTGATTACTTCATTACGAGGAGGATACTCTCGGTTACCAGAACGAGGAAATTGTTGAACACCGTTGGGTTCTTGGTTGCATCTCTGGCATTGGTTGTGATCCCTGGTTTCAGGACCTCTGGTGGTGCTGTGTTCTGCTCCTCCGCGGCGCTTGGTTTCTTGGCGCTTGGGAGGGCTGGATTCGCGGTGAACCACATGGATATCGCGCGCGGTACGCTGGCATTGTGATGGGAGTCTCGAATACTGCTGGAACTTTGGCTGGAATTGTTGGAGTTGACTTGACTGGGAAGCTTCTGGAAGCTGCCAAGGCGGCGGATTCCGATCTCGAGTCCGGAGAGCTGGAGGGCTGTGTTCTTTATACCTGGTTTCTTGTGTGTCATTAGTTCCTTGATGTTCTTGCTGTTTTCGACTGGGGAGAGGATTTTTGACTGAGGTAGAGGAGGAGGAGGAGGGCCTTGTTGTTTTGCATTTGATGCTTCCATTGCATTATTATTCTTATTATTATTATTATCTGTGGAGATTTGATTTTCGTTGTGTCTGTCTCCACAATAATTGTATCATTTGTTGGAGAGGAGAGGAGGGATCATCATGTACCAAGCTTGCTTTACAGTCTTTAACACTTGAGCACAGTGTTGATACTTGATAGATAGATGCCTGTTAACCTTGGATGATATTGGGATTTTTTATTGATTCTCCAAAATTGTACCATTCCTAGTTAGTTAAAAGGCAAACAGAACAACTCAGATTGTATCAGGAATGATTCTTATGTGTTTCTTTATTTTGCCTTTATTTTGCCTTAGTTGAAACAAACTCATTTATGCTAGTAAGAATTATGTTTGATGGACTAAATTGGAAAGGTGGTGTTACAAACATTTACCTTCATTTGTTGGATGGCTTTTTAAAAAATCTTTACTGTTTTTTTTTTTAATTTTTAATTTTATTGAATGGCATTTCCTCACTTCCACTTACTGGAGCTGCTCAATTAGTTATCAGATTAAGATTGCTGGCAGTTGTTAGCAAAAGATGCGTTTGACAGTTGAGGGTTTGGCCACAGAAGAAGTTTTCTGCAGCGTGATAGGCAATAAAAGCAGGGAGACTAGCCTCTGCAAAGAGACATGAGCTAATGGTGATGTCTGTTTGGTTGGGGCATATGTTCAGGAAAATGGAACAATTATTGGTGAATGTTGTCATAAGGTCTGTGGATGCGAGGAAGGCAGCAATTGATACAGGATTTGTAAGCATGATGTAGAACGAAATGCTTGGCTGCCATGTGTGTGAAATGTGAATGATGCTGCCATTGTTGGTAAGATCATGGACTGTAGATTAGGCAAAGAATGATGGCATTCCTCCCACACGAATGAGGCCTGTGACTGTGATTGTCCTCGAAATGAGGTAGGACTTCTAGTAGTTGTATGCTTTATGTTGCTTGGCAAGTTGTTTGGTATTATATTAAAACCCTCCTAGATCAGCATGTAAAATTTACAGTTTCAGTTTAAATTCTTTTCTTTGAATTGCCTCTACCATTGAGTTATTTTGTGGGACACGCCAAACTGCACAAAACTAAGAAGAAGAATGCAACCCAGAAGTGGCAATCGTCTTGTTTACATATGTAATTGTAGTTTCCTCTGTTAGTTTATTTGATTCTTTAGTTAATACAGTGTGATTTCTGTGCTTGAGTCGGCGGGTATGTAGCAATGGTCTTGTCTTTCTTTTGCTTAAAATGCATATTTATTGATGCTTGTGATAGTGGTAATGAATGCAATGAGCTCATGGAAGATGAGGATAATCAGAATGATGACGACTTCTAGCATTATCCCTCAAGAAAGATGATGATGACTTCGATGTATTGGTCTTCAATTTATTACTAGTGCTATTTTTAACATTTTTGTTGATGCTGATGCTAGTGAAGTAGTGATAATGACTGACTTGAGCTCATGGAGGATGAGGATTATTAGAATGATGATGACTTCTTTTATCCCTCAAATAAGATGATGACAACTTCAATGCTTTAGTATTCAATTTATTTGTGCTACATTTTACGTTTTTTAGTTTAAACTTGCATGTTTTACCTAACTACATTGGCATTATCATGATGGGTTGTACGCTTATCTCATGGAATATGCAAGATTAATTTTTGTGTTGATGGAATAGTTAAGTTGGATAGTACTAATGATGATTTTGTTAGGTTTTGACAAAATTCTCATCCCATTTTATTGCTTCACCTTTGTGAGAATGCTTTAGAGAGTGAGTATTTGTGTGGTTAGTGCGAATTTTTTGCATTGTTATCGTCCATTGGTATTTTTGCTTGTTTGTCTTGTAACAAAAAAAAATTGGCATTATCATGATTGAAAAGGATTTAATATTACCCATCATTTTTATCATTTTGGAACTTTCAGAATATTTTTCAGATAATTCATATCCTATCCGAACTGTACATTCAAACCAAAGGAATTCAGCACTATTCATTTTGATTCCTCCTATAATAAGACATTGCAACTGGGGGAACAGAGCAAAAGGAAGCTCTAAACATCGTTATACATACTTAGTCCTGCAGTCACATACTGCATGTATTTTCATAACCATTATTATTCAATAAAAAGCATCATATATATTGATTGATTCATGGTTATTATCCCATCTATTTTTCAAACTCAACCAGCAGATGAGCCTTGCGACCATTGACCACCCTGCAATTCCTTCTAACCTCCCCAGGCTGACCAGACTGCAAGTCACCCATTTTTAGCATCCCCTCAACTAATGCTTTGAAAAACTTACTTTGATCTCTGCTGTATAGCCTCACAAACTCCCTTGTCTGGGGGAAAGTGAAAAGTGTTTGATCAGAGTTAAGAAATCCCCTCCCAGCAACCAAGTCCTTAAAATACTGATTATCAAACACCAGAGGTGTGGAATCAAGGTTCCCTGTTATGTTTTGGTCAACATCTGGGGGGCATAACTTGTGTAGCTCTTCTCTAAAAATTGGGTCAATGGCAGGGTCAGGTTTTCCAGTTCCAGATTGATTGTATAGCCTGAACATGATGGAAAAACAACGCCCTTTGCCAATAGAGTGAGTTCCTGAGAGTGCTACAAGGTCTTTGACAGTAAGGTTAAATTTCTGGAAGAGGTCAATAAGAGAGCTTGCGTTGGCTCTTGGGCTTGGCATGATATTGTCTGAGTCTTCTTGACTAGCAGTCAGGCTGTCCAATCTTCCCAACCTCACCACCCAATCAGGGCCTCCAGTCTGCAATGGAAGTGAAAAAATAATAGTACCTTTGCCAAGGCAGTCTCAACAATTAATCTAATTTACAAGGACAAAAATTGGATAATGGAAAAAAAAATTCAATGAAAAGACTACGAAAATTACACAAGGAAATAAATCGGGTCACTATGGCATGATATTAACAATTAATTTTCCCCATTAAAACTCTACATTTTATATTTACCTGGATACAATTACATTTACTTTCTTCTTTCACCAACAATAACAATAAAAGGCACATTGATTTCACGATGTGAACAAACACAAATTTATTTTGTGATGTGAATAAAGACAAAGTTTATCATGTAATAGTGTCATGACATGAACAATCTGCATATGAAGTAACATAAAAAACAACTTTACAGGAAAAAAATTCACTACAATGCATTTTTTTTCTTAGTTCTTACGGATATTTATATAATTTTTATGTACAAAATTATAGGCGAATGACTTTATAAGAGTAATTGTTTGAACAGATGAAATTGCACATTTTACTCCTAATTTTAGAAAGTACAGCTCCATTATCTTCGTAATATTTTTATCTTCCTGTTTATAATATTTCTTCCTTTTACACACACACACACAAAATAGTACACTTACTTTCTTTTATGTTCTTTTATGTTTAATTTCACTCACATAGAATTGCACCAAAAGGCTATCCAGATAGGTGTCTCTAAAGAGAGGTTAGCACACCTTACCATTTTGAAGAAAAAACAAATTCCTTAATGGTAGGTTTGTATGTAAAATAAGAAAATAAAGGTATTTACCCTTTACATTATTTGATGGGTTATGATTATGACACTTTTTATTAATGTAAAGATGAATAAGCTATATCTTTTCACTTTATACATATAAGCTCCCTTTTGAAGAGTCTTGTCCTATTATTTTATCTTAAAAGTTAATTTTTCCTTTTTTGGGCATATCGTGAACATCTTAACATTCCTCATCTTCCAATGAAGGATGAAAACATAAAGCATTTAAAATAGTTTATTTCAAATCTTGATACACGGCCCCAAAAAAAAAAACTAAAAAAGAAGACCGAACAATACAATTTCATACAATAATCATAGTTAAGAGTCAAATAAAGCATTCAAAATTTCATAACACATTTACAGTGGATGCGAATGAGAATTATCTATTGATATTTAAAAGAATTTAACTAATATACAATTTCAGTGTATAAAATTTACATTGATAATTCAATGTATCGTCACATTTTTTCAAGTTGTCCCCTCTAAATAAGAGAAATGTTATTTGTAGACACAACTTATTGGACACCGTGCCAACAAACTCCTATTTATCATTGGATGAGGTGTGAATTTCACTTAATTTGGATTTCACATCTTATCAAGGGTAGATAAGAGTGTGTTAGTATGATATCTAATACATTGTGAGTCCAAATAACACTACTCTTTAAATAATAATTCAATGAATGATTTAAATATCTTCTAACACTAGTTTTTTTTTTAATTAATTTTACATTTAACACTAGTGAGAGATTGTTTTGTGACATCAATAATATATATATATATATATATATATAGTAAGTGTGATAGGATTGACTACTCAGATTCTCAGATTATCTAAGCTTGGCAAGTGTGCTAGTCAGAAAAAAACGATAGTAGCTGCATGTGTGCTTGTGTAAAAGGGAAGAAAAAATTGAAAGGTAGAGATGAGTACCGACCAGTGCTACAGCATCTCTTGCTGCCATGATTACAATATCTGCACAAGAAACAACTCCGGGACATGCCTTCTCGAGAGCCTCCTTGATTTCATCAACAACTTCAAATGATCTGAGTGAATTTATATTTGACAGGGCCAGTTTCTCCCCAAGCATGGTTGGTGTATCATCAAGCAACAAAGAAGCATCACAACCCTTCACAAATTCAATTGGTTATTCAGGAAAAAATAAAATCTCAATCCGAGTACTTAGCTAACACTACTCAAAAAGATTAAATTTTGAACTTTTTGATACTAAAAGTAACATACATTGACAAAGCAGTCATGGAACTGGAAGCGCATAACAGAAGCAACACTTCTGGGTTCCCTGATGTGGGCCCTCTTCATGACATCTCGGACTATGAATTCAGCTTCTGGACATGTATTTGAGTAAAACCCAGGTCGGAGATCTGATGATGCCACCAAGGCTATGTGTATGAGGAAGATCAGAAAAAGAAGCATTGTATCAATTGGTCACTTGTTTTGATTTCTCAGAGAAGCTGAAGCCCTTTTGAAAAGTGTGTATTGAAATTAGAGATCAGAGCAGATCAGGGTATGTGGACTTGGTGACTTTCCCTCGAATGGATATATTTAAGCGGAGATGCAGAGAATGGCAATGTAATGGCGTGGCAGAGTAATTGTTTCTGTATGCAATTTCCAATGGGCGTTAGCAAATTACTGGGCTTCCTTTTTAGCATAGAAAACAACACAAGGCAAATTACAATTAGCAATATTTAAAACAGCTACGGTACCCACCTAAAAAACAAAACAAAACAACAAAACAACCAAAAAAACAGACTGTTTCGATTATTCTAAAGTTGCAGAACATAGACCTGAAGACTTCTACGGTACCCACCTAACAGTGTTTGTCACTCATATTGAACAATCTGAAAATTGATAATGACGAGTGAGCCACAGAGTTGGTGAGGGAATAACTAAAAATGGGACGGAAAATACAATCCCACATAAAGAAAATGTTGGAAGAAAAAGTAGTGACTTCTGCATTGAGATCCAAGTTTCATTCAGTAGTGGTTTTCGCAATTTGCAACACTTGAACTATGGCAAAGTGGTTTTCTGGAATGATAGAATCAGTAGTGAGTTATGATTGCCTTAGTTATGATAAAAAGTGCAACTGCTGTGCTGTGGAACATAAGAACATGCAAAACTAGAACCCATACACAGAACCAAGCTAGCAGGAACGTATTATTATTGCATATCTACAAGATAAACAAAATCTAATTTTCATGCAAAAGAACATAAGCAATAATCAACTTAGAGAACCCATCTTTATGATATATGTAGATATCTTACAGCTACTACAACATGTTTGAGATCTAATTCACCATAAAACACAAGCAGTAGAGCTGCAGATGAACAAGCACAAACAGGGAAATGGCTACCTAGCAAATTCAAATTGCCTCCATTCAAAATGATAGTTTGAAAGCTGCTTATGCTAAGTGCAACCAAAGATATAAACCTTTTTCCCATACAGAATGCCACCCTCTTCAAATGCATTCTGAACGCAATATATGACATCATCGGCAATTCATCAAATAAATTAGTTAACTTGTTAAGAAAAGAAATCCCTCTTCAGCACGGATTATCAATCAATCACATTCACATAAGAGAAATCCCAATCAAATTGATAAAATCACATTGGTGATTTCTCTAATGTACAGCCTAAGTAATGAACAAAACCATGATGACTGGCAAGGACAAGACAGTCAGTGGAAATGAATTTCTCCATGTAATTTGATGCATGCAACTCAAATAGTAACCTAAAGTTTCATAGTAAAATGGTACAACAACAACAACAACAACAACAACAACAACTAAGCCTTGTCTCATTAGGTAGGGTCGGCTATATGGATCAAATTATCCCACAATGTTGTTAGTAAAATGTTACAGGGCTTCAAAATCCGAAGAAAACAAACTATAAGGAACAAGTTAAATTATGTTATATGTCCCATTTCTTTAATCAAACGGATGTAGTCATGTAGGATATTTATGCTCACCAAACTAAACAAACAAATAACAACAAAGCCTTTTCTCACCAAACTAAGTAAAAACAAGCATGGCAGAGTCTAATTTTCAAAGCAAACAACACAACACCAAAATCAAGGATCCAAAAGAATCAGGTTAAAATAGAAATGCCAATCAATCCTACCACGATTTAAACAAAATATTCTGCAACTCAAGTGAACAAGACCACCTCAGCCTGATGAAGTACAAATGCTAGAGTTATGTAATCTGAGAAAATCTTTGTACAACAACTATTCAACACAAATCTTGTTCACAAAAGAGGCAAAACCAGAAGATTGATCAGACCTCATGCCCTTCATTCCTACTCAATTTTCAAACAAAAATTTCTGATACAATTAAGGGCTAAATATGAAAATGAATGGGCCAAACCTCTTGTCGTACGTTAATATGAGAAAACCAGAAATTTTCTTTATACTTACAATACCAATAACAACAGATAGTTTCTTATCCTGTAGAGTTCAGGAAGCAGACATCCACCAATCAAACCTTCTCTACTCACATACTCGTACCAGTACCAAGCAAACAAGAAGAAAATTAAATTTAAAAAAATGCAGAGAATAAAAATAATTCAATGTTAATGTTCATCTGATGGAGTGTGTTTGAATAAGCGCAAACTGATCATTCAGAGAGACTCGAGAACTTATCAGACTAGTGTACAAGATCACTTACAATAGGAATAGGGGTTTTGCACCAAGACCCAGTAGATTATTTAAGGAATTGCTTAAATGGTATGTAAAAACAGCCCAAAACAATCTGTAAATTTTCAGACCATATATTCAAAAGGAAACCAAAAAAAAAAAAATGGTGACAACTTAAGAAATAGCTTCAAAAAGAAATAAAAAGATCATGATAATTTCCCGGGGAACGAAGAAAGAAAAAAAATCACCACATTATCATGCAACTCACTCACAGCCCAAGTGAAGATGTCAAGTCACAAGTCACAACAATCCATATTTCACGAATTACAGTTTGGTATCATATTTCTGATTTTTGCAACATCAAAAATAAAATGAGAGAAAGAAAGGATGAAGGAAGGATAGTCTATCATATTTTTTTTTCTTTCGTATTTTATAAATTTCTCAAATTAACATATATTTTCCAAAAAAAAAAAAAAAGTTACCCTGGCCTCCCTTTGATTTCCTTCCCTTCAAAAACCACCCCTCCCAGAGATGCGATGATGCTCCACAAGTATGATCTTTGAGGAAAAAAGCGATGAAGTTAAATGAGAAAAGATTTATTTGACACAGACAGAGGAACAGGATTATGACAATGTTTGTTAAAAAACAAATAACACAGAGGCTTCGCTTTGGAAACTATCTCGGAGAATGGTAGAATGGTGAAGTAGAAAAGCAGCAACAGTAGCACAGCACAAAAACATGTCCCCACGAAACCAGCAGATCAAAGTCAATTAGTGTTTGAAAAAAAATTTAAAAAAGAACAAAACGATTTTATTTTAATATATAATTAACTGTTTATTTTTTCAAAAGATGACCCACATGAATTTTTACTTATATATAAGCCGATTTGAATGCTAACAAGCACAGTACACACACACACACAGTAAGGGATGGATACCTTCCAGAGCTAAATATTGAGAGGAGAGAGCTTGACCAAACTGGAAGTGCTGCGAGATAGGTAGGTGTTCATTTCAGTGACTTCAGAGAGGTTTTGTTTCTTTGAGGGTGGTATGAGCGAGGAGAAGAGAGAATATGCGCCTTGTTACTTATTGGGATTGGAGGAGACAGTGGAGATCAAATCAAGGTGCGCTGGCTGGCTGGCTGGCTGGCTAGCTGGCTAGGTAGCTTTACTTTACCATGAATGGATATTTCTTTTTACTGTCATTAATGGGCATTTTGGAGAGTGCGTGCACTGTGTATGCAACCATGTGGCGTGGAGATAATGGTTCGGCGTGTTTTTTCTGCAAATTGGCAATGGGTGTCAGTGCGGGTCTTTCCGTTTTCGTGAGGGAAGAAAGCGACCCACAACACAAGCAAGGCAATTGGGGAAGGGAAGAGTGGCAGTAACTGAATTGAATTGAATTGATGATGGATGGACCGCAAGAATATTACTCCTCCGTTTCTTATTAGCCGTAGGTTTATGAGAAACTGTGTAATTTTAATATATTAAAAAGGTAAATATGTCTACATAGTTTCTTAAGAGTTTATAGTTAGATGTATTTATTTTTCAATATATTGAAATTATATTATTTTTAAAAATAACTATTAACATAAAATAAATGGAGTATTCCATAGGATGGGTGTTAAATATGATATTGGTCTTTAGTATTTCCATACATTTATCTCGTTTAGGTTATATTAGGTTAATGAGTAAAAATAAAAATAAATTCTTTATAATTAAGTTATATGTATAATTTTACATATAAAATTTAAGTTAAAATATTTATCTTTATTTTCACCCATTAAACATATTTTAATAATAATAAAATAAATATCTTAAGTACGTGTTGAGATAATATTACTCGTCAAAGGTTAAATAGACAGGCGAGTCCAAAGTCCAAAGTATCCTCGTTTCCGGTTGTCGTGTGGTGCTATTTCCGCAACGCAAATGCGTCAACGGATAGCGGCATCCTCCCTCGGTGCAGACAGATGGATAGACACGGGCTCGGGATGAGTGCCTGCCTGCCGCCCATATTCTCTATTGGCTCACAAGTTTGAAGCAAGGCTTTCATCCCGGTGTAGTCTACGTCAAAGTCACTAAGACTTCTCTTGCTTTTGTAGCACCATTTATCTAATAAGTATCCTCAGAATATTAGTTAAAAAATAAAAAGTTGATATTCAAAAAATAAATTTTAAGAGTAATTCTATGAAACACAAGTCAAATTTTGGGCTTTAAAATTCTTATCTATATGGATCAATAAAATTTTTTAATAAATTATAATATATATATATATATGTATATATATATGAATATTTTTTTATCGAAATTTAATTTTATAAAGTAGAATTTAAAGAAATAAATTTTTATAAATGAATATTTATTTTTTAAAAAAATAAATACATATAAATTATATTATTACATTCTTATTTCCTTTATTTTTAATGTATATATTTCTCTCCCTAAAATAATTAAGATAAGCTACACTTTAATTTTTTAAATTTTTTATTGTTAATTTACTATTTTCTCACATTATGATTTTATTTTTTACTAAAATATATTTTATTAAAACTTGCACATCTAAATCTTTTATACAATAAAATATATGTCGCTTATAATGATATATATATATATATATCATTTTATTATTACTATATACTAATCGAACAAAATATTGCTGTTAACAATAATTTATAAAAATTATTTAAAAAAGAATACATATTATCTCAACTATTAAATTTTTAATATTAATGTATATTTTTGTAGTGAAATAACAAAATTTTTCTTGTTACTTTCTTCATGATTCATCTTTATACACCATATTAATAAATATTTTTATTTGAACATGCATAGATTTCTAAAATTAGTAATTGAGAAAATATGTAACTTTTATTTTGAAAAATTAATTATTGTAAATTATTGTTACTATTAATATTTGTTTTCTTGTGCATATTTGGGAAACTAGAAAAATAGCTTTTGTTTTTTTAAAAAGAAAAAACTGTTTCAAAAAATTAAGTTTGTTTGGATATTTTATGTCAATAATTTAAGCAATTTAAATATAGGGGAAGAAGTTGTTTTAGTAAAAAGAAAAGTGGAAGCTTAAATTTAAAGAATTTTAATTATGATCCATAGATGTAACTGATACAAGACTAAAGTTGTAAGACATCGAGAGTTTAGCTAAAAATTTTATATCATTGTAAAATTTAATTTTCAAAATTTTAGTGTGCTTTTGTATCATCTTCTCTAAGCAATATATTTTAGAGAATTTTTTCAATATCTGAAAGTGCTTTAACTCTTCTGTAAACTTTTGATCTTGCTTTTATGATTCTTTTTTATGTACTTAGAATTGCAAAAAAGAGATTGATAAAAGATAAAAAAAGAGTGTTAGAAACTATTGAAAAATTTGAAACTCATCCTTTTCTAGGAGTTCAAATTTTACTAGATAAATTATGTGATATGTTTCTGTTTCTAGATTATAATTTAAAACGTGTAGAAAAGAATTGTTAAGTTGTGCTTAAATGTTTCAATATATTGTTTTAAGAATTTTATCATGCTTCCATTTATGCTCCTCCATTGTTTTTTCGATCTGCCAATTCTGGTATCAGCTAGGGTTTTGGCAAGGAGTTGTTGTTAATCCTCATATAGTACACCCTAGTACTCACATGTACTTAGAACATTAATCATTAATTATTTCAGAATTAAGAAGTTTTATAAAAATTTAAGTGGAAAATCCTAAGTTTATTCTGTTGGTAAACCTTTAGTAATCCATTGGTAAACCTACGAGTGGTGTTCCCAGGTGTTCCTATAGAATTATGAGAAATCCTAGGAAGAAAATTCCATTAAACATTTTAGAAAACCCTCTTTAAGTCTAAATTAATTAAATGGCTAGTTTTCTAAAGGCAATGAGTAACTTAGCTAAAGGAAAAATAATAGTAATAGCAGATGACCTTCGTCTACCTCTGTTGCTCCTATTATAGATCAAGATGAATATCTATAATACCTGGTGTGCATGTGTCTTAGGCACGTTCTTATGGCCCCAGGGTCCCAGGGACCCACAGGAGTAGCCAGATCGGCCCTAGATGCAGAAAGGAGTTGTAGCCTTAGGTTCTGCAAAATTTTGTAGAACATGTTCGCTACAACGAGTATGTTTGAAGCAACCGCGAGCCTTCTGCTTGCTCGGCACAGGCTCAATACATGAGTAGCTCTGTCGATATCTAAGAAATGACAAGTTTCACTAATGACCTAAACCCTTTTTTAAAACCTTCCCCTTCGGGTTCCTTTGGAGAAACCGAAACCAAACACCCAAACCCTCATTTTTTTTCCTTTCTCTCAACCTCACTCTAATCCATCATCCCCAAGCTTTAAGGTAAGTATATGTTGTTAGATTATGCCTTTATTTTTTCCATTCTTTCATGATCTTAGATTGGGTTTTGTTATTTTCTCTCATTATTGTCAAGTGGGGGTGCGCCCCAATATTGTTAGGGTAGATCTAGAGCAATCTAGAAATATCCATAGATTTCTTATGAGTTTTTTGGTTGAAATGGTAGACATTAGTGCCATCTTTACTCCCTGAGTTCTCCTAGAGTTGTTCCCTCATGTTCAACCTTTCTAGATGAGTGGGTTCAATCTCATAGCCTTAGTTTGGTCATTATATTACTATTTTATACCATTACGGAGTATTTAGAGATTTGAAAAAATGGATTACTACATTATATGTTTTTATATAAAAATGTGCTTTAGTTTTTAATGTCTCATTTGAACTTATACATGAAAGCTTATGATTTCAGAATATGCATAGGACCATATTTGCTATAGAAGCTTTATATGATATAATTCACGATTTTGATTGATTACGAAACCATGGAATTATCTATGATTGATGAAACGAAACTTAAGGCTTTATATTTATTTTGAAAGCTGAAACATGTTGAACTAAGAATTGATAGAACTCCCTTTTTATGACTGAGTATGGATTTAGAATAGGGAATTCCTAGAGTAATAGAACTATGAGTTAACGGCAGTTATTCTGTAACCTTGGTATATCAAGGCCCACAGGGGCATTTATCCATATGTTAGATTAGTCACGAGGATGTTACAAGTTAGGGCTCTTGTTCGAGGACTGAGCACCCACCTTCCATTTATGGATAGTCTGTTCTTTTAGTAATTCTTGAGACAATAAAGAGGATTTTTATATTTACCTCAAATATATGATTTAATAGCTATTATACAATTTATATAGAAGTAATTTATGGGATTGCATTATTATTTATGTATATTTTACTTCTTGTCCCATGCATGGTTATGAGTGAGCATCTATTCACTAAGTTTTGTAATAAAACTCACCCCTTTTTTCTGTTTCTTAGATTCAGGAGCTCCCTTGGATCCTCCCCTTCTAGCAACACTAGTATTTTCAGTTGGTGAGCTTCACATTGATGTGAAGTTTGATTATTTTGTATAGAGTGCACTAGTGATATTGCGGGTAGGGTCTTGGACCATGCATTTATTACATTTTGTATACCATGATTCTTTTGTATTAAAATGATTTAGCATTCATGGTTAATTTTGTAAATAAGCAACTTAGTATGATTTATATTCCAGCTACCATTCAGATTTTATTTATGGAAAAATGTTATTCAGACTTATTATGAATTAAATGCAGAATTTGATTTATGATTTAAATTTGTTTTTATGAATAAATTATGCATATAGTATGGTGCAGCAATCACGAGGCTTACATGGAGATGAGATTTCACGTGTCGTCACGATCCATGTCAGGTCGTGACAATATCAAAGCAAAGAACTAAAAATAGTGGCTATAGAAAACAAGTTTCAAAATTGGTCCATACCTAAGGTAAAGCATAAAGAAATTTACAGAACTAGTATAATAAACCTTAGTTTAAAGCAAGATATATATTGTATTGAAAAAACCCACCTATAGAAGATACCTATACCATCATAAAACTTTTAGATGAAAACTTGGTCAATAAACATATTCATAATGGATAACATTTTATTCACATAGGATTAATACAAGTTGCGATAAACCTTTCATAAGATTAGGAATCAACACCCCCGTAATTGCAATATTGCGAGATATATTAGAATCTAATGTTCATGATGGTCCTTTTTTCAACCGCTATCCATACTATTCCATGGATCTTTGGAATCCACCCACAAAAACCGCTTTAGAATTAAATATCGAAACTCCAAGAAATATAGTTGATGCAAGTGTTACCCATCTAGATGTAATATATAGAATCTATTATAAAATTTCAAAAGTATATTATAATTTTAAGGCATTTAAATCATCTCCAATGAATGAAACCTTAATCGTAGAAACAAATCTTTCAAAATCAATAACCCCTACCCCAAAAAGATTAAAACATTCAAAGGTAATGGGAAGAATGCCTACTAATTGCAATCTAAAGTCAATAATGCCTCATAAAAAGATAGAAAATACAAAAATAGAAAGTCTAAGATAGGACATTGAAGGAAATATAAATATTAGAATGAGAAGGATAAAAATGAGAGAAACTTCAAGAAATCATTATATATTTGAACAATCCCGAAACTCTATAGATAGTAGACTCTCTAATCGTCTAGACTTGAGAGGAGTTGATTTTACACCAAACATTCCACAACCAATTTATCAACCAAATATTTCACCATCAATTTATCAAGAGTCTCAAAACAGTGAGTCTCCAAAATATTCACTAACTAGATCCTAAGTCATAAATATGATATCTAGAAAAGAAAAATCTTTCAAGATAAATAAAAAGTGGATAAGAAGAGACTTCCTAGCAGAAAATAAACAAGAAAAAAAATTGGTATTTCAAAACTTTTACAAAATAATAGACCTAAGAATATTTACAATAATTAGATAAATGCTTAAAAAATTACAAGATTAATCTCCCTTTTTCTTATGGTTTGAAGAATGGTTCTATAAAGAGCAAAACATACAGAATCCCTTTATAAAAAATAAAAAAAATACAAAAAAAAATAAGGCAAGCAAAGAGTGGAAAAGTACTTCTTCTATTTATCCACCCTTATAACAAATAAAAATTAAAGTAAGTAATTTAGAAGTAGATGATACCCCTTTTAAAATAAATAAAGAAAATAAAGACTTTCATAAAGTTCATGAGCAATTAGATTTTACAAACCAAACATTACATACTATGGCTCCAAAATTAGATATGATAGAAACAAAAAAGGTATCAACCTCTTCAGCAACTTCAACTTCTATAAAAAATTATAAAGATTTCCCATTGAATCCTCAAAGATCGGTATATAAATTATTAATTGTTCCAGAAAAATAATTAAAATCAGAAAAATTAAAATTTTCAGATGAAGTAGTAGTTAATGACATTATGACAAGATTATAAGAATTAACAATAACAATAAACAAAAAAAAAACGATAAGGCTCCCTTATCAATAAATACTTTAGAACGGGACGAAGATCAATATAGTTATCAATAAAATAAAATATGCCAAAACTAGAACATATTATCCTAGGCTCTCTCTGTCGACGTTCAATATGAAGGAAAAACTCAAATGATTGAAAATTCATATACTGAAGAAGCTATTGTTGAATGGAATATCAATGTAATGAGTGAACAACTCATTCTAGATGTCATGCAACAAATGACTATGGCTGCGAGTTCTCCATAAACGAAATTCAAATAAAAGAATAGCTATGATAATCATAACAAGATTCACAGGAAAATTAAAAGATTGGTAGGATAACCTTTTAACAGAAGAAAAGGCAACATGTTTTAAATGCTGCAAAGGCTAAGCCTGTTCAGACGTACTAGTGGTAGATGCAACAACGACATTCATTTATGCAATAATGAAACACTTTATAGGTGACCTAGTAAAAATATATAATAGAGCTACTAAAAAATTAATGAATTTATATTGTCCAACAATATCTGATTCCGATAGTATAAGGACATGTTCTTATTCAAAGTATACATAAGACCAGATGGTGCTGTATACGGAAAGAATGATTCGTTGTTGGACTTCCCAGACTATTAGGAGAAAAAGTAAAAACCAATCTAGCTCAACAAAATAACAGTGACATTCCTTATGATCATTCATGTAATATCCTTGTTTTAAATAATAAGGTTAGAATTTTTTTTTTACTAGGAAGGGTTCCAGTTATCCTTATCTTTCACTTGGTCCTGAATTTCACTAAATATGGATCCCATACTTTCTTGGAGGGCCATATGGTAGAACCGCATTCTTAGATCAAAAGTCCCAATAATTGTTCCCAAAAGAAAAATAAGTTAAAGAATGATATTTAATGAATTTTATAAAACCTTTAAACATTTCGTTGTTAGCCCACAAGTTTATAAAATCTTAAAAATTCTATAATTTGAACTAAAACCCAAAATTTGGATTTTGATTTGTTGGGATTTTAATTTTTATGATATATTATTTGAATCCAAATAGGCTATAATAAGATTTTATAAACTTGTAAGTTAACAACGAAATATTTAAAGGTTTTATAAAATTCATTAAAAATCATTCTTTAACTTATTTTTCTTTTATAAACAATTATCGGGACTTTTGATCATAAGAATGTGGTTCTACCATATAGCTCTTTAAGGACGTGTAGGATCCAGACTTAGTGAAATTCAGGATCTAGAGTGACAAATAAGGGTAACTAGCACCTTTCTTAGTAAATTTTTTTTTCTAACCTTATTATTTGAAACTGGTATTACAATTTAACCTTTGGACAATTACATTGCCAAATAGTAGAAACAAAAATACAAGTTTATGATTTAAAACTTGAAAATAAGTTAAGACATAAAACCCAAATTAGTCGCAATGAGTTGAGAACTTTTGCGACCAGTTGGAATTTTTGGAGTAAAAATCCAAGAGAATAAACCACAAAAATAAAAACACGAGTAAGAAGCCCTTTAGAAAATATAAAAGATCCAAACCCACAATAGAAAACACTTTAAAGCCAAAAACTACCAAAAAGAAAACAAATAAAATGAAAAGCCAATTTAAAGGAAAATGCAATAAATGTGGAAGAATAGGACATTATGCAAAAAATTATAAAGTTAAAGAAAAGGTTAATAACCTAAATATTCCATAAGACTTAAAGGAATGACTTATTAATGTATTGGTAAATGATCAATACTCTTCAGAAAATGAATCAAACTATCATAGAAGAGAAAAGCACCGGATCCCTCTGCCGACCGGGTTAATCCGGGAACTAGTCAGCGGTCCTTGAGTACCTGAAACCAGATGGACTAGAATAAGAACCAGTCAAAATCGGTCAAACCGGAACCGGTCCGATTTTTAAGGTTCCTAGTTCAGTTATTTGACTTAAGAAAAAGAGGAAAACTACCAAAACAGTGAATTGTTCCACCGCTTCTGGTCCGCACCTCCGCCTGTTGCTCCTCCGCGCCGCCGCACCGCTCCGCTTGCTCCTTGTGCTGTCCACCGCGTTGTTCTGCTAGCTTCTGCAAAAGTTGGCCAATTCGTGTTTCTGATCCACATTGTTTCGCTTCATGCCTCATTCGTTTCATGGTGCTGGAGGTGAAGGCTTCACGCTACTAGAGGTGGAGGTTCATGTTTCCTTTTGTCTTTCTTTTGGAAAAGGAAAAAGAGGAGTTGAAACTTGAAAGCTAGTGTGATGTGATGATACAAGAAAATGGGAGAGAGAGAGAGAGAGAGAGAGCGTGTATGAGAAAGAATTATTTTTTGAGTTTTTTAATTTTTTAATGATGGTGGTTAAGTGATGTGATGGTGTTGAGTGATGTGGTGGTAGGAGATAGTGTATTTGGATTTATTTGGAGTGTATTTGGGTTGAATTTTATTAATTTAACATATTCATTCTACCTAATTAAACACACATTTGTCATATTTTTAGAAATCATTATAATAATTTAATTTGCTCCTTTATTGTGTATATATATTTTATTATATTCCGTTGGACCTTTAAACCTTTGAACTAATGCCCTAATCGGTTCAATGCCCGTTTCAATTTTCTCTTCCTTGCAAACTATGCATCTGAAACTAGCTCATGAATTTATGAAGAATACTTTTTTGAAAATGAATCCCTTCAAGAAGAAAATAATGAAGTTTGCTTAGGACCTGAACTTTGCACTTGTTCAAACTATAAAAAATCAATAAATGTATTAACAAGACATCAAATGAATATCTTAATAAGTATTGTAGATAAAATGGAGGAATCAGAACTAAAAGCTGAATTCTTAGCAACTAAAAAATTTACTAAATGAACAAGATAAAATAAAAAATGATGTTCCAAGACTAGAATTAAAAGAAATCATAGAACTATTCAAACATCCTAGCGACCAAATATCTACTAAAGAATTGTAGAATGAAATAAAAATGTTAAAACAAGAAATAAAATATTTAAAACAAAAAGATTCTGATCCAAATTAAAATATTTAGAGTTAAAAGGAAAGGCAATATTAAAATCCCAAAGAAATATTGAAGATACTACCTCCACTTACGAAATATACCATTATTAGAAAATATTGAAGAAGGAGAACCTTTATAAAATTATATTAACATGATTATAAACATACTAACTAATAAATGGCATTGTAAAGTAAACTTAATAATTCATGATCAAGTCTACGAAATAGAAGCGTTAATAGACTCAATAGTTGATTCTAATTGCATTTAGGAAGGATTAATACCAACAAAATTTTATCAAAAGACATATGAAACATACACAAGAGTTGATAATAATAGGTTAAATATACAATATAAATTATCAAAAGCAAAAATTTGCAAATTACAAAATGTGTTATACAACTTCTTTCATATTAGTAAAAGATATGTACGAATCATTAAAATTAGGAACCTCATTTTAGTATTATTATATCCTTTTTCATGCATTGAAACATGACTTACTTCAAAAACAAGGCGGGGAGGAAAGTTAGGTTTGAATGTGTAGACCCTTCACTAGTTAAAAACCTGAATTCTATTCAAGACAAACTTACTCATTCAATAAATTTCATATCAATTAAACATAAACAAATAAATATGTTAAATGAAGAAATTAGAAGAACAATGTAATAATGAAAATATAAAAAAAAAGATAAAAGAATGACAAGAAAAATTTGAAAAGGAAATATGTGCTGAATGTAACATCCCCCTACTTTTTGGATTGACGACTTGTCCCCATAAACTAATACGTGTCTTTCAACGTACTTTGTTCTCACTCATACACTTCCTGAAAACTTCCTAGGAGGTCATCCATCCCAAAATTTCTCCAAGTGAAGTATGTTTAACCATGGAGTCCTTTAGTGATGGGCTACCGAAAGAAGATGCATCTTATTAGTATAGGTAGTACCAATCAATTCATATAAGTCATCCTTAACTGATAGTCTCATACCTACACTGTCTTAGGATCTCTCATTCTATTATGTAATCGGTTCATTCATATACCCTTTCACTTAGAAGCCTCCAGGAGCTACTTTGTCTGTGCCTTTTACACGTGATCACTCCCTGGCCTCGTCACCGAGCATTACATACCCACCAGCTTCCGCTTTGTTTGTCCTTGAACCATACTATGGGGGAGTGTGTAGGCTTTGATGCCGTTTGTAACATCTCATGTTGCTTTATGGATTGACGACTATCCCCACAAATTAACACTGGCCCTTCAACGTGCTTTGTTCTTACTCACACGCTTCTGGGAAAACTTTCCAAGAGGTTATCCATTCCAAAATTGCTCCAAGTCAAGCACGCTTAACCATGAAATTATTTAGTGATGGGTTATTGAAAAGAATATGCATCTTGTTAGTATAGGTAGTACCAATCAATTCATATAAGTCATCCTTAACTGATAGTCTTATACCTACAATCTTAGGATCTCTCTCATTCTGTGTGTAATCGTTCATTCATGTACTCTTCGTCGAAATCTCAGAAGCTCTTTATCTGTGTCTTCATTCATCGATGATTACCCTCGCCTCGTCACTAGGCATTACATGTCCATCACTTCCATTTGGTTCGTCCTAAACTATACCGTACTTGAGAGGTGTAGGCTCTAATACCATTTGTAATATCCTATGCTATTTATGGATTGACTACTGTTCTCACAAACCAACACTGGCCTTTCACGTGCTTTATCCTCACTCACACGCTTCCTGGGAAAACTTCCCAAAAGGTCACCTATCCCAAAATTGCTCTAAGTCAAGCATGCTTAACCATGGAGTTCTTTAGTGATGGGCTACTAAAAAAAGATGCATCTTGTTAGTATAGGTAGTATTAATCAATTAATATAAGTCATCCTTAACTGTATAGTCTCATATCTACACAGTCTCATGATCCCTTATTCTGGTATGTAATTGGTTCATCATGTACCCCTCTACTTAGAAGCCTGCAGGAGCCACTCTTTGTCCGTGCCTTCCGACGATCACTCCCGGCCTCGTCACTGGGCATTACATGTGTAACCTATCATATCTAGGCACGCTACATATCGTCGTCTCCAGTGTGTAACAATCGGCATACACATATTTTCAGCTTTAAGGCCTAATTGGGTGCCCTTATGGATTTGCTCTTCCCTCTCTTAAGAGGAAACGTGTCTACATTGGGAGGTATCCACACCCTTATAAGGTATGCTTCGCTCCTCTCTCCAACCGATGTGAGACTAGTTCCACCCCTCCTAGTGGGGCCTAGCGTCCTTGCTGGCCGGGACACCAATGATCTGATCCCTTACCATCTATAACATCCCCTGCTACTTTATAGATTGATAACTTGTCCCCTACAAACCAACATGGGTTTGGTAGCTTATCACTAAAGAACTCAACGGTTAAGTGTGCTTGACTTGGAGAAATTTTAGGATGGGTGACCTCCTAGAAGTTTTCCCAAGAAGCGTGTGAGTAAGGACAAAGTACATTGAAAAGATCTGTATTTGTTTGTGGGGACAATCGTCAATCAAAAATATCTAAATTATTATAAAAAGGAAATACAAGAATATTTAGATAAATGATTAATTAGACCTAACAAGTCTCCTTAGAGTTGCATAGGCTTTTATGTCATGAATGCTTCAGAAAAAGAAAAGGTGCTCCAAGATTAGTTATTAACTATAAACCATTGAACAAAGTAATAAAATGGATTAGATATTCATTACCAAATAAAAAAGACTTAATAGAAAGAATAAATAGGGTTGCAATATTTTCAAAATTCGACATGAAATCAGGATATTACCAAATACATGTAAAAGAATCAGATAGATACAAAACAACTTTTGTAGTTCCATTTGGACATTATGAGTGGAATGTAATGCTAGGATTAAAAAATGCTCCCAAGTGAATTTCAAAACATAATGAATGAGATCTTTAATCAATACTCTGATTTTACTTTAGTATATTTAGATGATGTACTTGTTTATTCTAAATCTATAAATCAACACTTTGAACATCTTCAATAAATTTTATGAAATCATAAAGGAAAATGGATTAGTAGTTTTGGCAAGAAAAATGAAACTATTTTAGACCAAGACTAGATTTTTAGGATTTGAAGTTTATCAAAGAATAATAAACCCAACAAGTAGGTTTGTAGAATTTGCTAACAAATTTCTAGATGAAATTAGGGATAAGAACCAATTACAAAGATTTTTAGGGTGTATAAACTATATCTCTGATTTTATCCCAAATCTTAGAATAATTTGTAAACCTTTATACAAGAGACTTAGTAAGAATTCTCCACAATTGTCTGAATAAATGATAAAAAGTGTTAAACAATTAAAAATAATAGTCAAGAAACTCCATGTTTAGGATTACCAGACCCTTATACTTTTATGATAGTAGAAACCGATACTTCTAAGCTAGGATATGGTGGTGTTCTAAAACATATCAAAACAAGGTCAGATAAGGAACAAATAGTTAGGTTTCATTTAGGAATTTGGACAAGACCTCAAGAAAAATATAGTACTATTAAAAAAGAAGTACTTTCAATAGTTTTATGTATTATGAAATTTCAAGATGATTTATTTTCAAAAAGATTTTTGTCAAAAACTGATTGCAAGGCCAAACCTGTCTTAGAAAAAGATATAAAAAATTTAGTTTCAAAACATATTTTTGCTAGATGGCAATATTCACTTTCATGTTTTCATTTTGAGATTCAACATATTGATGGAAAATACAATGCACTTTTAGACTTTCTTACAAAAGAGTTTTTATAGGGCAAAACACCATGAGTAGAAAGATGATAAAAGATAAATACAGGATAACTCCCATTGGCACTGGATCTTCAAGTGGATCCAAAAAACTTGTTCAATATAGGTCTCCTGATCAAGAATTAATGGTTCAATATCCTCCAATGGGATCAATATGGCCAGGTATTAATTAGTCCTCACACCTCTCTAAATACAATAAGACCATCTCCTCTTCTTCCCAGTCCCAATAAGTATCAACCTTTGACCTATTAACAAGCAATAAATACCTGTCCATCTAATTCAAAAGCAAAACTAGTCTGAATAATGCCCAATGCAATAACTACCATAGCCACTCAAACTCAGCCATACAATCCACAAAAATATGTAGAAAATCCTGATGTCATAACTGTTGTTTAATAGAAGATGAATGGTTAGCAGCATCTCCCCACCAAATTGCTCAAAACATCTTTCCTCATGACTTTGAATATCTCCCTATTCATCCACTAAAAACTAGAACCTTTTCTAAATTCATCATAGTAGACACTAAGTCCATATATTGAGCTTGTTCATTACCATGATAAGAATGGAACATCTCATTCAAAAATCTTAAATCAAAAAATACTTTCTCCTTTAGATTGGAAAGCCCCTCTTCACTAGCCAAAAGAATTTTCCATTAAAACCTTTAAGCCTGGTGGTTTTACTTATTTTATTTACATTGAAGCCTGGTACAACATGTTATATTTAAGACCCTTTACACATTCTTGGTTCATATGGTTTGATAGAACAATCCCATTAAAATTTTTGAAATGGTTTCATCAATTGGTCCCAATTTTTTGGACCCTATCCAAAAATATTTTCAGAAGCATTAGTACCTTATTCAAGAATTCAAAGACCATACTACTTTCCCAGGAGGATCAAGAAATCTTTGATTTTTAGTAAGTTTTGCAGCAAGTTGGATAATTTCTTAGGACTATACTTATGGCCTCAAGGAATGTGATAACTGGCCAATTATTAGAATTCTTACATTCTGATTTTAGAAGCTTAGTTTACTCAAAAATACTTTTAGTGAAAATAGAGAATAAATTTTTTCTTGAAAATTTAAAAAGCAAAAGCCTCGTTCGTTAATGCATAATTAAAATTAACACAACCTTTGAGTGAAACAACATTTCCATAATAATAAGCGCATAACATAACAAATCCTAGATATCATAAACATGTAACAACACATGACATCACATCATAACATAAATAAGGTACTAATATATATCATAGGAAAGCATATGTCCATGAAGGCTAACCCCACCTAATACAAACCTCATGAATAAAACTTATATTCTGATAAGGAACAAACCATAAATAAATTATAGGTAAGAGTTGGTAATAAGCCCCCCAAGTCTTAATAACATCATCCATATGGTGTAGAGATCACAAAATAAGGAAAACATAAAAGAGAATCAATAGTCTACATGATCAAGGGATAATTACAAGATATGTAAAAGATAATGAATATGTCTCTAAGCATGGGCTAGCTCCAAAGTCAAGAACTCAAGGGACTCCAGGCATCCTGGTCGTTGGCTCATCTGAAGACGACACAAGAAAGAAAAACGGGTGATAATCCAAAGGAATCTTAGTAATTAAATAAAAATAGTTTAAGTGTCATCGTTATCTTTAGTCACTTTGGTTGAATTATAAAATAAGTGAACATGCTTTACTTTATTTCAATTAGTTCGCAAATAAAAGCCTCAAAGTGACACATATTTTAAGTCTTGTTAAAATTATTGATTTAACAAATAATAATTTAGAGAACATAGCATTATTAGCACATTGAAATTCATATAGAAAGAAACTTGCATAAAAGAGTCAAGGAATCAAGACATAACACTTTCTCTATCACATTTGTTTAGTAACCTTAATTCTTTTAATATATCACTTTCTCTCATATCACCTTGACCAACCGTATCACCATCCTCGGTAATTTAATCCACCTAAACTCTAAATAACCTATCACCTATGATGAACTCAACTTAACTAGCCGTCGCTATATTTAAATGAGGATAAGGGAAAAAACTCCATTCATACTTTAAACATAACTTCCTTGTATCTTATATTCCAACATCATGTAAAAGTCTCATAGGTTGTTAGGAGACATAAACATACCCCTTTATGTATTTTAATGATAAAGTGTATATTTTCATCATTTAACATTTCAAATAGGAAGTCATTCAATGCATAACATAAACGTGCCTATTTCAATCATAGAATCAACAATACTATTTCTAATGCGTCCACATATAAATATTCTAAGATCACAACATCAAGATAATGACACATTTAGACCAACATGTTCAATCCCAAAGCAAGATTTTATCTTTTAATTCAAATAAAGTGGTTCAAAGACTCAAAATTATCAATCCAAATGCATGCTTATTGCACCCTAACACTTGTGCACAAAACAAAAGTCATGAATGCAAGAAATCAAGTTCACATTGACACTATACGGGAGGAAATAACATGCTGGAAATTTTAGCAATCTAATACCATTTCATTAAACATTTCATAACCAAAAGAACTGATTCAAGAACACAATAACAAGAGTACTCAAAGTTAACCAAGGCTCCTCATTTAGAATCACAAAATATCACATAACCTTGAACCAAAGTTGCTAGAAAATTTCCAGCACTTGTTCCTCAAATATCATGAAAGAAAACACAATTCTTGAGCACATAACCAAAGAACCACAACACACAATTAAATTCCTACACTTAAATACCCAATTTTCACCCTCATACATCATTTTTTTCTGCATAAAATAGCCCTAAACCCCTCTATTTTAGCGCATACAACACCCAAGAATGGCTAGAAATGTGCTGAAAATTATTCATGAAACACAAGACTAAAGAGATAAAAAAAATTTGCACTTGTGGATATCAAAACCAACATAAAGCTCTCATGTTTTCACTTTTTGGCCCCTCTAAAATAGAAATCCAGCAATAGCATAAAAATAGAAACAGAGGCATAAAATGGCTTATTGGCACAAATTCTAGCAACCAAACATTAATGTTCATGAGTCTCAAACTTTATTTAAAGATTATCGCCTATATTAGTAAGCAAAACAACTCCCAAATACCCATTAACACCATAAATCTGAGATAAAAAGAAAGAACACAAACCCAAACCCTCATTTATCATCAATCCCAAATCAAAGAACACAAACCCCATCATCAACACATCATTTTCGGGTTCCATTTTTCCAAGAGAAACATTGCTCCAACAACCAGGTTTTAAAGCTTAATAACAAGAAAAAATGAAGGATTTTTCACAACAAACCCTTTTCAACTTGAAGGTGTCGAAGAAAAGTGATGTTTGGGAGCTTGATGAGCTAGAAAAGACCAAAAAACCTCCTCTCTTGGCCCTTAAAGACAACAGCCTAGCTAGAAATGGGGAGGAAGAACTCTTTTCCTTGTAAATGTAGTTAGGGTTAGTGTTTGGATGTTAGGGAGGTGTTGGAGAAGAAAAGGGGCTAGAGTTTCATGGAGGTGGTGGGTGTAGATGGGAGTGAAAGTGAGGAATAAGATGAAGAAGAGAAAGAAAATGCAAAGTTAAGGTGGAAATGAAGGAGGTTGTGGTTATGTGTGTCAAGGGTTAGGGTTTACATTTTGTTTTGCTTCATTAAGGGTAGCGTGGGTATAGGTGGGGTTAGGGGTGCTAGTGTAATATGCTCACAATCTCATGAAATGTTCAAAATCAATGCAAGACAACAAATAAATAGCATTTCTTTGTAGAATAAATTCAAATAATTTACATGATATTGGGTGTCTTGAAATTTTAAATTTTTGGGAGAGAATGTGAAATTTTAGATTGGAGGTAGTTCTAAATTTTTAAAATACTCTAACCCTTCACATTTAAATAAATCAACACAACAATTAACATAAACATCCACGTAAACTGCTAAAAGATGAATGTCTAATTATTCATTATTGAATTAATTAAGGAAATTAATCCCTAATTAAACTCAATTAATTCTAATTAACACATAATTATGACTAAAAGAAAATTGGGTATTACATACATATAAATATATTAGACAAAATCCCTATTTTAGTCCTCCTAAAGTTTTAAGTTAGATAAATTGTTCCATGTAACAAAAAATCTCAAATTAATCTCTACAAAAATTAAAAGTTGGACAAATAGGTCCGTACAAAAAAAAGTCCCAAATTAGTCCCTATAAAAGTGGATTGTCAAATAAGTTAACCCTCCTAACTTAACTTAATAGAGGGATTTACTTACCGATTATTCAATTTCGAAATGACCAAATTGTTTAACTATTCAATTTTGCATGAACAATTTGAGAGTTTTATTTTTTATGGACCAATTTATTCTGATGATTCAATTTTGTAAGAATCAAATTGAGAGACTTTTTTTATAGAGACCAATTTGTCCAACTTAAAATTTTAGAAGGACAAAAATGAGTGTTTTGTCAACATATTAATTAATATTTGATATTATTATATATATATATATATATATATATATAATGTAGTAAGTGCTAACAAGACAATGTTTTCACTTGACTCACTTAAGGTCAACTTCTAGGCATAAATTGACTAATTTTTATTTTTAAAAAATTAAAATTTGTAAACACTAATAATCAATAAATTGATCGGCTTGATAGGTCTGGCATACCAAATATTAGTCGGTTAGTAATTGAAAACATTACACACACTCTCGTTGAGGTTTCTTAAGAATAGTTAGATATGCTTTATCAGATATTTGGTGCATTTGATATATTGTATAAATCTATACGTCAAAAATTTCTCATAAATTAAAATAATGAATAACTTAATCAAGTTTAAGGAGACAATATTAGGCTTGATTAATTTTTTAATCTATGAGGTATATTTTATAAGGTGTGTTTTACACTTAATTTTTTTTTAATATTTTATTGAAATAAAAATTACACTAAGTAAATAAAAATACCAAATTAGTTAACTAATTAAAATAAATATTTTTGAAAAAAATAATGGGCATGATTGGTAAGTGGGATTAAGTTATGACTTAGAAGAATAGAAAAAATAATTAATGCATGTATTGTAATTAAAAGTTTTTGAAGAATTAATTTGTAATGAATGATAATTAATTTTGTACTTTTTCTTGTCAAATATATTTAAACTAGTCTATTAACCATTCGATACACAAGATGATTATAGCAAAAAATATATACTATTAAATATGAAATCTGCTTACCTACTTTTAAAAGGTTATACTTCATATATATTCATGTAATTAAACAAATTATTACATTCCTTTATATAAATGTATGAATTTGTATAAAATACAATGCAAAATAAATAATTAGAGAAAAATAGAGTTCACCATTAAATAAATAATTTCTCCAATATCAATCATGTAGCCAATATTATGAAAGAAAAAGAATCATAACTAATAATCAATATTACAATGATAATTAAGTTGTAATATCATAACATTCATGCCTTCATGTTCTACAAAACAACAACATATTTAGCTATTAGTTAATCGTATATACGACATTATTTTAATATATATAAGATACAAATAATAACATATTAATTAAATTACAATTAAACATCTGAATGAGAAATAATTGTGCTTCAATATGTTCAGGGCCTAGTATTACTTATTTCTTCTGTTAAATCATAACTTGATGATATTGTGAAGGGGTAATACTACAAGAATAAAGATCGAGCACTAGACAATATGTTTAGTGAGATTGCTTAATATTTTATAAATGAGAATAGCTAATATAAATACGGACAGTGTTATACATTGAAATAAAGATGCAAGAATTGAGAATACTTGTCAAATTGAAACTAATTATTTAACATGTTATAATAAAAGTCAATGAAACCAATTAACCATAAATTGCAAATCAGATTGAATTCCTAATCAAAAATTAGTGTAAGTTGATTCACAATCACTATATATACTATTAATACAAATCTTAAGTTGGTCTTTCCAATCATTATACTTTGATATATGTCATTTATCATATCAAATATTGATTTGGTGGTTTTCTAGGTGCTAATTTGTACTAACTGGAAATGTTCTGTTTACGATGGAATCAATCTTGGATTTATATTTATTATTACTAATTATTTAATCTCAATTTTGAATTCAAAATTTATTAATGTTCAAATCTAGAAAAATAACATATTATGTTATCTAAAAAATAATTGAAGTGAAAATTATATGAATTTTGATCAGTGACAAAATATGATTAATTGTACTTGCTATAATTATTATAATTTAGACATTATATAAATAAAAATAAATGAAAAAATATAATTTAATTCTTTCAAAACCTATTTGTAGATCAAATCAAACATAGGTACAAAAAATTAAAACCAAATGAAATATTCTTTCAAAATTGGAAATTAAACTTTAATTAAATGATATAAGACATTTTGAAATAATATTTAATAAAATTATTATAAATGGTACATTCTCTAAACAAATAACACAAACAAAATTTATTTAATTTTTCCAACTAATATATCAAACATTATTATTTAAAACAAATTTTTAATTTTAAAAGAAATTAGTATATTAGATTTATCTGAAAATTTGAAATCATGATTGATAATAAAATTGAAATAAAATAAAATAAATAAATCATACATATGATTACTAATGATTTAATCTAATTTCAAATTAAAAATTAAAAAATTAAATCTAAAAAATTTCATATCATATTGTAGAAAAAATTATTTAATAAAGAATTATGAATATCAATTATATTTGTTACAATTATTATAAATGATGCATTTTCTAAACAAATACTCGAAAAAAATGGTTTAATTTTTTCAAGTTCCAAATTGTTCAAAACAAATATATAATAAAAGTGGAAATTAGTATATCTGATTTAATCGAAACATTGATAATCAAATTGGGGTCGAGTATAATCAATCAATTACACTTATGATTACTGATAATTTAACTATGTTTTTAGATTAAAAAATTTTAAAATGATCAAGTCTAAATGAAATAACATATTATATTCTCTTAAAAAATGATTTAGTAAAAAATTTATGAATAATTATTGCTAATAAATATAATTAATTCTATTGATTATAATTATTATAAATAGTACATTCTCTTAACAAATAACTCGAAAAACAATATGGTTTCCCATTTCCTAGCGCCGATATCAAATATTTTTCTTTAAAACAAATATATAACTTAAATAGAACTTAGTATATGTGATTTAACCAAAAATTAGGAATCATGATTGATAATAAATTTGGAATCAAGTATAATTAATCAGCTATATTTATTACTACTGATAATCTAATCAAATTTTCAAATTCAAAAATTTAAAAATGATCAAATCTAAAAATGATAACATATGATATTCTATCAAAAAATGACTTAGTTAAAAATTTATGAATAAATATTGATAATAAAATATAATTACTTATATTAATTACAATTATTATAAATGACACATTCCCTAAACAAATAAGCCGAAAAAATATTGGTTTCTCATTTCCTAGTCCTATATCAAATATTTTTCTTTAAGAAAAATATCTAATTTTAAAAAAAATTAGTATATCTGACTTGGCCAAATAATATAAATCATGATTGATAATCAAATTGGAATCAAGTGTAATCAATCAACTATATTTATTACTACTAATAATTTAATTTCAATTTTAAATTAAAAACTTTAAAAAGATCGAATCTAAAAAAGTATTATATCATATTAAAATATTATTTATAAAAATTATTTATATAAATTATATTGATTATAATTATTATAATTCCTACATTATGTAAGGAAATATCCCGAATAAGAAAAATTTTGGTTTGATTATTTCAAGTCTCATATCAAATATTGTCCTTTAAAAGAAAACATCTAATTCAGAAGGAAATTAGTGTATTTGGTTTAATGAAAAAAAAATTAGGAATCATGATTGATAATAAATTTGAAATTATGTCTAATCAATAAATTATATATATGATTAGTAATAATTTAACATATATTTTAAATTCAAAATTTTAAAATGTTCAAATCTAAAAAAAATTCATATTATATTCTCTAGAAAAATGATTTAACCAAAATTATTCCACATGATTGGTAATAAAGTATAATTAACTATGCTTATTACAATTATTATAGTTGTTACAATCTCTAAATAAAACAACTCGAACAATAAAATCTTATTAGATTTTTTCAATCCTATATCAAATATTTTTGTGTGAAAAAAATTGCCATGTGATTTGTGTAATCAATCCCATCGCAAAATAGAAATTGCACCATCTATAACATCCATAAGAAAAAAATTGTCCATCAAATATAATATTGCTTCAAAATAAGAACTTGCCATCAACAATCAACAATAGGTCAAACTCATTAGTTAAAAAGATAAAAACAAAAAATAACTTCCTAAACAATAAAATAACCTAAATAATCCTTTCTAATGCACTAAAAAAGATAAACTAAAAATTCAGGGAAAAAATTAATAAAGAACTTTAAAATCAAAGTAGCAACATAATAAATCATATATTGTCCATCACAACTTGAAAAGTTCTCATATTGTTAGCATTTACAATAAAAGTGTAAGTATCTCATTTCTTTAATGAGTTAAGTTTGCGAAATTCGATCTATCATAAGTCATGATAGCCTAAAATGGGAAGGAAGAAGATGAAAGGTAAGACTGAAGAAAAATAACAAAGAGGTTCAAAATCAATGGGGCCCTTGAATATAGATAATAATCAATCCCATGAAACAATCAATAGCAATGGTAGGAGAAAAAATTATCCATCAAAATATTGTATCTCATTTCTTCATTGAATTCAATTTGCATAATTCTATTCATGATAAGTCATGATCGCTTGAAATCGAAGGAAGAAAATGAAAGATAAGACATGAAATGATCTAAAGAATAAATAATGAGTGAGAATGAATTGTATCGAAGAGTTAGAACAAAATCTGAATCTTAT
Source organism: Dalbergia oliveri (assembly GCA_030441495.1). Classification (NCBI taxonomy): domain Eukaryota; kingdom Viridiplantae; phylum Streptophyta; class Magnoliopsida; order Fabales; family Fabaceae; genus Dalbergia; species Dalbergia oliveri. The sequence goes on from JAMLFY010000003.1 coordinate 38,926,493, forward strand.
TCCTATAAAAACTGACGCAATTAATGTTTTTTCATAGGTGGGAAACCAAATGATTAGTTGAATGATACGTAATCCATTTCTTTTCTTGCAAAACTCAATTTTAGAATCATATATATGATTATGTGTTATGATATGATTGGTTGAAGGTATCTTGGGTTCCAAAGCCTAATAATTAGCTTGGGTCCCATAGATTGACCCTAATTTTTATATTCTTAAAACATGGAATTTATTAAAAATTTAAAACTTACTTATTTCAGTATTTCTAGGTACTGATTAGAAAAATCAATTATAATAAATACCTTGTTTAGTACTTTTAAAAAACTATGATAAATATTTTGATCTCCAAGAATAAAACTCCTTCGGGCTGAATGGTTCCTTAAACATATTAGTCATTTCGTTAAGTCCTTGATGATGAATTGATTCAAGCAACACATTACGATATTAACATGTCACATGAACAAATACACCAGCATCCAAACAACACTATTTAGGAAGGAGTCAAGAAGTCACTTCCTCTAATGTGAAGACTAAATATTGAAATAATGTTGTATTACTTAATGAGCATTGGGCCCTATTTGGTTTATTGTACATTATATGGCCAATATTAGACGTGATAGCACAAAGTTTGATAGTGTAGTATAAGGAATCTATTGTATAAGTTTTTATCCAACCATTGTTTCGTGCACTTCAAGACTAGAGGCGGATGAGTGAGCAGGAGGCAATCAGCGGGGCCAAGCAACGACCAGGGGAGTGGCGACCTGGGTGACTAGCGACCAATGAGTGGTGGGCGATGACCGAGTATGAGAGTTGACGTAAAAGAGTAACCTAGAGTTAATTTGGGATTGAATAGTAAAAATAATACTATCAAGCATAGTTTTAAAACTCGACTCGATGATTGACTTGGTCAAAGCATAGGGTCAATGGATCACTGGTTAACCTGGATTATTGGTTGAACAGATATATTCAAATAGATATATAAAATATATTAAAATTTAAATAAGTACAATAAAATAACATAAATAATTAAGTATTTAATACATTTTTAAAATTTGTGTTATATAAATGTGCAAAACATGTGTACAATTAAAAAAATAATACATTTAAATTATGTAATACATACATTTTTATTTTGTCCGTATGTAATGCATAAATTTAAAACAAAAAACTTGTGTTTTTGTATTACATGAAGGGCAAAGCCTAAAATAACTATAGCAAAAGGAGTGCTCCATTCCAAAAGGCAAAAGCACATTATAATAAACATCATCAAACAAAAGTAACCCTAAAAGAAAAAATCGAGCTATGCAACCCTAATTTCACTTTCACTACTCAACACATTCTCTCTCACATGTACACAATGGCGCATTCACCTCCTTCTCAAGTCTTGTTCATTCTTCCTCAACTCCTACAATCTCATTCTTTCTTTCACACACACACACACACCCGTCCAATGAGATGTAGTGATTCATAATAGTCGCGGATTCAGAAATTGCGTGCAGTGGACTTGAGGTGGCAGAGTCGGTAACCATGGTGGATCTAATCATCTGAAATAGCAAAGGCAGCCGCCATTTTTTTTCTCTTGAGATGGTTGGTATGAACCATGTGAACTAGTTTATATTGTTGAACCACAACTCACCAAGTCAATGGTTTTTGGGAAAAACCACCGAGTTAAGCTAGTTCAAGGGGAGTGGTACCCTCCAATCTATTATGCTACTTCGACGGGCCACCTCGCTAGTTCACCAGTTGAATTGACCGATCCAGTCTGATTTTTAAAACATTGCTATAAAGTGTTCCTATGATCAGAGGATAAAAATGGTTTAACTATAATATTACACTATCCTATATGATGCCTAACATGGGATAAAAATAAGCTTTATAGTATTAGCTTATACAATAAAGTCTTATCCTATATATTAAATGGGGCCTAAGTGTGGTTCTAACATGTAGCATAATGTTACAAAAAAATTAAAGAAACTGAAAGATAGGAAACGAAGATAAGAAACTAAAGCTAAAAAATAAAGACTAAGGATAACAATTTTCTTCCTTGCTTCCTTCATTCCAAAAGATTACATTTGTGATTGTGTGCAAGATATTAGATCATTCCAAGCTATTAACACCTTAAATATCTCCTTACACATGTCATCATCCTATACTCATTCTAGTATATTAATTCGTACTATTTATTCTTCCTAACACACAACGTGCCACAACATTAACGGGTGACGTATGTCATTTTGTCAAGGTTTAATAAATAAACTTCATATAGAAACTAATTTGTGATATGTTTTAATTATTTATTAATAATTGAATGAAAGTTAAAAGGATTTAGTCATCAATTTAGTGGCCGAACAATGTAGCAACTGATAAAATCATTGCTAGAAGTCAACCAAAATGACCACCGTGTGGGTGGTCAAAGGGGTTGGAAATAGTCACTAAATCGGTCGCTAATATTTGGCCACCAAGGTTTAGTGCCTAAACTTTTTGTTCGCTAAATTAGTCGCAGAAATGTTTAGCAACCAATTTTGTCAAAATTGCAACCTATTTTTCGGTCACTAATAGCCAATTTTCTTATAATGCTCTATGCATCAACATAATCCTTTTGACGAGTGGCCCAAAGAAGCCATGAAGTCTTCTACTCAATTTCCCTCTATACTAATGCATCAAAGAAGCTTCCGTCTCTAGATGAGTCGCTACACTTTTCTAATCAATGAAACATAAGGATGCTTCAGATCTAATGATTTTTTGTTTAATTCAAATTATACTTTGAGTTTAGCTCCAAACTCATCGATAGCCCAATGACCATGCTAGCTAAAGAGCAAAAAACACCCCATAACTTAGCAATAATAATAGTGTTGGGTACCAGAGTTATGAAAAGATTAGCACAACTAAAATAGAGTTGAGAAAAAATGGAAGTGACACATAATATTTATGTGAAAACCCCTAATGATGAAGGAAAAATCACGGCAAGATCTAGAAAGATTTTCACTATGTCGAAATAAAATTACATCTTCTCTAAATATAAGAGAGAACAATAACACCATCTCTTATACTAGGAGAATACACCTCTCTCTATAAAAAATAAGAGAAACTCTCAAAAGACACTATGTATATATTTACTCGCTCTGGAGTAGGATACACATGCTGAAAATTGATGATTGAACTAAGGAGAGAGCTCTATTTGTGGTCGAGCACCTCCTCTTTATTCCCTTTCTCGCGTTTAGCATGATACAATTAAAAATTCTTTGCCACCGAAAGCTTCCTTGCTTTTCAACTTTTGTATATGCTTTCCTTTTATTTTAATTTTGGCCACAAAAGTGGCTTTATCGTGGAACACGAGTCCACAATCTCCTACTTAAAGTCACTTTTGGTAAGCTTTCAAAACCTTTTCTCATCTTGCCAGTTTCATGTTGCCTACGTTTCTATTAGGCTAAAGGAAGATCTACACCATTTAAACTTGTTAGTGTTGATCGGTTTTGTCATGACATTTGCTAGGTTATCTTTTGTATGAATCTTCTGCATGTTCACATTCCCTTCTTCTACTACCTCTTAAACAAGTGATACTGTCCACCTATGTGCTTTGTCCTGAATAAAAGGCTAGATTTCTTGTAATATGCAAGACACTTTGATTGTCACAATACACAATAATCTTTGAATGTTTATGCTTGAGTTCCTCCATTAACCTTTAAATCCAAATAGCTTCCTTGCAAGCTTGTGTAGCTACCATATATTCAGCTTCTTAGTAGAGCTACAACAGTTTGTAACTTGGATAACTAGCTCATAGCTCCGCTTACAAGTGTGAACACATAGCCAGTAGTATATTTCCTTTTATCAAGATCACCTGTAAAATCTAAATCAACATATCCTCTAACAATGAACTCTGATCCACCAAAGCATAGTCAGCAGACGAGGTTCCTTTAATGTATCTTAGGATCCTCTTCACAGCATTCCAATGCTCTTTTCCTGATCTGCCATAAACCAACTGACCACTCCAACTACTTAGCAATATCTGGCCTAGTACAAAACATGGCGTACATAAGGCTTCCCACCGCGATGCATATGGTACTCAAGACATCTCCATCCTTTCTTCTTCACCTAGGATACATACCTGAGGATAATTTGTAATTCACAGGAAGTGGGGTTGAAACTGGCTTACAATCTTGCATGTTGAACCGCCACAAGATTTTCATCAAATACTTCTTTTGAGAAAGCTAGATCTTCCTGTCCTTTCTATCTCGGTGAATTGTATCCCTAAAATCTTGTTTGCAGGTCCTAAGTCCTTCATATCAAACTCCCTAGCTAACTTGCTTTAATTGCTGGATTTGATCTTTGTTGGGGCCTACCACTAGCATGTCATCCACGTGCAATAATAGAATGATGAAATCATTATCACCAAACCTCTTATAGCATGTACAATAGTTTGAACTCAATCTGTTGTATCTAAGGCAAATTATGAAGGAATCAAATCTCTTATACCAACACCTTGGTGCCTGTTTAGACCGTAGAGAGATTTGGTCAACCTACAAACCAAGTTTTTTTCCTTGTTCCTCAAAGCCTTCTGGTTGGAGCATATATATCTCCTCTTCAAGTTCTCCTGTTCAAGATGTAAATCAAATGCATTACACATAGCCAACATTGCTCTTGATAGTGGTAAGTTCTACAACTGGATCTCATTGAAATCGATACCTTCCTTCTAATCAAATCCTTTTACCACCAGTCTTGCACTATATCATTCCACTCGATCATTGCCATCTTATTTGATCTTATAGACCCATTGTTTCCAATGACTTTTCGACCTTTTGGAAGTGCAACAAGTTCCCATGTCTTGTTCCTTTGAAAGGCTTCCATTTATTCCTGCATCCTCCATCCAGAAGGATTTGAACTACTCAAAGCCTTTTTGAAAGTTGATGGCTCTCCTTCTTCTATTAGAAGATAGAATACATCATGGCTTGTCATAACATAGTCTGAATACCATGATGCTGTGTCTTGCGTGTTGATTGCCTAACTTCTATATCATTGGCTACTTCTACTTGTTCATCATGCTATGGCTCGCTTCAAAATCTTTTTCTCTAGTTTTCTCATCTATCTGAACCATAGTTGTCTCCTTAAAAGTGCTATCATTTCTTTCTTCACTTTGCAATTCATTTTCTGAATATAACATCCCTTGATAATAACCTTGCAAGGTGGGATCCCATAAGTGATACCTTTTACATATTCAGGATAACCCAAGAATATACATTTCTTGGACTTTGGGTCTAACTTTGTTCTTTCTTAGGAGTTGTACATCACATATGCAGGACGTCCAAACACTTATAGAGAAGAATAATCTACCGCTACCATTCCACATCTCCATTGGTCACTTTAAACCAATCGGGTTGATAGTATGATGACTCCTGATTAATCATGTAACAGGTAGTTTTGACTGCTTCTGTCAGAATGACTTGGCTAGATCTCACCGTTCAAGTATTGCTCTTGTTCTTGCTAGGAGAGTCCTATTCATTCGCTCTGCCTACACCATTTTGCTGAAGTGTATGTATAATTGTGAATTACCTTTGAATTCCCTCATGCTTGCAAAATGCTAGAAAATCTCCATCTGTATATTCTCCTCCATTATTCCTCAAACACTTGATCCTCTTTCAAATTCAAGTTCTACTCTTGCTTTGAAGTCCTTGAATATTGGAAACACATCTGACTTTTTCTTGATTGGGTACACCTACAGTTTCCTAGAGTAATCATCAATGAATGATACAAAATATTTTACTCCTCATAGGGACATTTCTGGTGGCTCCCACACATTAGAATGAATCAAGTCTAGAATGTGCTTACTCCGAGCAGTTGATTTACCAAACTTTAATCTATGTTGCTTGCTTGTAACACAATGCTCACAAAATAGTAGATTCACCGATTTAGCCCCGAATGAGATTACGTTCCACAAGAATCTTCAAACCACGTTCCGACATGTGGCCTAGTTTGTGATGCCACATCATCATCATTTCTTATTGACTTGCTAATGCAATTGATGCATTTGCTTCCTGATGTATCTCCTTGAAGATTGTATAGATTTGCAGAGGTCTTTCGCTTTCATCACCACAAGAGCACATTTAACAACTTTTAAGATCCGTCTTCAGGATGGGTCTTGAACCCGAAGTCATCTAGTTTCCCAATAGACAATATATTCTTTTCAAGTCCTTTATATGTCATACTCCTTGAATTGTTCTAATGGAACCATCAAACATTTTTATTTTGAAGCACCAACACCAACAATTTCTAAGACATGATCATCTCCCATAAACACAGATATCATTCCAAGAAAGGTTCGTAATTGTAAAACCAGTCACGGTGGAGTCATGTGCCATGTTGCTCCTAAATCCATTGTCCAAAGATCAATGACCCTTTACCGCCTCTAACTAATGCTGCCTCATATAGGATTTCTCCATCCTCAGAGGTAGTCGCAACACATCCTGGAGAGGTTGATTCTTTGAAGCTTTATTTGTATTCTTCTTATTATTCCAACAATCTTTCTTCAAGTGACCTCTCATGCCATAATAGTAGCATTTGAAGTTCTTCCTTCTTCTTGACTTTGATCTACTTGACCATGACTCCTACTGGAGTCACGCTCCATTAATCTCCCCTCATCACCGACAATGCCTCTGATTGTTTTGAGCTCTCCAATCTATCTTCCTTATTCTTATGTCTGACTTTTCTTCAAGAATGGCAATGGCGACATCATCAAAGGATAGATAATTAGTAGTATTATTATTTGTGATGTTGATGATGAGTTGATCATATAAGTCAGGTAGACTTTGAAGTAGAAGCTCTGCATGTTCATTCTCTATTTTATAATCTAATGTTGTAAGCTTGGAGAACAAGGTGTTCAGATTGTTGATGTGGTCCATCACCGATGTGGATTCACTCATCCGAAGAGTATATCGTCTCCTCTTTAGAAATATTCTATTGTGAAGTAACTTGACATCGTACAATTTCACAAGAGTATCACAGATCTTCTTTATTGTCTTCTTTTCTCCAACATTAGACAATACTGAATTGCCATTGCAAGATGCAACTTGGCAAGAATATTATCACCCATCTCCTTCCATTTTTCATCAGGAACTTCAGGTTTGCCTTCAATTATTGGAAAGCAATTGTCTTTCCTCAAGATTGCCTTTATCTTCAATTTCACAGGGAAAAATTATTCCCATTGAATTTCTCAATCTCAAATTTTGCCGCCATGGTATGTCCGGAATTTGTTTCTCTACTAGACCGGTTTTACTTTTTTTCACCGTGGATAATATCGTATACGTGAAGTAGGATATATTTATACGTATATGGAACAAATCCAATATACGTTAACAATACTATAAAAGTATACAGTGACACGTATGAGAGTGATTGTGAATAGTAACTCATAGCGTGGACTATAACTAGTGGACTTGATACCACTATTAATTACCAGAGTTATAGAAAGATTAATGCAACTAAAATAGAGTTGAGAATAAATGGAAGTAACATAGAATATTTACGTGAAAAATTCCTAATGATGAGGAAAAAAATCACGGCAAGACCAAGAAAGATTTTCACTATGTGGAAGGTAAAATTACACCTCTCTCTAAATATGAGGAGAGAACAATAACACATTTTCTTATACTAGAAGAATACACCTCTCTTTAGAAGAAATTCTCATAAAATACTATATAAATATTTACTCGTTCTGAAATATGATACACATGCTAAAAATTGATGTTCAACCTGATGAGGGGAGAGTTCTATTTATAGTCAAACACCTCCTCTTCATTCCCTTTCTTACGTCTAGCATGGTACAATTAAAAATTCTTCGAAACCGAAAGCTTCCTTTCTTTTCAACTTTTGTAGATGCTTTCCTTTTATTTTATTAATTTTGGCCATAAAAGTGGCTTTATTGTGGGACACGAGTCCACAAATAGGACAATTACAAATACTGGCAACAAAACCCATGAACAAAACCGTCTAATGGACCACGAAGGATACCTTAAAAAGCAGTGAAATTAGTGTCGACAATCGAGCCATCAAAAGTGGCTTTAAACCACCTGTTAGAGGGAAGAGACCAAGAAGCATAATAATGCTACACCTAATTTTTGGCATTTTTATCAAAGAAAAACAAAAAAAATCATTATTTACATATATGTGAAACTGATCATATTATTGATCAATATACGCTCTTTGTAATAAAAACAATACGTGATACAATGTCACGTATTTAATGATGGATGTTACAAAGAATATGTGACACACTTTCACATAAAACATAATACGTGATACTGTACTACGTATTATTGGAGTGCACATAATACATAGGATAATACGTGGGAGTATCTCACGAATTATGGGTGAAGCAAGCATGGTGTCTACCACTAGAAGCTGAGAAATAGTGATTTTGATGAGTGGAATACCAAGTGTAGTAATGCGCGTCAGAAGCCAATCCCTTTTCACTATCTTGACCAATTAATATGCCAACCAACCACTGTCAGAGATTGTTTTCGATTTTAACATCTTGGGTGAGGCAACCATACATCTTTGATTACAGTTACAAGGTAACCACTCCTACTATCAATGATTTTTAGTTGATTGGCCTAGAATATCCGTCTTCATATTCTTTCTCCCCACGAAACGTGATAAAAAAATTTAAAATATAACTTTTGATTTTGAAAATGTTAAAAAAGTCATAAGAACTTCTTATCATCCCTCCAAGCCAAAACTACCATGTAGTCATCTTTAGATGGATCATGCCCAAAGCCACAGAGAATCACGTTGCCAATAAGCTTGAGCCTTTCAGCATTTGACACAACATGGAAGTACGATATTTGTTGGCGGGCACCAGTTAAAGGGTTCCATATGATCAAGCGCGGGTTACTTGTCTAACAATATAAACCCTCTGCACGATTCTAGGACATTAACTGTGTAAGGATTCTCACAGGGCAGAGGGAACTCAACTGCATTATGAAATAGTGAGTCCAGGTCAAAGGATAGTGCCGCTAGGGCCATGGATGAAGAGGCAGCATCATCTACGGCTACTGGTGGGTGCGAGTTCAAAATGTGATTTTGCGAATTTTGGATCGGAAATTAGATAAAGCCATTTTTTGGAAACGCATCTTGATAACAATAGAGATTTGATGGGCAGCCTCAACAGAATGTCCTGTATCAACGCTTGAGGGAGGTCATTGACATTGATGCTGGTTTTGTTGTTCTCCATGGCCATGCCCACGTGCTTGGCTCCTCTGTTTCGGTCCATCCCCTTCCTTCATAAAGAATTATGAGAAATTCTCTTGCTTCTGATCCGTGCAAATACAGAAAGAGAAAAAAAAAAAAAAAAAAAGAAATCGATCGGAAAAAAACTGATACTGCTAAGCAAGCTCGTCAATTAGATTTAGGAGTTTAATGTTGATGTGTGCCTTTAGAATATAATGTTAAGGAATAAAAATAGTACACATTTTACATTTATCATGCTTTAAAATTTTTAGAATATATATATATATATATATATATATATATATATATATATATATATAGGAGAAGATCAAATGCAAGGAGTGATTTTATATGAGAAGTAAATAAATTTGGACCGTCATATTAGATTCTGATTAATGGTTAGATTAAACATAAAGTTATGTGATTGTTTAAAGTGATCATGTGTCCTTCTAATAACTTCTAATCTTAACCATTCATGTATGGTTATACAACGTAGATTTAATCCTATCAATCCCATATAAAACTACTTCTCTCTTTGTATACATCCCATATATATATATTTCACAAATCTAATTATTATCGTGAGTTAATTACTAGACACACATTATTACATTAATAAAATTATAGTTCCTTTAATGCCAAATTATGTGTCACTATTTCATTAGCATTTTCATCTGATTTGTTTTCTCGGCGGAACTATTCTTCCTCTAATTGTATATGAATATCTTTCCGGTTCAGAGAATAGAGATTTCATTGAAACCCAATTTTTATATGCTCTTCCTCTTGATTATATTGTTGTTAACTAAATAATCACGCGAGCAGAATACATTTTTTTTATAGCAGCAACTGTTATGCATATAGTCTATCTCCTCATATTCATTATAAATGTGACAAATAGTTACTTACGGGTTCATTATCTGAGCTGTTGTTTTTTTAGAAAGCACAAGGTTTAACATTAAGTTATAGGGTGTGGTACGGCCCAGTATTGAACTCATGTTGGTGGATTTATTCCTGGCATCAATTTTAAATTATTGATGCATTTAGCTGACATTAGTATCAATAACTTTTTTCAGTGATCGAAGGTACAATAATTAAAATTCAATTGATATAAATCTCCCTTATAACATTTATATATATATATATATATATATATATATATATATATATATATAAAATGCTTTTGCTAAGGAGTGATGTAGTGCTGAATGCCAAACTTCTTATGCGTTGACAAGCGTAGATGGGAATAAGCAATACGCGTAATTGGCCTTAAGCTTCTTCGTGCACGAAGGGTGATGTAAGTACTTAGTACACATCAATGTTAATATATCACTATAGATTTATAGCATGTGGTGTAGTCTTTCTTACATTGTTGGAGACTGTTAGCTATATGTATTAAAGCATTAAACCAAGGTCACACATTGGCAGGTTCCTACCCTCAAGCAACAATGTCCCTTGACGTGGCATTCGTGCAATAGCAGGTGAGAAAATTCTAGATAACCATATACCTTGTGAGAATTTTATTTCTAGAATGATAGGATATTTATCATCAATAGTGGTGACTAATCCTTTCAAGACTTAATTGAAGTTTTCTTAAGGTGATAAACATTTGAATATAAGACTCTTTTTATATACACCAATAAATTGAACTTAAGATGCTAAGGAGTTGCAGTATCAACTATGATAGAACTCGTGGTTCTAGAATGATGTGGTATGATTGTTAAGTTTCAGATAAATAAAAGAGTTATGCCACTTTATTTCATCCAATAATAACCTGATTTTTGTCACAAATTCTATCAATATTTTTTGGAACTTATAGCACTACTCTAAATTATAATTACTTCTCATTCCCTTAATAACCACTAACTCTATGACAAAAAGAAGAAAACAATGCCGAAATATATTGAGTCAGATTTGTACGAGTCTGAGGTCATTGATTTGTCTATATCTCTGAACCTATAGCTCAATGCAAGTCCATATAACTTATCACAAGACAAGGAGATTAGGTCCATGATCCATCATCGAAGACTTGGAGATAGTGACAGGGAATGGCCTTTTGAACAAATATCTTTGTAGTTGTGAAAGAACAAAGAAAGTTGTGAGGTGCACCTTGCACCATATGTAACATAAAGAAGGCTTGCATTTAAAATATGAGTGGTTAATTGTATAGCTGGTGGAAGGCGTGACAACATATATAGCCCACTACATGGGAAAACCTCACATTGGTTTCGTATGTTATATATCCAGTTGGCACTATGACCTGTTAGATACTTGTAGTATTCACTTCCCCTATTCCAATTGTAGGTGCAGAAGCTAGGGTAGAGAGAGAAGAAGAGAAAGGTAAAGATGAGAAGAATGTGAGTGGATTATACAACTGATTATCATTGATCATTCACAAGAGTGATAGGAGTATGTATATACACGTGCTAGCACACAACAGACCAAAACCGATTCTATTATGCCAGCTTGACTCTTAATGACTTTAACTAACTCTATTAGCTATACTCCTAACATCCCCCCTCAAGCTCATGGATTGAACATCAGGAATCCTAGCTTGTTTCTAAAATCAACAAATAAAGATGAAGCTACAACTTTGGTTAATACATCAGGCTACTTGGCAGAAGCTAGAATGTGACTAATACAAACCAGGCCTTTAGTAACATGATCTCTTACAAAATGCAAATCTAACTCAAAGTGCTTGGATTAAGAGTGTAAAACTGGGTTTGCAGCTAAGAGCACAACACTTAGGTTATCAATACACCTGAGGAACTAGACCATGGTTGTGAAATCTCCTACATAAGGTTTTCACCCAGGAAATGTCTGATTAAGGCCCAAGCTTTGGTACTCAGCCTCTATACTTGACCTTGACATAGCATGTTGTTTGCGGGAGGCCCAAGAGATGAGATTTGGTCCAAAGTACACACAATAGCCACTTGTAGACTTGCGGTCATCTGGATCACTGCCTCAATCAAAGTCACTATAACCTGTAAGCTTCAGCTTAGCACTCTGTTGAATGTGAAGGCCAAAGGTTGTTGTACCACTTAAGTATCTTAAAATTCTCTTCACCACTTTTCAGATGAGTCTCAAGTAGTTTTTGCATGAATGGACACACTTGGTTGACACAATAAGCTAGTTCAGGCCTTGTGATTGTAACATACTGCAAGCTGCCAACAATGGATCAATATAAACTTGGATCTTCAAATTTAGCACTTCCTTAACCTTAATTTTCCATGGAAGGCAGTGGTGTTGAACATGGCTTGCAACCACTCATGCCAACTTTTTCAAGTAGATCATGAACATATTTGGATTGAGTCAGTACTAGACCCCTGGAGGTGTGCTTGACTTTAATACCAAGAAAGTAATGTAGCTCACCCATATCTTTGAGAGCAAACTTGCTGTAGTTGAGTAATTAAATCTGATATATAGGTACTTGAACTACCTGTGATTATGATATCATCGACATAAATCAGGACATAGGTAGCAGAGGTAGTGTTGACTCTAGTAAATAGAGAGATATCAGATTTTGTTGGTTGAAAACCAAGCTGAATTAGGCAGGGCCCCAAATGTCTAATACACAAGTTCTAATGGAGTATTATACACTGTGGTTGAATTAGGAAAGGGTAATTGATGAAATTTGCCTAAGCAACAAGAGGTACAAAGAGACTTCTCAATTGAGAAGGAGTATTACAGCTTTTCAAGACTCTGGACACTACATTAGAGGAGGCATGACCAAGTCTTGTATGCCATAATGTGTATTGTGATGATTTATTGACAAAAGACATGAATGCAGCTGGTGTTTGTCTAAGAATTCTGAAATTTGGAAATTTGTAAAGGCCACCATCACCCAAGCCTTGGAGAAGTGTCTCCAATGTGTTCTGACATTTGACATAGCATTCATCAGAATCAGTTCAAAGAAGACTCTATTGTCTTTTGCAAATTTAGAAATACTAAGCAAGTTCTTAGCTATACTTGGAACATGAAGTAAATTATTCAACATGAATGCATTTGAACTCAAATCAGATTTAACTAATGAATTTCCAATATGTTGAATTTGCAAACCTGAACCATTTCTAATGACAACTCTATCCTGGCCATTGTAATCAGCCTTGTCCATCAGATTGAGTTGATTTGGAGTTATGTGGTGAGTAACACCACTATCGGCATACCAATTGTCATCATGGAAAGTGGAAGGAGCCACAACATTGCTCATAGAGGTTTGAGGTTGAGCATTGAAATGATTATCAGGCTTTGAAGAAGCATACTAAGCATCAAACCCTGTGCCCAATCAAGAGCTATATGGCCAATTTTGCCAGACCTAGCAACTAGGTCTTGGAGAGATGCCAAACCGGCCACCTCTTGAGTGAATCTCCACCTCTCCCTCGAAAATTGGTAGATCTGCCACCTCTACCTTGATTCTCATAAAATTGTCCACTTCTTCCATGCATTGATCTTCCAGCTGTTGTCTGAGCCTTATTGGCTTGCACAAAACTAGTGCTCTGCTTGAATCTCTCAAGAATTTCTTATTGAATCATAAGAAAAGCCTCTAATTCTCCAACTGGAAACAGGCTCAACACGAGATATTGTGGTAATGAAAGAGCTATACTCTTCCGTGAGGCCATGAAGAATTGCCTCAACATGATCAGACTCTAAGATCTTAGCTCCTGCGATTAAGGAGTCAATGGTGCTCTTAATTTCAAGCAAGTAGTCATTAACAAAGGAGGTTTTCTTGATATTGCCGAGCTTGCTTTTCAGTTGCATCACCTTTGCTTGGATCTGAGATACAAATAATGTCTCCAATCTGTGCCAATTTGATGTGTGAAGGTACAACATACCATCCTTGTGGTGAACGGTTTCATCATTGAAGCTAAAAGCTAGGATTTCAGAAGTGCATCTTACTTTTTCCATCGCCAATCTCATCAGTTAGAACCTTTGGAACATTGACTCCATGAATGTGATCTAGCGATCGTAGCCTTCAATTAAAGCTTCAACCTGATCCTTCCATGGCAGAAATTCTCATCATTGAGTTTTTTAGCTATGGATTCAAAAAATTTTGTACCAGTGTCTTGATATGTGGCTTGATCACCATTTTGTCCCATTTGAGACGATGCTGAGATGCCATGGATCAGAACCTAAAGCTCTAACACCATGTAGGTGCAAAAGCTTGGGTCGAAGAGAGAAGAAAAGGAAGGTTAAGATGAGAGAATGTGAGTGGATTATGTAACTGATTATCATTTATCATTCACAAGAGTGATATGAGTATGTATATACACGTGCTAGCACACAACGACCAAAACCAATTCTGTTATGCCAGCTCACTCTTAACTGACTTTAACTAACTCTATTAGCTATACTTTTAACACCAATAATGCCTTGGTACAAATAGATGATTAGAAGATCAACACTCAGTACTAGCAGGACTATAATCCATTGAAACCATGGAACCATCTCAAAAAATTGGCACCCTTTTATCTACCACGATGAAAAGAGTAGCTATGGCTACATTTTCACCAAAGCATTCTTGTGATAGTAGTAAAATTCGATCTATTAGTTTGCTAACTAGATCATATCCCAGCACAATCCGAATCGAAGAGGAGCTGAACAAGGTGAGATCTTGGGAGGCATCATCTTCCTCAAAGGTGGAAACAATTTGATGTGGTATATTTGTCTTTTCAGGGTTGTACAAGTGTGTGGAAGATCTCTTGAAGTTGCCATTGACACAATAAGCACTATCCCACTACCATGGTGAGAAATGGGTTTATGAGTTGTTGGAATGCCCTGTAAGGTTCTTGCAAGGGATGCCATCATGTTGATGAAAGGAAATGTTGGAGAACTTCAATCAACACTTAGAAGGAGGAAAGTTGGAGTCTTAGGCATGGAAAACCATATCAATGCATATTGGAGTCTAAGAAGAAACATGAGGAAGGAATGCACAAAATCTCTTCTTTTGTTGAAGCAGTGGATCAGTCCTTGGGGGCATCGCCACCCTTGGATCTTAATCACCAACTCTCAATTGTAAAGGTTCTTAGATAAGCTAGTTTAGTCACTAGTTCCATTTTTCAGTTCTATTGGTGTTTCTTTCTTCATCAATTTTCAAGTGTAAGCTTAGTAACTTGGCATTTGTCTCAAGGCTGATCAGGAAGTGCTTGGGTGCAAAACAATAGGTAGGACCCTATAAATGAAGTGGAAAAGGTGGACCTAGCACTCTAAAATGAGTATAGATAATTTCAGCAAGGAGTCGCAGTGCGAGAAGATTGAATATGCATATAGAGATCTTCAAGCTCTCTGAGTAATCGAAGGGCTTGAAAATGGATTGGAGTGCTTTTTTAAGCACTTTATTAATACTAGAGTGTCTTTTCTGAATATAGTTTCTCCTTGAGGGGAATATGGTAGGCATGTGTAGTTCAGAACGTCTAATAAGGCCATCTACATGTAGTCTTTAACAAGTCAGAGCAATTCTCCAACCTCTCCTTTTCTAATGTACAAAAAAATTCCCTTGACAACTTCACCATGTGAGCAAAACCCTCAAATGTCTGTTTAAGGAGTCTATGATGCTAAGCATTGACCTGTATGGGATGGCTGAATCAATTGTAAAATTGTGCAAAGGAAATGGCTAAAAAATGCCAAAAAAAAGCTACAACTCTAAAAAAATATATAATATATTTTTCCTTAACCTATAGCACATAGCCCCTTAGTTTATCATCAAGCTATGAAGTTATGGTAGGTAGCTTAGAAAAAAGTTTTGGGAAAGCTAAGTTTAACATATAATATTTTAAATCCAATTGCAGGAGACTCAAGAGCTAAAGAAGATAATCACCATCGACAATCTATACCACCATCAATCACAATCACTAAGACCAAATATCGAATATAAAGGCTAGGATATGCAATCTCTAATAAGAAATGCGAATGATATACAAAGAAGAAGCATAAAGTACAAATCTAAGTTCATATTTGGGAATAATAGATGATAGAATTATGTTTGAAAAACAATTTTGTTGCATCTGCCATAAGGCAAAAGTAACTCTTTATCACCAAATCAAGACCGCAAACAAAAAGTAAAGAGATAAAAGTAGAAAGAAATCATACATTTTCTTTAAGATAATCATTAAAAGAACTAAGTTCCCATAGCAATGCTTACACTACTGCATTATTTCGATCTTTGGCCTAGAGAAATACAATAAATGTAGAAGATATTAGAATCATTAAAGAGAGAAACACATGCATGCATTAGACAATTAGAAGACAACGAATATATTCATCTGAATTGACATGGAGTGGAAAAATACATAAAAGGGAAGTAAAGAAAACAAGAGGAAGAATAACTTACCAGAGTAAAAATGCTAATTTAAAACAAAGTGAACAATTCAAAGATCAAGGGATCTTATAAGATAAAGCACTATCAGGACTCAATGAGAACGTGACTGGCACGTTAGGAACTAGGTCCTCATGTAAGCCTTCTACGTAACATGACTTACTGAATGGATGAATAAACATGATTTTTATGCTTAAAGTATAATTTTATCTAAATCATTATTAATTTCTCTATTCAAAACATAATATTTGAATTTGTAAAATTGAAATGTTTCAACTTACATAACCATGAAGTCCTCTTATTAAATTCAACATCTGACCTGCAATTTGTGATATCATAAACTATTCCATTTCATGATCTTAGTCATAACCTAAAAATTAGTTTAATACTTGAAACTGAATTGTGAGTACATAAATTTTGAAAATAAATAAATAATCTTAAAATGGAATGCATGGTTCAAATCCTACATGCACAACTACCTAGCACTCTAATTCTAACATAACCTTAACTAAGTCTCACTGAAGTAAAGCTCACCACTTGAACAACTACGTCTATTGAAACGATGGCTGAATGATAACTGACTTAATTGTAAGGAGGAAGGAAGAGGGGTGAGTCATTGAACTTAGTGAGTGAATTCTCACCCACTACCCATATGGGACAAGCAACACAATATATAGAACATATATGCATCAAGAAAAATCAATTTAATATCTACTTGCATAACTACATAGGAAAACATTTTTGAATGCATGGTGTGGTAATCACTAGAGAAACATGAATCTCTAAACATGATACTAATAATCATATTTACTCTGATCTCTAACTCTAAAAGGGCTTCTAAAAAGTCCCATAAAGCGGATGCCTAACTTGGTTTCATTCTCTGAATACTCTGAAGGACGAAATTGTCTTCCGGACAACTTGGTTCCAAGGCTAACAATCTTATAATCGTTAACTCACCGTCCGTTTCTCTATAGTTATGATCCAAAACTAATTTGCTAATAAATGGAATAACTCTACAAACTCTTAAAACTCAGAGAACTCTAAAACTCTGAATCCATATAATTCTAACAAGCAGATTGTCAAGCATAACTTCTGAAATCATGCCTAAGGGATCAATAACTTATAGATATGGTGATTTCAGGAAAACCCACAAAGTATGCATTTGGTCAATTCTTTGCATCATACTGCATTCAATATTTTCAACAACATATAACTAAAATTCTAAAATCATAATTTCATAAACATGAAAACTCATAAGTCATAATAACATATCTGTCAATGGGGATAAAGATGCTCCACTCAACTTTAATAATAGCTCATAATCGGTTTCTAAAGGCGTGATTATGAAAACCAAAGTTTTGAAAACATAGCAATTCCATCAATCCATAATTTGTGTTAACAATTTCTATAAACTTGCTAAATCAAGATTTTCTAATAAATCATTTTGTGAGCAGATAAAATATTTTCATGGCATATAACATTTCAATCATGGTCTCATGATTTTCTAAAATATAACTTTCATGCTATATTTAAAAATCATAATTTTGTTAGGCTTGGTATAAGTTGTAAACTCATATCTATAACATGTTTTCACTTCTAAATTCATGTTTAGTAATCATAATACTTAAAACATACTCATAATAACTGAAAATAAGGTAATGAATTCAAACTCACTCACTATTTGGAGCTTGGAATGCGTGGGTACTATTCACTTGACCTTGAAAGCTAAGAATGACACTATCAATTGTCAGGAATTACAAACAATACATGAGACACTCTAGAATATAAGCAGATTTGGAGAAGGAAAATCATGCCAAATTTGTGCATGAGGGAGCCTTAGCTCTATACATGGAAGAACATAGAAGAACTTGACAAAACAACTTACCCAATTATTGGGGAGAAAGAAGAAGGCTTGGAGTTGAGTGAAAGGGAAGAAAAGCTCCTTGGGATGTTAGGGTTCATTTTGGTGGTGAAAAATCGAGTAAGGGGTGTATGTATATGGTGGGATCATTAAAATGAAATTGCGTCATTTTAGATCTATATAAGCATCGGGGTCTCGTAGTGAACCTACTATCCCTCTACTCGTGTAGAATAAAAGCTCGTTGCAATAATAAAAACTCGCTCAATGAACCCTACATGGAAAAATGCAAACTTTAGCCAAAAAAAAAAATGATTTTCTATAATATGGAGGTTTCTAGGGTACTCAAAGGCTATGTTAGGCTTAACCAAGGATACATGGACCTGAAGTATTACATACTTGCCCCCTTAAAAATTTGGTCCCCAAATTGAATTTGCATAACATAAGGATAAAAAAGATAGGATACTTGAACTTGCATAGCACTATTGGGATTGTCATGTACGCCCAAACATGCTGACATGATACTTGGCTGTATAGCTAAAAACTGGAACATGCTCATCTCAAGGTCACGGCCCGTTACTTTAGCTAGAGAGGCAATTTGTCACGTATGGCGACTTCACTTCCAAGGCATTTCCCGTTGAGGCAAGAAGGGATCTATCATGACACTTACACTGGGCGGTTGCACCTCTAAGGCAACTCTTTCACAAAGCAAGTCCTAGGTGGATAGACACACTCCGCTCCTTATGTGCTCATGAGCTCTCGTGGATAAAGGCTGTTAGGTGTCAACTTTTGTCCTTGCTCTCTTGCTTCTCTTGCATCCAACATAGGCTGATGAATGGAGGACTTAGAGTCCTTAATTTCTAAACTTCCTTACTTTCTAACGAATGTTATACAAAACAAATTAACCCGTTTGTACAAATAGAAAATCCGACAACAACATGGCATTCATAAGTGTCATTCTTAACTAGCATGTTTCAATAATCAGGGCCATGTTAATCAACCACATGCCTATAATCCTAGTGTGCATAAGTGCAGGTACATCACACACATCACATTGATCAATCAAACCAACATAACTCTCTGTTTCTAAAACATTCTATCATGATGAGATACACTATCAATTCTTCATGAACTAACTTTTCTTACCTTTAAACCTCATAGTCCTTAATTAAGTTCCTTCAAGTAGAATTACATACCTCAAGACATCGAATTATGTCCACACATCATGCAAATACATGTAACCAAGGTAAACAAAACAAAATGCTTATGAAGTCCATATGGGACAATAATCAACAGGATATATAATATACATGCATCAAGCAAAACTCATTTTAATATTTGCATAATTACATAAGAAAACATTTCTGAATACATGGTGCGAAATTACTAGAGAAACAGGACATCTTTGAAAATGATACCATAATCATATTTCTCTTACTCTCTTCTCTAAAATGGTTCTAACGAGGTCCCATAAGACTGAAACCTAACTAGATTATATTCTTTGAATACTCTAGGGTTGAGATTGTCATCTAATAAGTTGGTATAAGGTTAACAATCTTGCTCCATTAACTTATTATCCTTTTTCTATAATTACCATAAAAAATAATTCGCTAATGAATTGAATAACTCATAAAACTCTTAAAACTCTGAAGATCTTAATTCATATAATTCTAACAAGTTTACTATCAAGCATAACTGGGGTTTTAAAATTATACCTAAGGGTTCACTAGCTTGTAAACATGGTGATTTAAGGAAACCCCAAAGTATGTATCTGGTTATGTTCCAAATCATACTTCATTTAATACTTTCAATAATGTATAACTAAAATTCTAAAATCATAATTCAAACTGCCATAATTTCATAAACATGGAAATTAACATGGAAGCTCATAAATCATAATAACATATTATCAATGGGGTTAAACATGCTCAACTCAACACTTATAATAGCTCATAACTAGGTTTTAAAGGCTTGATAATGAAAATCAAAATCTTAAAAACATAGTAATTCCATCAGTTAGTAATTTGTGTTTGACAATTTTTGTAAACTTGATAAATGAGGATTTTCCAATAAATCATTTCTGAGCATGATAAAACATTTTTATGGCATACAAGATATCAATCATGAATCTATAGTTTTCTAATATTATTTTCATTTCTATAATAAAAAATCATAATTTTGTCTCTGGTATAATATAAAATTATGTCTATAACATATTTTCATTTCTAAATTTGTTTAGCAATCATAATACTTAATAAATACTCATAATCATTGAAAATAAGGTCATGAGTTCAAACCCATCACCATTTAAAGCATTGGAGAGCATGGGTACTATCCTTTGACCTTAAACCAACAACTGCCATAGAATCACAAACAACACATAAGACACTTAAGAACATGATAGGGAAATTTGGGGAAGGAAAACCATTCCAATTTTATTAATGAGGGGTCTTGAACTCTATCCATGGAAGAACATAGAATAAATTGACACAAAAAACAACATGTATTTTAATGATTAATGAGGAGAGAGGATGCTTGGAATTTATGAGAGGGAGTCAGCTCCTTGGGATGTTATTAATCACACAATTTGGACTGAAAGACCATTACATGGGGTATATATAGGGTGGGGATCATTAAAATGAAATTGCATAGTTTTGGACTTGTCTTAACGTAAGGGTCTTGTTGTAGCGAATTAGACTCGTTGCAATGAATGTCCTTCTTCTCTTACAGGAACCTCTACATAGAAAAATGCAAACTTTAGTAAAAGATGATTTTCTGGAATCCAAGGGCTTTGAGTACCCAAAGGTTATGTAAAACTTAACCAAGGACACATGGACTTAAGGCATCACAAGCACATTAAAAATATGGCTCAGATATAGTAAACTAAAATAACATATTATAGCAAAGTATCAAAATGCCTCAAGTAGAAAATATACGAAAATATTTATGACGGTGTCATTATTAGCCAGGAAAGGAATGTAAAGAAACTGAACCCGAGTTAGGATTGGTCATAACTAAATCAAGGTTTAAAATAAAGATAAGCATTTCAAAACATAGTCTTTAATCATTTTTAATATTTACTATCTTGGGTTTCAATGTGAGACATATCCTATCAACCGCTTCAATTTAACGCCAAGAGCACATACAACCACACAAACAAGGAGGTATACGATAGTTACTTCTAGTGGATGAGATTGAGAAAAGATGGAATTAACTAACAAGAAGCCACTAAAATTAAGAAAACTTCATTCCTTATAGACATGCAATTGAATAGCATATGATGCTCAAGTTCTTAGCCAAATAAAGTAATTGTTCATTGAGATATCTAAGATATTTGATCTGTACATTTCATACTAAAAACATCTAAGACCTATCTCCAAATAAATAAATAACATTGATTTTGCTAATAAAGAACATGTTTTTTGAAATGAGATTTAAGAGATTGGTAAAGCTAAATATAAACCCAAGTTGAATAGCAAGCAACATTTCCATAGGACTAGGGAACCTCTATGCCAAACTACTTCATTGATTATTCTTAATTACAATTTTTAGCCATATTTATGTTTCCTACCTATGATGAAGAGTAGAAGCATAACCTTATTATGATTATCTCCCCTTAATTGGGATAATGCAATATATGCACAACCTTTAATTTAGAATATGAATAACCTAACTATAACCACATATTTTAATCTCTTAAATCTCCTTTTATTTATAGTTAAACATATTCATAAATACGCTTTAAAACTCCAAATAAAAGAAAAGGCATATTTTTTTTAAAAAGTAGCTTGAATGCTCTATGTAGCAAACATTGCTATGACTTCATAATTGAATAAACACGATTGGATTTATTTTGAACTTGGTTTGTGGTCAATGTTAGTTTACCCTTCATCATAGAGAGAGGACTCCTGGAGCATTTAGCCAAAAGTGCCATCCTATTTTGAAAAGTAACTTGTGACTTTGCAACCAATCATTCTTCTGTCATAGCCCTTCACTAGATAGCCATGCTAGGAACACCATATAAATCTCATCTCTTATTAGACACCTAACACCCTAAGCTCCCAAAAATTCAAAAAATAGACCCAAAACTTAGCAACCAAGCACCCCAAAATTCATATAATAATAACAAGATGCAGCTACATATCTAATTGATCGCACCACTACATTGCCAACAGGACTCCAGAAAAAAAAACAAGCAAAAGATTATGTAGAAACTAAAAGGTAAAATATGTGTATGAGAACTTGAAGAAACTTGAATCACAATTAAAGGAAATAACAGAAAAGGCACCTAAAGCACTACACATCAAGTCCTCTATGGGGCATATCACTAGTCTTGGCACCATGTGGCACCATCCCAGCAGCCAGCACAACCACCATGTGGATCTCGTTGTGCGCACTTTCCACCACCTTAGCCTTTCACCTTCTTCCCCTTATTCCCATCTTATGGCTCTTTTTTTTTAGTTCTTTTGTTGAGTTTGGTTGGAGGCTTGGTTTATGGGTTGAATGTTGTTCTAGAATTAGTTGGTTGTGATATTGTAATAAGGTTTGATTTGATTTTTTTTGTTTTCTTCATCTTTTTCTTTGTTATTATTGGATGAACAATGGGGGGTTTTCTATGGGTTCTTGATGATGGGTTGAGATGTTTTTGGTTTTGGATTTTGATTTGGGGTTTTGTTTGTGTTTATGGCGGTGGGTGATTTTTCTATGTAGTTGTCTTCATGAGATAGGTGTTGTGGTTGATAGGTATGGTTTTGTGATGTTGTAAAGGGGTTTAGGTTAATTTGGTTTGTGTTTGATGGGTTAGTTAGGGCTATGGATTGAAGATTGATTATTGATGATGGGGTTTTGGGCTCGAGATGATATGATGATAATAATGATGGGGGTAGGGGTGACGCTTGGGCCACCATGATTGGTGGTGTTGCCCTGAAGTGGCCATCGGAGAGGAGTGGCCCTCGAGAGAATGGTCAACGGAAAGGATGTGGTGGTTGTGGTTATAAATGAGTGATTGTGAAGGGTGGGAGGAAAGGATTGAGAAGTAGAGAAAACATAAGTGAGAGAGACTCTGTTAGTGGTTGAGACACATGACTAACTTTTCACTCATTTGCAAATGATTGAGCTTTATTTTTCATGTATGTAATGCGACTGAGAGGCCCACTCTTGACATGGGAAATAAAAAAAATCAAGAAAACTCATAATGTAGCATGGACTCTTGGAAACAGGAAGAGGTTGTCCACATGGAAGGGAGCCCAATTTTAGGCTTTCAGGAGTTATAGCATTTGATGATTTGGATACAACAAAGTTGAATGGAATGGAATGAAAATAGATGGAGTCATTCCATCCAATAGTACTATATCCTTCTATTGGCCTAAAGTGGTTTTTTTTTTTTTAGAAAATGATGTTTTACATATATTAATAATAATCACTCATATTTTTTGTTTATTATTTTTTAAGAATTGCTTGAAATTTTTTTCTTATGGTAATCAATGTTTATTTTAAATTAAATATAAGTTATTGAATATTATTGTTATTATTATCAACACTTACACAATATATATAAATTATAAACTTAACATATTAATAAATTATAGAAATTTTGAAAAAATATATAAAATATACTTCATTTATTGTTAAATAATTACTAATTTAATAGCTAGTATAATTTATATATTTTCTTATAAAATTTCATTGATAAATTAATTTAAAGTAATTTTTAATACATATGGAGCTTGACCTAAAATATTAACTATTAAATTATTATAAAATAATTATTTATTTTACAACACTATTTTATTTGTAATAGTGCATTTGTTTCATATTTTGAAAAAAATTATAAAATTTAAATTTTATATATAACTAATAAGACTTAAAACTAATTTTTTTTTCAGAAGGTATACTTTTAGCTTCTACGAAAAAAAATTAAAAAATAATTTTTTTATTGGTGTAAAAAGTTATTTGGAGTAAGCTTGACCTTAAAGCTTTGCTGTTTTTATTTCCATTTTTATAACATTAATTTCAACTTCAAGTGAAATTGTACGGATTTAATATTTGTGTTGGATAAACCATTTTTTCATATCCCTAAATTGTATTTTTTTAAAATCCACACATATTTTTACATCTTCAAACATTACACTCAAATTTAATAACCTCTACTACTACATATAAAATTATATAACAACATCGAACATTATCTTTTTAATAATACTACTTATATATTTAAATTAATTTTAAATTAATAATTTATTTTATTTTTTAAAATTTCACATTAAATTTAAAAAGGTAAATTGATAGAGACCCAATCCAATTGTAGTAATGAAAAACGCAGAAAAAATGAAGAGAAAGGCAAGACATGAAAATACTGGTTTGTTTTTGGACAATAATAAATAAAGGAAGAAAGGCAAAGAAGGATGGCAAGTTAAAAGGTATAACTAAAATTTTGAGGTCCGTCATTTTATTATTAATCATTGATGATTATTATTTTTGTTAGATGATTTAATCTAATAACTAATAATAGATGACCTATAATCAACCCAAAGATAAGATATTCCACTATAAAATTCACTGAGAAACATAACAACTACTCTATAGAACAATGGTCTTGGACAATAAATAAAGAGTTAATGCTCAATTTAGTTTTTTATTTTACTCTTGAGTTATTTTAATCCTGAACTTTTAAAATAGTCAAATTAGTCTAACATTATAAAATATAAGTCATATTAGTCCCTTAATTTATTTTTATTTAACATTTCATTAATTAAATGATGATAGGTAATCTTAAATAATACATTGATATATCATTTGTCTTTTGAAATAGAATAAAGTTTAAAATAACTCATTTTGATGTTTAATATTATACAAAATGAGTTATTTTATGATTTGGAATGAAAATTCAAATGACTTATTTTATGTGATTTTAGATATCAAAATGAATTATTTTAAACTCCATTATACTTTAAATGATATAAGGTACATCAATGGATCATTTAGATTACCTATATCATTTAATTGATAGAATATTAAATAAAAGTGAGTTAATGGACTAAAATAACTCACGTTTTACAATGTCAACTAAATAACTATTTTAAAAATTAAAAATTAATAACTCACAAATACAAAATCAAAGACTAAAATGATTATGAGAAATGATAAATGATCACCACCACACTTATACCATATATTACCAAGTTAAAAGTTATAAATTACATGGAAAAAGTTTAAACTAATATGTAAAAAGTTTTTGCATAATCCTTACAACCTTTTACATTTTGTTTATAACTTTTTGCATATAATTTATAATTTCTTATACATTAATTTATAACTTTTAACTTAATATAAATATATAATATAAATATGGTGATAATTGTGTATCACTCCTCAGTGACTATTAACTCGTAAATAAAGGAAGATAGGTAAAGAAACATTTCAATTCTACAACTACCTTACAGACAGAACAGAGTGGTAATCTTATCTAAAGACCAAAAAAGAAGAAAAGAGCACGAAGAGAGGCTTGACTATTTGAGACTTACACTGCTCTGTCTCCATCAGTTGCGGTAAGCCCCACCTTTCCCCACAACGCAATTCATTGAAAGCAATTCATTGAACTTGACCGCCTCACGAATATAATATTAATTAAAAATTAAAAATTATAATTATAATTTTAAGCAACTTTCTTTCTGCGGCTTCATTCCTATTCTCTCTCTCTCTCTCTCTCTCTCTCTCTGCTGTTTCTGCTCCTCCTTTACCAATACAGTCATCAGTCATCATAACCTATTTCCTTCCATGTAAGTTGCATAGATCATATAAACGTTTTTATTTCATTTGTTTTATTTCTAACGCGGAATCGGCCCGATGCGTTATGCTTGTCTGTAGTGCTGCATGCCCAAAATTTTATTTGACTGACTAACCTTGTTTCCAAATTAGCTTTAATTTTCTAAAAGTGGGTAATTGGTGGATTCCCAATATAGTTAAAAGAGTTTAATTTCACTGACAGGATTATGGTACAGTAGGTACTAGCTAGCACACATGTTGACGGTAGCTTAATGAATAGCATTTGGGTTCTTTGTGGAATAATAATCTGTTTGGTGTGTCCTTTCACCTTAAAGGGGGGTTTTTTCATGATACCTTTGTGAAGGATTTTGGTTGGATGGGAATAAGTGTTGTGGTGTGTGATTGGTTGCAGACTAGGCTGTGGAATTTGCCCTTACATTCAGTATGGGATAGGATTGCCTTTCGTGGCTTGTCTATTGCTGCTCTTCTCATGAATGTTTCGTGGGAGTTTATATTACTGGTAACTGGTAATTTGTGTGCATAGGAAATGGACAACTTTGTTGCATGTTTTTTTTTCAATCCACTTCTGCATGTTATTTTGTTACTTTTCCATTCTTGTTTTTTATCCAAGAGGAGAAAAAGTTATATATTATAGAGTTTGATAATCAAAATAAGCACAGGGAGAAACGGTAGGAGTTTGTAAATCCCGGTAAAGATTGATACGGATTGATTGATTGACTCATCTCTCAAGTAAAATTTAACGGAAAAAAAGAATGCTTGACTTGGGAGTGAATGAGTGTTGCCTGTTTTTGCTATTGTAAATGTAGCACAGGGAGAAGCTGAATTAATGCAGGTTTCTTTTCTCGTATAAAATTACTTTTGATAAAGGAAACTTGATTGAGTGCTGGCTGTGCTACAAATCGAAAATATCCATATGTGGATTATAAATTTTTTATTTGCTTGGGCCCAAGTTCTGAGAGAGCTAAGTAAAACTTCCAATATAGAAATAATGGAGCTAAAGTGGTATGATATTCAGTTTTGGTATTTGATGTGCAGATATGGGCTCAATCAGCACAACCATAGTTAAATTTGTATATTCATGAGTTAGATTTAGAGTTCGTGATGTTTGCCATGTTTTTGGAAGTAGAAATTGGTGGTTGTGTGGTGCATTTGTGCTTCATGTCTATGTGAGGATATTATGTCTAGGATTTATGAAATCAAGGGCCCAGCTTGTTACACTGATATGATATTTATTGACTTTTGTGATCTTTATATTTTTGCTTTTGCTTATAATATCACTTCATTTTATGGTTGACATGCACCATGAAACATTAATATATAATCAAGGATACTAAATCTTAGTGTGAGATAGTATAGCCAGAAACTATTAGAGGGAATTGAAGAAGAATCTCATGATATTGACGTTCTATTGATAGTTGTCTTCATTCTATTATTATTGTTGCTTTGTTTTGTTGCATGCTCATCTATCCAATGCTTAAATTTTCCATCTTTTAATGTAGTTGTGTGAAAGAGGAAGGATTGGGTGAGGTGGTTCAATCATTATGGAAGCCTGCAACTGTATTGAGCCACAATGGCCAGCTGATGAATTATTGATGAAATACCAATACATCTCTGATTTTTTTATTGCCCTTGCTTATTTCTCTATCCCTCTGGAGCTTATCTACTTTGTTAAGAAATCAGCAGTATTTCCATATAGATGGGTCCTTGTTCAGTTTGGGGCTTTCATAGTACTATGTGGAGCAACACATCTAATTAATTTATGGACCTTCACAGTGCATACAAGAACTGTGGCCATAGTAATGACCACTGCTAAGGTTTTAACTGCTGTGGTTTCATGTGCAACTGCCCTTATGCTTGTACATATTATTCCTGATTTACTAAGTGTTAAAACTAGAGAACTATTCTTGAAGAACAAGGCTGCAGAACTGGATAGAGAAATGGGCCTGATTCGCACACAGGAAGAAACTGGTCGACATGTTAGGATGCTGACTCATGAGATTAGAAGCACTTTGGATAGACACACGATACTGAAAACAACTCTTGTTGAACTGGGTAGAACTTTGGCACTTGAGGAGTGTGCCTTGTGGATGCCTACACGCACTGGGTTGGAGCTTCAACTCTCCTACACATTGCGACAACAAAACCCAGTTGGATACACAGTACCCATTCATCTTCCTGTGATCAATCAAGTATTTAGTAGCAACCGTGCAGTAAAAATTTCACCGAATTGCCCAGTTGCTAGATTGCGACCTCATACTGGAAAATACATGCCTGGGGAGGTAGTTGCCGTTCGGGTCCCCTTCTACATCTGTCTAACTTCCAAATATATGATTGGCCCGAGGTTTCAACGAGAAGCTATGCCTTGATG
This sequence comes from Dalbergia oliveri, assembly GCA_030441495.1. NCBI lineage: Eukaryota > Viridiplantae > Streptophyta > Magnoliopsida > Fabales > Fabaceae > Dalbergia > Dalbergia oliveri. Next base: position 38,955,029 of record JAMLFY010000003.1, read on the forward strand.
GTGTTGATGCTTCCATCAGATAGTGCTAGACAATGGCATGTACATGAGTTAGAGTTGGTTGAGGTAGTTGCTGATCAGGTTAGTCGCTTTCCATTTTCTTCAATAGCCTTTCCAGCATATCTCTTTTGCTTGTCAAGAAGCTGCGATTTGATGGTGATGGATATTTTTGTTATTTATTACTTTTCATTGAGTTTCTTGGTTTTGGAGTTATGACAAAGTGATTTTTAATATTTTGTGTTATTATTTCTAGTTGATGAGATTAAGTTCTTTGATAAATTCTATCCACGTATAATTCTCTCTCTCCCTCTCCTCTTTTTTTTTTTTTTTAAAAATAAAACAGAAGAAATTTCATTAACAAGAAGATAAGAACAATACATATGGCATAGAGGACAAGAAATCATCCTTACAAAAAAAAAAAAAAAGAAGAAGATATCAAAAGATCAAAGCTTTCCAATTTCGTAGCATATCAGAAATAGAAATCCCTCTAAAAAGGCCATGTGCTTACACCAAGTCGATGCTAGATGTCTAATCCTATTCCACAAAACTTGCTTGTCAAAATGTCTGCCATTAAAAATACAAGAGTTACACTCCTGCCAAATACACCAAACAAATGCAAATCCAGCACATTGCTTCAAGGATTTTGGCTTCTTTTCTCCTCCCAAAATCGACAAATCTAGTTATAAAAAAAAAAAAAACTAATCCAGGGCACACCCAACCTGCGTTACGAAAAAATCCAAACAATGCTAAAAAATGGTGGCATGTTGATTCAGAGCTAGCACTACACAAAACACATGTTCGGGGAAATAGCCTTATGGTCTTTGAACCTGCAACATACAATTGGTGTTAATTCTATTAAGCACTACGGTCCATATGAAGGATTTGACCTTCAAGGGAGCTTTCCAAATGCGTTATTCAAGGCAAAAAGAAGTATTATTCAAAGAATGGGTTGAAAATAAGATTTGCAAGAAAAAACTCCAAAGGGTTCAAGAGACCAAAATCCTTTATCTGGATAAGGGGACAGGATGACCAAATCAAGGAAACCCAAAAGGATTACTAAATTTGATGAATCTCTATCATTTAAATGCCTGAAAAAGTGAAAGTTCAAATAGTAAGTGGAGTCCTGCACATAATAAAAATTTTGGATTGGGGAGTTGTGAAGAGTGGATAAATGATAAAGATGCGGAAAAGCTATACAAAAAGAGGAGTTTCCTATCCAATGGCCCCTCCCACAAGTCAGCATTGAAGCCATTGCATACCTTGAAGGAAAGCTTAAAGGTAGAATAACCTTGGGAAATGAATTTTGAGGGGCAAGAATGAGTAGCTCGCAAAGCTATAGTGGTATCCCACTTTGTTCTTGTATAGGCCATACTTACTCCAAATACCTTGATTCCATAAGGAAAGCAATTCAAGAGGAAACTGCCACAAACCATTTTGCAGCCAAGACAATATTTTTAGAAACTAGATTTCCTAGACCCAAAGCCCTTTCCTTCTTAGGACAACAATAGATCTCCCAGCTCACCAAGTGGTCATGACTCACTTCTGAAGCACCAAATCAAAGAAAGTCTTTGATAATCTTTTCAATTGTATTAGCCACCTCCACTAGTATATGAAACAAAAATAAGAAATAGAGAGGAATGCTAGAGAGGCAAGCCTAAATAAGGGTGATTTGTCCTCCTAATGAAAAATAAGCCCTTTTCCAAGTATCAAGATGCTTAGAGACCTTTTCCACCATTGAATCCCAAAAGAGATTGATCAAGGATTTCCACCCAAAGGCACACCAAAATAAACAAAAAGCAAGTCCAACATTAGACAACCTGCCAAAGAAGCAAAAGCAAAGATGGCTTGAGAATCCATATTGACCCCAGCTAAATCACTTCTAGACCAGTTAATCTTCAACCCAAAACCTAGCCTAAAAATTTGCAAAAGAGATAAGACATTCAAGAAGCCCTCCTTATCATTATCTTAGAACAAAATAGTGTCATTAGCAAACTGCCAATGAGAAATCACAACCTCATTTGAACCTACTGTGGCCCCATTTATAGCCCTCTCTCCATTGTTAAATGACTTGACCATCGGCCACTAGAGTGAACAAAAATGGGGATAGAGGATCTCCTTGTCTCACCTCCCTTTGGCCACCAAGATTTTGGTTCGCCCTTGACTGTTACTGAGAAAGAGCTAGTAGCAAGATAACTTCAAATCCAACTTTTCCATCAATGACAAAATACTCTTTTTTTTTTCTTTCTTTCTTTCTTGCACCTTATTCAAGAAAATCCAACTAACCTTGTCATAAGCCTTCTCAATGTCTAACTTGAAAACAAGCCATCGTTTTGATTTTTTTGTTTTTCATATCATCAACTACTTCATTAGCCTCTAAGGCAGTGTCTAAAATTTGTCTTCATGCAATAAAAGCACTTTGGTTCTCTGAAATACTGTCTCTGATGACCTTACTAAGGTGGGCAGAAAGAATCTTAGTAATAATTTTGTACAAACTGGTGACTAGGCTAATTGGTTTATAATCCTTAACTCTAATTGATCTATCCTTTCTTGGAACCAAAGAAATGAAAGTAGGATTGGTATTAACACCAATCTTTCTAGTTCTATGGAACTCATCAAGCACTTTCAAAACATCAACTACAATGATATCTCAGCTAACTTTAAAAAAACCAACTAAAAACCCATCTGGACCTGGTGCCTTATCTGATCCCATACTCCAAATTGCTCTCTTTAACTCCCCTGGTTAAAAAGGTCTCTCAAGACAAGAGGCCTTTTCTTGAGTGATAGCACTCCACTTTAATCCTTCAGTGAAGGGTCTGGAGAGGTTGTCCTTCAAAAACAAATCCTTATAAAACCTAGTGATCACTTTGGCAATAACTCCACTCTCTCTAACAATCCGGCCATCTCCAAGTTCTAATTCCTTAATCAAACTTTTCCTCTTCCTCCCTATGGCTATAGCCCACCTTATGAAAATGTTTGGAATTTATCTTTCTTTCCTTAGTCCATTGGAATTTAGTCTTTTACCTCCAACTTGTTTTTTGTTTCAACAAAATCTCCTTGAAATCATTAAGAAAGTTTTCACTTGAGCTACGACCATCCATATCTAATCCATCCAAAGCCTAAATCTCTCTAAGAACTTCGTCTTTCTTGACTTTTATGTCACCAAACACATCTCGGTTCTATGCTTTTAATTTTTCTTTAAGGAACTTTAACTTTCCATAAACTTAAACTCTTCCCATCCTTGAAATTCTGAATTATCCCAAACATCTCTTACAAAAGGAACAAAAGAACTATGATCCAACCTCATGTTCTCAAATCTAAAAGGAGTTGGTCCCAATTTAATCTTGCATGATTCCAAAATAACAGGGAAATGGTCTGAAATTGGCTGAAAGAAAATTTCTTGCACAAGGTCTGGGAAGACATCCTCCCTCGCATTGAGGAAAAGAAATCTGTCCAACCCCGATGAAACTGTAGGGCCTCTATTAACCGGCCGAGTGAAGTGAGCATTAGAAAAGGGTGGGTCTTTAACTCCACAATCCAAGATGAAAGCATCAAAGCCTCGCATACTTGAAGTAATACTCCTTCCACCAGCATTAAAATCATCACTTACACTTGCATGGACCACATATGCCACGGACATATCTTAATTCTTCCCAAAAGAGGGGATGAAGCCTTGATTTTGTAGGACCATAAACTGAGGTACACCACTACATACCCTTACCAACGAAGCCTAAATGAATTGAGAGGGAGAAAACACCTCTACAAACATCAACTTTCTTAGCCATTTTAGTATCCCAAATCAACACCATGCCTCCTGAAGCTCCTACAAAAGGAAGGAAAACTAAATCCTTGTTTCTAGTCTCCCACACACCTCTCAAAAACAAGTCTTTGAAAGATTCTAATTTAGTTTCTTGAAGCATGACAATGTCAGGGTCAACCTTGAGAACGATTTCCTTCACTCTATCCCGCTTTTGAAGGTCATCCAACCCTCTAACATTCCAACTAAGCAACTTCATAAAATCACTTGAGACACCCTCTTACCCTTCATGCCTCATAGTCAATAGTAGAAGTTAAACTTTGGAGCTTTTTACTTAACTTATGCTTTATATGCTCAACTGTCTTTGGTGAAACAACAGGAGAAACCTCTTCCCTTTTAGAGTTCACCAACCTAAAGGCCTTCAACAACGAGTTAGGTCCCATTGTCTTTCCCATCACCAACACAATCAATTGCTATGACATTTTCCTTTGGATTTGAAAAAAGGAAAGCTAAAAATGGTTTGCTCTTTGTTTCTTGTAAATATAGATTTTGCCCATGTTTATAAAAAGTTAATTTACCTACTTATGTTCAATTGAACCAATGTATCGGGTCGTGAGTTAATATCTTCATATTCATTGCAAGTTTGCAGTTGTTTTCTAAATTTAAACGAACGTGACTTCTTTCTATAACGAATAGGTATATAGTATAACTATTGTTTTTTAATGGTTTTAACAAACCTAAATGTCTCTATAGTTTCACCAAATTTTCACTTAAGTTTCTATAGTTTAAAACTTTTTAATCAAGTCCTTATAGTGTAAAAATTATTATAATCAAGTCCTTGAACTACCCATTATGAGAAAAATTAAAACTTCAAGTGCTTTTGGTAGGAAGTGGGCAAGTCCTAATAATAGTCAATTAGGGTTGTATTTGTTGTTTTTAAATTTTGTAATGGTAGGTTGCATTAGGATTTGATTACAAAAATTTTTACAATATAAGAAATTGATTAAAAATTTTACCTAATTAAAAAATTTTAAACCATATTAGAGGGTGAGTTGGGCACAACTCTAAAGTTGCTGTCTTGTGACCTGGAGTCATGGGTTCAAATCTTGGAAAACCTCTCCCTTTACGGGGTTGCGTACATCTAAACCCTATCATGTGGGAGCCTTGTGTCCTGAACCGTCCTTTTATAGGGACTAATTGAAAATTGAATAAAACTATAAGAACCTGTAGATTAGTTGAACCTTTTTTACCCTTGATATTAATAGTTTATGATAAACCTAATGGCATTGATTGATTCATGTAACAATCCCAGTCGATGAGAAATGGCTTGATTGTTGATGATGGATCAAATAGTCTTGTACAACATTCTGGAACATCTAACATCAGAAGCATGTTGTGGGAACCTTTAATTTATGTACAGCATTAGTCAATCATTTCAATATACCATTAAATTACTTATTTCATAGTGCCAAAAAAAAATTAGTTATTTCACTTGTCTCCTACACTAGGTAGCTGTTGCTCTTTCGCATGCTGCAATCTTGGAAGAGTCAATGAGGGCAAGGGATATGCTTCTGGAGCAGAATGTTGCACTTGATCTGGCAAGAAGGGAAGCAGAAACTGCAATACGTGCTCGCAATGACTTTTTGGCTGTTATGAATCACGAGATGAGAACTCCCATGCATGCAATTATTGCACTCTCATCATTGTTACAGGAAACAGAGTTGACAGCTGAGCAACGTCTGATGGTAGAGACAATATTGAAAAGCAGCAATTTGTTGGCTACTCTCATCAATGATGTTTTGGATCTTTCACAGCTTGAAGATGGCAGTCTTCAACTTGAAGCAACAAAATTTAGCCTTCATTCTGTTTTCAGAGAGGTATATTTTTCATTATAAATCCTGAGATTCAATTCCATTACCCCTTCTTTTAGTTGATGATCTGGAGTTTCTTTAAGATGTTTTAAGATCTGTTTGTTCTGATTGCAGGTCCTGAACTTGATTAGGCCTGTTGCATTTGTGAAAAAGTTGTCACTCACATTACATTTAGCTCCAGATTTGCCAGTGTATGCCATTGGTGATGAAAAACGTCTCATGCAAACCATTCTGAATGTTGTTGGTAATGCTGTGAAGTTCTCAAAAGCCGGCAGCATTTCCATCACAGTTCTTGTTGCAAATCCTGAATCCTTCAAGGATGATGCTAGAATTCCCAACTTCCATCCAGTGCCAAGTGATAGTCACTTTTATTTGCGAGTACAGGTTTGTTTCTTCAAGCTTCATTAATTCCCTTCTATGTTGGAGCATTGCATGCTTTGTTATTCGACTTCCATGTTGGAGTATGATTTTTTTTTTTCCCGCATTATAGGTAAAAGATATGGGATCTGGAATCCATCCACAAGATATTCCAAAGTTATTCACTAAGTTTGCACAAAACCAGTCATTAACAAGAGGTCCTGCTGGAAGTGGACTTGGCCTTGCCATTTGTAGGCGGTACTATTCTTTCATATGTTCACACACTTTGAACTAGGATGCAAAGCATAATCATTTGTTTGTGCTTATTGAAATCTTCCTTGCAAAATTGGAATTAGTTTCTCATTAGAATTAATACTGTTTGTGATTCACTGATGACAATTTACTTTGCTGTTTAATTGTGAGCAGGTTTGTAAATCTCATGGAAGGGCATATTTGGATTGAAAGTGAAGGTATTGGTAAAGGATGTACAGTCACTTTCATTGTGAAACTTGGAATCCCTGACCGATCAAATGAACCTAAACTGCCTTATGTACCTAAAGTTCTGGGAAATCATGGGTCTACAAACTTTGCAGGTCTCAAGGTTCTTGTGATGGATGATAATGGGTCAGTAGCGTAGCTTCATTTTTGCACCTTCAGTTCTGAACTTTCTTGCTGTCTCCACTTATTATATATTTGAGTGAAATGTGTAAAACTATTAGATTTCTGGTAATTTCATATATAACTAAACTTCAGTTGATTGCTTATGTTAGACTCCCAACTTCTCAGTACTTGCTACCCCAACTTTGGTACTATTTGGTTTGCTTTCTGTTTTATTTTCTAGTTGATACGTTTTTGTTATAATTACAAAAGTGCCTTCTTGTTTTAACTTTGTTTCCTATTTTCAAACTTCTGATAACAGAAGGATGAACACAAAAGTATGAGTAACAAAATGAAAACAAGGTGGCATTTTTTCTAATTATTTGTGGAAATAATATCATCTTGAAATAAAATCAGGAGCAAACCAAAATATTTCTTGTTTATTCTCTATGGTGTGTTCATGTGTGTTTGCATGTAGCTGTAGGAAATCAGATGCAAAATAAATAATTTAGAAGAAGTGTTATTATTTGTACTTATTTACGCCGATCGACTGCTGAGGAATATGTGTTAATGGAGGGACGTCCATGTTAAAGAATAGGGAATAGAGGGAACTGATGTGGTAAGCGATAAATAATGTTGTCACTCGACTGGAAATTAATGTACAAATGACTAGGGATTTTAAATATATAATTGAGGGAATTGGGTGGCAATATTATCGCTTACCAATGTAGTCCCTTCAACTTCCTATGTATCAACGTGAATTTTTCACCATTAACGGATATGTTTGTCAGTGTTGATTGACATACTCATTGAGTATATTCAAATAACACAATAATTTACGGTTTTGTTCGAATGTCTTATAACTGACGGCGAAACTTCTATTGCAGGGTTAGCAGGACAGCAACAAAGAAAATTCTTATTCATTTAGGATGTGATGTCACAACTGTAAGCTCCAGTGAAGAGTGTTTGCGTGTTGTTTCTGCAGAACACAGAGTGGTGTTCATGGATGTGTGTACAGGGTTAGACGGTTATGAACTAGTGATACGGATACACGAGAAGTTTATGACACGTCAGGATAGGCCCCTAATAGTTGCTCTTACTGGAAACACCAACAAGGTGACTAAAGAGAACTGTATGAGGGTTGGTATGGATGGCCTTATACTGAAACCTGTTCCTGTTGACAAAATGAGGGTGTTTTATCTGAACTCCTGGAGCACCGGCTTGTGTTTGAAACAATTTAAGCCGTGGCCGAATGGCTTCATGTTTTTAAATCTTTTCCTAGTGTCCATAGCCAAATTGAAAATTGGAGAAATCCAAACTTATGAAGCAACGAGGCAATTAACATGAATTGTTGTCCTTAGTGCCGTTATGAGATCCAGGAAAAAAGAAACAGTGGTTGAGCTTGCGTTGTTAAATCCATTTTGTGAACAAAAGTTCATACATGTTCTATTTTCCGCATTTCTTTTATGGCATTGGAGGCTTCAGATTTTTCCAGTGGTGGCAAAACTGCGTTTATGTTGACCTGGGTTCTTTAAAATTTAAGATGAAATATCATATTTTGGTCCTTAAGATTTTTATGTTGATTATTTGTCCTTCAAAGAAAGAAATTAATCTTAGTAGTTAAAAGATTGAAAATGATGGGCATTAGTTCAATTGTTAGTTTTTCGTTAATGAATTTATATGTGACACAGGACAATAATGGCGTATCATTAAACATAGAGACATGTTAAATAAAACTATTTTAGAGTATATTATATTTATTTTATTATTTAAAATTAAAAATGAATTATTTATGATTATAATAGAGATTTAAATGACTTATTTTGTGAATTTCGATCATCAAAATGAGTTATTTAAACTCTTTCACTTCAAATGACATATATATCATTTAACATATGTTAGGCTCAATGTGTAATTTTATTAGTGTTTAAAGAATTACATACATATAGGGATTAATATGTTCTATTATTAAAATCTTGAGGATTCGAGTTTAATTTTAATTTTCAAAGGACTAAATAGTCTTACAAATTTTTTTGAGTGACTACATAAGTTATTTACTCTTAAATTGATTGATTATTTTTTACTTTTTCTTTTTCAGTTGTTTTGGGTAGATTGTGAAAACCTCATTTAAGTGTGGGAGTAATACATGTTCACATATCGGCTTGGCCTTTCATGCAGTGCTCTTCTACCAGCCAAGCTGAGTCATACCTCATCATTTTGTTATTACTGTATTTAATTTCAATGTATTGGAAAGATAGCCAAAGCTTATTAAGCTACCACCTTTATAGTTATACGGGTTGAGGACACGTAATCGGCTACTTACTATGAATTCTTAGATTTTCCGTAGATGTAAATGAAAGCATCAGCATAAAATTTCATTTTACTTTTGTTTAGCTGCAATTTTGAATTATTGTCATATCATGATTAATTAGATTCAATACGTGTTAAAATTAAAGGCATCAAATTAAGTTGATATTAATTAAGGGTAATAATGGCAATTTTTTTCTTTTTGCGTATAGGAGGGTAATCAATGACGGATCTAGAAATTTTAAACAATGAGGACAAATATATAGATTTAATAAGAAGTTTAACATAATTTTATCTAAATGTGGGGACAAATTTACTAAGATAGTGGGGCCAAACTATATAAACACTTATATACCTCTAAAAAAAATTTCAAGGTTTAGTGGCATGAGCCTTCAATATGTTATGAATAGATCGAGTAATAACAATTAAGTACATTAGATTAATTTTTGAATTTTGGGATATAAATCAAAATTGCTTTCAAATTGTATTAATTCCAAATAAGGATAGTATCATAAAATTGATATAAAATGAGAATAATAAAATCAAATTGATATTAATCGCAACATTTATGTTTTAGTCAATGAGATTATTTTATTTTATTTTATTAGAATTTGAATTTATTTTGGGCCTATATATGTTATTTGTAATATTAATTATAGATATTACCCTTACCATATATATAGATATATGTTTGTAAAAAAAAAAAATCATTAAAGTTATAGTATGTTGTTTCACTATTACTTTATTTAAACTAACAATTAAGTTTAATATGAAAGGTAATCAATAATCATATTATACATATATAAAATTCTATAATTGGTTTTGCAAGAAAGGAAATAGATAGCATGTTATTCAATTGTGCATTTGATTTTCCGTCCATGTAAAGGCAATAAATACAACAATTATATCAAGCAATTGATTTTGTAATAATAATTGACAATCAAAAATTATAATCCCTCTTAATAAATGTAAAATGCGTAATAATTGATAATTAAAAATTATAATCCAGCTTAATAAATGTAAAATGTCAATCAAATAATTATAATTGTGGATCAACTAATTATGACTGCTAATCAAACTCAATGAATGTGAAATGCTAATCAAATAATTATAATTTTCAATCAAATAATTATGATTGTCAATCAAACAATTATATTTTTATCCATGAAAGTTTTAAGAAGGTAGGGTATGTAAGTGAGCAAATTGTAGAATATATGGTACAATGCACTCTATAGATCATCCTTATGTCGGTCTTGGTAATAATGTTAATTTATGATTAATTATTTTATTTTATATTATTTCTATTTGTCCTTACTATGTTGATACAATTCATTTTTGCTCATTATTATATATTTTACCTTTCATCTTCTTGCTTCCCATTTCAAGCAATCATAGCTTAAAATCAATGAAATTCTACAATGAACTCATTGAAGAAAGTGAATACTTACACTTTTACTACTTTTCAAGTTGTGATGGACAAGATCTAATTTCTTGTTGTTGATGCTTCGATGTTGAAGCTCTTTGTTGATTTTTATTTAAATTTTTAGTTTAATTTTTTGGTATAGTAGAAATTTTTGTTTATTTTTTTGTTTAGGAATGTTTTTCCTTTTTTTTAACTGATGAGTTTAGCCTATTGTCGATTGTTGAGGACAAGTTCTTATTTTATGCAATATTTTGATAGTTACGTTCCTTTTTTTACTAGTGCTATAGATGTTTTAATTTCAAATTCTTGGGATTAATTACGTTATCTATATTCAATTCTCCTATTTCGTGGAATTGATTATCCACATGAAACAATGAGTTTTTTTTACAAAAAAATATTTGATAAAGAATTGGGAAATATTCTATCATATTATTTTGCTTAGATTATTTTATTTCAGAATGTATCAATTATAATAATTGTAATAAGTAAAGTTAATTATCCTTTATTACAAATCACGCAGAATAATTTTTTATTAAATCATTTTTCTAGATAATATAATGTGTAATTTTTTATTTTAACACTTTTAAAACTTTCAATTTGAAATTCATATTGATATTAAATAATTTGCAATCATATATAATTAATTGATTAGACTTGATTCAAATGGGAAACAATATTTTTTAAATTATTTGTTTAGAGAATGTATCATAATAATTGTAATCAATATAATTAGTTATATTTTATAATCAATTATTATTCATAATTTTTCTACTAAATATTTTGTTCTGGAGAATATAATGTTATTTCTTTTAGATTTGTTAATTTTTAATTTTTTGAATTTAAAATGTGATTAAATAGTAATAAATATAGTTGATTGATTATACTTGATTCTTGTAACATCCCCTTTTGACATGATTAATATATATATATAAAAGAAAATATTGTAGTTAACTACCAAAATTATATATGCATATAGGTAGAGTTGGGTGTACGGCTTCCGCGACCAACCCATTTAATTCTCAATCGCATGAAAATGGACCACAAAAGTTTTGGTCCATCAACCAGCAAACTTTTGTTTATCCACGCTTAACCCAAGGAAAATGGGAGCTCAAGATTCACAAATCAACCTGCATAACTAAGAGAATGTTTCCATTTGCAAAATTTATTTATGTTCTTGATGAATGGACTTTAGTGAGTTGATTTATTCTACTATTTTTTGTATTTGTATTTGGTATTTGATTTGCTTATGTTTAGTGTTTGATAGTTGATAGTTGTTAATTTATATTCTTTAGTAGTTTTGCTATTTTTTATGATTGGAGGAGTTATGCATATTTGATTGGTTTGTAACTTTGTATGTTATTATTTTACAAAAATTAACATTTTGGATTTTTGAAATTGAATGTTTAATTTTAATATTTGCAGTATTTAGTAATTAGTACTGTTATTTGTTTAAAATTTAACTTGGAAATTGAATACTTAAAGAAAAGTGTGTATATATATTTTACAAGATAAAATATACTATATAAATATAAACATATAATATAGAGTATAAACAAAGTTAAAAAAATATGAAATTAAAAAAAAAGGTTATGTGGGCTGGTCCACGACCAGCAGCGGTTCGCATGGTCCGCGGGTGAGTTCGTGGGTTAGTCCGTGGGCTTAAGTGGGCAAAAATGTGAACAAAAAAAGGGCTATGCAAACCGATTTGCTGGTTTGGGGCTTATGTGGAGCGGACGCGACCACCCCAAATCCTAGTCCATTTATGAAACAAGGTCCAATTGCCCGTTTAATTGTGGTCCATCAAAGACCGGGCTAACCAAGAAGTCCCGCATACCCACCTCTACATATAGGTGGCGGTTAATTTGGTCCTCTTATGCTTGGAACCCGTTTGATGGTTCCCTTAATTTTACAATTAAATTACTAAACTACCCTTTTGTTAATATTCAATTTTCCTCTTCAACCCCTTTTCATTCTCTCTTCGAGCCAAATCATCCCTTTAACCACCCACCACTCAACCACTCATCATCTTCATTGACCATATGCATCCCACCTCCATTTCAACCATAATGGTTTGCTGCTCTAGAAGCCTTTTCTTCAACTTGATTGCAAAGTTGCATGTGTCACGATGCATCCTTCAACAAGACGCAAAGCTGCAATTATCGTGGTTGGTAGGGAGGAACGCAAGACAAACAGGTGGAGTGACACACACAATAACTTAGTTTGGAACTATGGATTTGAAGAATAAAAAGGCATTTCTATTAATTCATGGTAGCATAGGAATAAATTCAACCCCTAAAAAACAAAAGAATCTAAATGTGGAGACACCCTCCTTTTTTTCCATTCTTTTAAAATTAAAAGACTTATTTGGCTAAGTTTCAAGCACGGTCACTACTCACCAATTAATCTCATAAGTCTTTTTGGGTTTACTTCAAGTTACAGAGGCTATGAAAAGGCATCGCATTCTTCATGATTAATTGGTGTGTCAAAAGTGTGTTGTTCATCTTCACATGTGTTCGATGCTTGACTTTGAAAACTTGTGTCTCAAAATTTATCTCAAGTCCACCATTTGATTGTCTCTGATCCTTCAACCCTTGTGCCAAACAATCATCCATTTGTGGGTAGGTGTTGAACTCAGGGAGAAGAAGCTAGATCTGTTGGAGAAGAAAGGCGATGGTAAGGTGAGATGAAAGATGAAGAGGGCAAAGAATCAAAAGAAATATTGAGAATTGAGAAAAGGTTAATTTAGTAACTTTCAAATTATTATTTTTAATTTAAATATTATTTTTTTATTTTATAATTTTATATAATTATTTTAATCTTTAAATCTAGACCCTGTAATATAACATCCAACGGTAACAAATGAAGGACAATGTGATAGTTCAAAAGGTATATGGGACCAAATTATCTATCACTATGCATATATGATTAAAATATATTAATTAGATAAACACACTACGTATATCATGAAAAAGAAAAAAGAAAAAGGTCATGAAAGACTTATTAGGTAGGTCTTTGTAAAAGAAGAGGAAGCCCACATATAGACGTTAAAGTCAATTAAAGGAAAAAAAAGAACAATAATCAAATAGTAATCTAATAGTTAAAGAATAGATACTAATTCTTTAAAGAAAAATAGTGTGTATATTAATAGTTACAATCAAAAGGATCTTATAAAATTAATATTTAATGTAGTGCTGTGTTATATTAATAAAATAATAAATTTTACAGAAAAACCTAATTATATAATTATTTTTAATGATAAGCATAGAAATTAGATAATAATAATAATAATAATAATAATAATAATAATAATAATAATAATAATAATAATAATATAGATATGTATAGTGGGTACATAATTGACTAAATAATAGATATGTGCGTGTAGTAAAATGACTTAGGATCAATAACATAAATGAAAAGGAGCATGCATTAGTCAACAAATCTTTGAAAAAAAATTGTAAGGAAATAACTAGGAAGTTGCATGGTAAAATGCTTAAGGACTTAAAATGCTTAGGGACTTTATAGTAAACTTGTGTAACATATGATAAGGGTTCGGGAACCTATAAATATGAGATACAGGTGAGTCACTTTCACCATAGAAAACAAATTCAAAGAAAGTTTAGTAAAGTATGGTGAAACTAATAAGAAAATAAAAAGAGTGGATGGAGAGAAAGAAGGAGACAGAGAGGAGATAAAAAAAAAGTAATTGACTTTTGAGAATAATAGTGGAGAAAATGGGTATCAATGAAATAGTATAACCTCTAAAATAATTTTGAAGGTAGGAAATGAATTTATTTGCGAATTGAAAATCATGGCTATATCTAGTTATTATTAGTTATCTTCTATATTGTTTATTTATCTTAAAGTCATTCCATTTTACATTACATTCTTTATATTCATGATGCCCATTATTTACTTTAAGTCATTATATTATTCCTTTACATTAAGGTACTCAATAATTATCTATTACAATTACTTTATTTTATCGATCTTTTCTATTTATGTTCTTTATTATTAATTATTTCAAGTTATTTCTATAATAATGATATATATTATTTTGAGTTGTGTAATATTTCAAGTCCACGTGTCCCTGGCTAGGCTTAGTAGCCTTTGGGTACACGGAAACCTCCTACACTAGAAACCATGCTGAGCTTAAGCATGTTATATTATGCAGAAGCTTTGCCTGAGAGAGTTTTCCCCAACCTTTTTAAACCCCCACACTTAGGTTTCTCACCCCTAAAACACCGAACCCTCACCCCAATCTCCCTTTCCTCCATTTCTCTCTCAACAGGACCCACTCTAATCTTCATCCTTCAAGCTCAAAGATAAGGGATTTTGTTGGTTTATGTCATCTCCCTTTCCTTAATTTCATGTTCTTGGGTTAGGTGTTGTTATGCTGTTCATTGTTGTCAATTACGGGTACTCCCCAATATTGTTAGAGTTGGTTTAGAGTTGCTTAGAGATCTTCATAGATTAATCTTGAGTTTCGTAATTGTTATGGTAGACATTGGTGACATCCCACTTCACGAAACTCATTGGTATTGACACCATTCATTCATCCGCTCAGGTGAGTAGGTTAAATCCTGTAACCTATGTCTTGGTCATTATCAATAAATTCTTAGTTGGATGATATAAAAGCATGATTTTAGAGGCTATTTCAAAATGATTATATATTATTGTTGATTTTGTCAAGTTTATGAAATTATGGTTTTCAATAAGCATGAAATACATGTTTTGAGAAAACTCATGAGACCATTTGTTGCTAAAATGATTTTTATGAATAGCTTGATTATGAATGTGATTATTTAGAGATTGCATGACTACCCTAATGATTTCAAGAGAAGTATATTGATATGATGTAGCTTTCAAACTAAAAGTAGAGCCCAGTTATAGAGTTTTAGAGAAAATACTTAGCTTTTATGATTTAAAGACTAGAAACAGATAGTGAGTTAATGCTGAGAGATCGTTAACTTTAGTATCATGTTGTCCTCCGAGAACAATCTCACCCCAGAGTATTCAAAGATGGAATCTAGTTAGGTGTCCAAATTTGGGACTTTGTGAGGTACCCATAGATTAGAGTAAATTCAGAGAATTATATTATTATGCCATATTTAATATGCACAACCAGATATTTCTATTTTCTGTCATCTTTTGCTTTTTGATATAGAGCGCTCCAATAACAGTATGGGTAGGGTTCTGGACCATATAGATACATTTGCACTTTGTTACCATAATTTATTTATTTAAAAGTATATTGTTTTCATGGTTCTTTTGTATAGAGCGATGAAATATGTATTTTGTATTATGATCACATATTCGGACTTGGATTATGAAACTAATTGTTTACGATTTTCTTGATTTCAAAAGAGCAAGTCGATTTATATTTAGAGATAGATTTGTGTTTTAAATGGTTTTATGTGTAAATTAAGCATGTAGTATGACTCAGCGATCATGAGACTTACGTAGGATGAGATTCCTTATGTGTCAGTCACATTTCCAAATTGGGTAGTGACAATTTGTCAATACTTATAATAATTTTTGTAAGGGACCTATATTAAAGATAAAGTATAAAACTAAATATTAAAAATAAATAAAGATAATTATACATGGAATTAGACTGCGAGTTAATTATAACATGAAATGTTACACCTTGATTCATGGAGAATATTATGGTTTTATGATAGCAAAGAGCAATCCATAAACCGTATATGATGAGAAGTTAAAATGAAATTAATTAGAAATAAACTTAATTTTGATCCCTTTGGAAATTAATATTTATATTGACAACTCTATGCTTTGAGAAATTGTTAAGATATTACTTTATTCATCTTTGTCAAGCTTATACTATTTAAATTCTTGTGCAATTTATTTTTAAGTTATGCTCTAATTTATATTTCATGCATTTTGTTCAGTTTAGTCATCAACTATTTTAGTTTATATTCTACTTAATATGATTCAAGTTTAATATTTATTTCATGTCTTTATCTAAAGTGCTAATTATTTAATTTATTGAGTTAATGCATTTTCTATGTGAAATATTGCATAACAATAAGAGAATAATGAATAAGAAGACATGTAAAAGGTTTTTCCCTAAGCACTAAGGAGGCAGAGAGATGTAAAGTCCTTTTAGTGATACCTGTCTTGGTTAGTGTAGCGTAAAGGTCTAACTTTGTCATCACGATGTTAAAGAGTAACACCAAAATAGGAATTCCCTAAGAGAATGCCTTCGACTATGTGTGAGACAAATAGATCAAGGAAAGTGAAGGATTAAAGTAAAGAAAATATAATCACAATAAGATGTGCATAGCATACTCTCCTGATGATATTATGAATTTTATGATGTCTAATTATGTTTCTATAAAAGATATGTAGCTATGTGTATTTTTTGTGTAGATGTAGCTAGAACCACCATTGCTCAAAAGGTTTAGTACTAGTCATTCCCTATTGAGAATTATTATGCATAATTCTCATCCCTATTTTTTGGTGGTTTCAAATTAGCCAGGTAAAGCCAGGGGAGGATAGAATCTTTTGCTACCGTGGATTTATGCACTCATGATTGGATTTCCTATCATAAATTTTAAAATACATGGTCTGCTATAGCAGTACTTTTAAGTACTCACGATAAAATACTTCGATTATTGTACTTTTGGGAATGCTATTTCTCCCTGTAACTTTATGCCATCTATTTTAATATGAACGGATGTTACAATTCCAATTTCAATTTTATTAACAATCATGATGTAATACCCAATGTACATATGTTAGTGGAAGGTTCCATACGGCCCTAGGGTTTCCGGACCCACCTATGTTATCGGGCCTTGAATTTTACTAAGTATGGATCCTACACTTTCTTGAAAGGCTATATGATATAGCCACATTCTTGGCATAAAAAATCCCGATAATTGTTCCCAAAAGGAAAATAAGTTAAAGATTGATTTTTAATGAATTTTATGAAACCGTAAAATGTTTCATTTTTAGCCCATAAGTTTAGAAAATCTTGAACATTCTCGGATTTGAACTAAAGTCCAAAATTTGGATTTTGATTTGTTGGAATTTTAATTTTTTTGATATTTTATTTGAATCCAAATGGGGTATTTCCGTATTTACATTTATGTTTTAAAGTTAAAATGTAAATAAGTGAGTATTGAGACAACCAACACGATGTAATAGAAAAAATGCAGAAGTTGGGGTTGCTATCCGCTATAACGGTCCGAGGACTGGTATAGTAGTCACACGGGAGGGTTTTGGTGATTTTGGGGGTCTGAAGACTACTATAGCGGTCGTGAGTGACTAGCTCGGGGATGCGCGGACTCTGAATTGCTATAGCGATCATCGACCATTATAATGGTCCCCCTGAGTGTGAACAGTGGGAAACGGTGTCGTTCCACTTCCTGATACCTCCCCAACTTTATAAAACCCTTCCCCACTCTTTTTTCTCCCATTTATTTGATCAGGAAATCCCAATCCCTCTCCCCAAGCACATTTCTTTCTTCTTCTCTCAATCTCACTCAAATCTAGCTCCTCCAAATCATCAAAGTATATTTATGTTGATAGATTTTGATCTCTTTTCTTCCCATTATTTTATGTGCTTGGTTTGGGTTGTTATAGTTTCTCTTTGTTATCAAGCGGGAGCTCCCCAATGTTGTTAGAGTTGTGTTAGAGTAATCTAGAGATACTCATAGAATATTCATGAGCTTAATGGTTGAAATGGGAGACATTGGTGTCATCCCTCCTCCCTAGAGCTCTACTAGAGTTGTTCCATCATGTTCCACCCCTTTAGGTGAATGAGTTCAATCATGTGACCTTTATTTTGGTCATTAGAGTTATTTTCCTCATATTGTGGCATACTGTATAATGTTAGAGCATATTTCAAAGAAATTTTAGATAAATGTTAATTATATCAAGTTTACGAAATTATAGTTTTCAGTTATCATGAAATGTATTATTTGAGACTATTTTAGAAAAGATTAGAGGTTAGTGATGATTTTGTTAAGTTGATAAAATTTGTGGTTTTCAAAGAGCATGAAACTATATTTTCAGAACTTATGAGACCATTATTGCTAAAATGATTTTTAAGAGTAGGATAATTATATGATAGAGTTTACACAGAAAGAGCGTAGCACATAGTTTTAGAGAAAATGAATATATATAGAGCAAGGTATGATTTAGCTTTTGAATAAATATGTTATATGATTTTTGAGTAGTTTGATTAAAAACCCCTGTATTTTGAGTTGATTTTAGAATATCAAGTATATGAAAATACCTGAGATTAAAATAAGAATTTAGATCTTCAGTTTTATGGTACCAAGAGGTACGAAATTCAGGATGATTCATTGCAACTGCAGATACATATTCTGTGGGCTTGAAGTCGGAATGCTTACAAACGAGTGATCCATTGGGCTCGATTTTCACAGCAATTATGCTAAAGTTAGATTGTTAGAACCATAACTCTCAGAGTACTAAAAATGTAGGGGTTCTTGCTCCAGAGACATAACTCCCACTCTTTAGTTATAAACTTTTAGTTTTGTTGATTCTATTTATTTTTAGTTGAGTCGTATAACAGCCATGGAGGCAATATAGTAAACAACCATAAAGGTAACAATAGTAAACAGCCATGGAGGTAACAGGACTAAATAGTCATTGTGGCAATTCTAGGAAATGAGACCTAGTTAGGTACCAAAGCTTATCCGTAGAGACGTAGTTCGCGGGACCGTAAGATTATAGATAGAAGTTCATGTTCTCTAGGGACTGAGCATGACTTTTCAGTTGATAGACAGTTATTATATCTACGTATATATGTAAATATGAAGAATGCTTTAGAGTTTGTTTATTATTTTCATTACTATTATTATTATTATTATTATTATTATTGTTGTTGTTGTTGTTGTTGTTGTTGTTATTATGATTTCATACTTTCTGTTATTGTTGTCCCATGAATGGGGTACAGGTGAGAATTCACCTACTGAATTTTAAATAAAACTCACCCCTCTCTTTTTCTCATTATAGATATAGTAGCTCTAGAGATTATTCCCAGTCACCTCTTCTCCAGGAGTAAAGATATCAGTTGGTGAGCTTCACTTTGGAGTGAAACGTCATTTTGTTATTCTTAGAGTACTCCAATGTCATTGTGAGCATGGTCCTGACTATAGAGATGTTTTACATTTTGTTTTACCATGAATTAGATTATATTGTATTTGTATAATTATAGCTTTCGTGGTTTTTAAATTTGTATAGAGAGTAATTCAATATATGTTGTATTATGACTATAAATTAAGTTTGATTATGAAACTAATTATGATGGTTTAGATTTCAAAGAGAAAATAATTTATGTTAGATATGAAGTTATGTTTGAATATGGATTTTATGATTTAAGTTTGGGTAAATTACACTCACCTCCCCTAAGGCAACTCACACCCCCTCTATTTATCCACCTAACACTAAAACCCCTCTGCCTATCAAATTTAAGTATTACATTTTCTCTCCCCATTCATAGAATAATGTTAATAAATGTAACAAAATGACATTTTTGTGATATTAACGTTTTTAATTAATAAAATTATAAAAAAATACATGTATCCACTCTGTTAAGTTTAGGGTATTTTTATAATTTTATTAATTAAAAATAGTTAATATCACAAAAATATCATTCTGTTAAGTTTATTATTAGTGTTCTGTGAATGAGATGAATATAATATAAATACTTAAAATTTGATAAGCAGAGGGTGTGAGTTGCATTTTCACAAATCTTAGAGGAGGTGAGTGCAATTTATCCTTTAAGTTTTGCATATAAAGAAGCTTAAAGGTTACGAGGTTTACATGAGGATGTGATTCCTATTTGCCTCACGTTCCTAAGTCGGGTCATGACACATGATTGATAATTCCTAATTTTTGGTTAAATAAGATATACTAATTTCCTTTTGAATTATATATTTCTTTTGAAGAAAAATATTTGATATAGGACTAGGAAATAAGAATTGATATAGTTTTTCAGGTACATTTGTAATAAGTATTGTTAATTATATTTTTTACCAATCATGTAAAATAATTTTTTATTAAATTAATTTTTAGATAATATGATATTTTATTTTTTATTTGAATATTTTTAAAATTTTGAATTTAAAATTGAGAATAAATCATGAGTAATCATATATACCCAAAAATTATAGAATTAAATGATTAGATTCAATTCCAATTTTATTATCAATCATGATTTTTAATTTTTGGTTAAATTAGATATAATGATTTTCTTTTTAATAATATATTTATTATAAACAATAATATTTGATATGAGACTTGAAAAAATTAAAACAAATTTTTTTGGGGTATTTTTTGGAGAATGTATCATTTAAAATAATTGTAATAAATATAATTAATATTCATATTTTTATTAAATAATTTTTTTAGATAATATGAGATGACATTTTTTAGATTTTATTATTTTTAAATTTATGAATTGAATTTGAGATTAAATCATTAATAATAATAAATATTGTTGATTGATTATACTTAATACTTTATTGCTATTTTATTAGCAATCATGATTCTTAATTTTTTTGTGAAGTCAAATATGCTAATTTCCTTTTAGATAAACTATATTTTTTTAGGGTAATTTTTTTGGAGAATGTTTCAATGATAATTATTATAATAAGTATAGTTAATTATATTCTATTATCAATAATATAGAATATTTTTTATTAAAACATTTTTTAGAGAATATGATATGTTATTTTCCTAGATTTAAACATTTTCAAAGCTTTGAATTTCAAATTGAGATTAAATAATTAGTAATAAACATACAATTGATTGATTATACTTGATTCCAATTTTATTATCAAACATGATTCCTAATTTGTGATTAAATCAGAAGTAATAATTTTCTTTTAAATTAGATATTTATTTTAAAAAAATATTTGATATAGGACTTGGAAAAATTAAATCAGATTTTCTTTTTGGGTTGTTTAGAAAATGTATCATTCATAATAATTTTAATAAATATAATAAATTATATTTTATTAGCAGTCTGTGATACTTTTTTAGATTTTGGTTTTTTTAAAATTTGAAATTGAGATTAAATCATAACTAATAATAAATACAATTGATTGGTTATATATACTTGATTTCAATTTTATTATTAATCATGAATACTAATTTTTTATTAAATCAGATATACTAATTTCCTTTTAAATGAGATATTTCTTTTAAAGAATAGTATTTGGTATATGACTTGGAAAAATTAAACTTGGTTATTTATTTAGAGAATAAATTATTTATAGTAATAGTAATTTATAATAATGGTAACAAATATAATGAATGATTATATTTTTCAGTATAGTCAATTATATTTTATTACCAATCATGACTCTTGATTTTTTATTTATTAATTTTTTTAATCAATATAATATGTTATTATTTTAGATTTGAATTTTTTTATTTTTAAATTCAAAATTAAGATGAAATCATTAATAATAATAAATACAGTTAATTGATTACATTGATTCCAAATTTATTATCAATTATGATTCTTAATTTTTGATTAAATTAGATATAATAATTTTATTTTGAATCAGATAATTATTTTAAATAATAATATTTGATATAAGACTTCAAAAAAATAAACTTAAATTTTTGGGTTAGTCATTTTAGAGAATTTTTTTTTATAATTATTGTAATAAATATAATAATATTATAATTAATTATATTTTATTACCAATCATTATTCGTAATTTTTGATTAATTTATTTTTAAAGAGTATAATGTGTTATTTCTTTTAGATTTGGTCATTTTAAAATATTTTAATTTGAAATTGAGATTAAATCATTAGTAATAATAAATATAAATCAAGACTAATTCCATAATAAAAAGAATAAATCTAATTAATATTAATCAACACCCAGAAATTCCAATCCTACTCCAATATTTCCCTATTGGTTAACCACCAAATCAGCAAGTATTTTAACTCCTTGAGAAATAAATAATTATGTGCACAGTCATTAAAGTCATACAATTTTTCTTTGGTTTGACCTGGCATATAACTAAAAATGGAATATAATTGGTTATTATTGATTTAGATTAATTATTTCTCCATTGAGTTAATTCCAAGCAAGCCACATTAGTCAAACACCATATATAATTTTCTTGGATTATCATGATGACATAGGTGAAAATTGCACCATGAATGAGAAATATTTGAGAATGTCAATTTAAATGATATCTTTAACTGATTTAATTAATATGTTATTATCTACATCTTATTTGTATTAAAATAATGTCAAATATATGGTTCATCGTAAATATGATTAGTTATGATTCTTTTCAACAGAATATGTATATGCTAAATGAATGATAATGGAAAATTTATTTATTTACTTATGTAATCAACTTTTTTCAAATTGTTTATTTTGTATTATATTTTATAGAAATTAATATATTTATGTCAATAAATGCAATAATTTTTTCCAACTACACAAATAGGTATGGAATATAATTTTTTAAATATATATATAAATGAAGTGGATGTTCAAAATATTTCTTTTTTATTATTAATCATCAATGCATCGCACAAGTAAGTAGATTTGTAAAAAGAGAGAGAAAGAGACAAAGACAGAGAGAAATGTAATCAATGATGTCATAACATCAATACATGAGTAGAGATGAAAAAAATAGAAGAAATAAAAAATAAAAAAAATAAATAGTATGAAAGAAGTAGAAATATTGACAGCAAAATGAAAAAATTAAATAATTTTTTAAAAAAAAAATTAAAGAGAATTGTAAAAACTAAGCTCAAATAAATATAATAAAATGAAAATAATAAACAAAAAAAAAAAGAAATGAATTTAATCAACCAAATGCTTTTGCGCAAAGAAGAAATTAAAGATGAAATTAATAGAGAGTGAAAGTTAAAAAAAATTTAAAAATGAAATTTAAAATAAATAACTTCAAAAATGTAAAATAAAGTTTAAGAATAGCCACTATCATTCCAATAATTGTATAAAAATAAAGTTGTACATAATGCTTATTCTAATTCCCTTATTTGTTCACTCTACCATCTAAACAATAAAAACTTCACATAAATCAACAAATTGGTACCACAAATCAATGCCTCCTATATATGTCATTCCCATGGGTAAAATGCTAAAGTGGTGAAAAAAAAATAAACTGGAATGAAGAAAAGATAAAACAGAATTCTCAAAAAAATAATAATAAAAGAGAAGATTGTGAAAATATGATGAAAGAACTTACACAAAAACAAAGCCTATCCAAGGAAGAAAAATAACGAAAGTTGAGCAATAACTGTAAAGCTTAGAGCTTGAAATCATCAAAAATTAACTATTGTATAAAAAAACAACTTTTAAAATTATAGATATATATTTAATAGTAGTAGTATTTAATTTGAATGGTAATAAAAACCCATTAAAAAATAAAATTTCTAAAAAACATTCTTCTCACACTAATTCAATGTACTATAGTATAAAAGTGTATAAAATATAATAAGTATCGAATGTTAACTATTATATATAAAATAAAAAAAACAACTTTTAAAATTATAAATCTATGTTTAATAGTAGTGGTATTTAATTTGAATGGCAACAAAAACCCTATTTTTAAAAATTTCACATTATACATATAGAATAATAAGTACAAAATTATCAATATTAAAAAGTTGTAAAAATATATATATATATATATATCAGAGATAACTACCTGGCATAAGCAATATACGAAATAAACTAAATCAGATGACACCAAATACTATAATTCAACTTAATGTAATACTGAAAATCAAATTATGTTTCACGAAAAAAAAGAAGGAAAGTGCGAGAAGAAGCAACTGAAAAAACAATAAAGCAAAAACATGATGATAGGATAAGTAAACATAGCATGAAATTGTGATGCATTATCATTCTCTAAAGGCACATTTTTCTAGAGGATACTCTTAATCAAATGACTCATTCTTTTCACAAGAGAGAAAAAAAAGCTCTCATATCAAGAAGCCCATGTATCAGGATTGAAGACAATCACAACAATACAAAAAAAATATGATAGTTCCCTTACAACTCATTGTATATGGCCACGACATAGCACTTGAAGATAGCAACAACTCATAGTGAGGAAGATAAAAGCAAAAACTAAAAGGGATATGGAAATGTGAAATCACTTAATTGTACCTGAAAAAAATTCATTAAATAAGGAGTGAAATTGAACAAAAATGATTGCAATAAAAAATATATTACATATACAAAAGTAGAATAAGAATGTAGATGACAAAAGAATAATGTAAAAGAGAGGAGGAGAAGGAGAAGAATGGAGATAATAGTAGTAAAAAAATGAGAGCATAAAATTGTAGGAACAAAAAACAACAAAAACAAAAGAGACAGAAAGAACAAATAGAGTGAATGAGAATATGAGGGTTTGAAGTTCAAAAGAGATGGAGAAAATTAATATATATTGATTAAAATATTCAATCATAATTCACCAATTGTGTCGATATCTCAAATTAAAATAGTTAAATGTTTATGTAATTAGAATTTATATAAT
The DNA here is from genome assembly GCA_030441495.1 of Dalbergia oliveri. NCBI lineage: Eukaryota > Viridiplantae > Streptophyta > Magnoliopsida > Fabales > Fabaceae > Dalbergia > Dalbergia oliveri. The sequence continues at coordinate 38,979,870 of JAMLFY010000003.1, forward strand.
ATTTGTCAATGTATATGGAAATTACATTTTTTGATGTAAATTAGATCATATCATTTCTGAAAAGGAAACTCTTGAATAAATGTGAAAAATTATACCGTATGAAGTCATTGCTTTATGCTTGTGGTTCTAGAAATTATGCTTGCATGAAGGTGGTTTTAAATTTGAAAGAATATGGATAAATTTAAATTGATATGATCTTAGATTGATTGTTTTAATGGATTGATCACATAATGTAAATGTCCATCATAATTGATTGATTGTTTTAATTAATTGTATAGATATAATTTATTTTTAATTCAAAAGTATACTAAATCAACATATTTATTAAAAACCTAATTTTCATTTTCTGGGTTAAAAAAATTGTTCCTTTATTTTGAACAATAAAAACAGAGAAACTTGTACCCAAAGCAAAAATTTTATTGTTCTTTTTTGGTTTAGGTTAGTAGTGTTCCTAATTGAGATTTGAGATCCACTTGTTAAATTGATAAAATTTTCAATATTTGCCTCAATATCCGATCAATTTTTCTAAGGAAAAAGTGATGGAAAGTATAATAGCAAAACTTCTATTTTAGATTTCATTCACACTAAATTATTTGAATATGTTGTCATGTTATAACCAAAAGTCAATTTTTTTAATTAAAAAAGCTTTAAAAAAATCTGTAATTTATAAAAAAAAAATATAACTGAAAACTTATTTGTCTATAATATTTTAATATCTTAATGATATATAATACATTGAATTATGTTTCCTTCAGGCCATCTTTGATGCATCATATAGTACAAGGTCTAATAATATTATATATGATAGTACAAGAGCTAATAGTATAGTATAAGCAATCCATTATATAAGTTTTTATATTATCCATTGTTTGGTGTGCCACATGACCAGCGATGGATGAGCAAGCATGCAGTGACTAGGGGATGGCGGCGATGATCTGGGTGGAGGTGACGACCAGGAGTGGCCAGTGTGCTGATGATGACCTGGGAAGGAGTGATGGCGATGGCTAGGGTGGAGCGTTAACGTAGAAAAGTAAGTCAAAGTTAATTTGGGATTGACTAGTAAAAATAATACTATCAGGTATTGTCATGTCTCTTGGAACATGATAACTTAATACTATAATCATAGAATAAAGATGACTTATGTATAACATTATATTATCATATGCAACACTAAACATGTGATAAAAGTTGGGTTTATAGTATTAGCTAATATTATCAGACTTTATACTATGTATCAAACGGGTCTTATATCATTTGTTAATATTTTAATGTTAAACAATTTTAATTGGCATGTCAATGAGCCTTATGACTTAAATTAAGACTTATAAGAGTTTGAAATTTAATATTTAATGTAGAATATTTATGTTGTGATAAAGAAAGACATGGAGATTTTATTTTAAAAATAATTAATAATTAGAGTTTTGAAAATTATGAGTCCTAAATTACTCACACATGTAAAAGTTTCCTTGAAAAGAGTCTAAATTATTAGCATAATAGATTATACTTCAAATAATATAATGTATGTCAAAATATGATTTCGCATTATACATAATTATTTAATTGATGAAATATTAAATAAAAGCGAGTTGAAAAACTTACAAGACTCACGTTTTGTAATATTAAAAACTAATATGATTTATTTTAAAAATTAGGGACTAAAATGGGTAAAGTAAAAACTAAAATCAACATTAACTAATATTATTATACATGGATTGTTAAAAGTCGAGTTCTTATACGGTATTTGAGATGCTTGGTATCACAAGGTGACTGAAATTATACCAAGGAAGAGAAAGTTTGACTGACCGGCCCCCGAACCGTTTACCGTAACGTCACTTGACCTCGATTAAGCTCAAAAAATCGAGAGAAGTCAAAATCGGTCAAAACTTGGTTAAGAACCCCACAACCGAGGAAAACCTGGAAAAACTAGGAAAACCGACGAACCGGACCGGTTTTTTTTTTTAATTTTCCAATTTTTTTAAAAATTTTTTAAAGGTTAAATACTGATATCTTATGAGTAAAAAAAAAAAAAGAACAAAGAAAGAACACTAACAAAATTGTTGGGTTATTTTTTCTCTCGTCATCACAAGCTACTTACCATAAACCTCGTTGTCACTAACAAATATTATTTTCAAATGCATTGTGACCATGTTGTGAGACTGAGACTAGAGAAATTTTATATGGATGATATTTATTTTATAGACCTATGGATATTTTTTTGTTGATTATGTTAATGTTAATGATTTAATATATTTATTTATATTCTAATTAATCATATGTATATATTTATATATATTTTTTATTATATTCCTTTAAATTCGAACAGTTTACCTCTAAACCTTTGAACCAGGTTTGACTAGTTCGATATCCCTTTTTTTTTCTTCCTTGAATTATATACTTAAATTGTGGTGCTTTTATAAATTTGAAAGATACAAGAGTAGGCTAATATCATAAATATGAAAGTTAACAAAAACACATTTAATACATGGATTAATGCATTTAAAACACTTATTACCATTTAAAATATAACACAAAATCATTTGTCGGTCACACTCATAGCCCATCACCAAGTTCTTCATTGGGGAAAACAGAAGAAAGAGAAAGATTAAGAGAAAACGAAGAAGGAGGTTGCGCTGAGAAACCGCCATGTTGTGTTGCCGACACGGGTTACCGTACCTGGTACGAATACCGGACGGGTACGATAATTTTGTAAAAGTGGGGTACGGGTACGCCAATATATATATATATATAAAAAATTAAAAAAAATCATAAATTTCACATGATAAAACTAACAATCTCAACATAAAATAACTCTAAATTGTTCAACAATCAACATTACATTCCAAATTGAAATACTACAATACTCAAAACAATGTTAAACATAAGCACATATCAATCATTTAAACATAATTAACAATCAAACTCTAATAGTCTCAATCTCATCATTTCCTTCCTCATCCAGGAAAGAACACCTCTAAATCAGGCTCATCAAGTGAAAGACTAGCAACTTCAAGAATTCCAGCTCCATCAAATGGGTCTCATTCATCTCCACCAATATCCCACATTTTTTAGCTACCCTCATGATAGTTCTTATTCTTTCTTGAGAGGAGACGAAGATTAGTATGTATGAATACTAAATCTTCAGCTCTTTTGGGATTCAACCTATTTCTTTTCAAAGAGTGAATAAAGGAATAAGTGCTCCAATTCCTTTCACAACAAGAGGAAGAACATGGTTGTGAAAGGAGCTTCAAGGCTATGTTCTGAAGTTTTGGGAGTGAAGATCCATGCATCACCCACCATTCCTTGGGTGACAGATCCCATCTATCTTGCAGGCTATCAAATTGTTCAAGCTCATCTTCACTACTTGAGAATTTCACAAACTCTGGTTGCCTGAAGTCTATCCCTTGATTCTGAAAAGTAACTCCTAAGACATTTGTTTCTTCCAATACAAATCTCATTGTCCTTATGAGGAGGAACTCTATTTGGAGCCTCATCAAGCCATTGTCTACAGTAATACCTAGTAAATAAAAGGCAATGCATTATTAATATAGTAATGCCTAGTAAATAAAAGGGAATGCATTTTAAACTTACTTTGGATTAAGTGAATGAGCTAGGCAATGAAGGGGTGTGTAACTTTTGGTCCATCTATCAATTAGAACACCATGCACCACATCATGAAAGGATGATCTGCACTCAACTCTTTGTCTTCATGCTCATATATTGCCTTCTTCACTTGCTCAATCATGGAATCCCATTTCTCATAAACTAAATGGAGGGATGGCTTGTGGTGTCACAAGATCGCAACATGTCATAAATAGGCTTTGTAAAGCTCAAGATATAGTCAACTTTTTTCCCACCAACTATCATTTAAAATTATCTCTTTCACATATGTTGCCCTTGGAATATCATCTTCTTTATAATGAGACCATTCTTCACTAATGACCATAGATTGGAGACCATGCTTAATGGTTCTCAACCTTTTAAGCATAATAATGATAGAAGCAAATCTAGTCTAGCAATGGCAAGTAGTTTCAGATGCACAAATTTATTAAACATGGCAAGTCTCATAGAATGGTTCATTATGAAATTCTTAATAAAGAAGGCATCATCAGCAACATTGGAAATCCAACTACACTCAGAATAAGCAACTTCATTGGCAAGTGTATTTTTAGGAGCACAAATATTTTTTAGAGCAAGGTTTAGAGTATGCACCACACATGGGGTCCAAAAAATATTTGATGCATTGATTCAACAATTGATCCAGCTTTGAGCAGGTGCATTATCTAATAACTTGAACCACGTTTTGTGGTCCAACTTCATCAATGGTAGCCAAAATCAGATTGGCAATATAATGCTTATCCTTGTATTCACCTGAGCCATCAATAGCTTTCAAGAACATAGGTCCTAAATCTGAATAGCCATGAATTTGATTAATGGTCTTCTTTGAGCATCAGTCCAACCATCAGTGACTATACTCACACCTTTCTAGGCCAAGTGTCCTTGATTGGTTTTAGCAACTTCATTATATTAGCTTTCTCTTTTTGCAATAATGAAGTTCTAATGGCATTATAGCTAGGTGGAAGAAAGCCACTAATATTATTGTTAGCAACATACGTAAATGCACTAACAAAATAAGGGTTTCTAGCAACATTGAAAGGCAAACCAGGAGAGTAAAACAACCTAGCTATTTCACAATTCAAATGTTCTCTTGCCTCATTATTGAAAGCCTTATGTATAGGTCCCTCATGTACTTTTTTTCTCTTGTTTCCATCTATGGGTGGGTTCAAACTTGTAGTTCCAGGAGAAAAAGGAACTTGCACAGGTTGTGTCTTTTCAATATATTCCCTTTCTATTTGCTTAATCTCTTCAAGGTAATCATTATTCACTTCTGGACAAATAGCAATCCCATTTCCTCTTTCTCTAAGCAAATGAGATTTCACCCGAGAATAAGATCCCTTATAATTCCCACCACAAAAATTGCGCCAACTAACATTCCCTCCTCCAGATTTCTTATCTTGCAACACATTTACATAGACCCAAAGGGGGCCATTGTTCTCTAGACTTTCCAGGAGCATATTTACTAGTCAAAGATGCAGAGGAAGTGGCATTATTACCACTTCCAGTCCCCCACCTCCACCACTAATAGACCTAGCTGTTGAACCTTGTGAAAACATCTGATAAGTGATTAAATAAACAATTTCAAAAGTTGTTCTTGTCCACAAGACCACAACACACAACAATGGCAGCAATAACACAATAAAAGAAGAAAGGAATAAATGGAAACCACAATTAAAGGGACAAAGACAGAGAGACAAAGACTTACCTCCATTGGATGGGAGAGCGCCGCCGCCGTCGAGACAGAGCCGCACTAGATCAAGGTTGAGAGAGCCAGGAGATCGTTCCTCGCGCGCACTGGCCAGCGTTCGCGCCCCGCTCGCTGCCGTTGTCGCGTTGCGCCAGGTGGTGGGTGCTCCGCCTCCGCCGTCCGCCGCGCAAGGTTGCGTCGCTCCGCGTCCTCCGCGTCGCTGCAAGGTCGCTTGGGGTCGTAGATCGGTGGTCTTCACGCACACCACTCCGCCTCCACCGCTTTGCGCACACCGCTTGCGCACGCCGTTCGCGTGGTGGGGCTCCGCCGTTTCGCGAGGAAGAAGAGAAGGGAGAGGCGATCCTGAGGAGAGGATTAGGGCCTGAAGTGTCACAGGAGTTTGGCTTCTAATTGGCCTTGGGTCAAAAAAATCAAATAAAATGAAACCGGGTTTTTTTTGGGTTTTTGGGTTTTTCCGTAAATGGCGTACCCAATACCTGTACGCGTACTCGTGCGTACGCAACGTACCCATTTTTTTTTCCAAAAAATGAGACATTGGGTACGTACCCCGCGTACCCACGCGTACTCATGCGTACCCGTACCGCGCGTACCCGGACAGTACTTTGGGCATTTGCCCGTACCCATGCTTCAAGCCGCCATGGCCGCCATGGCTACTGGTGGTTCTCTTTCTTGTCCCTGACTTGGCATTTTGACTCAGGAGGAGAGGTTGGGCAGCGAGTTCGTAACTCGGTGGAGGGCATGCTTAGCTCTTCTTAGTGCTATTCTTGGAAGTCCATTTTATATATGCTAAAGAGAAAACAACAGGACGAGGAGCTGTTTCTCAACCAACAAACAAGTACAACAACAACACAAACCCATCAAAATTCAAAATAGCTGAAGAGTGAAGACAAACCCCAACCAGAACAATCAATGTGAACAACAAACAACAAAAATAAACAAATATTTAATAAAACTCCAAAATTGTTCTATGCCTATGATATTGATTCTTACTTCCTTTGCTCTGATGAGAAAAACCACGAGCTTGAAACTTCAAGAAGTGACGAGAGTACGAGACTTGTCCACCATCGCAAGCGAGCTCGGTGACCCCCTGGAGAACATTCTGACCAACGACGGCAGTGCCGTCACAGTCGCCGTCGCGCCAACCGCCACCATGACCACCAACTTCGATCCCATTATGCTTGTCGTTGCCTCCCGCTCCTCTTCCGTGGCCTACCTTGACGGTGGCAGCGGCTGCTGCTGCCCCATGAACGAGTCCAAATCCAAATCCAAATCCCACCCTGATGTGATGAAAACCAAGCACCAACAGGATGAACGGATATTAATCACATTATCAACCGTGTTAATCAGTGTTAAGTAACCTCAGTTAAAAAGTAGGATTATGTTATTTTGACACGCACATAGTGCCTATGATCCATGTGAGTGTGAAAGGAGTGATGAGAAAAATAAATTAAAAAAAAATAAATAGTGTGATTCATATATTTTATGAATAAGGTGTTTAGGTGTTTAAGAATTTAGGATGTTAAAATAATAAAGTTCTAAAAAATATAATAGCTTCACCAAAAATTAAAATATCTCAATGGCACCAAATCCAAAAAATAAAAATTTTTGGGTTGAAGTAACATTCACATATTTTAAATGGACAAGAATACAGAGAAACATTTAGGGTTTATTTGATTTAAGTTTCTCGTTTTTAGTTTTTAATTTTGATTTTTTAGTTTTTTAGAACTTAGGAAAGAAACACTAAAAATTTTAAAAATTATAATTTATAATTTTTAAAATTTTCAATTTTTCTTCCATAAATTTTAAAAAACTGAAAACTCAGATTAAATACACTTTACAATTTTGAATATTGTGAAATACTTTTTACCTTAATCACAGGATGAATTTTTGTACGCCTGGGATTTCGTCACCACGTGGTACCAAGCATCTCCGGTGCCACGTAAGAACCTACCCTGTAAAAAAAAAATTGTGGATGGCAACGCAGGGGAACTCATAATCTAGCAAGCAATGGAGTCACAGCATCTCACATGATACACAACGCCATCAACAGCGGCTTCCTCACGGTCACGGCCCTAGCACAGAAATGCAAGACCCTAACCCAACTCAAGCAACTGCACGCCCACATCCTCCGATGCCGCATCAGACACACACCCTACGCCATTGCCCCTCTTCTCTCCGCCGCCGCCGCCGCAGCCACCTCCAGCTCCAACGACGCGTCGTTTCTCTCCTACGCTCGCTCCATCTTCTCCCACCTCACTCGCCGCAACACCTTCATGCACAACACCATGATCAAAGCCTACCTCAGCGCCCACTCACCCCTATCCGCACTGTCCTGCTACGCGGCAATGCTCCAAAACGGCGTCGCCGTTAACAACTACACCTTCCCTCCTCTCATCAAGGCTTGCGTTGCGCTGCTATCCTCGTCGTTTACTTCTTCTCCTTCTTCCAAGTACGTTGTTGATGTTGGTCGTTTGGTTCATGGCCATGTCGTTATGTTCGGGTTCCTCGAAGACCCCTTCGTTGTGAGTTCCTTCATTGATTTCTACTCTGCCTTGCGTCAGGTGGAAACGGCGAGAGCCTTGTTTGATAAAATGACAGAGAAAGATGTTGTGTTGTGGACGGCAATGATCGACGGTTATGGGAAAATAGGGAACGTCGAGAGTGCCAGAGAACTGTTCGATGAAATGCCTGAGAGGAATGTTATATCGTGGAGCGCAATGATGGCAGCGTATTCGCGTGTCAGTGACTTCAAGGAAGTGCTGGCTTTGTTTGCAGAGATGCAGAACGAAGGCACGGAGCCAACGAATTCGGTCCTCGTCTCTGTTCTCACTGCGTGTGCGCATCTCGGCGCGCTCACGCAGGGAATGTGGCTGCATTCCTATGCCAAAAGATTCGAATTCGACTCTAATCCGATCTTGGCGACTGCTTTGGTAGACATGTACTCAAAATGCGGGTGTGTGGAATCGGCCTTATCTGTTTTCGAAGGCATTGCTTTCAAAGATGCTGGAGCGTGGAATGCAATGATTTCCGGTGTTGCATTGAATGGTGATGCGAGGATGTCTCTTGAGTTGTTTCACCGAATGGCTGCTAGTGGAACCGAGCCGAATGAGACCACCTTCGTGGCTGTCCTCACTGCTTGTACGCATGCTAAGGTGGTGCGGGAAGGCCTTCGATTGTTTGATGAGATGAGTGGTGTTTATGGTGTTGCGCCACGGTTGGAGCATTACGCATGCGTGATTGACCTTTTGTCAAGAGCTGGCATGGTGGAGGAGGCTGAGAAGTTCATGGAGGAGAAGATGGGTGGACTCGTGGCTGGTGATGCTAATGTGTGGGGTGCGCTTCTGAATGCGTGTAGGATTTATAAGAATCTTGATGTTGGAAATAGAGTGTGGAATAAGCTGCTTGATATGGGCGTAGATGACTGTGGTACTCATGTTCTTACATACAATATATACAGAGAAGCTGGGTGCAATGCAGAGGCAAACAGAGTTAGAAGTAGGATTTCCGAAGCAGGGATGCAGAAGAAACCTGGTTGCAGCATAATAGAGGTCGGTAATGAAGTTGAAGAGTTTCTTGCAGGTGATCACTCTCATCCGCAAGCACAAGAAATCAGCAAATTGCTTGATTCTATGCTCAGGATGGTGAATTTAGAAACCTTCTGATGGGTATAAGCTATGTTCACTGCCAAATTATTTTCCTTGGAGTATAGTTGTTTGCAGGAGCCTATAGCTGTGGAAAAATTCACATGTAAATTGTTATTTCTTCATTCATGAATTCACAAGGGCAATAGCTGTACAGGGAAAAAAGAACAAAAGAAAGGAGAATGAATAGACAGGATATACTGCAGCTACATGAGCACGTACTTGCATAAAGAATATCACACTGGCTTGTTTCAACATGTCCTTTGCTAGGATGGTGGTCTAGTTTTAATTAATTTATGTGGTGCAACGCATCTAATTAGTTTATGGATTTTAGCAGTGCATACAAGAACTGTGGCAGTAGTAACAACTTATGATCACTGCCAAGGTTTTAACTGCCCTTATGCTTGCACTTATTATTCCTGACTTGTAAGTGCTAAAGCTAGAAAACTATTCTTTAAGAACAAGGGTGCACAACTTGGTGGAGAAATGGGCCTGATTTGCACACAGGAAAAAACTTTTCAACATGTTGGGATGCTGACTCATCAGATTAGAGGCACCCAATTCTGGATGGACACGTGATACTGAAAACGACTCTTGTTGACCTGGGTGGAACTCTGACAACGAAGAAGCATGCCTTGTACTGGGTTAGATACACAGTACCCATTCATCTTCCTGTGATCAATCAAGTATTTAGTAGCAACTGTGTGGTAAAAATTTCACTGAATTGCCCAGTTGCTAGATTACGACATGATACTGGAAAATACATTCCTCGGGAGGTAGTTGCCGTTTGGGTTCCCTCTCCTACATCTATTTAATTTCCAAATATATAATTGGCCCGAGGTTTTAACAAGAAGCTATGCCTTGATGGTGTAGATGCTTTCATCGGATATGCTAGACAATGGCATGTACATGAGTAGAGCTGGTTGAGGTAGTTGCTGATCAGGTTAGTCACTCTGCATTTCTATATAATAGTTTTCCACTTTACAGTATATATCTTTTGCTTGCCAGGAAGCTATGCTTTGATGGTGTTCATGGATGGGTTAGAGGTTAGATTGATGAACTAGTGATATGTATAGACGAGGTTTACGAAATGCCAAGATAGGCCACTAACAGTTGCTTTTACTGGAGACACCAATTAGGTGACTAGAGAGAACTGAATGAGGGTTAGTATGGATGGCCTGACACTGTAACCTGTTTCTGTTGACAAAATGAGGGCTGTTTTGTCTTAATTCCTAGAGCATCTAGTTCTATTTGAAACAATTTAAGCTGTGTCCAAAATGGCTTCATATTTGAAATCTTTTTCTAGTGTGCATAGCCAAATTAAAATTTGGATAAATACAAACTTATGAAGCAACGGGGCAATTGACATGAATTGTCGTCCTCAGTGCCGTTATGAGATGCAGGAAAAGAGAGCAGTGGTTGGAGCTTGCATTGTTAAATCCATTTTTTGTGAACGAAAGTTCATATGTTCTATTTCCCGCGTTCTTATGGCATTTCAAGCTTCTGATGTCTTCCTGTGGTGGCAAAACTGCATTTATATTGACCTGGGTTCTCTTAATGAATTATTTATTTGTTTATTTATACAATTTTTAATTTTTTAATTGTTTTGGCTTGAATTTGATCACGAGATCCTCAATTAATAAAGTGTGGGATTAGTACAAGTTCGCATATTCGCTTGTAATTGGCCTCACATACTGCTTCCCCTACTCGAACTGAGTAATGCATTATTACTGTATTTAATTTCAGTGGATTGCAAATATCAGAGATGACATTGGTACACCTCCTCAGCACCCACCTATGTGTAAGGAACTAAATACAAGAACCACCGGTAAAAGATAATGCACTCCTCTCCAATGGCTTCACACCTATGGAAGGAAAAGGATATTGAGAGAAAGAGAGGAAGAAGCTTTCAGGGAAGAGGTTACCACATCAACTTTTTGTAGAATTTACTCCTTGAATTGTGTTAGTTGTCACTAATGGGCCTAAGCCCAATTTCATACTTGTTACATTACCTTCCCCTTTAAAATTGACCTTGTCCTCAAGGTAAGAAGTTAAGATAATGTGATTGCTTAACTTGGAAGCCATGCGGCGATAAACTCATATTGTAGCAAACCCAAATGAACTTGGGAATTTCAAAGGCAAGAGGTCCTTGACCATTATTTATTTTGCTGTGAAAATAGAAGCTGTGGCCTCCATGGTGGAAGACAATTACACACAGCACTTGTAACATATGCCGTTATTATAAGTTGCAAACTTTTGGCAACCTGGTTGGTAAGGAACCTTTTTAGCTCTTTTAAGCTAGTAAAAGTGAAAGTATATCCAAATCCACTAAAAATGTCATAGTGCCAACAAGGAGCTCACCCATATTATTCTTGTATTCTATGAGACAGCATAACACACTAAAAGAATGATGAAGCTTTATCCCACTTGATGCCATTCTTGAATAGCCACAAAAATAGCAATTCCTGCATTTAAACATCCATCTAAAAGATCCTTTAACATCTTCTCTTTCTCCTTGGTAGCCCAGGCAACAGATGCAATAAGGTTCACTAACAAAAGAAACCACTCCAATAAGTAGTTGATGCAATGTCTCCTTTATATGCCCTTCTGCTGTATTTTTGTGACTATTCTTATGCACACTACAACATTAGGCTTGTATTGGAATGATGACATAAAGGAAAGGAAGAGTTACCTTGACTGTCACAAACATTCCTGCACTTGACACATTTGTTTCAATGATAAATTCTTCTGTAGGACCAAATGAGTTAATGATTTGCTTCCCTAAGAGGCTCTAGAAGGTAACACCCAAGAGCATGTTTTGTCTTTGTGAACTAGCCAATAGTGGAGTAATCATGAGTTAGGTAACCTTTTGCTACAATAACGTTGAATACACAAGTTAGACTTTCATTCATATGAAGTTTGTGCCAACAAGAATCTTTTTTAGTAATTTCTAGCTTTGTTGCATTGCAAAATTCTCTCATAAGCCATTGCTCAAACAATTGATGGGTAAAGTATACAATATAATTAACAATTTTCCAGCGTTCCCCATAGAAGCTTCGCAATACAATCAATGTGTCACATGAGGCAAAATGATACGTACAATAGTAGCAACGCACACAAGCAATAGTGTTCCAGGACAGTGAATTTAAAATAGACCCCTTCACAAAAATATTGTGCAGAACATATCTCAAAGATATCATCAAACAACTAGGAGGCAGATTGAATCATAATGACAACATAGCTAGAGTCAAACCAGTTCATGTGCCACTTGAAACTTGACCCTAGTGAGGAAAGAATCCCATACTCTCATCATTGAGGAAATTAGTTTCTACGGTTGTTTGTGTGGAGGTGAAGATACAAGACTCCCTTTAATGTTAATTGGTCGATTCCCATTTGGATACAAGGCTCAATATCGAAGTTCAACTTTGAAATTGAGTAATGGTTGCAAGAGCCTTGAGAAATTCACTCTTCATAACCCAGGATCAAACACCAGAGAGTTATTGGTGCTATTGTCTTGGCCATGGCCGCACGATGAATAGGCAACACTGTGTTCTTTGCAGCCTCCATCTCGATCACCATTGGGAGCTCGTGGTCCACTATGAACACGATGGCATCAATAAACACTGCTTTCAGTGCCCATTTGACCATCATAGCATTGGCGTTCCTTTGCAAGAAACTTCATCCCAGTCAACATGGCAGGAGACCGTAGTCATCACCTCCACATGGATCTCTTGGACCTCACTTGGCTTCAATGACGTGATTAAGTGGCTATGTCCTCACCACCCATCGCTTCATTCAATTGGAGGACATAAATCATTTGGATTGTGGTTCTGAACGTTTGTTGTTGCTCGCCGATCTCATATGCATTAAACCTAGCCTATAACTGCAATTTGTTGATCACCTTCACATCTTCTACAAGTTGTTGCCTAACGCTTTAAACAACACAACGCGTTGTATATTTCTCTACACCACTTGAGTTCTGATCTTCAATTTGTTGAATTTGATCTGCAAATTTTTTCATAAAATATTGCTAAGTAAAGAGCATGGAAAAGAGATTTAGGGTTTTCAAAGAAAACTTCTCTATGAATCTTAATTTTCAGTCCATTGATAAAGCAAGCTAATAATATCTCATGATCATTCATATGAACGCGATCATGAGCCATGAACTCCAGATAAGTACCAGTTTGCTCTTTGATTGAGCTCGGCAAACCACCATGGAAATCGAGCATGGTGGCCAATGAAAGCACCATTGTATAGAACTAAATACAAGAACCACTGATAAAAGGCTGAACCCATTGTTTTTGTATTGATAGGGAAAATCAAATAACAGTATAAAATTCAACTAACAAATAAACATTTTGGGTATTTTCAGGATATAAGATTCAATGGAGAATTAAGGAAAATAAGAAGGAACGATTACTGATGATAATGCTAGAGAAGACTTTACTCCAATGGCTTCATACCTATGGAAGGAAAATGATATCTAGTTCAAAGAAGGGAATGAGAGAAAGAGAGGAAGAAGCTTTCAGAGGGAAGAGGTTACCACATCAAGTCAGCTTCTCTTTGTCCTCTATTTCTCCTTTTGTAGAGTTTACTCCTTGAATTGTGTTAGTTGTCACTAATGGGCCTAAGCCCAATTTCATACTTGTTACACTATGCTTCCATCATATAAGCAATTGAGGAAGAGGACGAAAATAGGTGTACACTGGTTATAGATAATAGCAGTGGCAAGATTGAAATGTCCAAATTTTTAAAACATATGAAGGAAATAAAAGATAACTCTCCCCACAGCGGTTGGATGGGCAGCTAATAAAATATATGAACATGGCAAGCAATTACGACCTAATCCAAAATCCCCTGATAAATATTCCCCAACCCTTCCTTGGCAAGTCAAGAAGCCACGTTCGCATTTAATCAATCATAGTTATGTATCTTTTTTTCATTTGAAATTGAACTAGTATTTGTATTTATTTTTATATTTGACATTAATTAAGGTTTGTATGAATTATTATAAATTAACTTTTAAAATAGAAGTAGCTGAAAAGGAACAACTTGATAACTATGACAACACATCGTAATTAAAGATACCACCAAGTACAATACATTAGTAATAAAAAATACAATAACTAACCTAAAATAATACGAGTACAATACGTCAATAATAACACATGTAAATGTTACATCTTCACCCGTGTTCCTAAGAACATAATTATTAAAATATAATATTATATTTGTCATATCATTTATTTTTTCTCTTTATTTTTTATGCAACTAGAATACTTTTTTTTCCTCCCACTCACAATTATGGAAAAAAAAAACACTTAGTTACAAACACAATACCATTACACATTCTCTCTAAGTAAGGTTGTCATGGTAGTAGAATGGATTATATTTACATTCACAAAACTTGTGTTAAGCTGGAAGAAGTTGCACCCCTTTCTATAGAGATCTCAACGAGCTTGGGGATAGATGGGTTAAAAATAAATTTTAATTAATAAAATCTTGTCATTGTTTATATTAAATAATTATTTTTTTTGAAATTCTGGTTGCTTTAATTTTAAAAAAATTAATATTTTATTAATGAAATCTTGTTATTGACAAGATTTCATTTAAAATTACATTTTATTTCTAAAATATTATCATTGACAACTTTTCTATTAAAAAAAATTTTATTAATGAAATCTTATCATTTGTATTTTATTTAAAAAATTATATTTTATTAAATATAATAGATATATGGCAGATTGATTTAAAAAAAATTATAATTTTTTTCATTGAAATCGCCTCGCAACCCATAATCGTGTAATTATCCAAATTAACTCAGGCAAATTTTGCCTCTCCCCACCAAATTGAAAAAAAAAGACTCGAAACTGAACTGGGTTTTAGTGTGAAAATTAGAAAAACGACGCAAAATGAGTGGTTGTCAATGTGCTGCAGGACAGCGGCATCAGTATTTCGGTTCACTCTGCGTGAGGGCCGAAACTGAGAATCGGAATGCGTGACCCATGCCGAATCTAAGCCTATCTCTCCCTCCTCTCAGCGCACCACAACCCAACCAAAACTCAGAACAACCATTCCCACACAACAACAACAACAACAAGCTCCACTCCCCCACGCGCACTTTCACCGTCCCACAGCTCCGCAGAGCCATCTCCACGCTCGACCTGGCGCGTGACCCTCACACTGACCCCTCCCTCCTCCTCAAAGCATGCATCAGGTCCCGCTCCTTCCACCTCGGCAAGCTCCTCCACCGCAAACTCGCCACCGAGTCACGACTCGACCTCGACTCGCTCCTCCTCAACTCACTCATCACCCTCTACTCAAAGTCCGGCGAGTGGGAACAAGCGCTCACAATCTTCAAAACCATGCCGAACAGCAACCGCGACCTGGTCTCGTGGAGTGCCATGATCTCCTGCTTCGCGAACCACGGCATGCACCGCGAAGCACTCGAAACGTTTCTCTCCATGCTCCGAAACGGCCTTTACCCGAACGAGTACTGCTTTACGGCGTCGTTTCGCTCGTGTTCCAATCCCCAGTTTTTCCCCACTGGGCTCGCGATATTCGGCTTCGTCTTAAAGGCTGGGTACTTCGATTCTCACGTTTGCGTCGGTTGCGCGCTGATCGATATGTTCGTTAAAGGTGGCGGCGGTGACGTGGATTCGGCGTTCGCGGTGTTCGAGAGAATGCGACAGAGAAACGTGGTGACGTCGAACTTGATGATCGCTAGGTTCGCGCAGCAAGGTTTCAGCGGTGATGCGATTGGCTTGTATTTCAGCATGTTGATGAGTGGTTTTGAACCTGATAGGTTCACCCTCAATGGTGTCGTTTCAGCGTGTGCTGATTTGAAACTGTTGTCGTTTGGGAAGCAGCTGCATTCCTGGGCTGTTAGGTCAGGAATGAGTTCCGATTTGTGTGTAGGTTGTAGTCTGGTGGACATGTATGCGAAATGTGATTTAGTGGAAAATGCTAGGAAGGTGTTTGATAAAATGCCGGAGCGTAGTGTTGTTTCTTGGACTGCACTCATCGCGGCGTATGTGGAAGGCGGTGGACAAGAGCATGAAGCTGTTAGATTGTTTCGTGACATGATGATTCGGGGCGATGTTGTGCCAAATTGTTTCACGTTCTCTGCCGTCCTCAAGGCTTGCGCGAATCTTCCTGATTTCGGATTCGGCAAACAGGTTCATTGTCAAGCGGTTAAGCTAGGCGTTTCTGTGGTTAATTGTGTAGGGAATTCTCTTATTAACCTGTATGTAAGGTCTGGGAGGATGGAGTGTGCTCGCAAGTGTTTTGATTTTCTGTTTGAGAAGAACTTGGTTTCTGCGAAGAAGTTGTTGATCCAAATGCCAAAAATTCGAATTCTGAAGATGGCATTGACCTTGGAATTGAGGGCACGGGTATTGGAGCGAATTCATTTACTTATGCATGCCTGTTAAGTGGTGCTGCTTGTATTGGGGCAATTAATAAGGGTGAACAGATTCATGCCAGGGTGGTGAAGTCTGGGTTTGGGAACAACCTATGCATTAATAATGCTTTGATCTCTATGTATTCCAAGTGTGGGAACAAAGAAGCTGCTTTACAAGTCTTTAATGATATCCAGGATCGAAATGTCATATCTTGGACCTCAATTATAAATGGTTTGCGAAACATGGATTCGCTACAAAAGCATTAGAATTGTTCTATGAAATGCTTGAAACAGGTGTAAAGCCTAATGAGGTCACTTACATTGCGGTTTTATCAGCCTGTAGTCATGTTGGTTTGATTGATGAGGCATGGAAGCACTTCAGTTCAATGCATCGTGACCATGGTATTGTTCCAAGGATGGAACATTATGCTTGTATGGTTGATTTGCTTGGTCGATCCGGGTTGCTTTCAGAAGCCATCGAATTTATTAACTTGATGCCTTTCCATGCTGATGCGTTGGTGTGGCGTACATTTCTTGGCTCTTGCCGGATTCATCGCAACACTGAGCTTGGAGAGCATGCAGCAAAAATGATTCTTGAGCTGGAACCTCATGATCCTGCTGCCTATATATTGTTGTCAAACTTGTATGCATCAGAAGGGCGGTGGGATGATGTAGCAGCCATTAGGAAGAGCATGAAACAGAAAAAGCTAATAAAAGAAACAGGTTATAGCTGGATTGAAGTTGAAAACCAGGTGCACAAATTCCACGTAGGGGATACTTCACACCCCCAAGCTCAAAAGATATATCATAAACTTGATGAATTGGCATTAAAAATAAAGAACCTGGGTTATGTCCCAAATACAGATTTTGTTCTTCATGATGTGGAGGATGAACAGAAGGAACGTTTTCTGTTTCAACACAGTGAGAAAATTGCAGTGGCATTTGCCCTGATTAGTTCCCCCAAACCCAAACCTATAAGAGTATTCAAGAATCTTCGGGTTTGTGGGGACTGCCATGAGGCAATAAAGTATGTATCAATGGTAACTGAAGAGAGATTGTGTTGAGAGATGCAAACCGGTTTCATCACATCAAAGATGGGACATGCTCTTGCAATGATTATTGGTAATCCACATACATCTGACTGAGTATAGACTTCTCGAAGTTTATGACAAACAGGGGATGTATCAAATATGTTAAAAAAAGTAAGTCATTCTTTGGTGTATGTGTGCTTTGTGATTTGCACCTTTTTGTTTGGCCCCTTAGATATTACCATAGCTACTGCAGATCTGCCTTTATGATTTTCAAATATCTGTCCACAAGTTCACATTGTAACATGCTTATAAAATTTTCTTGTCACTCAAATTAACCACTACTCCTATGTAGAACTAATCACATCTTCAGGATCATTTTTTAGCTCTTAAAATTTTCATAAGCCAAAACAATACTCAGCCATCTTTTCTTTTTCCTTCGTACCTCAATCTCTGCACTCTTGCTTTATACCATTAAATGTGACAAGAGTACACCTTAATGTAAGCTTCAAAGCTGAAACAATGAAATATAGTTGAGGTAATGAAATAGGAGACAATGATGGCCTACAAAGCTGAAGTGGTACACATTAATGTAAGCTTCAAAGCCTTGTTAAAGGCTTTGGAGCCTGTTGTAATTTTGAGGATAACCAACGATGATTTGAGGGTGAATGCATGCTTGAATTTTACTCCCTGTGATTTTGACATATTTCAGAAGAGCTCAGTCCTAAAAAATTGATATATTTACTTATTTTGTCCAGGGGAATTGGTGTTGTATCTGTTGGTTACATGTCTCTGGCGGATTCACATTAGAAAAGCTCTTTTGCCTGCTGAAAGAATATAGCTTGATACCACTACCAAAGGAGACACGGAGAATGAGCCTGAAGGGGATGAAGATCATGGGAAACTAAATGAAATGGAGGAGCTGACATACACAATGTGATGCAACAGAAACGTGCAAAGAGGCTTCTTGCATAAAGAAGAGTGGAGGTTTCTAGCATCTTCGCTACTTCTGAATTAATTTGGATCGAAAGGTACTTCAAATAAATTTTGGAATCTGCGTAACTTGAAAATATTTGCTGGCTATGAAAATATAATATACAGTCAAAATAATACCTGATGTTTGGTCCAATAAATGGTTTCAGGGGATGCAAGGATAAAAACCGTATTGTGTTAATCCTTTATATCACGGTATTCCAAGTTCAATTCGGTTTGTGTTTGTTGATCCTTTTTCAAGTTGGTGAGATCAAGCTGATTCATTGCGTTGAATCTTGTGGGACAAGGCACGGACTGCAGCGGGATGCAAATGGATGCAATAGAAGTGTTGGAAATAACAGCGGAAACTAATAATCAGTTAATCGTGTAGGCCCATGTACATAGAACAACTGTACATATGAGATATGTATTTTTTTTTTTTCAAATAATTGGTGTACTCTAGGTGACTAGATGTATTATGGATATAAGGGCAAATTACACGAACATGCAAAAAGTAACCCAAGTTTTATCCGTAGTTTTGTGTCCTTGAACCACACAAGTTAGAGGCTTCTTTTTTACTTCAATCCAGTTTTGCATCGTCTAGCAAAATCCGTGTATGCTATGAACATGTCCTACAATTTTATGGATGTCTATGCTTAGTGGATACATGGCTAAACAATTTAAGACATTTTATTATCTTATAATAAGAAATACTCTAATTTTTTCTCTTATTCATTCAGTTATAATTCTATTTTACTTGCAAATGAATGGATTAGAAAGAAAGATATGATAGCAATTTTGCCAAAAATATAAATAGTTGTGTATCATGAGTATCATACTTGGTTTGATAGTGTTGTTTTCTTTGTTTGGTAAATAGACAAAATTGAGATGTTTTTACTCCTGATTTTTAAAAGTCCAAATACTAATATGGCCTTACTCTATTTAACATCAATGAAAACAAAAATTGTCCCTTTTAATATGTATACCTGTTATAATCATTTTGAATTCTTAAAGTAACTTTATAATATATTTACCCTTTGCTACTGTTATAACTTCTTATTAAAAGCAACTTCAACGTTTTATCAATCAACACTACTATGACTCTTTTAAGCACAGTATTTGAAAAACCCAAATAGCTCAAAAATTCTCGTTAATCCACAACAATGCCAAACCAAATCTTAATATCACATACCGATTCAATATGCATCATGTGACAAATAAATTTATTTTCTACATGATCTTTAGGGTTGGTTGCTGTCATCATCTATTTCAATAAGGATCTTTATTGTTTTTCTTTCCAAAAAACAATAAATAAAAAATTCTCAACACGACATGGTTTCTGCAGATTAATTTGGGAAACTCGCTAGCATAAACTGTGCATTACATATCAATATCATCAAAGTAAATCTAAATTGCATAGAACATGCACTGACATATGATAAGAGTTGACACCACAGAAGCCTCTTGAGGAACATGCTAAGCAACATCAGCAGCTAAGATAAAGCTCAGTTTCATTCATGTACTTGTCGTCACTGAACTGGTCAACACAGACCAAGAAAGTATAAGCTCACTTCTGACCATGTTCTCTTAGCTGAGAAAGGGCTACAGCAACTTTAGCTCCAACACGAGCATTATTCTTCACCAGAGCAATGTCTAAAATATGGTTAAGGCTTGCTTTTACAGTAATTCAAATATTAAATTTGGATAAGGTTGAATCATATTACCAGCAATTAGAATATATTAAATTTATTTAAACTATATGCTTCTAACTATTGATTTCATAATAGCATATTGTAGGAAAAACTTTAAACGAGGATACTTGAAGCAAGTGAGCCACCCCTAGTCAAGTCATTTACTCTAGCAAGCAAGAATGGAGTTACAGCATTTCCTGTTATATTGTGTTCCCTGCAAGTGATAGGTATGAAATTTATTTATTTAGTTTCAAAAAGACAAAAAACAATAGTAGATATATTATGAAAGCATTATTAGCAAACCAAGCAAAACACATGTACAACTTGCATATGATGTCATGATACATAGAGAATAAAAAGTTTACATAGCTTTTGTTTTCTAATCACAGAGAAAAAAAAAAAAAGTTTACCTAGCTTCTTTAAGAGCTTTCTGAATGGCAGATTCAATTATTTGTCCAGATGCTGCATGTTTTCGAGGAATAGGAATGGCTATTAAAATTCCAGTTCCAAGCTTGAGTTTGAAGTTTGCGTCTGTCAGAATAAAAGTTAGAAGGAATCATATAGAAGCTGTGTTGCAACATATAAATTTACACTGAATAAAATAATGTTCTCCTTGCCTATCAGGCGAGCACAGTCTTCAGGCGTATCTACCCTGCATGAAACCTGAAAATTATGGCACGACAGAACAATACTTAGTCAACTAAACTTGTTTCTTGGTACATTATATTGTCAGCATTCCATTCCCACTTGTTAACTTATCAAAAAGTCTTTAAATGCTATCATGAATGTTAGAATCTTTGGAAGATACCCGTATTATCATTGTTGTCTTAGAACATATTATGAGCTCAATCAATCATTTAATTGAGGAAACAATCTCAGGATCCATGATTCCATTACATTCTGCTTTCAGTTTTATGTTTACGGGCTTCCTACTTGAAAGCTGGGGATGTCTTTTCCTAAATGTACCATATTATTGATTATTGATATTGTATCTTAATAATATTATAGAGAATATTAGATTGTCTCTTAGGAGTAGTTTCCATATTATAGTCAATATTTACATTTAACTAAAAGTTTAAATGAAGAGATGCCCTAAAAATTGTCCCCTAATATTTGTGTTATGTGCATGACCTAAGAATCAATTACACAACTGTTTTCACGAAGAGATCAAGATACAGTTGAAGTGTATTGTGTAGAGTTTGGAATTCTGCAGCACATTGGTTAGAGAGAAATGCTCGGATTTTTCAAGAAATAAGTTTCTTTACTTCTCTTTGGAGCTCAGCCAATGGGTGTTCCAAGGGGGTTTCTTTCACTGATGGACATAGAGACTGAGCAGCCATTGCCCACAGCTATTTTTCAGGGTATTTTTGGAGGCTCTCTGCAACTTTTGTTTTAATTGTTTTCAGATGGAGGATATCTTTTGTGTTTATGATTTTTCAGGGACTTCCAAATGCATGATTTTCATATTACAGGGATTAATATAGTGTTAAAACAAAAATCTAGCAATGACCAAAGATTTACTCTTCTATTTATCTTCTTTCTTAGACAATGTTTGGTTGAGGGGTAAAAATGGGGTGAAAATTTTCATAGATGAGTTTCATGTGTAAAATTACATGCGGATCTCATTCATAGAATTTTTACTTCTACTTTTACTCTCCAACTTAACATAGCCTTAATGAATTTCTTTCCCTAAGGGTATGTTTGGTTATGGGATAAAAATAGGGTATAAATTTTCATGGACGAACTCTATGTGTAAAATTACACATGAATCTCATTTATGGAAAATTTACCCCATTTTTACTCCCTCATCAAACATACCCTAAAAAAAAACTGGTTCCATTCAATATATATATAGCAAAACGGAATGTGGAGTGGAAAGCAGACCAGAACAACAGTTGTCATGGGGTGGTGGACCAAGGGTATGGTTGGGTTCCTTTAAATGGGATGCGGACAACATATCAATCTAATACCATATTATTCGAAGTCTGTACTTTCTATTTTTCTTCACTACCTAAACCTTTATTTTCAGCAATAAGTAAAACATGACCAAAGCATTATTTGTTGTTACTTCAAGAATTCAAAATGCTTAAGAAAGCCTTAAGAGAACCCAATTCAGTATACCTTGCAGCCACTTGATTCTGTGAAAAATGCAGGAAACTCATTGGTCTTGTAAGTAGCAACACAAACTCCCTGTGTTTCCTATTGAAGATTAAAAAAAAACTAATATAAGCTGCAACTGATAGCACATAGTTGAACTACTTCAGTGATAGTATTAACATAAGAGTAAATTGGTACCAGATATTCAAGGGTCCTGGGAATATCTAATATTGATTTTACACCAGCACAGAAAACTGCTACTGGAGTTTTACCTAGTTCAGTGAGATCTGAAGATATGTCCATAGCTGCTCAAAGGAAAATGAAGATAACATAAAAATGCTAGACTTATTTGTAGAGATCCCAATAATAGATTAATAAAAAAGTATATTTAGCTCTTAAAGTTTCTGTAGGGCACCAAAAAGCTATCTTTTCCATAATGCAACTCAACTGTTCCATTAAAGAGCAGTCTTGCAGTTTGCATTTACATTTTACAGAAGCATTCCCATTGTATGTTTACAAAAATTCTCAATATTTTCTACTTTTGTATTCCTTTTCACAACAAAGGGCAACTTCAGCATTTATTTACCATAAAATATCTTAAAAATTTATTGAAGGACCAAATGTGATTATTGCTTTGTAGGTTATCTGTATAATAAAGTACAGGTTAAAACAAATTAAATACCTGTTGGGCTAATAATTTGAAAAAAAAAAACAAAAACAAAAGAAAAGGTCTAATGCGTCTTGTGTGACAGGCCAAACTCAGTACTCGTCCTAGGCCATAACTCTCCCTTTTCATTGTTTAACTTGCCAATTGCAGGTATTTCATAGACCCTCCAAATCAACAATAATATGTAAACATGCACAGGTTGATTCATTTGGTCCCAAAATTTAGAAAAGAACATGTTGCATCACACAAGATTCATCAGCATCCATCATGAAAACTGGTTCTTTCTATCAGTAAAATAAAGGAGATTAACTTACTATATTCCCCATGTCTATGCACTCCCCCAATGCCCCCAGTCACAAAAACAGGAATCTGAACCTGCAGAAAGTTAAAAAAAGTAAGGTTAAACCAACAACAATAGGAGTTAGTCCAAGGACAAAGCAAGGAACAGATCACAAAAAGAAACTAGGGATGAAGTAAATAAGAAAATCACCTTAGAAGCCAAAAACATTGTTGCAGAAACAGTAGTAGCACCATTTACAGCACTAGCCACCTAAAAAATACACATCTTAGTATGTAAAATCATAGTGAAAAACTGAAAAACAACAAAGGAGCAGTGTGATAAATGGTAAGTGGGAAAAAGCAAATAAACTATTTTTATCCAAGAAAAAAAAAAGCAAATAAACTATGTACTGTAAACAAGAAGTGCACATTTCCACTTCTTTGGGTTAAAGATCGACAGATGGTTCAACAGTACACATTGGTACTGTTTACATATTATATTTCGAATGAATTAATGCAAGCCATACATAGTTGTTGCTTTGAATTCTTAAGACTGACATTTTTGGCCATTGTAGGCTTTCAACTTGCTTTTGGTGAGGTTGCTACATACACTCATACAGAGATCTTCATACATAAATACATTTGTATGGGTGGGGCCATGTGTCTTTTGTGTAAATAACAATCTACAGAATAACAACAGCTGCAAAAACAAAGTTATCCACACAAGAGAATGAAGCATGGATATGGTGTGTGCTGATGCCAAAGTACTCACAACATGTGCAATGTCCCTTCGAGCTGTTTTCTGAGCATTTGTTCCTAACATAGCAAGCCTTTCAAGTTCTTCCGTACTAAGGCCTATCAACATTAAACAAGTAAGCAAAAGCAGAGTTGTCCGGTTCAAGCAACAAGCTACAATAAAAGGTATTCATTATCATTGCAGCAACAGAGTCGAAAAGGGATGACAAACTCTTCAGCCTATCTCTTCAACTCTGTGAATTCATGAAATGCATAAATGCAGGTAAAAGCAGTTTTCTGTCTCCCCTCCCCCTAAATATGGTTTCTTTTTCAGTCTTTGGAGGATCATGCCAGCAATCTATTTCAAATCCAACATAAAATTTGAAGGAATGAAGAGAAGAATCAGAACAGCAAAGAATATCATTTATCAATATCGAACTGGATTCAAAAAAGAATACACTCGTTAAGTGCAAGCAACTCCGTTATGCTTCTTATACCAGATCACTTGTGCATTCAAGTGAAAGGTTTATATGGAATAGTAATTGAATGCATATACTAGAAGAAGACGATAATAAAGACCTATGCAAGGCGTGCCATCTAAAATTGCAATAGTCGCAGGAACTGCACCGTTCTCCCTCACAACAGCTTCCACCTCTTTTGCAGTTTCCAAATTTTGAGGATATGGCATTCCTACAAGCAAAAGCATATTTCCGAATACTAAGCCATGGATGTTGGACTTGAAAATGCAATACAAAAACAAAGTAATTATCCAAGTTCGTCTCTAATCAACAAGAGGAAACACCCAGCATAGTCCTTAAGAACTAAAAATGTTGATTATATTAGTCTTTTTCATTCCCTAACCACTTTAGAAAGAATTAATATGACCAACATTTTTAATTCTTGGGAATTATACTGGGATTTTCATTTCTTAGCCTAATGTCTCCCACACTATTTTAGTTGGAGACAAAGTTGATATTTACTCTACAAGATATTATAAGAAGGCTTAAATACATTATTGATCACTAAAAAAGAAGCGAATTTTGGTTTTGACTCCTACAAATATTTTTCTTTGGTTTCAGCCCAAACATAATGTTTGGTTTTAATCCCTATTGTTAGACTATCGAACCGTCTAGCAAAATATCACTCCTAGGTGACAGCCAACAATCACGCATGAAGGGACTAAAACTAACCAGTTTAAAAAATATTTGGACCGAAACCAAAGGAAAAAAAAAAAATTTCAATGCACAGAACCAAAATTTGCTTACTCTTACAGGTATGTTTGGTTGGGAAGTAAGTGAGGGTAAAATTTCCCTAAATGAGTTTCATGTATAAAATTATATATGATGCTCATTTGGGAATTTTTACCTATATTTTTACTCTCTAACCAAACACAGCCGTAGTGATAAAAAATATATTTAAGCCTTATAAGAACATGAGATAGAAGACCATGTGAAATAATCGTGGATTCCAGAGCCACAACCGGACGCCCCAGTGACAATGCTTCAGAAACCTCCGGAGCTACCTTCACCTTGATTGACCCTCCAATTGCATTGACTCCTGCAGCCTAAAAACCAATCCCATTGCTACAATTTTACTTATAATAAGCTATTTTTCACTCCACAGCGAGCCACAAATGAATAAGAAGAGTCTAGAAGGGGCAACAAAACAAACATAACTTGGGACAAATTCGTGCAACAAATCCATCCATATTGCGTACCTTGTTGGTTGTGGCTGGTGAATCCAAGTGCCGCCGAAGATTGGTTATTCTCGAGGCCGCGGAAGATTCCATAACCACCACCTGTATGTGTATACCAAAGAGTTGAGATTTTATTGCTTAGTTTTTGGACCTCTTGTTTGATATATAAAAAGAAAGAAAAAAAAATTGATTTGTTATATTAATTTGTAAAGGTGGATTGCTCATCTGCTACATCATTCGCAGCTACAATATGTTGTCGGTTACTCACCTGGTCGTTTGGTTTGTGGTCAGGGGTGTTGCTGCTTGCTACAAGTAACACGCCTTTGTCTTAGTTGCTACAGCGTTGTTCCAAGCGGCACACTGCTCCCGCTCCAAGAGCTAGCCACCTAAATAGCTTATTCTCAAAAGACATGATCTTTATTTTAGTGCCGGACTTACATTTATGAGTTATTTTAGTTTTAAATTTTAAAATTAGTTAAATTAATCTATGATATTACAAAACATGAATCAAATTAATCTATCATCTCACTTTTTACTTAATATTTTGTTAATTAAATGAAAATTTGTAACTTCAAGTGATACTTGACATACCATATGTGATCTCAAGTATAATGAAGTTTAACATTACTCATTTTAGTATCTAAAATTACACAAAATGAGTTATTTAATAACTTAAAAAGGAGATTTAAATGACTCATTTTATATAATTTTAGACATCAAAATAAGTCATTTTAAACTTAATTATACTCCAAATGATATAAAATATGTTAAAATATCACTTAATATTATACATCATCATTTAATTGATGAAATGTTAAATATAAGTGGATTGAGACTAACTTGACTCATATTTTGTTATAACGGGAAATAATTTAACTCATTTTAAAAATAAAATTAAAATGACTCACAAATGTATAGTCAAATAAAAATGAATATTAACTTTTCTCAAAAATTAATTTGACCTAATTGAAAGCCTAGTTCGACTTAAAAATTGATTTAGAAGTCTACTTGATTTTATTTTTTTAAAAAAATATACTCTTAAATAAGTTAAAGAATTTCAAAATGTCTAAAAGAAATATATTTTAAATTTACTAAAAGACCTTTTAAATAAATTAAGCTAATATGTTTTTAAATAGATTAAAATTATTTCTATTAACATTAGAATTTTTTAAATTATAATATTATTAATAATAATATAAGTATGTCAACATATTAAGCCTAATAGGCTATTTTCATTACCCAGAAGTCTGTCTTGCTTAGTTAAAAGGACTTATTGAAAAATTATAGTCTAATTTATTTACTAAATACGCTGGCCAAACTAGACAAATAAAAGGCTAGGTAGAAGGTCCCCTACGAGCCGCCTAGTCCACTTCCACCCCTAATGTTGATTTTAATCTCTGAAATTTATTGCACAAGTCATTTTGATCCGAACTTCTAGATTTATTTTTCTAAAGTGTACTTTACCCTCAAATCATATGTCATTTTCACTTTAGATCATAAACTTTCAAATTGTGCAATTCGACCTTCTGAACTTTCACGAATATGCAAATTGACAATTCCTTTAATTTTTCATTAATTGTTAACAAAAATATCACATATTTAATATCTAAAATTTATTGTGCGACTCATTTTGATCCAGAAGTTCTTGATTTATTTTGGGAAAATTGTACTTTACACTCGAATCATATGTCATGTTCACTTTAGATCATAAACTTTCAAAATATGCAGTTCAATCTGAACTTTCTTAGATGTGCAAATTGACCTTTCCTTTAATTTGTTCATCAATTGTTCATAAAAATATCGCACATTTAAGAAAATTTAAGATATCGTGACGAGTTACACATCTAGAAAAGTTTAGGGGGGTCAATTTGCACATATTCCAAAGTTCACAGCTATAGTACACTTATTTCTACTAAAATGCACATTTGTAGAAATTCAGGATCGATTTACATATCTTTAAAATTTAGGGATTAAAATGCATATAACCTTTAGTTCAAGGCCTAAAGTGCTTTTTTTCCCTTTATTTTATAATGTGAATCACATTAGTTCTTGAAAGAATAAATGATTAATATCAATCCTTTAAGACATATATATATATATATAAATCAAATTAGTCCCTATAAATAATAATTTTGACTCAAATTAATCTAGTAATTTATTAGGATTTGTCCATTAAGGACTAAAATGATTCACAATTAAAAAAATCAGAACTAACTAGTCAAAACTTAAATTCTAGAGACTAAAGTAACTCATGCATATAATTTCAATGATAAAAATATACCTGAATTATTTAGAATCCGATCATGCGAATTAATGGGTTTGCTAATATCAAAATGTTAGATAAAATTAGAACTTTTTACAGGTTTTTCTTTCTCATCATAATTGTTTATATTAATTTGGTCCTATAATTAATTGATTTTTTTAAACATGTTTTAAAAGGTTGAAATATCAAACTTCTTCAAAAGGTCTCTACACAACTTTTAAGAACTAGTACTACAAATTTAATAAATACTTTTATTATTATGCATCTAAGTGTAAATAATTTAGTTAAGCTATTTAATAAAATGCAACCTTAGTGAAGTTACTAGGTGGATTAACCACCACATATGAGCACTTGGTGCTTTTGCTTTCTCGCTTCTTCTTCTTTTATAATATTATTATAATACATATTTTTAAAATGAACACAGATGAGAACTATATTATTATATTCTCACGCATGTTCAATTTTTGTAAAATTTGATACAAATGAACTGTGATAGAAAATTATTAATTAATGTAAAATTATTTTAGTATAACTTAATCATAACTATATATATCATAAGCAATTTTATTTAACCAAAAAAATATATGGACAAAATCTTTAACAATAATCATTATGATCATACATAAAACATCATGGATGAAATGAAGAAATATAATCAATTTATTTTTCTGAGGCATATCATTCTAGTTATTAAATTAAGACAAAATTTGTGACTATCAAGCATTTTTCATTTACCATTTACCCACTTTTCTTCACTTTCTTTCGTTTTCTCACCATGACAAAGTAGAGAAAATATACGTTCACTACATTTCACGCTGCATTTTCCTTCCTCTCCTTTTCTCGTGAAACAGTGTGTTACTTTGCACAGAATCAAACCTTTTATTGTTTATTATTGGTTAAATCTATTGTAATCGAAAATCAATATTAGACAATTACCATTGGGTAACTGACATTTGGATGCTAATATGCTATTATATCAACAATGGTATGCAGTTTATGATAAGAGAGTGGCTCGCTAATTACACTGTTCTTGTAGTCTTGACAGCGAGGACCAAGGCGTGTAACTGTTTCCATAGACTTTCAAGTGTTACTTACAAAACCTGGCTTTACTAAAATAGGATTTCAGCAACCGAACTTGGAGACCAAATATCCAAAATCCTAATCTAAAAACATTACTAGCATGGCCCAGGTTATAATTCCCCTAAATATTAACACCGATATCTAAAATTGCCCATACATGTGTTCATCCATATCCATATATACACATAAAATCTATTGGCTTTACATGTCCAAACTCCAGAGATGATTCCCTACAACAAGGAAGTACTCATGGGATTGGCAAAGAAATGCTCGAGGCAAATCAACTTTGATTGACTGGACTTGCTTCCAATAAGACCCTGTAGTATGGAGGGCCCCCCATCAAATCTATTCTGGTGCATCTTCCTCACAATTAAGTGCTTTTCCAGAACCATCAGTTCCAAAAGAGTTCTACAGCTCTGTTAGAAACACAAATCAGCAATTACGCTATGCAAAAAAGAGTGCAGAAACACAAAAAGGGTAACGAGGAGACAGCAGTAAGATAAATAAAATCACATCAAAGTATAGGCTCAAAATCAGCAGGATGAAAGAGAGAAATAATAGAGCATAGCCACACCAATGACAGTAATGACATTTGGATATGATGGCACCACAATAATTAATAACACACGGAAGAGAGTAGTAGCATTTTCAAGCATAGCTACGAACCCTTTTCAACTTAATGAGTAATGATCACAAAGTCACAATAGAAAGTCCCCCACTAATTATACATAAATCTCATTATAACAACAACTCACTTCAATTTTCCTCTCCACTCTTTCCCTTCCCATCAAGGGCTCTCATCCTGTGATATCTGTTATCAAATTTGTGTGTATAGCCAACTTTTCCCTCAATTTCTTGCTTGCTTAATATATAATTAACAACAACAAAAACTTTTCTCACTAAGGTTGGTTAGCTATGTAGAATCAGCGCCATTGCATCCTATCATAATCAAGTACCACGTCTAGAGATAAGTCATTAAAATTTGAAGTTCTTTCCAGTGGAAATGGTTTCATCTGTAGCTTTTGTTGGTCTTCTTTTACCCCCAAATATTGGGCTACCCTTCATCTAATTTACTTTTCTTACTGCGGGTTCTACAAGTCCTTTGATCACATGGTTTATGATATTAGTAATATGGTTTAATATGACTGGAACAATACTTATAAATAATATTTGATTATGATGATAATAACATAATGGCATCATCTATTCAACCAGATGATTTAGTATGGTCAAACCAGCAAACCATGCACACTGCTTCGAGTAGTTATTAGGTGTAAAGTGAAACCCACTATAAACTATACCTCTTATTAAATCTTATCTAATAACTGACATTGTAACAAATTGCAGTTATTTGTTTAGAAACTTATCCCGAGGTTTGCAAATGCTAGGCACACATCTCCTCTAGCTTCATAGCATACAAAGATCTTCCCTTGTCAGCTTCTTTTGACCTTGGTACAGAAGGATAAAATAAGTATAATAAACACACGAGGCATGGAGGAATAGATCAATCCCTTGGGAGGTTTTGCATAATTTGACGCCAGAGGGGTGTGGTGGCAGGTTTGAGTATAATCTCACGTCAAAAGGGATATGATTCAACAACATATATTAGAAAAATATAAATAAAAATCATGAAAATCCGTGGAACATCATTCCCAGAGAACAAAAATTCATGTGGGCAAAACTTCCATCCGCTGGGTACAAAGAACATACTGTCCCGACTCAGATCATCATCACTTAGTACAGATACAGGTTGTAATCACTATTCCTGATTAAATACTGCATGAAATAAATGGCTAGCAATTTGAGAATAGAAGTCTTGAGTTTGAAAGAATACCTGTGGATTCAACACATGCATCTGATGAAGAATATCATCCTAACACACAGACATAATGAAATCATCAGTAGAATTTTCCCTTTCTTGCTTAAGTAATGAAAATGGTATAACTTGGTTTGTACACCGGTTTTATATATTATGCAATCACTCTTATTTTTAAGATAGGCACTGCTGTCAGCATGCATGACAATCTCATTCAATATTTTTCACTTCTTTAATATTAAAAAATTGATACTTTGCTAACCTGTGGTTTGCTCTGTGATAACATAACCACTTTGATGTTTTTTCCCTTCCATTTTGTGACATAGAAAAGGAAATAATTAGTGTTAGTTTTTTCATTTTTTCACAGCTGGTTATGAGTAGTATTTAGTCAAATCTGTTTGTGAGAATTCCCGTGTCTTATCTGCAAAGGCCAAAGATTCCTAATGGGCTTTGTGTTAGTAGTGAGTGGCAATGATTACATTTTGGGAGTTATTTCTTGAAGAGAAGGTCATGTAATTCCAAAGGCCTTAGCTTGCTCTGTAAAAGATAAAAGCCTCAACCTTTGCATAGACTCTTTTCTTGAATCCAATCAAGAATTAATAAGAACTTTGCTCTTTCCTGGTTTGTATTTATTACACCAGAGGAACCAGTCCACTGCCAATGTTGGATTCATCCTTGTATCAAACCTTCTATATTTCTAGGTAGAATCCTATCTAGACTCAATTTCCTACAACAGATAACATGTAAATGGCATGTCAACTCACTTTGAACACATCCTCTTCTTGTATGTACCATTACTATAGAGTGTGATAACGAAGCTAACTAAGAGGTGGCAAAGGGTCAACTTTTAAACCATAGGAGCAAAAGCGAATTCAGGTCAAACTACAAGGAGGGCAATGTAAAAGTGAGTTCATGTACCACGCACAAATAGCATCGTGTTACAAATGGATGGAAAAACTTCAGTGTAGATGTGATAATGGAGCATACAACAGTAGGGAGGAAAAGTGACTTCGGGTAAAACCGTAAGTGGGAAACTACAATTTATTTTAATAAAATTACAAGATTAAGTAGCATCTTCCAATATAATATATCATTTATCATGAACCAAATTATCAAAACTTGAAATCTCTAATCCTAAATACTCCCCCTTCAAAAGCAGGGGAACTAGTAACTATAAACAATGCGGGTACAAGGATACCACAACCAATCATTTTTCATTTTACCTGTTGTTGTTGTTGTTGTTGTTGGTGTGTGTGCATGTGTGTGTGTGTTTTTCCAAATCTTTCAATTTGAGAAGTGGGGAAATCTGACCCGGGAACAGTGCAAAATATGGGTATGCAGCCTCACTCTCTTGCAATCCCATTTTGAAGTTCTACTAAACCATGAACTCATGAAATCAAGGAACAGTATTGAAGATCGCACATACCTCCAATATCCCTGGGTTTTGCATCACTATTCCAAGAACACGACGTCTGAGTCCATTGTAGACAACATTGTTGATGGTCCCGTCTCCATTGATCCATGGCAATATTGGTACGCGTAGTTCACCAGAAGAAGATTTGAGAGTTTCTTCGCATGATCAATGCTGGGTAAAGCAATTCTATCGTCAATGCAGCCTTCATTCTTATCACAAGCTTGATTTTTATGATTCCCATCACCATGTGGATGATTAAGAATCGTCACTTTGTGCATATTATCAATGCCAGTGTTTCCCTCCCTCAGAATATTAGTACAAACAGTAGCACTTTCTTCTGATTTGTAAAGCTTCCGTGTATTATCACGTTTCTCAATGGTCTTTGTTGAGGAAGGCCACACAACACTTTGATGAAAACCAGACACAGGTGTCAAAAAGTACTTGTGACGGTATAAATAATCAACAACACGAACAGAATCAAAAGCATTGACCTGTACAGCATATAAAATATTATTAGACAAAAAGAGGGAAAGAAAAACTACAATTTTAAAAAACTGAATATGAGTATCTACAAAAACCAGCCTGAGCGTAGATTATTATAATTTCCACTAAGGGGAAGTGAAACTGGAAACTAGCCCATCAATGCACATAGCAGCACATTTCTTC
The DNA here is from genome assembly GCA_030441495.1 of Dalbergia oliveri. Classification (NCBI taxonomy): domain Eukaryota; kingdom Viridiplantae; phylum Streptophyta; class Magnoliopsida; order Fabales; family Fabaceae; genus Dalbergia; species Dalbergia oliveri. Next base: position 39,012,640 of record JAMLFY010000003.1, read on the forward strand.
ATAACAAAGAACCAAAACAGCTATTTTGAATATTCATAAATTTTCCAGATTCCTAAATGCATGGTTCCATTATGGTTTGCGCACCCCAAACTAGGTTTGTGGTGAGCAAAATGTAAACTGAGTTTAATCTATAACCAAGTGTTGGGCAAAAGTCAAAACCATTGGTGGGTTATGTTTCAACAAGATTTTTAGTCTCAAACATTAGTTTGAGTAACAAGAAGTCTTGTCCCGCTAAGTACAGTCAGTTATATGGATCAAAGTAGTCAATAGCAGCATCAAGGGCTGGGTGGTGCATTGCAGCTAGGGAGCACAACACAGACAGCCTCGTGTCGCATTTTACTGTCATGGCCACGAATGGCAGCTTGCAGACAAAAGGCAGGTGTTGCAGCCGCTATTCTCTCACCATAAGAGAAAACCCATTGCACCTATGTTTTGAATGTTGTTGACTAATATGTGGGGGCATAAGGGTGATTTTGTCAGGATCCCATTAGTTAGTTAGTTGTCATTGATTAGTAGGTCTAAAACTATTAGAGAGTTGAGGAGCTCTAACTCTTCCCCATATCATTGTATTCAAGAAACATCAATAAACACTATGTCTTTGTTATATTCTGATTGCTTGTCCTTGCTGTGGTATCGGAGCTCTGAATTCTGGGGAGCCTGTGCAGAGTTCACAACATGGACAGTAGATGGAGGGGGATTCCAGCATGCAACGGGAGCAGTGATCGTGCTCGGCTGAGAAAGGTGTGGGAACATGTTCTTGAATATGACTTTCAGCGGACCAGTGGATGCCAAAGGTAGCAGTGGCCCTAAGCAACCATGAAAAGATCCGACACTAGAACCGGAAAGAAGTCAACCCAGATACCACTTGGTTGGTGGGCATTTTTGAGGGAAATATGTGATGTGATCCAAAAACGGGCTAAAGAAGAACCTCAGAGGGAAGAGACACTTAGGGCGCTAGAGAATTTTCGCAAGGCGAGGAATGAGTACAAGTTTCTGTCCAAGATCAAGAAGATAGCACAAGAAAGACGGAAGGAAGTGAGATGATGATGACATACCAGGAGGCATAAGTGAAGGTTGCAGTGGCAATTGTCACATAGAGGAAGGTGCAGGGTGATCCAACCACAGCCACTGATACCGAAGCCACCAAATCAGAAGGTTGCAGCAAAGCAAGCGGATATAGCAGCTGAATCGCTGCGCGACTAAGGATAGGTGGGAAGAGACGCTTCCAAACACGATGACAAGGGTACTATATCTGTGACAGCAACACAACCTTCCTTCCATGGGCGACAACAGCAACCCAAACAACACCAGCCTTTGTCACGTGATACTTCCATTTGATCCAAGAAGGTGATCGGAGAAGATGACAAGACAACAACGGAAGACAAAGACAAAGTCGACAAAAGACGGCGGCATCACTGGCATCAAGAAGCAGAAAACAATAGCAAAGGTAGGAACGGGCATCCATCTTGCTGGGTCTACCTACAGCGGCTGACAAGGTTCCTTTGTTGGCAACCTAGACAGTATCTCAATGAAGAAATGAATAGAAACTGATCTGCATTATTGATGGAATCCTTGGTAACTCACCAAGAACCCTAGAAAGATTACACTAATATGAGGAAGTTACAGCTTCTCAACTCTTTCAAAAGTCAAAGACTTACTTACAAATGACAATAGACCCCTAACCAATCACCATTTCCTTTATTTATAGTCAACTAATCCCTTAACTAACAAACTCCTCTAACTAATTCCTAATTAAGGGTTCCCTAACAGAGTTTTCCCACATTTTCAATCTGAAAATTGAGGGTCTTTCTTTCTTCCTGATTTCTCCCCACCATACACTTCTCTAATCTTGAAGTATGTCCTTGCACATCTTTTTGGGTGTCCCAGCTTCTGACAACCCGTTTTACGTGACTGAGCTTCCAGCAACCTAACTTCCAGCAAAATAGCTTTTTCCTGTGCTCCTCTCTCCTCTTTCTCTATTCCGTCCCCCCCCTTCTCCTCTCCCTCCTCTCTGTGTATCTTCCCCCACCTGTCTCTATTTTGCCTTTTTTTCTCTTTGCATCGGCCTTGCTTCCTTTGTTGTCTCCCTTATCTAATGACCATTTTGGTTGACGGAGTCATAGAGGCCTAAAGATTTTAATTAGGATGCGGCTATGTGTTTTATCTTTTTCCCACTATGATATAGGATGTGGTTATGTATTTTATCTTTTTCCCTTATGATATTGTACTTTCGTTTTTGTTAAGATCCACGACAAAGCAGAGAAAATAATAAGATGCATTTCTTGAATGTTCTTTGTACACAAGGTAGTCAAAGGCCAAAAGCACCCTTAAGGCACTAGGGTCGCATAACGCCTTGAGGCCAGAGGCACATGCCTGACTAAAGGAAGTTGTTAACAAACAGCAAAATATATAACTATTATGCATAATTTTATCTCATAAATTAAACACTTCATAGTAATAATAAACACTAAAGTCCATATTATAATGCATATTCAAAGGGAGTCAGAAAAACAAGTTGTATGTATTAAATAATAATAGAGAATAGATTAATAGGTATGAAAAAATAAGAATATGATAGAATCATATACAATAAAATACAATAAAATGCATAAAGAATAGCATAAAAAGAAAACAAAAAAAAAGGTTGGAAAAACAATTTTAGTAGGTGTACGTGAACACTAAATAACTTATGGCATTATTATAAATTATTATAATATTTTTACAATAGAAGAAAGAAGTGGCAAGTATTAAATAATAACAAATTAAAGGTACGAAAAAAATAATATAATAAAATTCTTTGATTTGTCTCTGAAAAGCCTCCAAGGAGTGGACAAAGAGGGCTGACTTGATTGACTCAGAATCATAAGTGGTGGACCTCCTATTTCAGAATTTTAAGCGGTGCTGAACTTGCAGAGGAATACAGTGCTGCTGCTCTGCGTAGTTTTGGTCTTTTTGCTTCAATCTTTCAAACTCAAACGGTGACTAACAGTGAGGCACTCTATAAATTAAAAAACAAAAGACCTCACTAAGGCACTCCACTGACCACCTTAAATATCAGAAAAGAGGCACTGGAAAGCGCTATATGCGCTCGCCTCAGTAAAATGGCAGCGCCTGAGAAAACAAAGGCGATGGGGGTCACTCTTGCCCCGCCTCAGCACCTTAGGCACGTTTTTTAGTGCCTTTGACTACACTGTTTAAACAATGAGGTAGGCATATTTATAAGCCAAAAAAAAGATCAAGACATAATGACAAAATCAATCTAACATCAACCTAAATCAATATAAGATATAATAAGATACTATTTATTCTTAACAGTTTTATTGACTTGTTATTTATACATTATTATTTGTGCTAGATTGATGGTTTTTTTTTTCCATGTTTTGAGTGTAGACTATGGCTTTTGATTAATAATTAAGAATGTGTTTAATTGAGGGTAATATTTTATTAATTAGCATTTATATGTATGTTGTATAACTTGCACATTATTTAAAAGAGAAGGGTTGTGTTAGGTTGTCGACGGCCAATGTAAAATTTTTTGTCGAATTTTTATGACATGGATCAAAGACGAATCAGAGCTAATGCTAGGCCATTGCCTGGAAGCAAAAGCAATATTGCTCGTAAGTGTCAAATGAGGAAGAGCCACTGCATCGGTGCCCGATGCAGTGCAAAATAAGTAAGGGTTCCCACATTTTCATGAACAAAGGTGGGTACATAAGTTAATTCACAATGGTATGTTACAATTTGGGACTTGGAATATAGGCATACTTACAGGTAAATCAATGGAAATAGTTGATACTACAATACAAAGGAGGATAAATTGTGTTTCTACAAGAAACTAAATGGGTAGGAGAGAAGGCAAAGGAGTTTAGATACCTCAGGTTTTAAGTTGTGGTACACCAGGAAGTAAAATCTAGAAATAGGATGGGTATAATTATGGATAATTCCTAGAAAAAGAGGTTGTTGAGGTTAAAAGGTTAGGAAATAGGATTATAGCACTAAATTGGTAGGAGAGGAGACACCTTCAATGTCATTAGTGTCTATGTATCACAAGTTGGATTAGAAGAGTACTGCAAAATAAAATTTTGGGAGAATCAAGATTTAACCCAAGACATACCTTTAGGAGAAAAGATTTTCTTAGGAGAAGATCTAAATGGACATGTGAGTAAGGAAGCTAGCGGACATAAGGGATAATATGGAGGATATGGTTTTGGAGAAACAAATGAAGATAATAAGACTATTTTGAACTTTTGGATAGCTTTGAATTTTACTATAGCTAATCCTGGTTTTCGAAAACGGGAAGAGCACCTTTTATCCTATAAGAGTGGATGGGTATGCTCCCAAATCGATTTCTTTTCTCAAGAAAATCAAATAGAAAACTTTGTACGAATTGCAAAGTTATTCCAAGGGAAAGCCTACTACTCAACATAGGATCTTAGTGATATATGCACGATTTGCAAGATGAGGGAGAGAAGGGATCAAAAGAAGACTCCAAGGATCAGGTGGTAGTATTTAAAAGATGAAAATCAAAAAACTTTTCAAAAGACAATTGAAGAATAATTAGGTTGAGAGACAAAAGAAAATGCGAATAAAATATGGGGCAAAGCCTTGGAGAGAAAGGAAGTTCAAATAGCCTATATCTAAACAATCCAAGATATGTATGATAGAGTCACAACTAGTGTAAGGACTCAAGATGGAGTAACAGAATTTTCCTATACAAATCAGACTACACTAAAGGTCAACTTTGGACAGTCCATATCTTTTCACTCTAATCTTCGATGTGCTTACATAACATATTCAAGACTCAATGCTTTGGTGTATGTTGCTTACAAATGATACAGTTATCAAGAATGAGAAAAGAAATAAATAAAAAGTTAGAATTGTGGAGGGAAGCTTTGAAGGTATGTGGATTTCGTATAAGTAGAAGTAAGATGAAGTATATGGAGTGCAAGTTTGCCATGAGACATGTTCTAACTTCAAAGTGAAACTTGGCGATGATATCATACTACGAGTCACAAAATTTAAATATTTGGGTTCTATCATTCAAAATGATAGAGATAGAGGAAGGCGTTAACCATAAGATCCAAGGATAGTCAAAATGGAGAGATGCTTTGGGTTTTATTTATGATAAAAAAAAGTACCACTAAATCTTAAGAGGAAATTCTATCGTAAGGATAAGACCGACTTTGCTGGATGAGATTGAATGTTGGGCAGTGGATGAGTTGCCACAAAAAACATGATAGAATAAAGAATGAATACATTAAAGAGAAAATTGAGGTGGCATCTATCATAGAGAAGATGGTAGAATATCGCATAAGGTGGTTTGAGCATGTTTGGAGAAGACCTGAGGCACCAAGGAGAAGAGTGGACTAAATTGAGAATAGCACCATAAAAGGAGGTAGAGGAAAACTAAAGAAAACTATAGATGAAATAATCAAAAGGGATTTTAAGTGTCAACGGTTTTAACATAAATATGATATATGATAGCGCTCTATAGTGTTGCTTGATCCATATAGCCGACCCCATTAGTGGGACAATGCTTAGCTATAGTTTGTTGTTGTTGTCTTTGGAAATACAGGCCAACCTACTATAGCATTTTGGGGCTGGCCACTCCTTCCCATATCTAAGATTGACTACTATGACATGGATCATACTACATCATATCTATTGTCGTAAACCATGTCTACTATCAAACCATTACAAAAAATATAATTTTTTTTTAATAGTTTCACCTATAATTTTTCATACGCTCTCTACCTCTTAAGTCTAACTAGCTACCTTCCATCTAATCTACTCTCTTATTGGGATTTCTACAAGACTTCTCCATGCATGCCCAAGCCACCTAAGGCTATATCCTAATCCCACCATCTTCTCCACAATAAGTGCTACACCCACTTCTCTCTAACTCATTCATCACATTCATCTTGTCTAGTGTATCCACTCATCTAACCCAACATTCTCATCTCTGCAACATTAATCTTATTTTCTTGTTGGCTTATTACCTCCAACTTTTAATCCCACAAATCAATGGTCTTCTAGTTGGGAAGTAAAATTTGCCTTTGAGTGGTGCCTTTTACCATAAATAACACCCGAATCACTCCTCCTTCATTTCATCCACCTAGTTTGAGTCCTACGTTCACGTCTCCCTCCATTGCTCCATCATTTTGAGTAAAAACAGGAAAGGTTAGGTGTGTTTGGTTTGTGAAAATATTTTCTATTTTCATTTTTTGTTTTTATTTTCTAAAAAGGATTTTCATGTTCAGATTTTCAAAATTAAAAAAATGTGTTTGGTTTGTAAAGGTAGATTTTATTTCAGAAAGTGAAAATAATGAAAATATGTTTGGTTTGTATTTGCTATTGAAATTGATTTTCTATGGTTCTACTTCTTTGACCTTTGACCTACATCACCAATGTCATCAAATCTCCATCATCATTTCTTCCATCATACACGGCATCACCGCCATAACCACATCTTCAAACATCACCATTAGATCCACCACCACCGTAACACCTACCATCACCCCCTCCAAACAAAACCTTGACCTCCATTATCATCACTGCACAACATCTCCAACATCATCGCCATCAACCCTTCACAAAGTCACTCAAATCATCATCATCATCAACAAAACAAACTCAATCTCAAAGTCACTCAAATCAAAATCAAAACCCCAAATCATTGAACCCAAACCAACCTTAGGACCAGAAATAAAGGGGAAAAATGAAAAAGAAGATAAGGGAAAAGGGGCCGCCACCGCCCCCAGCTTCACCACCGCGGCCCAATCCTTCACAGCCGTGACCGCCGGCTGGGCCACCCTTCTCTCTCTGTTGCTCCCTAGCCACCGCAGCACCCCTTCCCCTAACCTCGGACCATGATCATCATCACAAAGTCAAGTCCAGCCATCGATGTTGGTCGTTCGCGCCTCGCCAGAACCGGCCACTGATGCCTCTCCGAGCTTGCACAGCGGATCGGCCTTCCGCGTTTGCGGCATGCGGCCATGGCCTCCGCCTTCCCCTCCATGCTCCGCCACGCCTCGGTTTCGTGTCCTCCGCCTTCCCTCTCTCGGCCGCCACAAGCCTTGAGATCACTCGCTACCTTCGTTGAGTCTTCAATGGTGGCGTCGCGTGAGTCTTCAGCCTTGATGGAGAAGACAAAGGGAAAGGGATGGGAGAGATTCTGTGTGTGAAGCTTGAGGAAAAATAAAAACAAAAGCAAATATATGAGTGTGGGATTCAAACCGAGCACACTATCTTTAAAAGTTGGAAAGACGGGTTATTTGCGGCAATGCCACCGCGTTTTCATTTGAAAATCTTTTCACAACTACAACTAAAAATGATGGAAATGTGAAAATGTCATTTTCAGTTTGTGTCTCTTTTGAAAATGTTTTCAATGGAAATGAAAATGACTTAGACCAACCAAACGAATTTTCATACTTCTTTGTCATTCTCACTGAAAATGAAAATGAAAATGAACAAACCAAACACCACCTTACTTTTTCTGTAGGATCAAATCACTGTTTGCAAACTAATCCAAACATGCTATAAAATGTTGGAATGAGGAAAGGAAGGAGAAACCTTAAAGGCTTGACCAAATGCTTGAAAAGCATCAACAATAAGTCCATCTACCTCTGCTCCTGAAAATTGAAATGCACAAAGACAAAAACCAATAAACAATCTCAACGATGTTTAAATATCTGACCTTTTTAATAGATTCTATGTCAATCATGTACTTGGTTAAGTCTCAGAGCATCTATACCTGGCAAGTTTATAACTTTGGAAATTTCTTCCATGTTTAATCCTTGGTCACCGGCCTTCTGGATGGCAGCATAAACAACCCTGAAGACCTCAGCAGAGATGGCACATGCTTGTTCCTGATTAGAAGGCACCAACATCAATTGCTGTGCATAGCCTGCCATAGCTTCCCAGGCTGATTCAATATGATTTTCTTCTACAGGAACAGGATCAAAAGAGTTAAAGATTTCCAGCACTTGGTCAGGAACCAAATTATTACCGCTCTGGCCTATGTTTAGTTCAAAATTCCTCTCAAGAGGTTTGTTATTGTTCTCATTATCCTTGAACAACTCTAAAATCTCAGCTCTCGAAATGGTTGTACGGCATGCAGAAATGATGATACCGGGGAAACCTTTCTCCTGGCGAGAAATTATTTCACCTTCTACTCCAAACAAGGATTTCAGCTTCTTAGCTTTGTCACTAAAGGAAGACTCATTAACATCAGATTTACGCTTTGCATTTCTCAAGTCTTCAGCCTCTCCAACACCATTTTCTGGTAAGCATGGTGAAATTGATAGTTCACCCGATGAGACTAAAGCAAACAAATGAAAAACATCACCACACTGAAGATCTTCAGCAAGATTAGTCCCCACTTCCTTGAGGGCTTTGTCCCTTTCCCGCAGCCATGCAGAAAATTTAACAGCCCGCTTTCCAGTGTTAAATGGAAAAGGTGACTTGGAAACAGACTGCAAAAACTGTTGCGATAGTTCAAAACGTTCACTGCCATTGCCGCCAACCTATCAAATACCAATGTAATTAGAACTTGTACACACACACACACACTCTCATAAACACATGCTTATTATATTCACAAAAATATCTCCTAGTAACCTTCAATGTATAACCACGTTGCAAACCATTTTCCCCATGTTCAGCTACAACTTACTTTATATATTATGATTTATAAAGCTTATTGCAGGTTTCATTCAGAGAAGGCTTAAATTCCTCCCCTCAATTTCAGATGCTTTCTTTTTTAATAATTAAGTGCTCACACTCTTTAACATGAGCAAACTTGATATGGAAACATAATCCCAAATGTATGCATTATAAAAATATATGATGCGTATTATTGGTTTACATATATAAACTTGGCATGGGCAAGTATCAGTAGAGGGTCAAATAACCAATTAATACCTCATGCAATAAACATAAACTGTAAGAGATTGAAAACCATTTACCATGATTTTGTTCTCTCTAAGGTAGCTAAAAGCAGCAAATAGATCATGCTCTGAGTAACAGAAGAATGTCTGCTAGTAAATTTGGTGCTTGTGGACTTGTTGAGGTGCTTAAAAAAACAAGCTTAAAGAGCTCCACAGCATTTGAAATGGCCAATGATTCATATACCCGTCCATAAGTATTAGCACTATTATTCAGAAACCTAGTAAATTTTTTATCAATCCGACGACGGCGTGATTTTTGGGCAGAAAATGTATGGTTCTTTCCATGATGGCTCTGAACAATCTCACCAGGAGTGGCTGTTACTACTTCTTCATTTTCTTGAGATTCCTGACACAAAAATGATTCTCTTAGTCACCCAGCTTCTAGATAACTGAAGACTGTACAGCATAAAGTAAATAAAAGGAGCTTTGTCCAAATGGGATAATACATCACACCAAGAGAAGAGAAAAAGGGAAAAAAAATTAATTAATCAAAAAAGTTAGAGCAAGACAGGAAAAAGGTAAGTGTCATTAAGTCTTTTGGTTATGAACACTTGGAAGAAATGACTTGACAATTTTATTGTTAGTCTTAGAGAATTACATATCCATCGGCATCCACATTTGCATCTGACCACCCTTCATATTGTGAGTGAACTTTTTTGGAGGCAGCATCCAGCTTGGCCATCCTCTTGCAATGAAGAATTTCATCAAGGGTTATCTTGATACTTTGGTCCTCAAAGTCATCCCAAGCTTCTCTGTTTATACTTGTCATTTGACTTTCAGCATCAGGTCTATCATTATTGTCTAGACCTTTACTAGACTGGGATCGCACAAACTGTATGCAATCATCTTTGTTTAATGGCAAATTCTGAGACTTCTCCAGCTGCTTTGCATATCGCTCACTGAGCATGTTACAGAGTCTATTCACAGCTTTCCTAAATCTTAAGTTACCATTCAGCAAATTCATTCTTCTCATGCAGGTTCGTGGAGGTGCTGGTAGATCAGAAACTGAGGCCCAATCTATACGATGAAATTTGGCACCAAGAGCAGCACGGTGTCTAACATACTGGATCAGCAATTGCCTGAAATAAGATACAAAAAGATACTCAGACAAGGCAGATAACACCATATTTGTAGACATAGAGGAGATGGGAGAACAATCTGTGCTCTCCATTCTAGCATATAGAGGTGTCTCTTTATTAAATATGCAGAGGTTGCCATGCCTTGTTGCATGACTCAAACTCTTAGGTCTTTTGTGTTTTCACTTGCAATCTTATTGTGAGGATACCTTATCCACTTTTGTTGAACTCTTTTCTTTTTTATTAATATATCTCTTTCTCTCTCAAGAAAAATATTGAGTAAAATGCCAGTGTATTATTGATTTGAACTTGGATTACAGGTGCCACGAATAATGATAACAAATACTATACAATTATTTTCATTAATACCCAACAAACTATAAATGCATACAACGATAAGCTGTATAACCTCATCAAAGTTGACTGGACTCAAAGAACCATTATTTACACACTTTCTCATAATCAGAGTCTAACATTTATCTCGCTTACCAATTAACAGGCTGCCAAATTTCCATACCTATCAGTTTTGTCTGACCATATGAATCTCTTTTGACGTGCCGGCTTCATCTTGGATAAGACACACTGGCTAATAAGGGGACTGCAGTCTTGAGAACCCTCACCTTCATCATGATTACCCTCCTCCAATTCTTGGATATGAGTGGCATCCTCTCCTGAATGGCTCCCCAAATTATATTGTTCTTCCATGTGCATGTCAACAATATCAGTTGTTGCATCAATTCTTGCATGCTTTGCCGGCCTCAACTCTCTAGAACTATATTTCCTGCGACGAGACGAACTACCCATGCGTTCATTTGAATTATTCTCATTCCCTTCATCTTTGAACTGTTTGAGGCAATGACGCCATTTAATAGAAAACACGCTAAGTACCTGCTAATGGCAACAAAATCAAAAAAGGGAAAAAAAAACTAAGGGAAAGAATGGCAACAGTCACTTATCTTCAAAGAGTGACAAGAATACTCAATGAGTAAACAATTTATTATATAAAATTTAAAAAAAAATCATCTTTGAGAATGCACTTCCCATTGACAGTTCTCAGTATCATCTACCAACCTCATCTTTCCAAAACTATATGAAACAATAGGTTCAAGGAGTGAATTGGATCATACTGCTGTTACACTGACCTTTCTTGTTTTTGTCTGTTTTTTACTTGAAAGAAACAATGGAGAGGGACATATGAAGAAGCTCTACATTATTTTTTGATAATTCAACTACACAAGGATATATGATATATATAAATGATTACCAACTGTCACCTAATAATTGGTAATTATTTCTTGATATTAATTTGCTAAATTACAAAGCTAATTTAGGTATTCTAATAAACGAAAAAAAATAAATATGTAAAGCATAACACAATATCTCTACACTCCACCTTAGCTAGTGAATGGATATCTATCATTCCAAATTTGCATGTAAATTCCTGAAACAGCTCCGTGGGGAGCCTTGTGGTTAATACATTTGCTAGCCGGAGCCTTGAAGGAACATGTGTTGTGGCTATTAACCTGTCACCCAACTTTTCCTTGATGAAGTGCCAATCAATCTCAAGATGCTTAGTTCTGTCATATTGGACTAGATCATGGGCAATGATGATCATCCTCATCAAAGCTTCATCTTTTACTTTCAAGTCATCTTTCATCCATAACAAGCTCGAAACTCTACTTCAACACTTGATCTATCAACTATATTTTGCCTCTTGCTTTTCCAAGCAACCAAATTCCATCCAAAAAACATGCAATAACCCAATGTTGATCTTCTATCAACAAGAGAAATTGCATAGTCAACACTAGTATATACTTCCATGGATAAACTTCCATCTCTTTCAAACAACAGCTTCCCCTTCTAGGTGTGGTCTTAAGGTATTGCAAGATCGTGTTAACGGCTCACATATGCCTCACCCTTGGGTCATGCATGAATTGACTGACTACACTAACAACATATGCTAAATCTGCCTTTACCAAGTAACCAAATTCCCTATCAAAAACATGCAATAACCTAATGTTAATATTCTATCAAGAGAAACTGCATAGTCAACATTAGTGTATAATTCCATGGATAAACTTTCATCTCTTATGTACAACAGCCCCCTTCCAAGTGTGGTCATAAGGTATTGCAAGATCATGTTAACTTTGCATATGCCTTACCCTTGGGCCATGCAATGAATTGACTGACTACAATAACAACATATGCTAAATCTGGCCTAGTATATGCTAGGTATATCAGTCTCCCTACCAGCCTCTGGTATTGTGCTATATCAAACTTAGGGCTCTCTTCACCACTTCCTATACGATGATTTTGCACAATAGGAACACCTGTTTGCCACCATGTTTCCAGTTTTTTGGGAAGATCAAAGATGCATTTCCTTTGTGAATAATTTGGGATAGCCGAGTAGACAGCTTCAATTCCAGGAAAGTACTTCAGTCTCCCTAGCTCTTTTATCTCAAACTCAGTTGCTAAATTTTCCCTCAAAATATGCTTCTCAGCTAAATCATCACCTGATATGATAATGTTGTCAACAAACATAAGCAGGACAGTAAGATTTTCACCTAATGTATGTTTAAAGAAAAGGGTGCGGTCTCCATGCCTTCGTTTTAAATGCTAATGATATTGTTGTCTTTGTGAACCTTCCAAACCAGGCACAATGGGGCTATTTCAATCCATACATTGCCTTCTTCGACTTGCACGCTTTGTTCTTTTCACCAATAACATCATAGCTAGGTGGAATCTCTATGGGAACCTCCTCTTCTAGATCTCCATTTAGGGAAGCATTTTTAACATCAAATTGATGCAATTCCTATCCAAAATGAGCATTGTGTTCATCTTTGCTACTAGGACAAACGTCTCCTCACAATCAATCCCATGGGTTAGCGCATACCCCTCAGATTGATATTTCACTTTGTATATCCACCCGCATACAACTGGTCATTTGTCTCCTAGTATCTCAACAATCTTCCATGTTCCATTTTGCTCTAATGCTCTTATCCATGGTTGTCAAGAGCGCGTGCCGAAGCGTAGGAGCGCACGCTTTTACGCACCTACGACGGGCCACCGTGCTCGCTCCCGTTCATGGCGCGCTTTCGGCGGAGCGCGCAGCGCCGTGCTAGAGCGTAAGCGGAGGAGCGGCCGCCTTGCGTTCCGCGCGCTCCTCGAGGCCTGATTTGCATCTCGCAGTTGCACCCTCCGTGATTCCCGTCGCGTTATCATTGTTCTCCGCCACACTACCGTCATGCTGCTGTTGTGCCACCGTCATGCCGCCGTCCACGTCTCCCTCCCCGTCGCGCAACCTTCTCGCCACATAGCAGCACCTTCGCGCGCCTCGACTTTGCTCCGCTCTTATTGTGCATCTATGCGTGCTCTCTCTCTCTCTCTCTCTCTCTCTCTCTCTCTCTCTCTCTCTCTCTCTCTCTCTCTCTCTCTCTCGTGCTATTATTCTGCTTTGTCATCATCAAGGGGGTAGGTGGGGGTAAGTGATACGTGATAGTGGGTTTCTTTTAACTATAGTTGGGTTTTTAAAGCATATTAATGAGTGGGGTTTTTTTGTTTCTTTTGAGGAATAAAGATTGGGCTTTTTTTATTGCAAGTGTGGTTGGGCTTTTAATTTTTTATGTGGCTGGTTGCTAAAATATTGGGTTACCTGCTAATTTTTTTTTTCTGTTCATATATTATTTTGTTGATTGTTGATTAGGTATTATTTGAGTAAAAAAAAATATCATCAAAATGGGTTGTGACTTATGTTTTTTTTAATTGAAATATTACTGGATTAATTATGAATAATTTTGCTTATTTGTGTTGTTATATACATATATATTTTTGTATGAATGTCATTCTACATTCTGGTAGGAGCTTACGCTCCGTGCTACGCTCTTACGCTTTACGCTCCTATTCCCCCTCCCGCTCCTATGTAGGAGCTCGCTCCTGACAACCTTGCTCTTATCTCCTCATTCATAGCTTGAAATCGATTCTCTTCCTTTAATGGTTCTTGTACTGAGAATTGAATTTGGATAGAGTTAATTACTGCAATAAAACTTTAGTGTTGCGGGGAGAGATGTTCAGAAGAGACAAATTGAAAAATAGGATATTTGGCACAAGTCCTTTTTCTTTTTCTCAATGTAGTTGGTAAATCATCTAGGTTAGGTTCACAAATATTCAACGGGTCATTATCTGGGGTCATGAATGAAAGACCTAGTACCTTCAATATTTACCATAGGTCTAAACACTTGAAGTAGTTATTGGTTCAGTTCACGTTTCCTTCTCCTTTGGAACAACTTAACTGGTGCGACTTCTGTAGGTGGTGTGGTACAAGGTACCACCTATGTTTAGACTTAGATGGGTTACCAGAGGGAGGTGGTGATTGTTCTATAGGAGGGAGATGTAAGAATAACTCAAGAATTAATGGCTCACCCTCAAGAAGACTCTCCCCTTGAAGCTAAGACTGAAAGAAAGACTCAGTCTCATGAAAAGTGACATTCATAGAAACAGAGATGAATGGATGGACGGAAACATTTGTACCCCTTTTCATTCGTAGCATAACCTAGGAGAATGAATAGTTAAAACAAGAATCTTTACCTATCTTCAAGGTGAGCAGATTTGAAGGTAGTGTAACCTAAGGATATGAATTTCCAAGGGCTAGAATGAGAGGCATGGACAACAATATTAGCATCCCACACATTCTTGGCCAGCCACACTTACTTCGGATAACCTGATGCCATCAAGAATAAGGCTATGATTGTGAGTTTTATATATGATGGAAGGGAGTGGCTAATAATGGAATGGAAGAGAAAGGTAAGGAGTAGAGTGGAAGAGACTATGTCACTCCTCGTTTGGAAATTGTTTTCATTCCCTCTTTGACCTCCCAATTTGAAGGGTCAAAAAAACTTAGCTTTGAGTGGCAAGGGAGGACACATTGTCCTTTGCTAGCCATGCCACTCTCTCTTCTAAAATTACTTCCAAACAATGTTCACTTAACTTTAGCCTTGTCATTCCTTGCCACTCTCCATTTTCACTCTCCCAATCATAGCCTAAGGTTCTAATGGAAAATGCCATAGCCATTTAGTTGCCAAGGCAACATTTTAAGACTCCAAATTGCACAGACCCAAACCTCCTTTTTTCTTAGGAAGACAACACACCTCCAACTCACCAAGTGATGATGATTGGATTCCAAAGCACTTGACCAAAGAAAATCCCTCCTAACCTTTTCAATAGTATTAGCCACTCCCATTGGTATACGGAACAAAGATAGGAAATAGAGGGGATCCTAGAGAGACAAGCCCAAATGAGGATGATTTGAGCCCCTAAAGAAGTAGACCCCTTTCCAATTGGCAAGATGCTTAGAAATCTTTTCAACAACAGCATCCCAAAATGATACAGATCTAGAATTAGTGCCCAGGAGAACTCCCAAATACACAAAAGGCCACTCCAAAATCTTACAGCCCACAAAAGAAGTCGTCTCAAAAAGGTCTCGAGAATCTATGTTATTTTGCAGGGACCAATTTGTCCAACTTAAAATTTTGGAAGAACTAACATGGGGGTTTTGTTTTAATTAACCCACTTGTTACTGCCCCAATGATCATTAGCCTAATAACATCTGCTGGGACAATATCACACATTTTTTATCTAGCATTTTTGTTCTTCTCTGAATTCAGGAGGATTGTTTTTCTTCCTCTATTTTCATAATTCATTAATTTCATCCCAATAAAATTCTTTTTTTCTATTATCTTAAAGGAAATACTAGGCCCATGAAATTCCTCACCATAATGACAAAACCCCCATTTTTTGTCCACAACCCAGTCATGCATTCTCAAAAAAATAAAATAATACGAAATAATAAATTTTGTTGAAGGAACATAAAAGTGATGAACAGGTAACAATTTGTCATCGCAATATAATAGACGAGACAGGAATCTGTAAAACCTATGCTCACTAAAGGATTAACTAACAGACTGACTCTTTTGTTTGGTACGGTACTGGCATTGAATTTTCCAAAAGGGATAAACAACCATAACAATGCCTACAGCTTGAAACAAACCAACCTGCTCCAAGGTAAGATTCAGATCCTTCGCAATCTTCTCACAGTCCCGATATGAAATTTTTTCACCATGGCCATCCTTCGCTATACACTTTAATAGCTCAGCACGCTGTTCAGCTGTCATAAGATGCGTCAATGCCCATGAACGGAAGCGGTAAACCTAATAATGTAAACAAAAACAAAGTATTATATTAGGAGTTTGTACTGGAATTATGGCACAAATTACAATTTAGCCAGAATCTGATATAAGGCATCATAATGCAGAACATTTGTTATCCACTGGAGAAAGAATTGCAGATTACCTCAGGAACCACAGATCCAGGAAACGCATATGACGCAGCTTTTTGATCAGCAGCAGCATAGCAATATTCGAGTGTTTGCCAATATTCATCAACTGCACCTCTATCAGACAGCGTAAAATCATGCCTGATTCTTGGTCGAAGATCAAGGGACATAAAATTTAAAGATGCTGCGTCACTTGAAAGGGGTTCCTCGATGTAAGGCTTAAGCTCCATCATGTGAGTAAATGTACATGCAGTTTTAACTTCATCTCTAGAGTGCATATCAGCTACCATTCGAATCAACTACATCAATAAATCTATGTCAAGCATGCATCATTCTGTTTACAATATAATAGTAATCTGATTGTTTCTATTAGCCTTCTGTTATTTTGTTTCCTTACAGCTTCCTACTTTCCATTTTCAAGGACACTGTCCTCCCTTTGCTTCTTCTTTCAGAAACTTATGTCAATAATGAAAAAAAAAGGAGTATCCTTATCCCAGATAAACAGACAGTGAAGTAAAACACAAGATCAGCATAATTCAGTCATAACTTTAGTTTTATCTGCAGTCAACTGAACTCAAATAAAAATGAGACATACAAAATCCTTGCCTGCGATTAGAAAAAGAAAACTATTTGCAAGAACAACTTCAATACTTGAAAGTGGACCCAACAACAGCTTTTTTGAGACCAAACAAGCCCTTAGGAAGCCAAGAGCAGGAAGGAGCAGGAAAATGGAATAAGTTTCAGGCACATTGGTACTTGATGGACTAGCAACGTCTAAGCAATTTTAAGTAAAATGAGCACTTTTTTTTCCTGTTTGCTTAAGTATTCCATTATCATTTTTACTAACAACAACGCAGGAAGTCAAGCTAATAAGACATTAATCACATTCACTTTCTTTATGGCCAAGTAATTTTAATCTGATCACGAACATGTTACATGCCCAATGATTTAGATCATGCTGTAACAATATCTACATCACTGTTTGATAATATAATATAATATAATATAATATATATATATATATATATATAATACACCACTGTCTGTTTCCGATCTTGTCAGCTCACAAAAGCAAAGTAGGAAATTCTATAAATAAGTGGCCAGTTAAAACTACCAATTTACGGAATTTTTGGTATAGAAGCCAGCAGATGTAATAAAAAAAAAAAATTTTATAGTAAAAAAAATTACCACAGGGAAGAGGTACCTTTAAACGCCTTAAAATGTCAATAACTTTTGACAACCTTGCAGTTGCATGCATGTCCATTAAACAATTGTATTCCTCGCGAGAAAGATCAGAGAGACATAAACCCATCTTGCACTTTTCAATCATTTCTTCAAATTTTTTAGTGGACCCAACAACTTGTAAGAATAATTCAACTGGAATTGCCTTAATCGCAGCTTCCAGAGAAAATAATTTGCTACTACTATGAGGATTATTATTAAGCTCAAAGATACAATTTTCATATGATAAAGGATCACTGGGGCTTGCTGACCTATTCAGGTAATCCCAAAGAAAAGTATGCAGCAGCTTTGCACGAATCATTTTTGCCAACACAAATCCATTAGCACGCATCACTTCTGCTTTGGTAGCCCGCCCATCTGGAACTATGTGGCTTTGAGTTTGCTGAATATCCTCCATGACAGGTATTGATTCATCATTTTTATGATGAGAAATACTTTTGCTGCGAATATGCATATTAAATGATCTCACTTTATCTTGAATTTCATCAAATAATTCAGGCGATAGACTTATGGATGGATGCACAACCACCACACAATCTTTTGTCCTGGAATATTCAGTAACAACAGGGGAATGTACTGTTATGCATTTGCACAGCCCTAGTTCCTGAAGTTTAGTCAATATTCGATCTATAGTCTTCCGGTCCACCATTGTAGATTTATCCTTCTCAAAGCTAGTAAGCCACCTACTTAGCTCAGATCTCAAAATGAACCTTTCATCCTGCACAAGTGAAATGGAAAACATTACTCTTGGACACTGAAAATTAAAAACTTTAGGCAATAAACATTTTTTTCCTTAGGATGGCAGAAAATGACAGACCTTAAGTCTCTCTAGTATCCTATTTGCTCTTCTAGTGCCATCCGCGGTTAAAGATTGACTTGCATATCTTTGATGTGATCCAGTAAATGATGTGGCAACATCTGCCTCCAGTGATAAACTGACCAAATCACGTTTGCTGTTGGAAATAGTACCCCCTGGGTCAAGGGCTAACTCTTGCAAGTTTGTTGGTGCTTCTCCAGACTCTATATTTCTCAGAAATTCACAAGATAGTTCTGCACCTGTTCCTATATCTTTGAATTTTGCAAGGTC
This sequence comes from Dalbergia oliveri, assembly GCA_030441495.1. NCBI lineage: Eukaryota > Viridiplantae > Streptophyta > Magnoliopsida > Fabales > Fabaceae > Dalbergia > Dalbergia oliveri. The sequence goes on from JAMLFY010000003.1 coordinate 39,031,321, forward strand.
AGCAAGTCCACCATTGAAAGTTGAAGCACCAAATTCAGACATCGATTTTGAAGAATTGTCAAGAACATGTTGGTCTAAAATTTTATTTTCATCAAGGTTGCAAAGAAGTGCAACTTCTGCTTTGCGGTTGAAATTTCTAGATGTCCAAACTCGAATTGTCTTAGATTTCAAACATTGCTCCTCTTGCACTTTCATTCCAAATCTGTAGCACATATTTATTAGTCGCATGTGGTTCCTTTTTAGTTCAATCCCAAGCCTCTCACATATCTGTTCATGAGAAACATCCAAATAAATTTAAAGAGAAAAGGCAACACTATTCAGTTAAGGATGCATCATTGAGAAGCGGCCCTTAAAAAATACCCATTTGAACAGAGCAAATATGAAAAACTGAAAAAGAATGAAGCTCATTGCAGTTGATCAGCTAAAAAGACTCACAGGCACATACAGGAGACCAACATAAGCAGTCCTAAATGAAAAGAAAAGGTAGGCATAAATACACCCCTTTTACAGCAAGAATTATGAGAGAAAGGAGGAAAAAAACAACTAGATTGAAGATAAGATGTCCTTCAGACTCCAAAGTAGAATATAAACAACTAGAAACAAAACAGCTCAACAATGCAGTCAGGCCCTCACCCCCGATGTCTCACTGCAAATCAGACACAGCAACACCCAAATAGGAGCCATATACCAAATCAGTTCTGTAAAGGATTTAAATGACCAGAACCCTACTCATGCCGGTAATTGTAAAGCAAAAATATTTACTCCCTATTATTTTTATACAGAAAATGTTTTCACTTTTTTAGCTATTACAATGTGGCACTACCATTGAAATATGAATAAATACATCAAATGCTTTTTCTACATTTCAAATTTGAATAAGAGCAAGTCCTTGTGCTACTAGCTCAAGCATTTGGGTGAGTAAAAGGGCTTTTAGTATAACAATCAAATACACACCTCCTTTAAAGTAATGCCACTTGATCCTGCAGCATCAATCATATCAAAAATTTGGTGCTCAATGGGAAGTTCCACAAACTGATCAGTGACTTGGCATATTTTCTCAGAGTTCAAGGTTTTATCTTCATTTGAACATTCAGTAGTTACTGGGTCAAGAAGCCGCAGGCAAGCCTCAATCTACAAACAAGTAAAAACTTATGGATATATTATCACCACAACCAAGTTGTTGGTTCCCATACAGAAAAGAAGATTTCTGATGGAATTCCATTCCGAAGAGACAAAAAATCACCATTCATCGAATGGAATTTGAAGCATAGAAGAAGCAGAGGAAAGTCGTTAAAAACTGGTAAAAACTAACTAACCTTGCCATTCACCTTAGCATCAAACAGCTCCACAATACGATCAGCTTTCAACCTGCGACAAATCTAGCAGACACAACGATAAAGATTATTAAGGAAACCTAGACCCACATAACAGAATATTTAATCAAAATTTGAGAATGTTTAATGTTGGGAGAATATACTTGTCTCCAAGCCCTTTGTTTTGGACGTGATCCACAATAACCAAGATCCTTCTTAACATCAGACACAAGAAGAACCTTCAAGAGAAAAATTAGAACAAAACAATATCAGCACAAATTATTATTTTGCTTTGTCAGTAAATCTAATTGAGCATTGAATGAAAAACGAACCTTGCCATTGGCTTTTGCAAGTTTGTCACAAATAGCTTTCATCTGAGGTGTATAATCCTTAAGAAGGACATCCGTTTGAAGTGCAGTGCCCGCTGCATCCTCGTCATCATCCTCAGGGGTATCCAATTTTGTTATTTCAAATTCAAACCTCTGATGAGAGGCAAGTTGTTTCGCATAGCGACGTAAGTATACTAAGTGGGTAGTGACACATGGATAATTCTTGGATTCCCCATGAGTGGAGATTTGTTTCTTCTTTTCAATAGCAGAGTGCTTGACAATTAAGCCTTGACACTCAAGGCTCCTCAACACATAATGAAAGTTATTTCCATCAATGTTCAAGTGTTTAGCAAGCTTACTTTGAGTAATGCCATTTGCCCTGGCATTAGCAAGAAGGTGAAGGACACGCATTTGAGCATGTTGGAGTGATTGGGAATCATAAAGACCAACAAAGTTGTCAACAAGGCTCTGTTTAGCAAAGATCTTCAAATCAAGCTTATCAGCATCATCCAGTTCCAAAGAAGAGGGTTGGGGTTCAAACAGGAGGGTGGGAATCTGCAGGAGGTTGGCCCATATGGCTCTTTTGATGGTGGGACAGAGATGGATGTTGGAGGATGAAAGAGAGGGTGATCCTTCAAGCTTCTCCCACAGGGCTGCAAGAGTGAGTCCATCATCACATGCGTGCATATCTCTTCCACTGCTGCATTGATAACCAAGTCCATTCTGTTCTCTTTTCTCTAACTGGTTTAATTAAACCAACATCATTGGCATACCGCATACGTTATGAAAAAATAAAGCATCAGGTAATATAGAAGCATTTATGAAAGGATCAGTGTTTACTATGTAAGGCCAATAAAAACAAGAGTAAATATCCTATTTAGTCCTAAGATTTTAACATTTGACACCAATTTAGTCCTCACAAAATTTTTGACATCAATTTGGTCCTGAAATTTTTAAATTTGCTATCACATCAGAATCACCGTCAAATTAAACTAACTCTGTTAACCTTCAATCTACCTGACCTTCCAACTATTTTCTTATACCTCAACATCATCTTCTTTTTTTTCCGGTGATGGAAAGACAGAAAACAAAAACTAACAGCTATCCCTCAATAAAAGTAAAGGAGGCAACCCATTGGGAGGTTGATCCCAAACCATTAGATCCTCAATTTGAAGTGCATCCAAGCTTGCAACAAGCAGAACAAATGATATCTTAACATCATCTAAATTCAAAATCAAAATTAAACAAAAAATTAGAACACAGAAAAAATGGAAAATAACATGCCCACCATGCTCCCACTCGATCCGTTCTTTGCTTTGTTTCTAGGCTTCCATCATCACTACTTCCCACTTCATTTCTTGGTCTTCTACTGTTCTCCGCCACTGCCAATCAATGACCACTGCAAAGGCCACAGTCGTGTCGCACCGCTACCTGCACAACCACCGCAAAGACCACTGCCACGACTCCTACCAACAACTTCCACGAAGATGATTATTGTTTAGTCTTCCCCAAAGAGTAAATGCTGATTCTGATTTTGTGCCAACAATTGGTTCTTTCAATTTAGTTTTGGCATTTTGAATTTGTCCAATATGGCCCTTGGGTTTGTTGAACTGAGGGATGTTGTTGTTCTGTTAGATTACTCTTTAATGATTGATTGTTATGGGTAGAGGTCAATGGTGGATGCATGAGGTTGGAGGCAGAGCTTGGTGCTTGACGGGAGAACAAGGTGCTGCGAATCGCCAAAAATCAGATAACATATTACCTTAAAATCAGATGCCTTAAAATCAGAAGCACAAAATCTTTTACTGTCTAACTGATAACATATTACCTCCTTCAATTCGGTCTACCAAAAGAGAGTTTGAGTAACCTTGAATCCAACTTAAAAGAGTCAATTAGTCATGTTTAGTTTAAATTACAAATGGATTAACAACAAATGATTAGAGAAATTTGGGCATTGATTCATTAGTTTAAGGAAATACTAATAGGATTTACCACCCCATCTGAATTGCAGAGCTTGTCAAGCCGCTTTTGCAATTGAAACTGCTCTACAAGTAGCTACAATTTATCAGCATTATGTTAAGTATGTTAATTCATACTCCTTTATCCCATTACACAGAAATACAGGATAGATTAGAATTTAGAGTACAAGCCAAAGAGCTGTTTCAGCAGCATGAGGGAACACAATTAACAAGGAAACAATACTCTTTTCTTTATACCCTTTATTCTCCCTTACATACTTTTAATGTCTAACTAATAAAAAGGATAAATTTACATCAATTTTAAGGCATCTGATTTATTCTAAGATCAATTTACATCAATATAAGAAAGAATCTTCCTTGTTGATATTATAAGAAAAATGTAAAACCAACACAAGAATAATGATATAAATGCCACTACAAGAATTAGCTCCCAAGAACAGTCATTAACCAGAACAGAATAACAAATTGTCTAACAATACGAATCCATTAAATAAAAGGGAAAAAAGAAATCAATCTCAGTGAAAATAATAAAGAAAAGCAATGCAAACAACACCTTACGCTAACGACAAGTGCGAGGGAGGACAGGAAAACGAATCGGATGCCGAGGGGTTTGTCGAGAGTGACGAGGTACCCGTTGAGGTTCATCTTGAATGCGGAGTTACCATTTTCGGACTTTGCGAAAATCCGAAGAGTGGGGATTCCGACATTGGAGCGAAGAAAGCAGCTCTTGTTGCTGTCCGGGTTGAAAAGGGAGCGAGGCGTGGCGACGAGTCCGACGACGGAGGGAGGGTGGTTGAAGGAAGCAGAGTGAGATGTTAATACAATGGCAGAGAACTCGCGAATTCGAAGAGAGAACTTGTAATTGGAGTTGAATCTTAGTAGCTAGGGTTCATATGAGGGAGATGATTTGAGGAATAAGGTTCATCAGGGAGTGTGTTGGCATTTGAAATGAGTCGTAATTGAATTGAATTTTTATGTTTAGAATGAATGTGTAAGTTAAAGAATTCAATTTAATTTCTTAATTAAAATGAGTTTAAAAATAAGCTAATTTAATTATTTTTATTATTTTATTTTTATTAATAGGTTAGAAATAAAATATTATATTCAATTAGAGTTATTTGTGTATTTTCATTTATTGAAATTCAATTCTCACAAATCACATCTATTCGTCTGATTTTGACTCCTTAGCTTTGTTAGATTTTAATTCCTATGGAAATTCAATTAATTCACTTAAATTACTTCAAAGTATGAAATTTAATTCAATTTCTTAATGAAATTGAATTTCAGGCTTTTCAAACGCTATGTAAGATATGTGTGTTTATCAGGGAATGAGAGTGTGTTTCAAACTTGTTGAATGAAGAAGCTAAGAAATGAGTCATGCAAGCTATGTTTTAATTTTTAAGATGGGTGAACTTTTAATGGGTTTAATGAATCAAGCTATTAAGCCTCAGCTGGCTAAAATTTTAGTGGGCTGAAATTAGTGGGGTTGGGGGCCAGCAAGGAGCCTAGAGCCACTTTAACAGCACTAGCTACGATTAGGGCTCGATTATGGCCAGTGAAAGAGATGGCAATGATAGCATTGCGTCTGTGCATGCACATCATGTTTTCATTTTTTTCTACTTCTAATATTGTATTTCATTTTGATTTTGAATTTTGATAATATTGATGTTGGGTTTTTATGCAATCGTACAACGGATTCGCACAGTAAAATTTTAAAATTTTGTAAAATTCCAAATCTAGATCCATATGAATCAATCAGTTTGAAGGCAAGCATCGAATTATGTACCTTGGAACATGTTTTACAATCTCGATCCTTGCATTTGGACTGTAGACGATGCTCAATGATCGAACGAATGGTCACGACAGTGTAAAGTGTCTTTATTTTCTTCTATGTATAGAGAGATATGCGATCATAACTAAATAAGAAAAAAATATTCTATTTAAAAAAAATCGTTAAGAATTTGAAACCAAATCTTTTTAATCTAATTTGATAATATCCAATATATTTATCATCAAATTTCAAATTTATATTATCTGATAATATAAAACAAAATCACGAATTTAATATAGAGATAATATATCTCATATATATATGTGTGAGTGTGTGTGTGTATTCATATATTTAAAATTCAAATTCTTAAGCAACCTCAATCCATTCGCTACATTTTTAATGTGCAACCCAATAGATTTACATTACGTTGGCAGTATTTCCAATATCACTATTACACCTATAAATCATAAGTGGTATCTAGCAAGACATTATGACTAACTCAAGTAATAATAAATTAAAAATTCATATTAACTCAACCAATAGAATATGTCATAATCCATTTGTTGCACAATATCTAATTTGAACATAAGGTATAGGCAATGTCATCCTTATATTGTCTAAATATAATTTCTCAATCTCTAAATAAACTGATAAATCAAATGACACTAATGATTGCTTCAGTTCATTTGATCATGGTCATGCATATCTCAATCTCACATATAAATTGCATTGCATTCAACCACAATCTTTAGTCACTATCCTTTGCATAAATTGCATTATATTCAACCACAATCTTTATAATTATTGGTTAAAGATAATGTTTTACCATATCAAAACGTAATGCTCTTTATGTAGAAATCATATAAACTCATGTATGAGGATTTACTAAAATAACTACTTTGAGAATCACTCATGACATTAATCCATATAGTGATTTCACAACGGGTCTATCCAGTATCTTGTTCTCCAACAAATACCCATAAGGTTAATTTTGTATAATACACATACTTATCTCATAATTATCAACTAAGCTTATCCTGGTCTTACATCATAATATTAATGATTAACTAGGGATATAATTATTACTATTATATGTAACATGCAAATATAATAATAAAGAAAATGAATAAAACATCTTTTATCAATGAAAATACAACTAACAATAAATGTACAATAAATGGCCAAGTACCACACTAAACAGTTGAGATGTAAGAAAATAGTTGGAAGGTCAAGTAGTTTGAGGTTGAGAGTTAGTTTAATTTGACAGTGATACTAATTTGATGTCAAATTTAAAAATTTCAGGATCAAATTGTAATATCTCCTGCACACATCTCAATAGACAAGTTCTCTAAACCCTAGGGTCTCTGGACCCACCCATTGTTGCCAATCTTGAATTTCACCACGTCTAGATCCTACACCTCTTTAAAGGGCTATATGTTAGAGCTACATCCTTGGGATCAAAAGTCCCATTATTTGTTCCCAAGAGGAAAACAAGTTAAAGAGTGATTTTTAATAAATTTTATGAAACCTTTAAGCGTTTCTTTTTTAACCCACAAATTTAAAAATCTTAAAGATTCTCGGATTTAAACTAAAACCCAAAATTTGGATTTTCATTTGTCGGAATTTTAATTTTTATGATATTTTATTTGAATATAAATGGAGGGTATTTCCTTATTTACATTTATGTTTTAAAATTAATAAAGAGTATCATTAACTTAAAATTAAGAAATGTAAATAAGTGAATATTGAGACAACCCAAATGCAGGAGCACCCTAAGGTGCTGAACCAGTTTGGCTGCAGGCTATAGCAATCCAAGATCGCTATAGCGGTCATAGTGTAGGAGGGGTTAGTTTGGTCTGAGACCGTTATAGCAATCATAAGTGTTTCTAGAGGGTTGCTGGTGAGCTTGAATGCTATAGCGATTGTAAACCACTAAATCTCAGTGGGCAGAAACACTAGCAAAACGACTCAGTTTTGCTATATGACCCCCTCTCCCTATAAAAACCCTCCCCACTTGTGAAGCACACCCTAAACCCAAAAACCCTCACCCCAAACATATTTGCTCTCTTCCTCTCTCAACCTAACCCGAAATCCTTCTCCTCCAAGATCAAAGGCAAGGGATTATGCTTAGTTTATGCTAGATTTCTCCATGTTCTTCCTTCTCTATGTTATGGGTTGCCTTTATTTCTCATTGTTGTCAAGTGGGTGTCTCCCAATGTTGTTAGAATTATATTAGAGCTATCTAGAGGTTATTAGACATTAATCTAGAGTTTATTGTTGTTTTATGGCAGTTGTTGGTACCATTCCAAGCTCTCCAGATCAAGTTGGTGATGCTTATATACTCTGAGCTCCAAATGGTGAGTGGATTTAAACTTATGGCCTTAGTTTCGTCATTATGATTATGATTGTAGCATTATGATTATTAAATATGATCTTAGAAGCAAAAATATATTATGTACATGATTTTCCAAGTTATATCAAACCTAGCAAAAGTATGATTTTAAGTTAGCATGAAAATGTATTTTAAGAAAACATGGGACCATAATTGATGTGTTGAGTGCTATGAAAATGTTTTATATGTTCATGAAGAGATTTGTTGTAAAATGTATGATTTAGCAAGATGCCAATTTGAAAAATATGTTCTTATAGATTTATGACACAATTATGTTTTCAAGATTAGGGATGTCTTTAAATAAGCCACTTTTGGCAATAATTTGTAAGGAATTATGGATCATACATAGTTAGTTACACCTAACAACATAAAAAACTAACATTTAAATTTACATCTCTTGGATGTTCAAGATCTATAGTTCTTAAAAGTTTCTGCACAGGTTACTAAACTCTTGTTTCTTTCAATTATTACAATGTCATCTTTTGTAATGATTGCCGAGATTTAAGTTCCCAATCTTGTTCAAAGCGGTAGGTTGTAAGAAAGTAAGGTTGTTGTTATGGTCTCTATTATAGATCCACACATTACTAGAGTGCATGGAGGAAAGGGTAAATGAGGAAATAACCATAGAGAGAATTAGGGAGTAGTGGGGGTGCACATTTGTAACTAACCTAAGTTAGGTGAGAAGGAAGGAGGATTTTGGGAGATGCTAGGGAAGGAAAATATTGTTCTATAGATGAAAGAGGGAGTGTGGGGGAGGTTAGGCATATTTTGGAAATGACTAGGAAAGGTGAAGGGCTCCTCTATTTCTTCTACTCATACGGGTTCTATTCCTTCTATAGTTTGCTTTATCTTGTACCTTTGCACATTTGTTGCACTAATATTCACATTGTTGCTAATCTTGTTCTTACAATATAGCTTGCTAATTGTTTGTATGAATACAATAACACAATTATCATGAATCATCTCCACCAAAAGTTTAAGTTATTGGTTAGAGGTACATGAATGGTTTTACATCCCAATATACCCTTCATGCAAGAGCCTCTTTTGGCTTTAAGTATGGACAATGCACCACTGACTCTACCATGTGCTAAAACTAATGGAGGCAAATGAGGATAATTCTAGATCACTTGATCATATAAGCTATATTACTATGTCATGAACTATCTCTCACAAAAGCTTAATCTGTTGGGTAGAGATATATAAATGGTTTTATATCCTAACAACCATTTTAGACCTTGAAATGTGATATATTTTCCCTTTAATTTCTTCCTTCCTCTACTACACGTTGTATAAACCATTACCATAGCCTTTCAAGTTACCATTGGAACTTGCTTAAATTGATTTTACATCAAATTTTGTGAGCATGTATGGAAGCTTTTTACAATGCCAAAAGGGGCTTATTACACACAAGGTAATTGAGAAATGAGAACAACTGAAAATGAAGATACAATACAAGGCTTCTATTCTTCTATTATTAACTTTGGATAAACACCTTGGTTTGGTTTCTTTTCAATTCACTATAAACCAAAACTCACATAAAATGTACACAACTGAAGTAGATATCAATCACAAAACTGATTCAAGCTACTCCTTCACAACCCCAAAATAACTAGAATAAAGGCCAACTTGAATCTAAATATATTGCATAACCAAAGCCAATCATAAACCAGCACCAATAGATCCAATCCAATACATCTCACAAATCCCAAAATTACAAAAATTTAACACATAATCAAATCATAAATCCTATTAGAAAACCACTCCTAACTCGTCTCCACAAACTATGTTTGAGGCGAATGCCAATAAAAGGAATGACAAAGAATGGAACAACCACACTTACTTAAAGTGTATTTTGGTTTGTTTTGCAAACAAGGCAGTGGAATGGTAAAGGTGGGTAAAAGGCATCCCCCTTATCACTCAAAGTTCCCAGTTCTTTTTGGACAAATTACATTGATCTTCCTAAGGTTTGAGAAAATTCATCCTGATACCTTTCTATTTGTAAAATTTACCCAAAAGGCCATTGAGTTTGTGAAATTATTCCCCGCCCTTTCTAGACAAATAGAGAGGAGTCAGAGTAAATTTCACCAAATCTCATAAGAGAAGTATAATATATAATTTGTCCTTTTTTCCCCTTCTTCCCTTTATATTGGGTCTAGAGGAAGGAATGGGAACATTGTGAGTGACATATATATCTTTTTATATCCCATGTCCTAGCCTCGTAGCCTCTTTATCCTATTTTCATTATGAGCTATTTCCTTCCCCATCCATTGTCTTTGGGACAAATTATCTTACCCTTGAACTCTTACAATATTACATTTAGACCCACTTATTTTTAAACTGATAGTCTAACTCCCTCAATTGTTATGAAGCCATTACAGAGACACCCCTTACAAATGATAACAAATGATTTTCACATAGCTATAAATTTATAAAACTTTTAAGAGCACATGAAACAACTATTACACTCTTGACTAGATTTTATTTCTAAGTAATGCCACTTCCTCTCTTCGTAAACGTGTTTCACCCAATTTTCTTTTTAATTATACTGAGTAAGGAACACTAATTAAATTCACATAGCACATATCCGAATATCAAAAATTCCACCCAGGCGAAAGATCACCATTTATGAGGGCCACACAAAATTAGGGAAAAGGTTTTGCGCTTGAGCATTACTGATGCAAGGAATGTGAAACCTCTTTGTCCTTGCGTTTATGTAGGTAGCAAGTTCAAAGGTTCTAAAGACAAACAATTTGAAAGCATAGACATGTTTTGTTAATAATAGCACTTGAGCTTCTTGGGCTTCATCTCAAAGAGACAAGAACAAGAACATATCTGTAAATTGGCCCTGTCGACAGTGAACTACGCTAGCCGATGCTAGTCACTACTAACACGATAAAAGGCAAACTAGGTCATGGCTGCTATTTGTTTTCGCTTGGATTGCATAGTGTAGAGTAGTAAGAAGCGTGTTGAGAGATATATATGAAAGAAAGAAAGATTGAGCAAGTTGAGGAGGAGTGGCAAGGTGTGAGGGGCATGAGAGAGCGACAAGAAGGAAAAGGAAAAATAATATTGTGGGTAAATAATACACACCATCCATGAGGCTTTTTTACAAGTAAAAAAAATACACTTTTAATATTATTTGCCAATATACATTAATTTTTTTAATAGCAATACGTTGCACAACTTATTGTATTGTGTTCTGACAGATTTAGATCAATTTTTAGCTAACTATTAGCCATTTTCTACAAAGAAAGAAAATAAATAAGATGGCTAACAATTAGTCGTATTATAGTTCATGCGTGTCAGAATTGTCATGTCTAGCGCTTAGTTTTCGGTAAGGTTCATCGTATTAAGTAAGAAAAAAAGTCCAACAATTTGATGTTTTGCACATGCAAGGGCTCTATATATACACTTTAGCCCAGAACTAGTTGAAGCAAGTTGGAGAGTAATTTTTGAGTGTGTGTAAGTAGGTTTTTTTTTTGTGAATGACTAAAAAAAAAATGGCTAGATAGTTGTGAGATTATTCAAGGCTCACAAGATAAAGTCCAGTTTTTGTCAAAATCTAGTACTTATTAGTATTTGTTCATCTATGAGTCTTTATAAGCTTCATGCCAAAAATCTTCCCAAGTTATGTGAAAGAAACAAACTAATAATCCAAATGGTGTATTGGCTACCCATGTTGATTGCTCAAGGTGCGGTATGCTATGGAAGTTGTAGCATTGACATTGATGATGATTTAGAGGATGATGTTTGATTGTTGTAACCAGTTTCTCAACCTTCATGGTATGGAGATATTTGTAGCTCTAGGAGAGTTGTAGTTGAGCTCTAATGGATCTACTTCCGTTCAAGATTTAGATGGATTGTCACTAGCTCAACCTTCTCAAATAAGTTCAAATGACAAGTCCAAGGTAGAATGAAAACCTTCAAGAAGTAAAAGAAAAATATGTGATGAGTGGCCCAACCTTAAAAGTAGAGGTGGGTACGCAAGGCCAAGTCCATTTAGCCCAATCCACAACGAACTACAATTAAATGGGTAGGACTGGCCTATCCATTCATAAATGAACTCGACTTTAGCCTAGTCTGCGTAACCTTTTTTTCTATTCACATTTTTCCCCTCATAAGCTCGTAAGCCCAAACCAGCCAAATAGGCCTCTTTTTTTCTTTATTTTTTAAACTTTTTTATACCCTATATTATATATTTATATTTATACAATATATTTTACCTTGCAAAATATATATACACACTTTCTTTAGTATCCAATTTCCAATTTAAATTTTAAACAAATAACAACACTAATTACTAAATCCTGTAAATATTAAAATTAAACATTTAATTTAAAAAATCCAAATAATTTTTTTTAAAACTAAATATGACCCTTCCCTTTGGACTTAGACGCTTAGTAGTTAGTATTGGACTGGACTCCTGCGAATGGAATGGTGGACTATTGTTCCCTCGCTTATGTGGGTTAGCGGGTTGATCCACGAATCCATGAGTGAGGCCAGGTTTAGCTCACTGTTTAAGTAGTGCGGATAAAAAAAAGTCTACGAGTTGGTGGGCGAAAATTTTCTGGTCCATTTTCATGTGGATTGCGAGTTAAACGGATTGGTCCATGGATCGTGGCCCGTATACCTAGCTTTACTTAAATGAATGTTTGTGAGTTTGAGTTTTAGAGGAGAAGGGAGGGAGGGTAAGACAACTTGTAGTCAAGGTTGGTCGAGAGTGTAATACCTCGGTTTTAACTAAAAAAAGTAGAAAATTTTTCGAACAAAGAAAGGTGCGGTCACTACCTCTCGTTTTCAAGTCCTGAATTTCACTAAGTTTGGACCCTACACGCCCTTGAGAGCTATATATTAGAACTATTTTCTTGGGACCAAAAGTCCGGTAATTGTTCCCGAGAAAAATGAGTTGAAGAGGATTTTTAACGAATTTTATGAAACCCTCAAGTACTTCATTTTTAGCCCGCAAGTTTATAAAATCGTAAGATTTTCCAAATTAAACTAAAACCCAAAAATGAGATTTTGATTTGTTGGGATTTTGATTTTTCTAATATTTTATTTGAATCCAAATATGGGGTATTTTCCTATTTACATTTATGTTTTAAAGTTAATGGAAAGAAATGTAAATAAGTGAGTAGTGGGATAGTACCAATACATACAGGTATTGGAGCTTTGGAGGTCCAGGGCAGTCCTATGATCGCCCAGGTGGTTAACGAGAGTGAAGTCGGTGTCTGGAGCTTTGGACCGCCCAGGCGGTCATGTGACCGCCCAGGCGGTAAACAAAGAGTAAGTTGGTGTGCCAAAGTCAGGGGGCCCAGGCGGTCATATGACCGCCCGGGCGTGAACAACGAACATAAAAACCCGTTTCGGGTCCGAGCCATTCAGACACTCCCCACCTCCCCAAACTTCTCTCAACTTCGAACAAACACCTTTCCAACCCATTTTTCACTCATAAAACTCCATTTTCTTTCAACTCTTTCAAGTTTAATTTAGAATCTTCAGATCCTCCAAGCTTAAAGGTATGTTATTTTGCTAGTTTTGCTTCATTTCCTTCAAGTTTTCCTAGCTCAAGAGTGGTTTTCCATGTCTTCTAAGGGAGAGAGGTTCTTTACCTTGTTAGAGATGGAATTTGAGTATTTAGAGGTTTTAAAGGTTGATTTAGAGTTCTATTGCTTCCATAACAAATATTGCTGTCATTTTCTTCCAAGAGTTCTGTTGGTGTAATTCCTTCTCTGTTCAACCCTCCAGGTGAGTGGGTTCGCATCTCTAGCCTCTATGTTGTTCATTATACTTATTTTCATGAAAACTATAATCCACTACTTGGCTTTAGAGATTCCTGTATAAGGATTTGAGATTTATATTGGATTATGTGGTTTGAATGGCCAAGTTTAGAGCCTGAAAGATATATTTGATAAAACTCACGAGACCATAGTTGTTATACTGATATTATCCTGATTTGATGATACATGTGATTAATAGAGGTTTTTATGCTTATTTCAATGGATTCTGAAACTGGTCTATGTATATGTATTAGATTTATAATCAGATATGAAGTTTAGAAAAGGAAATAGAATTTTGATGCAAACTTGCTATTTGAAGCATGATATAGAGTTTTTTGAGTTTATGACAAGTTGGATGGATTGAAAGGTGTTTTAGGTATTGAACCAAATGGTTTTAGAGCCTGATTCTTCATGAGGTTCAAAACGTTGACGCTACATATTTTGTGGAGATATGAAATCATAATGTCTCCAGAGGGTGATCCCTTGGGCATGATTTCTCAACCACAGTTATGCTAAGGCAAGCTGTAAAACCAGATAGATTCAGAGCTTAGTGAACTAAAAAGTTTTTAAGGATTTTCAGATTGATGTATAATAGCTGTAGAGAAACAGGCTGCATGTTAACGGTAATATCCGTTAACCTTGGTATCAAGTATGCCTAGGCAGAGATAACAGAAACACATGTTCTTCCCTTAGCCCGTCTTGGGGGAAGGAATGAAGTCTAGAGGGTGGAGCCCGTGGCATCCCTAGACAAGTCTAGGAGGGTGGAGCTCGTGTTAGCACCCTTAGACTAGACAGGATTCAGACTAGATATCATTTCTCTAGGAGCTACTACATTGTAATTTTATGTGACTGTAGATAGGAAAGTAAATTGAAGAAATTCCTTTTATTGAGTTATGAAATGATAATTTGAATATATATATATATATATATATATATATATATAAAATTATGTAAGACTTTGAATATGATTAATGTTATTATGACTCCTTTCATGCATTGTTGTTCCTTTGGTGACCCGTGAAAGGGGATTTTAGGTGATGGTTTCTCAGAGTTTTGGTATCAAAACTCACCCTCTCATTTCTCTTATCTTTAGGATAGAACCATTGCTGGTCCTACTTAGCCAGGTAAAGAATCAGACGGTAAGCTTCACAGAGGTAAGGCATGTATTCCAAGTTGTTTAGAATGCTCCAAGTATATTGGGGATCCCGAACCGTACCTGCATGGTTTAAGTTTTGCATGTATATGTTGTGTTAAATTGTATTATAAGATTTTGTTACTTATAGAGATTTGTATATGAATTAGACTTCTAAAAACGGGATATGAGATTGAAATTTGGAAAATGATGACTATATGTTTTAAAGGACGATGATTTGTATGTAGAAAAGATTTTATGACTTAACCAGTTTTAAAATATTATGGTGCATATAGAGGAATCCAGGTCACGAGGCTTACGTGGAAGGGATTTCTCACGGGTCACGTGCCCAGGTTAGATGGTGAAGAGAGCTTCCATTGGATGATTCAATTGCAGTCTATGAGCCTTATAATGAGGTGATTTCTAAGAGGTCCGAACAATGGTAAAAAAATTTTCTTGTGTTATTTTTGAATTAATTTGCTAGTTTTTTATGATGTTCGTGGTTAAGTTATTATTTAATATTGTTTAAATTCTTATTTATGAATTAATGCAATACTTTTTTTATTTTAAGGGATAATGTATGGTTTAAATTCTTGCCATGAATTATTTTATTATTTCTTTAATGAAGAATGTGGTTAACTTTTTTTTTTAATATTGTTTAAAAGTCTGTTCATGAATTATGTTATTATTTTTATTATGAAGTATGGGGTTAACTTATTATTCACTAGTATTGATTATTTACGGTTAATATTTTGTTATTTTGATTTTACTTGAAATTATTCAGTGTCACGATGATGACGATGAGATAGTGCCTCTTGCCCAGAGACAACCTTTGACACAATCTCTTTTGCAATTCAAAAGTCAACAAGGGATCACCATGGAGGCCGGTTCAAGTGCATTGTGGTAGTAGGGACGTTGTCCAATTATTTGGAGAGCACCCTTCGCAAGAACGACAGTAGTTCTTGAATAAAGAATCTGTGCTACTTGTGGTTAAAAACTATAGCATTTGAAGGAGTGTTAAGTATAAGGTTCATGAGTTAGATTGAATAAAATATCAAGGGGAATGCAAGGACTTTGGGAATTGGTGTAATTGGAGCATCTGCATCACATATCAACAAAAGAAGGACTCTGGGAGGTTTGGAAGTACAATGGAGAGCATACTTGCTTGGCAAGAGGAGTTTCACAATTCAAGCCCCACTTAGATGTTGATGTCATCATTTCTTGCATCTTTTTCTGTGGTAAAAGCTGGCGTGATGATTCCAAATGGTAGGCTAAGACTAAGAAATTACCGTGTATTGAAATTATCATTCTTCTAGACGTTAGATGGTAGACTAAGACTAAGAAATATTCAAGTTCACTAGACTAAGAAATTACTTGTATATCGAGATTTCCTGAGATATGTTCACTGATCTAAACGATAAATTTTGTTACTAGCCATTTTGCTCTTTTACTACTCCTTTACTTTTCCTTTTTCTTCTAACTAACTTTCTCTCTGCTTCTTAGTAAAATCTCCTTCTAAAAATTAAGATAATGACTTGTGTTTTGTGGTCCTTTAGTGTTCAACGTTTTCATTTTATAGAGTTTTTGGACTAAATTTTCGTTGCACCACTAAGCATATTACGATTGGAAAGAATGCATGTAATACACTCAGTAACTCGTTGTATTACATGGATTCGTTTCTGTAATAATATGGTCGCAATGCAACGAAAATCCATATCGAAACTCACTCTAGAACGTCAATGCCTCAGAAACTCTCTGTGTTAGCACGTATAGTGTGCACCATAACTGATTGTACAACACTTTATGCAACCAATTTCGCTTGACTATTAAACGTATTCCTATTATAGAAAAAAAATGAGTATTGGTAAATAATGTTAAAAGCTATGCAAATCCGTAAATAATCATTTTTTATTTTTACTTTTTGTCAAAAAGCCCATCCATGACAGCACAATTGCACTCTACGTCATTCTTTAAAAAATTATTTTTATCCAACCAAAATTTAAATAACTAATAAAATTATTTTAATATAATTTTATCTTTTATATATGATAAAATGTACAAACAAAAAATATTAAAATATTTAAAAGAAATATAGTGTTTTATATTTTTAATTTTTACAAATTTTTAAATTAATAAATAATTATTAAAAAAAGTAAATAATAAATTACATTTACTATAAATTATAATTTTAAATAATAAAAAAAATAAATGTTTATATAGCTATAATTCCAATGATAAATTTTTAAATAATAATATTTATTTTTAAATTTATAAATAAATAATTGGCAAAATTTTTACTTGATTATCTTTATTTAATATTAAAATTATTTGTAATTGTAGAATGATAGTTATATATAATGTAATATCTTATATATGTCACATCAAATACTATATAGTATTTAAAATTTGACAAGTCTAATACTCAAGGTTTATATTATAGGGTTATTCTATCAAACTTATTTAATCAGATATACCAAGTAGACTAGTGTTCAACACGCCATATTAAATATGATAAGATAAATTACTTTTATTTTTCTATATTTTCTTAAAATAAAAAATTCTTAAATAAATGATAATGACTCAATAAATAAAAAGCATATAAATAAAAATATTTGTTGATAGAATTCTTTCACAGCAAATAAATACTCCTAAAAATAATATGTAAAGCAAATTTAATTATATACAATAATTATATATTGTAATATTTGCTTTTAAATTAATTTTTTTGTAAAAAATACTTTACTACAATTTTTATATTATATGTGATGAAAAAGAGAAATCAAAACATTAAAATTTATAAAAGAAATAGTGTTACATTTTTTAAGTTTTGATCATATACTTGCAAAGAAAATTATATAAAAAATATTAGATTAAAATGACATTTTTTGACAACATTTTCAATATAATTTTTTTTATAAATATATAATCATACATTTTCATATCATCAAAAATATTTTGCTCTTAGAATGCATTTAGGTAAGAAATAAAATTGAGAAATTATTTTATGCATAATCTTCTATGTGTCAAATTACACATGTTCTTTCATGAAGAACTTTCACCCTAAATTATGTTTATTACAGGAGTAAAAAAAAAAAAATCATAGATGAGTTTTCATATAATCTTACATATAAAACTCATCTATAAAAAAACTCTCGCATTTTCACTCTCATACCAAAGGTAGAAATGACGAGCGAAAATCTATTAGCTCCATAAAAATTTCACCCCCTTTTCACAGCAAATACCAAACTGGCCCTTACAATAATTACCTTTTAACAATACCCAAATTGATCCTTCAAAAATATATGAGAGATAAATTAACCCCTTAATTTAAAAAATTCAAATTGATCTATCACATTTTTAAAATGAGGACAAATTGGTTTTTCATATAGTGAAAGCGGAGACTTTTTTTTGGGTTTGGAAAAGGAAACAAATTGATTCCTCTGAACGAAACTGTACGAAAAAAAATAATTTATTTCATTTTTTGGAATGAGAGACAAATTTGAGCATTTCGAATTCCAAGAAACTAATTTGTCATGAGGGGCCCATTTGGGCGCTTTGTTTTTTCAAAAAAAAAAAACAGACCCTTACAATAATTATCTTAAAAGACGTAATACGTTTAAATATACATGATTGGTTGGAAGTAAAACAATTCAACAGGGCATCAAAATTCATCCCTTAATAAAATTCCAAATTATTACTTCCAAAGTATGCCATACCATTCTATACGCGGTAAATGTTAGATTAATGATCTCTCCCTCAGAACAACTCGTCATTTCTTCATCAGAAGAGAAACAAGACACAGAACATGAAGAATTTTAACAAGCAATTAGACAATACATCAGAAACACAACTACTATGAACATTAAAATCCACATTTCTAAACAGACTCACAACTCCGCTTACAATAGAGATGTCACAGTCAATGTTACCAGCATTTCACGAGCGTTTGGGAGGGACATACTGCACACGCTCGTCTTCACATATGGCCTGCAAAAGGGCAAACAACCAATTAAATAAATAAACAACGGGAAGTGTAAGATAATTATGTAAGGAGTATGTTACAATAATAGCAGCAGCAACAACAACAGCAAAGCATATGACCGCCCGATAGCGAACAGAAAAAATGAGAATATTTTAGTGTGAATAACAGACCCCTTGTCTAGCCATTTTCCTAAGGTCTTTTGAGAGATTGAGGGCTCTAGATTCCCACTGTGAATACACTACACTTGTATCATATTTTAGTGTAGTGTTCTTGGTGCTTTGCCAAGGATTCCCCCAATTCAATACACATAATCTGTACTCTAAATTCTTTCTCTTGATATCAGTGCTTACAGCTCAACTGATTTGAAGACAACTAATAAAGAACAGGTAGATAAGAGAAATGAAAATTACCAGAATTTTTTGTAACATTTTTCCTTCACCACTAGAAGCTCTATAATCAAGATAAACAGACATCAAGAGAAACCCTGCCATGGAAACACTCCAACAAGTTCTTTGTCTTCAATTGGTGAGACCAAACCAACAAACCTTCCAATCGCTTAACCCAAACACCAAAAAGAGAGGAGAGGGAGAGAAACAGGGGTTGGGGGAGAGGCTCAATCACATGAAAGACTAGTAGACTACACAGCTCTTCATTACTACCATTGTACCATCTTGGCACCCGCTACAATATTTGTGCCCTCATAATTAGGAGAAGAATCACACAATTCCTTTACACAACCAATCCCCAAAACAGGTAAGAAAAATTTAGTGGCCAATTAAATAATGTGAATTGATGCATTGTCGAAATGGTTTTGTCAAATCCTGTACTAGAAAAGTGATGGCTATTTATTTAAATTCACTTTTTAATGGCAACAATAATATTCTGAAACCTATTTACACTAGTACAAAAATACAAACCTGCATCTCTTCAGGAAGAGCCTCTGAGACAGCAAGAGTGTAGACACCAGGAACAAATCTTCCTGCAACACATAGAAAGGAGACCCTGAATTCCTACACCTCAAACCCAATACAGGGTCCAAATCTATGTAGAAACTCAACCTACTCAAATTTATAATTTTCTTTTCTATTTTCAAATAGTTGTTGCTTCAATTGGCATGCAATTTGGCTGATTACTTGGACTGAAATTGACTAAAATGATCAAATTAGTGCATAAATTAATCTTTAAGGCTTTTTCTTCTTCCTTTTTCCTTTTACAAGTGGCAGAAGAAATTTTAACCAAGAAAGAAGAATAAATACGATTGTGATATGAAATCCTCCTAAACAGAAGGAAAAACTGCTTTACAAAAGAAAAATCCATAAAAGTAAAATAGAACGTATTGAAACAATAAAGCCCTCAGATCCCTTTTCTACAACACAATTCCCTATTTGCAAAAGCCAAAACACCTGTATTAATTATCTTGATCCACTGCTTCTTATATAAATACACAACAAAAGGAGTTGCAAGCAAACAACAATGGACAACACCATTAACATTAATTTCCCTCATTTTATTTCTTTCTATACCAATTTCTACCCATGTTAAAACCCAGCTACAAGAGTTCTCAAATTATCTATCACGATCTTGCTGGACTATTACAAGATATCAAGGCTATTTGCATTTTAGATTAGAGATCCAAATCGTCAGAACAGATACTCAAGTCAAGGAGAATTAAAATATCCTTTTCTTCTTATCTATTAGACTTTTTATTGACAGTCCCAAACAAAAATTTGAAAACAATATTAGAATGTAACACCCAATAACAATAAGTATGAAGAATGAAAAGAAAACCAAAAAAGTAAATAGAAAGGTTACCGTATCATATGAATAAATCAAAGGGACTGATAAAATTATGTGGAAAGTATTTTGTAAGAGTAGCACATTAGATTTGATGAGTTACTCAAATTTATCCTTTTAAGATCTAGACATCTGATTTTTCACAAATTGTCCATATTTAAGGATAGGAGGTTTCTCAAGTGCCCCTATAAATTCAAGCATATTGCTACTTTTTAGTTATTTGTGCTTCAGAATAAGTCACATGTCTCACTAACCCAACTTATTAAGATTTATAATATCAATGATTAAGTCACAACCGTTAGCATAAAATTAGTTACATCCATCAGTCAGCCTTTTTTTTCAAATATTTTTAATTTTATATAAAAGTACAGTTTTAATGCAGTTTGTTGAGCTACAAAGTATTGACTAGAAAATTTAAGAGGATCAAACATGACAATGCTGATTAAACCCTTAGATTGTATCTTTCTATATGTAGTTATTATAAATAAATGCGTAACAATAAAGCTGAGGCCGCTCTTAGCAGTTGCAAGGGAAAAACTTTAAATAAAAAGATAAAAGCAAAAAATGTCATAATCATATTGTATAATCCAATTTCCAAGTAATAGAACCATCAGAACATTGTAAAGGAAAAGAAAACTGAAAGCCATGGCAAGGCAAGGGACAATAACAGAGTGTGTAGCAAGAGAAAAATGAACATACCAATACGCAACCATCGGGCAGCCCAACTACGAGTGGGATCCATAACTGAAATGATCCTGCGGGAAAATTGAATGGAGGAAGAAAAATAAAATGAGCATGGATAAATTCGGAAGTTAAGTGAGTTTTGCTGAAAAAGAACAAAATGACAGAGGCCAACCCATTAAAATTGGGGGTTGTGCAATCAACAACACGCTCATGATCTTCTTCCATCTTAAAGAATGGGCAGTTTTCACAGCCCGATTCCCTGAACTGTGTAATGAAACAGAAATGGTTTAGAAGAAAAAATAAAGCAAAGAATAATGAGAAAAATAGAAGGGTAGTATGACCTGATCATAGGTTTTGACAAGGCGACAACGAAGACAAGCCCTCAACTCATGGCCAAAGCTCGTAGGAATTTGTGCAGTGGTACTTGCCATTTTTGGTCAGCTTAAAATGTTTGAACTGATGATTCAATGTAATTGGATAACTGTGTAAAAAAGTTTTACTATGTCAAACAGCACACACACACACACACAACATGTAATACACGGGAAAGCAAATGACAAACAGCAGCAATGTATATAAAGTAGGATCACAAAACATACATCGCCAGCAATTTTACAAAAAAAGATTATAGGAATTTGGCACAATATCAGATTGGGGCATGCGAGATGCGGTAACGGTAATTCAACAGCGATGTTGCCGGAACAACAATTTTCAGCATTACAAATATAATCCCTAACCAGAACAACTCAGATATAAGCATCCTTATTTGAATGTTATTTCTCTCGCATACTTACTCAGTTATGTTTCTTATTAAACACTAAAGAGAAAGGAACCAGAGCCACAAATCAGAAACGCTAACTAACCGTTTGGTTGGTAATCAACTCTTTGGCTTTACTCTCAACTGGTTTAACGGTGGTCATAGTTCGAACCGGATTTATATTAAAAAATAATAAAAATGCATAAAAATTGAAAAAAAAATATAAAAAAGGAAATCAGGAACAGTGGAATGAAGATCCATCATCAACTCATCAATTTATCAATCAAACATAAATTATAAAAAAAAAGGAAATCAAGAACAGTGGAAGTGTGGAACTTACCTTTCACTTTCACTTTCAGCGTCAGGCTTCCGGCAACAGCAGCGGCGGCAGCACAGCAGCAGGCGCGGGCGCGGGCGCGCTGAGCAGCAGCAGGCTCGGTCGCGGGCGTGGGCGCGGCGGTCCTCTGCCCTCCGGTGCGGTCTGGCAGTGGCGGCTGGGTCTGCTTCTCAGTTCTCACGCAGTCACAGTTCAAGGGATTAGGTTTTGTTAATCGTGATGTTGTGTTTGTCCAGGGGTGCTCAAGTGAACACTGAAACGACTGTGTTTAGTATAGGCTTTTTTATTCTTGGCAATAAAACGACGCCGTTTTGAGTAAAACGAAAAGCAACACCTGGTTGGTTTTCGAAAATTGGCTAGGTCATCAATTTTGGTTCAAATTGTCTGGGTCAAACTGGCTAAAACTTCATGACCAGTTTATTGATTTTTTGATTGAATTAGCCAATCCAGCCAGGTTTTAATGCACTGGTTTTAGAGTATTTGGGGTTGGTTTACGTCAGTCTATTTTGGACCAAAAAACCAAACCAAGTAAGTCTTTTTATATATATCAACCTAACCAAACGAGCTAAATAGTTCTCCGTTTAAATAGAAGGGAAAATTATATTTACCTCCAATGAGGTTGCAAAATATAACTCGCACCATCTATTTTCAAAATTTGCATACCAAATTCCTGAGTTTTGAAAATCGCACATCGACCTTCCCTTCTAATGTTAGTTCGTAAGTGACTTTGACGAAATGATACACATACACAACACATTTTTATGGCATTGTTGTAAATACTAAAGATTGTTATAACTATTGAATGATCACATTATTCTTCTATTAAGTGATAAAAGCACACAATCTTCCCATTTGTCATTTTTCCAATATAGGAATAAAACGATAATATGTTCATGCAATAGTTTTATTAGTTTTAATATTTACAATACCATTAAAAATCATATATTGTACACCTATGTACTATTAATTTTGAAAATAAAGGATAAGGTCATATTTCGCCAAATTTTGTTGGAGATGAGTGTAATTTTTCCTAAATAGAACTAGTCTAGTGTAATTTGTACTCATAATGTACGGAACGTCCAACACACTCATATATATGTCCTTTGATGGATGGAAACTCACTTAATTTGGATCTACATTTTATCAAATGGTAGATAAAGTGTATCAATAGTGTCCACACATATGAGTACAAATAATATTTCTCATAAAATTAAGAGTGAATTGCACATAGTGCCGTTGAATTCGTTTAAATTGCACTCCACCAAAACTTATGATATGAGCTTATAATTCAAAGGTGAATGTTGTAAAAACTTTCAGGAGAATGTTATCATTTATCTTCTCCCATAATTAATGGAACATTTATGCTTTTGCTGCACATTCTCTCTCCATTTCTCAACACAATACTCCCATACTTTGTGCACTTTACCTTTTTTTTTCCCTTATTGAAGCCCATCAGGCATCTATCCTAGCTACCCATCAGGCCATTACCACCACTAGCCTCCTACCAACCAACTCCCTCTCGAACATAGTTTTAAAAGAGGGAACCGGCGCTCTTCGAACCGAAACCGATGAACCAGTCACGGACCAGCTCTCCAATTGAACCGGTCAACCATGGTCAAAATCAGGGTCAGCGGGCCGATTTTTATTGAAACGCAAGTGAACCACCCGTCACTCATCAGCAGACCAATCATGGCATGTGGGAATTTTGACAAAAATCCTCAAAACTCCTCTGGAAATTCAAACCCCCATGGCAAGCAAGCGAGGTGTCCCTCCACTATGTAGCCACATTCCTTATTATATATGTTGCTTTTATTATATATATTACATAGGGAAGCATGTGGAAAATTTTGCAAAACTCTCCTACAGCATTCGAACCCACCACACTAGAAAATGGAAGCATGCTGCACTATGCCAACCACACTCTTTGTGATATTTGTTACATTTATTATATATATATTACATATAAGTTGACCTTAAATTATATTTTGTATATATTTATTTAATTAAATCTGGTCCAGTGATCCAGTGACTCGGTACTTCCGACTCAATCATCATCTGGTTTTAAAAACTATGCTCTCAACTACCTCAATAGTTCTCAAGGAAGATTGACACAAACGAGGCTGACGAGTGACCTCAATGCACGTACCAAATGGAAAGTGAAAAAATAAAAATAAAAATTTTGGTTAATAAGAAAAAGCATCTAAAGATTATCCTAAACTTTGAGTACCTAATAGTAATGCGGAGTAATCCTGGGTGGCAACCAGCATCATCGTTAAACAAATATACCTCATGAGTGAACTCCAGATCTACAAATACTAAAAAAAAATGCCATTTTCTTTTTGGTGTAAAAAAAAATGTTGTCATTCTAATGACATTGTATATAGAGAATTCCTTTTTTTATTTTTTTGAAAAAAGAAAACAACTTTTGATGATTTAGCTCATATGGATAGCTCATATGGGTCATGACATGAATTTTGGTATTGTCTTCTTTGATGAGCCACCTTATTGCATTAGAAATATCATTTGGGAAGACCTTACTATAGTCTCTTTGGTTTTATTTTTAGGGTGTTTGTCACCTATTACCAAAAAAAAGACAAAAAAAATTATTACAAGGTTCTTGTGTCGTTTTGAGTGATCGATGGATTAGTTGGAACCTTGGATGAAGGCAGGAGGTGGGTGACCTAAAAGAAGGTACATGACAAGAAATTGTAGAAACTGAATAGGACAACTTGGGCTTTAGTTTTGTGAAGATAAAAACAAAAAGAGAACACGAATGGGAATAATTGTTCCATTAATTATGGTAGAACAAATTTACAAATTTACCCAACTAATAAAGTGATCTATTTTAGAATTATGACTTTTTGGTCCAAAGCAAAATGTAGATGATGCTAACCTGCACATGAAGATGTGGAAGTTAGTAATATATATATAGTGTGCAAGTTAAAAAGTTGATCAAGTGAATCTATCTCATAGATTCACCATTCGTGCCAAATGCAAGGAATTAATTTCAAATCAGTTATGCTAGTTCAACTTTCTTTAGTGAGCTAGATAGTTCTTAGGCAAGTTGCATCTCATGCAAAGTGCACTCAGCAAGCTAGTGCATAGTATACAAGCCTAGCACTCACTTGTAAAAAGCTCTATGAGCTCATTTGTGTTGGCATCCTCACCAGCTCTGTTAATCATATTATTCCTAAGGAATCTTAACAACTCTAGCATTATCCTTGTATTTGGTGTTTGTTAAGATTCTTGAGCTTAACATTTGAATTTCAAATAGTTTGTAAACAATATATATATTTTTGTAGATGTCGTTATTCAACTCAATGCAATATACTATTTATTCTAATCCTTTACATGGTATCAGGAAAGCCCTCTAGCCTAACCACTTCATCGATCCTCTCATGGCTACTCCCACCGCTACCACCCCTTCCTCATCAATAATTGAACTCAATATTGCCTATAACCTTCCCATCAAACTCAATGCAAACAAGTTCTCTACTTGGTACAAACAAATTGAACTTTTTCTTTCAGCCAATAAACTTCTTGGTCACCTTAGAGGTACTACTACATGTCCTCCTGCCAAGCTTGATTCTGGCAATCCTCTGACAACCCAGCCTTCGATCATTGGATGCTCCAAGACAACTATATTTTTCTTGCGCTCTTTGGCTCTTGCAGTCCTGAAGCTTAGATTGTCATGTCCTCTGCCACTTCCTGTTGATGCACTATTGCGAAGTCTAAGGCATTTGCCAATCAGTCCCAATCTCGGATCATGACACTAAAAGAACAACTTGCCTCCATTTGCAAAGGAGACTCATCAATTGCTGATTCAGCGCTCCATTTGTCACATTGTGGATAATCTTGCTCTTATTGGTCATTTGGTTGCTAATATTGACCTTGTGATTGTCACTCTTAATGGTCTAGGACCTACGTTTCGTGAATTCATGCTTCAATTTGCACTTGAGACTCTCCTTTAGTCTTTGATGAATTGTATGATAAATTAGTTGACTATGAAGTTTTGCTTCAACGTGAAGAGCGTCATCATCAATCTCTTCCAGTTACCTCCAACTTGGCATCTCGCCATTCATCCCATGGCCTCAGCCAACGTTCAATTTCGATGCTAAATGCTTCCTCTAATAGTCAACCCAATTCTAGCCGACGTGGTCCCTCATCCTTCGTTCTTATTTGCCAAATATGTGAATGTAGAGGACATACAGCCAAAAATTGCTATCAGTTTCTGGCTATCCCCTAATATCCTCGACATCAAGCAAATGTTGCTCAAAAGTATCCCATTCTGACTCCACTTAGTTACTTGACTCTGGCACCTCTCATCATATCACATGTGATATGGCTAACCTTTCTCTCACCTTCTGATTACACTGGTACTACCAGTTAGTGGTTTAATGGTAAGGGACTTCCAATTACTCATAGTGGTTCCACCTTCATTCCCACTAAAGATTCACCTTTTCATTTACAAAATGTTTTATATGTTCTTGGTGTCTCTAGAACTTAATTTATGTTACCAAGCTATGCCGAACTAATTTGGTTTCCATTGAATTTTTCCATGGCATTTTTAGGTCAAGGACTTGACCACGAGGGCAATTCTCCAGCACGAAAGGAATGAGGATGATGTCTACCCAATTCCATTTGGTTCTCTTCAACCACAAGTCCACCATGTTCAGCTGACCTCACTCACCACCTGGCACAATCGTTTAGGTCACCAACATCTCGTATCGTTCATCATGTACTAAAGAATAACAAAATTTCATTCAAGTCTTCTTCTGTTATGTTTAGATTGTCTTTCCAATAAGAGTCATAAGTTGTCTTCTCTAGGTCTACATTATCTAGCAATTCTCCTCTTCAAATAATTTACTCTGATGTATGGGGCCTGCAAGTTCCTTCAATTAATGGATATGTCTATTATGTTTTCTTTATTGATCATTTCTCCAAATAGTGTGGCTTTATCCTATTCAACACAAATCTAATGTTGCCCGTATATTTCCAATTTTTAAATCATTGGTTGAAAATCAATTAAACTAAAATTAAAACTCTTTTTTTAATAATGGTGGTGAATACATTAAATTAAGATCGTTTCTCCAAGCCCATGGTATTTCCTCATCTTACCACTCCTCCATATACCCCTGAACATAGTGGCCTTTCTAAACGCAAACATCGTCATTTAATTGAAACTCGCCGCTATCTTCTTCACCAAGCCTCTTCCTCAAAAATTAGGTCTTATGCATTTCAAACTCCACTCTCTCTATGCCAACCAATGTTCCATACAGGGATGAGCATCTTGCCATTGATTATCATTTTGTTCATGATCTAGTTGGTAAAGAGCTTAATGTCTTTTATGTTCCCACCAGTCATCAACTAGCGGATTTGCTCACCAAACTTCTTTCATCCTCGCGGCATCTTCTTCTTCTGGCCAAGATTAGTGTTTGTTGTCCCTCCACCATCTTGCTGGGGGCATGCTATTCCTAAGGAATCTTAACAACTCTAGCATTATCCTTGTATTTGGTGTTCTGTTAAGATTCCTAAGCTTAACATTTGAATTTCAAATAGTTTGTAAACAATATATATATTCTTGTACATGTAACTATTCAACTCAATGCAATATACTACAGTTTATTCTAATCCTTTACAATTTGTTCAAAATAGTTTTAGAGATTTTAATTTTCTCTCAAGCTCTCTCATATTTTCCTGAGTGAGTTTTCCTTCACTTTCTATCTGTTTTTTTTTTCATTCTCTTTTAAAGATGCTAAAGTTCAAGTTGAAACATTTAGCTGACCAAATAATCATATTGTGTAATACTTCATGTCTATAAAAGGATGGAACAAGCAAGATGAAGGGACAGAAGTTTTCAATGCTTGAAATCTTTGTTTTCTTTAAAATCTTGCAACACTTTAGTTGTACTCTTTCAATATTTTGGTGTATTCTTTCAATCAATATTTTGGAGCATCATTCTCAATATTTGTAAGTCTATATCTTAAATAAAATAAATAATTTGTTCAACTTTATGTCTCTTTATTTTCATTTTTTATATTATGAAACAATTCTCCAAATTTGTCCTCTTTGGTATCAAAGCCTCTTAAAGGTTCTTGTATCAGGAGTTTTTACTTGATTCATTTCATTACTTTGTTCCAACAAGCTTTATTAACCAAAACAATTTTCTAGATATGTAACATTGGTAAGCCTTGGTTTAGCAACAATGGTAAGCCTTTAAGACCATTGATAAGCTTAGGTGTTCTCACAAGTGTTCCCATAGTTATAGGGTCTTTGCTTGATAGGTGTTTGGTGATAGGTCTAGAAGAAAGGTAAAGTCAAAGAGACTTTAAGAGCACATGTATATGTAAATAAAGAGACATCAAAATGAATAAAGTATTTCTTTTATTTGAGATATAAAACTTACAAATATTGAGAATATTGCTCCAAAATATTGAAAGAGTATAGACTATAAAAGTGTTATAAGATTTTAAAGAAAACAAAGATTTCAAGCATTGAAAACTTCTGAGGCCTTCTTGCATGTTCCGTCATTTTAAAGACAGAAGCATTTTGAATAGTATGCAATACTATTGTTTGGTCAATCAATAGTGTTTCAACTCTTGCTGCAAGAGTTGAAACACTATTGATAGTTGACCAAATAATAATGTTACATACTATTCAAGATGTTTTAACGTCTATAAAAGGATGGAATAGCCAAGATGAAGATATTGGACAGTGCTTGAAATTTTTATTTTCTTTAAAATCTTGTAACACTTTTTATAGTTTGTACTCTTTCAATCAATATTTGGAGCAATATTCTCAATATTTATAAGTTCTATATCTCAAATAAAAGGAATACTTTATTCAATTTCATGTCTCTTTATTTACATATATATGTTCTTAAAGTCTTATTAACTTAACTTTCTTCTAGACCTTCTAACGGAACACCTATTAAGGGAAGACCTTATAACTATGGGAACACCTTGAGAATGCCTATTCATAAGCTTACCAATGGTCTTAAAGACTTACCAACATTAGATTCTACAAAATTGTTTTGGTTAATAAAACTTGTTGGAACAAAGTAATGAAACGAAACAAGTAAAAACTCTTGATACCAGAACATTTATAGGGTCTAATACAGAGGGACAAACTTGGAGAATTGTTGCATAATATAAAGTATATAAAAATAAAGAGACATGAAATTGAACAAAATATTTCTTTTATTTTATATACATAACTTACAAGTATTGAGAATGTTGATATAAAATATTGATTAAAAGAGTATACCAAAATATTGAAAAAGTACAAACTATGAAAGTGTTACAAGATTTTAAAGAAAACAAAGATTGCAAGCACCGAAAAGTTTCCATACCTTCATCTTGCTTGTTCCATCATTTTATAGACATTAAAACATCTTGAATAGTATACAGCATTATTGTTTGGTCAACTATCAAAAGTGCTTCAACTCTTGCTACCAATACCTCAACATATGCTCTACGAAAGCATCTTGAACAAATTTTAAACTTGCAATAGTATTTTCTCATTTCATTACACACACTTTGAAGTATGGAATACTGCATTATACTTTTCAAGTTTGTCATTATGGAAAGGCCGTAATGCATTTCTCATTTATGCATTTGGAGAGACTTTGTTTGGGTTTCTTGATATGCCTTCCAAAGGAATTATGGCACTTATTTTAAGTTATTCTATTATTGTGCTTTATTTTTAATCTCAAGAACCTTTTAAGAGCTAACACTTTAAGTGTCACAGTTACAATAGAAACTAATCTTAAAGACCTAGTCCAGTTGGTAACTAGCTGACTCCATAAAAATTTAGTCAAAAATTCGATTTCTAATGTTTGACATTGGATATCTTAGTTCATCCAAAGAAAAAAAAAAAAAAGTTACATTACCAGGTTAAACCCAAAGAAAACATCTTCAAATGCATGCATGAATAAAAACTACCTTACTATCCCTAAATAATTCCATTATTAAAACACTTTTGTCACATTTCTTAAAATGAAATATTCTAAGGCCTCTGCAACTATAATTTTGTAATTTACACTAACTTGCAAAATTGATACAAATTATTGGGGCTTGGGTGAAAATCAATTCAAATTAAATTTTTATAGAATATAAATAAAAAATATATAAATATCCAGAAAAATGATAAAACAATCAGTTTAAATCAAAAAATTAATTATTGAGTTTGATTTTAATGCACTAATAGTATAAAATATTATTACACTGATCCAATTAAACTCCATTATTTACATAACTTTTTACATAGTGAAAAAAAGACAATTATCATGATTGATATTTTTTATTTTTGATAAAATTATCATGATTGATTTGACAATACATAATTGAATACTTATAATCTTAAATGAATACATATAAAAAATTAATCTTTTGGTCATGAAAAGAATTACCTAGGATTATAAATAAACTGAAAATAATTATTTCTTAAATTTTTACTGTTACACAACTTGCATGTAAATAATATACTGCATATGCACAAACTATTAGAACAAAATCAATTCATATAACAGCTAAATCTTAAATAAACCTTTTACTACACAATATCTCTCGGTTTGTTATATTTTGAAATATATCTTTTGAATGCCTTTAACAATATTTTACCAATTATATTTAGATTAGTAAACAATTGATATAAATTCATGCTACATACATGAAAATAATAAGTCACGAAACAGACAACATAAAATGGCATGATAATATTTTATTCAACGAAGCACAAGCATTGTGAAAATCACAAACCAACAAAGTGGTTGATAATTAGGATTGGATAGCAAAGATAGGGATAATTTGAAAAGCTGTGAACCAAGCAATATAAAAATCGATCCTAATTACCAAACAAAAGCACTGTCATTGTTATTGAGAGAGTCTTTGCTTAAATAAGTAGTAATTAAAAAGAAGGGGACATTTAACAATTACGAATTTGAACCCATTGCAAAAATATGTAAGATACTTCAAACTGCTCAAGTGCAATGACTTTGACTAAGTACAATACTTCTAATGTTTCAACTTAAAATGTTCACAAATCTCACTTTGATACAGTCGCCATAGGTTTTTTCTTAATTTTTCCCTAGTATATACCGCGCAAAAGAATTCTCAGTTAACTTGTGGAAAAATATCAAGAGGGAATGGGAAAGAAGGCTGCAGTACTTGCATATTTAATGTTTTCATGATATATGATATACACAAGCCAAAGTATAGCACCTTGCCTACTTGGAGATAATCAATCTAGGAAACAATAATGAAAAACAATCAAAAGAGAAACGAGATTGAAAACCAGCAGAGTACTTCTAAGAAATTTGCAAGGCTCTGATTCTAGCAGTCAGTTCCCTAACTTGGCTCCTCAACCGCTCAGGATTGCAAAAGAAATCGACGAAGACTCTCCTTTGAAGTCCAGTTTCTTGTGGATGATGTTTGACAATCTGGATACCATATTGCAAATTAGTAGTCAATATAATGGAAATGAGCTCAAAATCATCTTCATAAATAATCTCCAAGTGTCTACCAAAGTTGAAATATAACAAAACTATGTTCAAATCAATGCTTAAAAAGTTTTACACTGTCATCCAATCATGTATTGCCACATCACCAAAAGTGATCAAGTCTCATACCCACTATATGAAAAGTCATATAAATAGGATGATTTGATTGGATAACAGTGTAATATGCATAGAAATTAAATAAAAAGAACTTTTTTTTGACAAGCCGCAAAGTTTTAAAAAACTGATGATCTATTCTTCCATGTTTTTAGTTTTCTGAAAAAGAATATTAAAGAGTCATTTTGTACCTAGGAAATATTTCATGAAAGTCAAGTCACCATGCAAGAGAAACAAGAAGCAAAAGGTCATGTGTTTCCAATTCTCAATTCAGGTGACTATGGTGAGAAGAGTTGCTAACTCAAGTCAACAATATAAAAAAGAATCCTAGAATAATAGTCTTTATTTTTCCTTTTGGTAAAGAATCCCAGCATTCAATGTATCAGATAAATGATCTCTTGCTTGTGCCTCATACATGTAGGCTCCAACACAATCTTGAAACCCTAATTCAAGAATGATCAACCCCCGTTCAACAAATATAAACAGCAAGAGTAAATGCAAAAGCAGGAATTCAGGACCAGGCTCAGATATAAAGAAAGAATTAACAAAATCTCCTTAATATGAGCAAGCATTGCAAAGCATGCGTGCATATTGTGACTGATAATCTTTAATGATTTTATTTATTTTAATCCATTGCAGTAGATAAAAATGCTAACATTATATACAAGATTCAAATTAATTAGAAGCAAACCAATAAACAAGAACCAGGGAAATTATTGATCAGTTGGCACCATGAAAAGCTCAGGAATACAGGAATTACTATAGGTACAACCCACAGATGATGAACCAGCTTGATGCTTGCAGAAAAATCATGTAGTGTGCATAAAAAATGGTGTAGGACAGAACCTCAAAGCAACATTACCTCATTCTTCTTGACATGCTCCAGTGTCACCTCCTCCACAGCAGCAGAGAGTTTTGCATTGATCTTTTCCATTTCCTCAAGCTCCTTCATCAAAGGCTAAATAAGGCATCGGATGGAACAAGACAAATGTCAAAGCACAATACAGACAAAATGTGATAAAGCTCATATGCCTGTTTTACAAGACCTTGATCCAAACACAATCTAGAAGCTGCAAATTGCTCAAAAATGTAGTGAAAATCTCAGATTACTTCAATAAGCTCCACATGACCCTCAATTAGACCATCAAAATGTAAATTCCCAAGAAACCCCAAAAAATGAATACCACCTTCAGTTTTTTCTCACAATAAGGGACTATATAAACATAATTGACTCAATAGCTGTATAAAGAAACTGAGATCACTGAATAGTATTAAACCCTAATACAAATAAAATGCTGGCCTGTGATGGTCACCAAAATGAAATATAGATGTATAAATTTAATAGTCAGGAAAAAGCCTACACATTATATAGGTACTTTATTGCGTATACTTTTCTTGCCCTTGTGTAAAACATAAATGAGAAAAGAACTTCTCAACTGAAAACAGATAAGGAAAAGGCATATATAATAGTAAAATGCTAACAGCAAAATCATGAAGCAATCTATTCAAATCAGAGTCATACCGAGGGGTCAGTATAGGCTGCGCTGTTGTTGAAGATGCAAAGAGCAGTTGCTGGAGACTTTGAATAAGGGTGCACCTATAGGTTAAAAAATTGAAATGGATGCTTTCACAATATTATATTTGGTGAATCAGGAACAAACGAATACTCAAAACTTAACCATAATGGGGAAAAATATTGTATATATTACTAAAAACATGCAGTAACTTTTGATATGACTGTAAATACAGAAAATATTTGGACATGAGCTCCAAATCTAACAATAGCATACTGAATAAAGAAAGAGACTCAAACAACAATGCTTTGCAGCTAAGTATCCAAAAAGATCACAGTTTGATGGCTTAGGCCAGCAGGATAAGGACTGGCACAATTGTCAGTAACATAAATGATTCAACAACTTGTGTAAGCATGTCTGTCCTATTTTTGGCAAATCTCCATACCTTCATATGTGCTAAATTCAGAGAAATATCAGCCTCCAATAATTTGAAGAATTATATCATATGAGACCAGTACAAAACTTTGTACACTCACACCAATCAATAACCCCTTATTGAAAAAGATTTTGATTAATCCAACTATTGAGTACTTATTTTGCAGACCTTGCATGCCAAACTTTAGAGAACCTATAAAATAATAAGTAGCAATCAAGTGGCTGATATTTTAATTCTTAAAAAGGTATATTACACATTTGTTTAAAAACACTTCAATGGAGCAAATAATTAATCTGATATTTTATAAGCATGATGCTCATTATACAAACTTTCAGTCCATTAGTGGATTTTATGAGAAATGCATGCTGCAAAGGAGTCATTAATTGGTGTATATTGACTTTAATTTACATTTGATGCCAACATATCATAACCCTCAACATAAAGAATATGCTTTGGCATCCAAAAGTGAACTGTTGTTTTCACTAGCCAACCGAGCCTTGAGAATTCTTCATGATACTACCATATACAAAGGCCTCTACATAAAATCAAAAGCCATTAAAGCTCAAAAGATATCATGACCCACAAGTCATTAACTTTTATTAAAAATACTTACAGTTCATTAATACACCTGTTTCTCTCTTCTGGAAAAGAACTCTCAAGGACTGACTGAAGGGTCGTCAATTCTGAATGAAGAGCTGATATCTGCTGGACAATGCCTGGTGCTGATACATATGTCGATAATGAAGCTTGAGTATCTGGGAAAAGAAAATGAAAGTACCAAGAAGATAGAGAAGACAGGAAATTAGAAGACTACCAAAGTCTATCATAACTTGAATAAATCATAATAATTTGATAAGCATAAGTCTTCACTTGAATAAACTTTTAGCAGGTCTCTAATAGCATGCAAAAAATTATCACTGTCATGTACTCCCCCTTGTTCCTGAACATCTGATGCAGCTTGAATAAGGGCCAGGCAACGACCCTGCAAACCATCAATCAGGAAAGATCAAAATATGAAAATTGAATTTCCATGGTAAACCATAGCATGATTTTGAAAACAGAGATTAGGAAGGATATATCGGGAATGCCAGGAAAGCAAAACCCATACAATGCATCTATTTGGTTTTAGGTTCAGTAAGTCCTATGCTAAGAGGGAAAATAACTATAAAAGGTATATATACTCAATGGCATTAGTAAGAAACTGGTAACAGAGAGTAGAAAATATGAAACTGAGACTGTATTATCCCTATAGAGCTGGAATGATATTAAGGTAACAAAATTCGTTTAGTAATAATGTCCTGTCATCCTGAGAATGACAATATTAAAACACTTTCCAACTACTTGTCAACCACCAAGATTTTTCAAGAGCAACCAACAAGTCGCCAACGAAACATACTGTTGCATGTCTACTCTCTCACATTGGCTTAGAGTTCAGACAGATACGCAAAATACATGGTCGCATAATTTCAAAAACTATTTGTTTTGG
Organism: Dalbergia oliveri; assembly: GCA_030441495.1. Lineage (NCBI taxonomy): Eukaryota > Viridiplantae > Streptophyta > Magnoliopsida > Fabales > Fabaceae > Dalbergia > Dalbergia oliveri. Next base: position 39,066,617 of record JAMLFY010000003.1, read on the forward strand.
AAGCAAAATAAAGATCACCATTCACTCCAAATGTACCCATGTGCAAACAGACTCAGACAGGTTAGATAGAGAGTAAAAGGAGAAATTGAAACACATTACGTGAAATACCATTACCACAAACAAATAATATGCTGTAAAGAAATCAATGACAAAATAATCATAAAAAATAAAATAAAAGGAAATGAAAATTGTAAGGATTCATACCACCCGTCCTCCGTTGCAGACAAGTATGCTTGCAGCTCCAACTCAATAACTTTTAGCAATGAATAGGCTGCAAGCATGTGCTTCTTTTCCAATTGGCAGGCTATCTTTAATAACTGATGCCTGGCAAGCAGATTGATGAGATGGTTTATGAACTGTAACAAAAATTGAGTAGTTGTTACCAAAGGATGAATACATGTACAAAAATTCCAAAGCTATGAACATTTAACACAATGTTAGCAGTGTGATGGATGATAACTCCAGGCTGTGGACTAACAGAACTCTAAAGTATTGATGCATAAATGATAAAATGTCTTATTAGACGAGTACTGAAAAAAATAAATGATCTTGAGATTTTCATTTTGTAAATGATAATAGCCGTTAGAGTGAAAGAGTGAGCAGCCAACCCAGAGTCCACAAGGATTAGCCACGTTGACTAGTCTAACTAAATCAGATAGCTGATTGGGTTGGTTAGTGTATCCTCAGATCCTGCTAGAGCTAGTGACAACTAACCTACATGTATATAAACGTCAACAGAGTGTAAAATTGGGCATTAAAACCAATTTAATACTCTCACTATTCTCTAAATAAATTTGATTATGTAATTATGTATTTTCCTTTCCTAGTTTAGGTTATTTTAGGAAGGTTTATATTTCCATATTATTTCCCTCATTCCAGTTCTTCCCTTGTTTTCTTTTAGGTCGAAGTGTCCTGCAGTTCTCTCAAAAGCACTCATGCGCTCTGCCCCTCTTTTAAGTCCATCTCCATCACCCAGTGAATATCCGGTGAATCATACAGTGTTGAATGTCAAGCAGTTTGATTAGAAGAGAAGAAAGAGTGCAAAAGAGGATAGGAAATCCTCACTTAGATACAAAAGTAACAATTAAGACCTACAGAGATAAATCATGTAACAAAGTATGTCAATCCCTCTGAATATCATCTAGAGAAACACCCTTAACAACACCATGTGCAGAA